>LR738715.1:629832965-629856816 GCA_902687465.1 Secale cereale
CACACACACACACACACACACATATATATATATATATATATATATTAGTTCATGTTATTAGGTATTCAATTTTCTATTATGTTCATGATGACGATACACACTTAAATATTTTATTATGTTTATGTTGTACTAATTTCATTTACTCTTTGTCATTGCAGGTGTTGACAGATGGTGGGCGCGGGTCGAGAGCGCTCCGAGGCTTCTTCCTCGGCGCATGCTGGGAGGGGTGTTATTATTCTACCCCAGCACCTCCGAAGAGCACTGGATGTTAGTATGCAGACACCGGCGGGCACTTCTTCTTCGTTCGGGAGAAGTCAGGGGAAGCCGAAGAGGGTAGCTAGAGGTGGACATGGCGGCGAGAGAGGTAGGAAGGCTGTTGCGCCTTCCACGCCGCCACCCCCGGCTGATTCTCTAGAACACCTTAGTGGTTCGTCTCAGGTGGACCCGGCTCGGACACGGGTCGACGAGCCTCGGGTCGACGAGCCTTCGTCCCAGGAGACTCGGGTCCCAGAGTCTTCGTCCCACGTGACTCCGGAGACTAGTGGCCATGCTGATGGTGAGGACACCTTTTCTGACGATAGCTATAGCGAGGGCGAGCTGGTTGAGGGGGGCAAGAAGGTCTACCAGCGTGGTGGTACAAAGCTCCCGCCTGTGCCGCCGACCCGCGATCAGAGGTGGTTGATTGTGCCTAACGGGGTGACGTAAGCGCATTGACTCTTTTTTAACCTTTTGCCTTCATGTTTCTTAAAATTAATATGTAATGTGTTGGCCTTGTCATATTGCAGGGGTTGGGTACACGCCCGTGGTATCCGCAGGCCCAACCAGGTCCTTGGTGTGCTTTGCCGGCACCACTTCCCGGGGTGGGTCACGTTGCCCGGTGAGGATGAGGTTCCACAGCTAGCACTGAGATGGGAGTTGTACGTGGCTGCCCCGTCCCCACCGGAGGAGAGGGTCCACGGTGTCTTGTGCGAGACGGTGGCCAACATTGTGATCCGGCAGTTTTGGGTAATTTCTCCTATACAGAATTGAAAATCAACAATACCTAGTTATTATACTAATCAGTGTTGTCTTGTTTGATTGCAGACCTTCTACAGGTGTGCTGAGGAAGATGAGGTGGACGCGGCTAAGGTTATCAAAGTCGAGTGCAAGCACCTACTTCAGAACTTACGGCACGAGGCTCGGGTGCAGGCCATTTGAGACTACTACGCCTCTACTCACATTAGGAGGGAGAAGAAGAAGTGTCGCGCCAAGTATCTGAGTAAGGAGAAGTACATGAAGGTATTTACCTATTCTTAAGGCCTTGTACTTAGTTTTCTTGATTTAATTCGTAGGCGTAGCGCTGAAATTTCTCTTCTCTAACTTAGGTGCCCCTGAGATGGTGTGCGGATAGGATGGACTGTTGGGAGGCGTTGGTGGATGAGTGGTGCTATCCCCAATGGCTAGACGTCCACAACAAAGCCAAGGATAAGCGTGCCCAAATGCAAGATGTGCCACACCATCAAGGGAGCTTCAACATGTTTGAGTACGGGGATCACTGGGTATGTGGTTTGCTTCACGATTCATGCAATTTCATTCTTCATGCTAGCTTGAGCCCTTAACTAATATGTTGTTCCTCTCTTTTAGGCGCATCACCACAAGAAGGAGGTGCCACCGTTGTATGACCTATATGTCGTGGCCCATAATGCCCCGTACAAGAAGGCCAAGGCATTCTTTGAGTCTGACCTCGATAATCCAGAGAGCTTCACCAACATCTCCTCCCACAACAAGCTCGTGAGGTACAGAGACTGGGGGAAGGCGATGAAAGGGGATGACTTCAACCTGAGCTAGAGTGCTTTTGATCCAGAGCTCGTGATGCTACCTAGTGACAGGAGGAAACATGGCTCGGCAGCCATTGGGGATGGACTGATACGGTGTCCTAGAACTCTCCGGGAGATCAAGAAGCGCCAGATGAGCTCTCTTCCTGAGATGAGTCCTTGTCCACGACCAGTGGACCTCGCCATCGAGGCTAGGGCCCAAGAGCTTATGGCGGAGGCAAATAATCAGTCGGCGCAAAGGGAGAAGAAGTTGGAGGAGAGGATGGCTAGGATGATAGAGGAGGAGAGGAACCGGAACGATGCGGGTCACCGGGCCCTATATGAGTTCCTCGTGGTAAGTTTCTCCTGCATATTAGCAAAATCATGCATGTAATGTTCATTTCATTACTAACTAATATGACTGACTCGTGAAAAAAAATGTGTCGTCCGTGTGCGAGAAAAACGGTCAGACCCCTCCACCGATGCCCCAGATTGGTATAGCAGACACAGTGAGTTTCATTAGTTACTATTATTCACATTTTAGTTGCATCATGCTAAAGAGACATTGCAAATGATCTTTGGTGAAGCATGCCTCCCGACAAGCATCGACCGGTCCTTCTCCGTCTCTCAATTGCGCAACCCCGACCGGTCCTTCTCCGTCTGGCCCTAGCGCACACCCGACCGGTCCTTCACCTCTGTGATGATGGTAAGTTTTCCCAAGTGACATAATAACCTTACTTAGCTCCAAACTGACATACTTTACCTAGGATAGATATAAGATTACCTATACTTAGCATTTTTTTCTTCTTAAATGACTTGATATGCTTAGTTAGCTAAAAAATGGCATAACTACATAGGATAGCTCAATAATGATCTATAATTAGCTTACCTAGTTCATTTATGACATAATTAGCTCACTTGGGTAAAAAATGGCATAATAATGTAGGTTTAGCTCCAAAATGACCTATACTTAGCTTATTTTCTTCGAAAATGACATAATAACCTTACTTAGCTCCAAACTGACATACTTTACCTAGGATAGCTATAAAATGACCTGTACTTAGCATTTTTCCTCTTAAATGACTTGATATGCTTAGTTAGCTAAAAATGGCATAACTACCGAGGATAGCCTAGTAATAATCTATAATTAGCTTACTGAAAGGATCGATATGGTTGACTAGAGGGGGTGAATAGGCAACTAACATTTTTTAGCTTTTCTTAATCAAATTAAACTTAGCAACAAAATAGGTTGTCTAGATGTGCAACTAGTGAGCAACCTATATGATGCAACAATGACAAGCACACAAGCAAGCAAGGAACTAACACAATAAAGCTTGCACAAGTAAAGGTAAGAGATAACCAAGAGCGGAACCGATGGAGACGAGGATGTGTTACCGAAGTTCCTTCCCTTTGAGAGGAAGTATGTATCCGTTGGAGCAGTGTGGAGGTGCAATGCTCCCCAAGAAGCCACTAGGGCCACCGTATTCTCCTCACGCTCTCACACAATGCGAGATGCCATGATTCCACTATTGGTGCCCTTGAAGGCGGCGACCGAACCTTTACAAACAAGGTTGGGGCAATCTCCACAACTTAATTGGAGGCTCCCAACGAAACCACGAAGCTTCACCACAATGGAATATAGCTTTGAGGTGACATCAACCATCTAGGGTGCTCAAACACCCAAGAGTAACAAGATCCGCAAGGGATAAGTGGGGGAATCAAATTTCTCTTGGTGGAAGTGTAGATGTGGGCCTACTCAACCAATCCCTAGAAAATCAACAAGTTTGATTGGCTAGGGAGAGAGATTGGGCAAAAATGAGCTTTTGGAGAAACAATGGAGCTTCGGGGAGAAGAGGTAGGTCTTCGTGAGAAAAAAAGACCTCTTTATATAGTGGGGGGAATAAGTGAACCGTTATCCCATTTCTGCGTGCACAGAGCGGTACTACCGCAGGCCGCAGCGGTACTACCACGACCCCCAGCGGTACTACCGCGCTGTAGAAACACCAAGGCGAAGGAGAGGGGAGCGGTAGTAGCCGCGGTGGTGGCAGCAGTACTACCGCTTATAAGTGGTACTACCGTTGCTACTAGCGCTGCTACTACCGCAAAGTCCGACACGAGAAAATACCCCCTCGAGTCGAAGCAGTAGCTGAGCCAGACCAGGGAGGTATTGCCGATATGCCCCCAAGCGGTACTACCGCAGTGAGGAGCGATACTACCGCTTGGTGGCCATAAGTGGTACTACCACGCCAGCGGAGGTACTACCGCTCCCACCAACCAGCCTCCACTCCGGAAAAAATGGAAAGCTCCAAGACAAGGAAAGGAGCCGAGGGTTTGGAAAAGAAGTGTACATGATGATTCCACCCTAGCCTTTCCACTGCGGACCCCCTCTTGATAGTACGGTGTCTTCTACGACTCAAGTCCACCAAACAAAAACTGAGGGAGACGACATGTCTTCTGCTTAAAGCTTTGAGGGGAAATAACTGTCTCGTGCCAAGGATTAATCTCTGAAATACTTAGCACACACGATTAGTCGCAAACGCGTTTTCATCAATCACCAAAACCACTTAGGGGGGACATGCCCTTACAATCTCCCCCTTTTGGTGGATTGATGACAACACGGGATTTGCACAAAATATTAACAAAAGAGTAAGCAAACCCCAAAGACTACAAAATATAGACAGGCTCCCCCTAGATCTGTGCACTTAAACGAGTTGCCTTTGGAATGCAAAGCACACACACTAGGATCAACACTCCACCTATATTTTATAGTCCGATAATATCTATCAGTGAGGAGACATATAAGAGACTAAAGTAGTAAGTGAGTAAAGAGGAAACAAGAAATAAGCATGCAACTCACATACTACTAACGTACTTGACATATATAGGGTAGCATAAGTCTCACGCAATATAAAGGTAACCGGGTCTCACGAACACAAACCAGACCAAACAAATAACCAGAAGAGAGTTTGCTAGAGAGAAAGACAAAGCAAACAATAGGACACACACTCGCAACTCGGCAAATCCCTAAACTCTCTCCCCCTTTGGCATCGAGACATCAAAAATGGGAACAAAGAGCAGCTACAGGCACAGGTGATAGCAGATCTGACACACTCCATCATCACATCCCCGCGTAATCGTCCACACCTCCGTCATAGGCTGGGGGCTGCTCGGGGTCAGAGTCAGTCCAATGATAGTGATGTTGAACCCATTCCTCCTCATCAGTGATCCGGCCATCAGAGCCGCTGACAATAGTCGCACCAACCTGACGCATGAGCTCCTTATGATGGCTCCAGGCCTTCTTCTCAGACACATGAGCCAAGTACTGATCGTGAGACTCCATGCAGAAAAGCTTCTTCATCTTGCGCTTGAGCATCTTTGCCCAAGACGGCTACGCACCAGAGGGCATATAATCCTCATCATCATCAGCATCAGCCTCTGCCTCAACCTCATCAGCAGTAGATGGAACACCAGACTGAGAGACCGTAGTGCTCCAGAGATCCTTCCTCCTTAGCCTCTTAACCTCGTGAGAGACCAACTCGCCAGTCTCCAGCTTGTAACCAGAATAGGTGTGCTCCCAAGCCTTCTCAATTAGCAGCATGATAAAAGGAGCATAAATAGGACACTTGCGCTCAAAGATGGCAATCAAAAGCTCAGACCACATGACATGAGAGATATCGAGGGTTTCTCCAGTGTTTTCTTCCTTCTCACGTTGGTAGAAAAGTAACATGTCCACAAGGTAT
The DNA here is from genome assembly GCA_902687465.1 of Secale cereale. NCBI lineage: Eukaryota > Viridiplantae > Streptophyta > Magnoliopsida > Poales > Poaceae > Secale > Secale cereale. The sequence goes on from LR738715.1 coordinate 629,838,499, forward strand.
GGGTGAACCATATAAAGGTTCCCAATGCGAGGAAAGAGAGTCTCCCTGAAGATGCGATGAAGGATGTCCAGAAAAATAGGCAGCTCATAAGTCTCCTTCTGTGTCTCGAGGTTAACCTTCACAGAACAGTAAGGCCAGAGGGATTGCTTATGAGTGGAGGTAGCCTTGTGGTGAGGTCAAAATCCAACCGAATTCTCAAGCCCTTGATCTTCAACACCAAGAAGCTCCATGAATGCTTTCCATTTGACTGCAAGACGTCTACCATTGGTCATCCATGTCAGAGTTCTTTCTGCATCGGTGCCAAGATGGACCGTGGCATAAAACTGAGCCACCAAGTCCGCATCAAAGTCCTTGTTGAATGTCATGATGCCGAGAATATTCAACTGAGAACACATCTCCAAAGCTTCGCCAAAATAAGCGGGATCCTTTTCCAAATGAGAGATGTCGATGGAGCGGACATCAACAAAGAGATTCCTTTTGGCCTTGATCACATCATAGTAGGTTGCGTACTGAAAACGGTTCCACAAAGGACGGTTGACAAGATTGGGCTCTTGCTCATGCTCATAGGGATTGCGCTGACACCTCTCCTAGAAATCCTTGCCAACCATCTCAGTGATGGTCTTGGGCTTCGCCTTGGGATTCTTTGCAGTATTCTTGGACAGCTGTGGAGACTGAGTTGGCGGAACACTTGAGGAAAGAATACTTGCATAACCACTTGCAGAACCACCTGCCGCCTCAGAGGAGCGATAGCGCTTAGACCCAATGCGCCCGGGGTTGATACGACGGGTATGATGTTCCAAAGGGCCATCACCTGTAGCAAAACACACAAACACGAAGAGCAACACGAAAGAACGAGCATAAGTCAAGAGAAAATGAAACATGAATCAAAATTCGGTAGGAATATAGAGGATGTTGGCATCCAGCGGTAGTACCGCAGTTGGATAGGCGGCAGTACCGCTTCTGTTGGGGAACGTAGTATTTAATTTTTTTCCTACGATCACGCAAGATCTATCTACTAGATGCATAGCAACGAGAGGGGAGAGTGTGTCTACGTACCCTCATAGACCGAAAATGGAAGCATTTATCAACGCGGTTGATGTAGTCGTGCACCTTCATGATCTGTCCCGATCTAGTACCGAACGTACGGCATCTCCGCGTTCAGCACACGTTCAGCTTGATGACGTCCTCGCCTTCTTGATCCAGCAAGACAGGCGAAGTAGTAGATGAGTTCTGGCAGCACGACGGTGTGGTGACGGTTGTTGATGAAGAACAATCTCTGCAGGGCTTCGCCAAGCACTACAGAAATTAGACGGTGGATAAACTAGAGGGTCGGGGTTGCCGGCACACGGCTTGGTGTATCTTGATGTGTCTTGGGTGCTAGCCCTACCCCTCTATTTATATGTTAAGCCTTGGGGTCGAAACTTGGAGTAAAAGCCTTCACAAAATTGGTTTCACCCGAAAGGCAAGAGTCCTTCTCGGACTACAGGGCCAGACGCCATGGTTCCCGGCGTCTGGACCCAGACGCCAGGGACCCTGGCGTCTGGCCCCTGGACTCCGCAAAACTTCCTTTTGCGCTTTACAGAAACCTTGTGTGCTTTCCCTTTTGGCCCAAATAAAGTGTTCTTGTACCCAAACATTTCGGGAAACATCCGGAACCCCTTCCGGTGAATTCCGGAACCCTTCCGGAGGACAAACACTATTATCCCATATATTAATCTTTATCTCCGGACCATTTCGGAGTTCCTCGTCATGTCCGTGATCATATCCGGGACTCCGAATGTAATGCCCAGGATGGGGCTATACCTCCTACGTGTCGAGGCACGACTTAAAGGTATAAGCCCATTCTGGAATGATCTCAATGGGCGCCGGGTTCGGGTCAACGGGCGCCGGGTTCGGGTCAACAGATCGGAGCGGGACCCGTTAGTGTTCCCACCAGATCTGGCGAACTAGCTCCTGGATCAAGATCGGGCTTGTCCTCGATCGGATCGGCTTAGCGGCGGCGAGTGCTCTGGCTTCGTCGGCGAGGGGCGCGGCGGCGCTGCTTCGGCGGCCTCGGGCCTCGCCGGCGGAGCGGACGGGGCGGCGGCTCCTAAGGGTGGCGGTAGAGGGCGCGCAGCCGGCGGGGCTGGTGGCCAGCGGCGGGTTCCGTGGTGTGGCGGCGGTCGGCGCGGCCGGCGCCGGCGAGCGCGGCGACCGGGAGCGGAGCGGCGCGGCGGATCGGCGGCTGGGAGCGGGCGGCGGCACGCAGGGCCGGGAGGGCCGGAGTTGGGCCTGCGGGCCCGCGTGGCGGCTGAGGCGGACTGCTGGCGCGGCGGAGCTGTCCGGCCCGGGTCGGACACGTCCGCCCGGCGCAGATTCCGAGGCGGGGCTGGAGCTAGGAGGAGGCTAGGGTTTTGGACGAAAATGGAGGGGTGGACGTTTTTATAGGCACAAGGAGCTAGGAGAGTCCAAATGGGGAGCGGTTTTCGGCCACGCGATCACAATTCAACGACTGAGATGATGGGAAGTGTTGTGCTGGGTTGGTGGGCTGTTGTGGAGGGGGTCTTGGGCCTCAAAGAGGAGGTACTTTTAGCCCTCTAGGTTAACTGTTGGAGTACCAAACGAACTCCAAATGCGACGAAACTTGACAGGTGGCCTACACGTACCAAAACAACATCGCACGACAAGTCTCTCGTCATTCCGGAAACGTTACACGGCCAAACACGAAAGAAGGACTCGGGGATGCCACGGGCACGTGTGAGAGCGTCAGAACTCGAAACGGACAACGGGAAGAGACGAGTGGGACCGGATGCAAACGACAACACAAATGCAATGCAATGCACATGACAACATGACAGGGATGAAATGCACACACGCACACGACAAAACGACGAAACCCGAAAAGACGAAGAACCTGGAATGGAACTGATGAAGCCAAAGTTTAAATATTGCCATATAGTGAAAGTGTTACATCCGGGGCATTACAAACTCTCCTCTACTACGAAAAGATCTCGTCCCGAGATCTAGGACTGGAAGAAGGAAGGGTACCCGGAACGAAGGTGATCTTCTCGTTCCCACGTAGCTTCTCGGTCGGTATGGTGTGACCACTTAACTTTCAAGAAATTGATTGACTTGTTGCGGGTCTTGCGCTCGGTTTCTTCGAGAATAGCAACGGGATGCTCTCGGTAAGACAAGTCTTGTTGAAGATCAATCTCCTCAAACGGAATAGTGCGTTCAGGAGCCTTGAAGCACTTGCGGAGTTGAGACACGTGAAACACATCATGAACATTAGCAAAGTTGGAAGGGAGCTCAAGTTGATAGGCTAGATCGCCTCTTTTGCCAAGGATCTTGAAAGGGCCCACATATCTAGGAGCAAGCTTGCCTTTGATACCGAATCTTTGGGTGCCTTTCATAGGAGAAACACGGAGGTAGACATGATCACCAATGTTGAAGGCCAAATCACGATGCTTGTCGTCATAGTAGCTCTTCTGACGCGACTGAGCGGCCTTGAGATTCTCACGTATAACTTTGCACATTTCTTCGGCTTCTGAGATCAAGTCATTGCCAAGAAGTTGACGTTCACCAGTCTCGGACCAGTTGAGAGGAGTACGGCACTTTCTGCCATAGAGGATTTCAAACGGAGCTTTGCTGGCACTTGCTTGGATCATACTCTTGGATCATTTCAACCCAACGAGTCTGGCGGAGGTTCAGGTTCAGCTGTGTGAAGATGTACTTCAAGCTCTTGTGATCGGTGAAGATGTCGACTTTTATGCCCAACAGAGGTTGTCTCCACGTGATCAAAGCGTGTACCACAGCTGCTAGCTCGAGATCATGTGTGCGGTAGTTCTTTTCACTTGGCTTCAATTGACGAGAGGTGTATGCCACAATTTTCTTGTCCTGCATTAGCACACCACCAAGTCCTTGAAGAGAAGCATCACAGAATACTTCGTAGGGCTTGGACTCATCTGGAGGAGTAAGAACTGGAGCAGAGATGAGTTTTTCTTTGAGAGTTTTGAATGCCACATCACAATCCGGAGACCAGTTGTACTTGACATTCTTTTGCAGCAAGTTGGAGAGAGGCTTGGCAATCTTGGAGAAGTTCTCAACGAACCTTCTGCAATAGCTAGCAAGACCAAGAAAGCTTCGGAGTTGCTTCACGTTCTGAGGAGGTTCCCAGTTGACAATCGCTTCAACTTTCTCGGGGTTCACAGCAATACCGTCAGCGGAGATGATATGGCCCAGATACAAGACCTTATCGAGCCAGAATTCGCCCTTGGAGAACTTGGCATAGAACTTATGTTCACGGAGTCTGTCGAGAACCAGACGGAGGTGCTTTTCGTGATCCTCTTCATTCTTGGAGAATACCAAGATGTCATCCAGATACACAAGCACAAATTCGTTGGTGTAGGGGTTGAAAATGTAGTGCATCATTCTCGAGAAGGTAGGTGGAGCATTAGCGAGGCCAAAAGACATGACTGTATACTCATAGGAACCGTAGCTCGTTCTGAAGGCAGTCTTGTGGATATCTTCTTCATGAATGCGAATTTGGTGATAACCCATTCGGAGATCGAGCTTTGAGAACACTTTAGCTCCTTTGAGCTGCTCGAACAGTTCATTGATGTTGGGGAGTGGATACTTGTTCTTTATTGTCTTCTTGTTCAATGGCCGGTAATCAACGCAAAGGCGCTCCGTGCCATCCTTCTTCTTGACAAATAAGACACCAGAGCCCCAAGGAGAAGTGCTAGGCCTGATTAGGCCCAAACGCTCTTGTTCATCAAGTTGTTTCTTCAACTCCTTCAACTCTTCTGGGAAGAGCTTGTACGGACGCCGGCATGCTGGCTCAGTACCAGGCTCGAGTTCAATGACAAATTCTACTTGACGATGCGGAGGCATGCCTGGAAGCTCTTCAGGGAAAACATCTTCATATTCATTGACCACCGGAATTTGAGAGATGGCATTAATCTCGCCCTTGTCACTGAGAGAGAAAAGCCTGATTGTGTTATCCCGAGAGGCGAAGATAATCACGTCTTCGTTTGAATGAGTAAGCTTGACTTCCTTATTTGCACAATCAATGTGAGCATCATGCTGAGAAAGCCAATCCATCCCGAGAATAAGATCAATGTCGGAATTGCCGAGAACAACCGGAGAAGCCAGAAAGCGGTAATCGCCCATGCGAATAGATACATTCGGAGCAAAAAAAATAGAATGCATTCGTCTCCCTGGAGAAATAACTGATAACTCCCTTGGCAGACTTTTGATGTCAACATTATGCTTGGATGCAAACGGTTGAGACAAGAAAGAACATGATGCACCCGAATCAAACAACACTTTTGCAGGAATAGAGTTAACTTGAAGGTTACCAAGTATCACATCTGAAGAATTCTCTGCTTGAGCTGCATTCATCAGATTCACTCTTGCATGCTTGGGATTGTGCTTGACAATAGCAGTACTAACAGGTGGAGGAGGCGGAAGGCGCCTTGGGTTGGGGGCACTTGTTGGCATAATGACCCTTTTGAGTGCACTTGTTGCAAACCACTTCTGAGAGATGACGGTGATAAGGAGCACTTGACTTGGAAGCTTGAAAATGATTCTTTGACTGATTGCTTGGGTTGGGTGGGTGGGAGACAGCACGGCCACCAGAGTTCTTGTTGTTGTTGTTGGAAGCTCGGATCACTGGAGGAGGTGGAAGCCAAAACTTCTGTTGCTTTGCGACCACTTGAGAAGAAGAGGAGGAGTGAACAGCGTCTCTGATCCTCTTTTTGGAAGCTTCCATCTTGAGCTGGGCTGCCTCTTGCTTAAGTGTCATGTTATAGAATTGATCAAACTCATCAGGCTCGAACAAGGTGAGAGCAAGTTGGAGTTCATCCTTCAGACCACCGCGAAACTGATAGATCTTGCTCTTGGCATCTGGGATGTCTTGCTTGGCATAGCGGGCAAGGTTCTGGATCTTGACATTATATTGGTAGACAGACATAGAGCCTTGCTTCAGGTTGCGAAATTGCTCACGCATACCCTCGATGACACTTGTTGGAATGTGGTGAGAGCGAAAGTCCTTGCAGAAGTCATCCCAGGAGATTACACGCCCTGCTCTGGAGTCTTTGTACTGCTGCCACCAATCAGCTGCTTGGTCCTTGAGTTGGAAGGCTGCAAACTTCACATAGTCCTCGGGCCTGACGTTACTGCACTCGAAATGCTTCTTGATATTTGTTATCCAGTCTTCAGCATCTAGAGGGTCCACGCAGTAACTGAATGCCTTTGGTTGATTTGCCAGGAACTGGTTGAGCGAAGCAAAGTGAGGTTGGTTGAACAAATTGCCTTGGTTCCCATGAGCACCCTGATTTGCTTGATTTTCTTGAATGTTCTGCATCATTTGCAAAAGCATCTGGGTGTTCTGGTTCGTCGCTTGCATAATTGCTCTCCAGGCCTCAGACGGAGGAGGAGGGGAAGGAGGACGATCAGGAACCTCTTCACCCTCTGGATTAGCGTTGGGAACCCTTTTAGGAGCCATCCTGAATGAGATGACAACTATTAGCCATTGATTGAAAGAATAAATAAGCTGAATCAACGGCTAGAATTGCAACATAGTCTTCACAATAACATTCGACAAGATGAACGAATGTAATTCTTAGTTTAATAGTAACAAGAATCTTCATGAGAAGCCACTTGGGAGAACAAAAGGTAAATAAAAAACAACAACGAGCAGATAGAACAAATACAAGATAGAAGTTTCGTTCGACATATTCGTGCTGAAAGCTTATGGAACGTGTTACAAAAGGGTTTTGCAATCCCCGGATCAGCATAGCCAAGGACCCTTTAAGATGCAACTCCCGATCGGAACAACGGCCATAAAACTACTTCACTCAATGTAGAACCCTGAACTCCATATCATGCATTCGTTGGAAGAATGCCTATGAGCTACTAGATGAACCCACCTATTAATTTCCGAAAGTTTCCAGTTATGCAATCAGGTGTTGGGGATACAGGGGAAGCATCGCGCACTCAACTCTAATCCTACATCCAGCTGTATCCATCCTTCAACACATAACCAGTTATTTCCGGAAACCATCTACCTCGGACCTTCAAAACGCATCTACTATACAAGCTATGGCAATACTCCCGAACTACCTCCCCGGTACTGGGTGATGTCGGGGTTATCTTGCCACTAACCGCATAGGAGAGTTTTCGATGTCGGTTGTCTTAAGTATTCCAGAACTGTCGCGATATATTTGTGACGACAACACCTCGGAGCTCAACTCCCCGGGACACTGCCACAACCCCTAAATGACAGGAGGCATCGAGAACAATGTTCTCATCACAAAGACATTGGAACAATCCAAACAATACTCGCGAGATTCCTAAAAAAATTGTGAAATTTTGAGAGTAGAAGAGACAAGAGTAATCGTCAGGAGTCCTCACCAGAGTGAAAAGAGATGAGGAGCAAAAGAAATCCTACTCTCCGATATATATATATATATATATAGGACTCGAAACATTTTAAGTGTGTGCCTAGACTCAACCGTCAACGATTCGATCAATCAGTGGGGGCTTCTAGGTCGGAGAAGGCTCTGAATACCAACTTGTAATGCCCAGGATGGGACTATACCTCCTACGTGTCGAGGCGCGACTTAAAGGTATAAGCCCATTCTGGAATTATCTCAAGTTCGGTATCTTTGCACATCTCATGTAAAAATAGGGATGAAAAGCAAAAGAGATAGTTGGCTTACACTCGCCACGTCACACAATTCATTACATAATCAAACATCATCCAAATAACATCACAACCCGACTACGGGTGAAGATCCAAATGAAAGATACCAAACATACATAAAGCCACAGGTTCGAATCGCCCCTAGTAGAAATCACTACTGATCATCGGGATAGTGCAGATAGTAACGGCTACGTTCCTCATCGTACTCCCAGTACAGCTCTGTGCCGTCACCTGAGTAGTTCACCATGGTACCTGCATCTGGTGTGGTGTAGAATCTGTGAGCCACGGAGGACTCAGCAATCGCGTTCCCGGGTAACAGAACTATCTAAGCCTTGGGTGTGGAACAAGGCTGAAGAAAGAATAAAAGGCTGCAGCTGCACTAGCACTAGCTTACGTAATAAGAGCGAGAAGAGAAGTGCCACGAGCGACAAAGTGATCACGAAGTGATCCTATCTAAGCACGTCAAACATAACCCCACCATGTTCACTTCCCGAACCCCTTTCGGAAAATGACCGTCACGGTACTCATGCTGGTAGTGTGTTCTGAACATGGTGTCAAGTTTTCTACAACCGGATATTAACAAATTCCCATCTGCCACATAACCGTGGGCACGGCTTTCGAAAGTTCAAAACCCTGCAGGGGTGTTCCAACTTGGCCCATTACAAGCCCACGATCCGCGGAGTCGCAACTCCAAGGTGGGAAGGCCCGAGTATTCTCGGAATCCCGTGCTCAAGATACTCCGACTAAGGTAAGACTAATCCAGCAAATCCTCCCGGCGTGCCGACACCCTGATAGTAGCCGCGCGTATCTCGTCTCAGGACACGACCGGATGGCTGATGCTACGGGTTTTTACCAGCCCTCGAGTTTCCTTGAGGTGGCCCCGCAGGACCCCCAGTTCGGACCAACACTCATGTGGAGCACTGGCCCGGGGTTGTTGATTAAGAACAGGGTTAATTAGTCCCTATGCAAGTTTTTAGTTGTTTAGGCAAATAGAACCAATGTTGGGACTTGCTGGAAAAGACTTAGCGCTAAGCGATTTATCGAGGGGGTCCCATAACCCCAACCGTGTGAGGAACGCAAAATCAAGGAACATAACACCGGTTTATACGGTTCCTAGGGCGGCATGAGTGGAACAAATCACCAAGCAAGAGGCTTAGCCTTCCACCCATTACCAATATATAGATGATTTCATTAAAGAGTTTATATAATGTGATATCCCAACAGAACTTCAACATGAAGCAAGAATCTTCAAATCTTCTCCTGCAACTAGCAATGCTATAAGAGGGGCTGAGCGAAGCTTACTTAGCCAAACAAGGTTTGCATAGGTTGGGTGGTTAAACATATTCATGGTTACAATAGGAGGCTGACAAACAAACATGGGCATCGAGGCAATAAGCTAAAGAGCGAGACTTCTAGCAATAGGCAAAGATAGTAATGATATCTGGGTCAGGTCATCTTGCCTGTCGAGTCGTCGATGGGATCGTAAGAGGGCTCCTCGTTCTCAACCTCGGTAGTAACCTCGTTCTCGTACTCGGTCTCGGCTTCCGGCTCTAATCAACACAAGAACACACGAGGCACAAAATCAAACAAGGTGAAATGCGCAAACTACAGGATGCCTGGCTGATGCACTAAGGAAGCACTGCAGATGCACTTAGGATGCACAACCTGACAACATAGGAAGCACAGAGAAACAGCACAAGAAACATGACAATTTACTCAGGCAAGTAGGATGCAAGACAAGTCTATTTAGGATGCAAAACATGGCAAGGTAGGAAGCACAGAGGAACAACACAAGAAACAGCAGGTTTAAATGAGGCCGGAAACTACTTAAGACAAATCCGGTAAGTCCTCATATGCATAGTTTGAAATTAGTCCAGATCTGAACAAACCTTAAGTTAAAGTTGTTAAACAGCAAGTTAACATGCACCATGACAATCTACACAAAATTCTAGTCAAGTTTCATATAAAGTTTGTTTAAAACGGAGCTACGGTCTAGAAGTTATGATCAAAACAAGATAAGCATGGCAACGGTGCAAGATGCACCCAAAAATCAAGCAAACATACTCCAAACATGTAAACAAGATGATATTATGAATCTACATGCAAAACCACACAAGTTTCATGTAGGGCACGCTCAAAACGGAGCAACGGGCTAAAAGATACACCCGAAACAAGAAACAATGCAAGGCTGAAATTAACAGCCACATAGCAACTTGGAAGCAAGATATATATACTCTACAGCACTCAAACATGGTGGCAAGAAGCATGGACATGAAGTAGACATATCCTACAGCAAACAACTCTATTGGAGCAACTCCATAGGAGGCATGGATCAACAGCAACAAGCTACAACATTTTGATCATGACACTAAAACCCTGACAGTAATATTTTATAGCAACTTGGGAGCAAGAATTAAATATTCTACAGCAACCCAAATGAGCATGTGAGGGCATGGATGGATAGACAAGAACATATACAACAAGGAATGATCAATGGCCAGCCCAAAACTAACATGGATTTGCCTAGGACAACAAGAAAACATAGCATCAGGATATTACAGATTCCAGACTTAGTGAAATTTCACTAAGTGTTAAAACAGCAATATTATCATGGCATGTTGGTGAGCATGTTTAAGTCATCTTAAAACATAACATGGCAAATGGTTTGCACCACAGCAAAGAACACATGATGGGGAATCCAAAACATATGAGCATGTGGCATGGGGACAAACATAACAATAGCAACGAGCTCCTCAACTAGGCATCTTGTAACAAGTTATAAAACCTAACAGCCACATGCACTTTTGCAACAGAGATAAACATGGCAATATGAACTCTAACATGCATGCTATAGCAACCAACATGTAGAGCATCTCATGATGAACATTTTGACATATCATTTGCTTCATTTGGATAAACATGCACCAATTTATCACATCTCAAACATGGCATGAAAATAACTAGTAGCAGCAGTTTATATCATATAGCACTCTTGTCATGAAGATTAAGACATCTAGATGGACTCAAACATGCATGACACAATGGAACAAAACATAGTACACATCACCATGATCATTTTGACATATCATACGCACAAATCGGACAAGCACAGTAAAAGTTATCATCACCACAAAAATGCATCAGACAACTAAAATAAACAACAAAAACTTAGGGAAACGGGGTCAACCTCCGGAGTCAACGCGGGTGCGGGCCGGGTCAACGGTGCGGGTCGCGGAGCGGGTCCAAGTCAACGGGCGCCGGGTTCGGGTCAACGGGTCGGAGCGGGACCTGTTAGGGTTCCCACCGGATCTGGCGAACTGGCTCCTGGATCGGGATCGGGCTGGTCCTCGATCGGATTGGCTTTGCGGCGGCGAGCGCTCTAGCTTAGCCGGCGAGGGGCGCGGCGGCGCTGCTCCGGCGGCCTGGGGCCTCGCCGGCGGAGCGGCCGGGGTAGCGGCTCCTAAGGGTGGCGGCGGAGGGCGCGCAGCCGGCGGGGCTGGTGGCCGGCGGCGGGTTCCGTGGTGCGGCGGCGGTCGGCGCGGCCGGCGCCGGTGAGTGCGGCGGCCGGGAGCGGAGCGGCGCGGCGGATCGGCGGCTGGGAGCGGGCGGTGGCGCGCCGGGCCGGGAGGGCCGGAGTTGGGCCTGCGGGCCCGCACGGCGGCTGAGGCGGACTGCTGGCGCGGTGGAGCTGTCCGGCACGGGTCGGACACGTCCGCCCGGCGCGGATTCCGAGGCGGAGCTGGACCTAGGAGGAGGCTAGGGTTTTGGACGAAAATGGAGGGGTGGACGTTTTTATAGGCACAAGGAGCTAGGAGAGTCCAAATGGGGAGTGGTTTTCGGCCACGCGATCACAATTCAATGACCGAGATGATGGGAAGGGTTGTGCTGGGTTGGTGGGCTGTTGTGGATGGGGTCTTGGGCCTCAAAGAGGAGGTACTTTTAGCCCACTAGGTTAACTGTTGGAGTACCAAACAAACTCCAAACGCGACGAAACTTGACAGGCGGCCTACACGTACCAAAACAACATCGCATGACAAGTCTCGCGTCATTCTGGAAACGTTACACGGCCCAACACGAAAGAAGGACTCGGGGATGCCACGGGCACGTGTGAGAGCGTCAGAACTCGAAACGGACAACGGGAAGAGACGAGTGGGACCGGATGCAAACGACAGCACAAATGCAATGCAATGCACATGACAACATGACATGGATGAAATGCACACACGCACATGACAAAACGACGAAACCCGAAAAGATGAAGAACCTGGAATGGAACTGATGAAGCCAAAGTTTAAATATTGCCATATAGGGAAAGTGTTACATCCGGGCCATTACGGAATAACATTCGGTCACCAACATACATAACTCATTCAATACTATATCGTCAACGAACGTTTAAGCGTGTGGACCCTACGGGTTCGAGAACTATGTAGACATGACCAAGACATCTCTCCGGTCAATAACCAATAGCGGAACCTGGATGCCCATATTGGCTCCTACATATTCTACGAAGATCTTTATCGGTCGAACCGCATAACAACATACGCTGTTCCCTTTGTCATCGGTATGTTACTTGCCCGAGATTCGATCGTCGGTATCATCATACCTAGTTCAATCTCATTACCGGCAAGTCTCTTTACTCATTCCGTAATACATCATCTCGTGACTAACTCATTAGTCATTTGCTTGCAAGGCTTATTATGATGTGCATTACCGAGAGGGCCCAGAGATACCTCTCCGACACTCGGAGTGACAAATCCTATTCTTGATCTATGCTAACACCACGAACACCTTCGGAGAACCCTGTAGAGCATCTTTATAATCACCCAGTTATGTTGTGACGTTTGATAGCACACAAGGTGTTCCTCCGGTATTCGGGAGTTGCATAATCTCATAGTCATAGGAACATGTATAAGTCATGAAGAAAGCAATAGCAGTAAAACTAAACGATCATAGTGCTAAGCTAACGGATGGGTCTTGTCCATCACATCATTCTCCTAATGATGTGATCCCGTTGATCAAATGACAACTCATCTCTATGGCTAGGAAACATAACCATCTTTGATCAATGAGCTAGTCTAGTAGAGGCATACTAGGGACACTCTGTTTTGTCTATGTATTCACACATGTACTAAGTTTCCAGTTAATACAATTCTAGCATGAATAATAAACATTTATCATGATATAAGGAAATAAATAATAACTTTATTATTGCCTCTAGGGCATATTTCCTTCAGCTTCAAGCAGTAGTACCGCTCCAGAGGAGCGATAGTACCGCTCCAGGCGGGGAGCGGCGGTTCCCTTGCTGCCATGACCAACTCCGGTACTGCCGGGAGGCCAAATTCAAAATTAATCCTACCAAATATCAATCCTAGCAGTTTAGAAGCCTTCACCATCCCACTCAAGCCTTGATTTGGCCAAAAATCGAAGAATGCAAACCTATTGCCCCTAAATCCTATATCTGAAATCTAGAAGCAAAGAGAAAGAGACGGGGGCAATACCAGCATCCATGGCTTGAGGAAGGGGTATGGATTGATCCCACCAAAGGAAAAAGTGAAGAACGTCCCGGGGGAGGCAGCCCACCGGCGTCCCCTCGCGGTGAGTTCATCGCTGGAGCACGAAGAGAAGACGAGGCGAATGGGTATGGGAAGAAGAAAAATCCCCGTCCCCCACTTAACCCCGCAGTCCCGCCCCGCAGCGGTAGTAATGCTCGGGCGGGTGGTAGTACCGCTTAAGTTAGTAAGCGGTAGTACAGCGCGCACCCAGCGGAAGTACCACCCAGCCAGGAACTCAAACTCTAAACTCTCTTTTTCTCTATTTTTCTTTAGAAAGAAAAGACTTGGATCAAACAAAGGAGGACATAAGAGAGAAGAGAACAAAACACAAACATAAGGAAAGAGAGAACACGAGACAACAAACACACACCTCTCAAAGGAGAGGGCGGTGGCCGAGTGAAAGGATCGATATGGTTGACTCGAGGGGGGTGAATAGGCAACTAACAATTTTCAACTTTTCTTAACCAATTTAAATTAAGCAACAAAGTAAGTTGTCTAGGACAACTTATATGAAGCAAAGATAATAACCTCACAAGCAAGCTATCTAAGATAAACAAGGAAAGCTTGCACAAGTAAAGGAAAGAAATAACCACAAGTGGAGCCGGTGAAGACGAGGATGTGTTACCGAAGTTCCTTCCCTTTGAGGGGAAGTACGTCTCCGTTGGAGCGGTGTGGAGGCACAATGCTCCCCAAGAAGCCACTAGGGCCACCGTATTCTCCTCACGCCCTCACACAATGCAAGGTGCCGTGATTCCACTAGTGGTGTCCTTGAAGGCGGCAACCGAACCTTTACAAACAAGGTTGGGGCTATCTCCACAACCGAATTGAAGACTCCCAACGACACCACGAAGCTTCACCACAATGGAATATGGCTCCGAGGTGACCTCAACCATCTAGGGTGCTCAAACACCCAAGAGTAACAAGATCCGCAAGGATTAGTGGGGGGGGATCAAATATCTCTTGGTGGAAGTGTAGATCGATGCCTTCTCAAGCAATCCCGAGGAAATCCACAAGTTTGATTGGCTAGGGAGAGAGATCGGGCGGAAATGGAGCTTTGAGCAACAATGGAGCTTTGGGGAGGAAGAGGTAAGTCTTCTTGGAGAACAAGACTCCCTATATATAGTGGGAGAACAAATCCAACAGTTATCCCACATTTCTGCCCGCAGAGCGCGGTACTACCGCACGTAAGTTACGGTACTACCGCTTGGCCAGCGGTACTACCGCTGATGCAGTACTAGCCTAGATTTAACTCTGTTGCGTTGACATACGGGCGGTAGTACTACCTGAGCGGTACTACCGCTCATCCCTGCGGTACTACCGCAAGGCAGAGATAAGTAGGCTGAGGACAAGCGCGGATGAAATAAAATACATCCGTAGCTACATCCGCAAAAATACGGTAGTAGCAAAAACACGACACGGTACTACCGCTTGACCCAAGTGGTACTACCGCGTAGGATGCAGACGTTCCTTCCCTTTGAGGGGGAGTACGTCTCCGTTGGAGCGGTGTGGAGGCACAATGCTCCCCAAGAAGCCACTAGGGCCACCGTATTCTCCTCACGCGCTCACACAATGCAAGGTGTCGTGATTCCACTAGTGGTGCCCTTGAAGGTGGCGACTGAACCTTTACAAACAAGGTTGGGGCTCTCTCCACAACTTAATTGGAGGCTCCCGACGAAACCCCGGAGCTTCACCACAATGGAATGTGGCTCCAAAGTGACCTCTTCCGTCTAGGGTGCTCAAACACCCAAGAGTAACAAAATTCACACAAGAAAGTATGGGGGAATCAAGTTTCCTTTGGTGAGAGTGTAGATCTAGGTCTCCTCCTTCAATCCCTAGCAAATCAACAAGTTTGAGTGGCTAGGGAGAGAGAACAAGAAAGCTTCAATGGCATTAATGGAGGAGAGAGAGAGGTAAGAGGTAGGTTGGAGGTGGGAGAAGGACCTCCTTAAATAGGGTCCCCAAGTTTCCAACCGTTATGTGCAGAAATGCACTGGGCCGGTACTTCCGCACAAGCCACTGGTACAACCGGTGTGTGAAGAAACCGCAGCCATGGCACCAGGGTGGTACTTCCGGTGTAACACACGGTAGTACCGGTCTTCCGGAGAAACCCGGAACTACCGCTCCAGCACCGGTCAACTACCGCTTCGAGTCCAGAAGGTTTTTAACCAACGGCGGTAGTTGGGGCGGTGGTAGAGCCGGAACAACCACTAGGGTAGTAGCTCCTGAGTGGTGGCAGATCAAGCGGTACTACCGCACTGCACACCGGTAGTACCGGTTTGTCGAGAGGACACCGGTACTTCCGGGCCACCACCGGTCCTCCACCGCACCCAGTACAGAAGGTTATCACCCCTATGCGGTACTAGGGGCGGTGGTTCGACCGGAACTACCGGCCACCGGTACTACCGCTGTTAACAGCGGTACTACCGCAGTAGAAAAGACCACACACACATAGAACCAAGGGGACCTCTCTCTCCTCGAACGAAGGCAATATGGTGGGTGCATAGTAACTGTGTACGTGACTTGATTCACCCAATACCTTCCGATGTGGGTTCCATCTTAATAGTACGGATTTCCTACGACCAAGGGAAACAAAAAGCGTCGGAAACTCTGCCTTCGATTTTTTCCTTCTAGAGGGAAGGCCTAACCGTCTTGTGCCACACAATGTGTACCTGAGTAATATATGACGCACGATTAGTCCACACATGTATTGTCATCATCACCAAAACCCTAGGCACGAGATGCCCTTACAATCTCCCCCTTTTTGGTGAATGATGACAACCACATGAATAGCACGGGGGATCTATAACATGTAGGTGGAGCTCCCCCTGAGTGTGAGCACTTATTCAGAGTTTGCTTTTGGAATGCAGAAGTGCTCAAACTAGGATCAATGATCCCCCTAGATTTTATAGACAAACCAGCAACCGCAAACCAACATAGTAGACAACAAAGCATATGATTGCAGAGAAAGAGCAGAGAGCTAAAGATTAGATGACTGATAATAAGCAGGCTCTTCCGAGATAAGTGCATAGATAAATAGATAAGGGCACGCATGTCTCACACCATGCACAAGGTCACAACACAGGAGAAGTATACAGGACATAAATAAAAGGTTCAATACGAGGAAAGTAACTGCAAAAAATCCATGCAACTCCCGTGACCTAATAACTCTCTCCCCCTTTGGCATCAAGCACCAAAAAGGAAAAGAGCGAAACTAACGCCCCAGGGCTCAGTAAAGCTCATCGCCTGTCGCAAGGGAATCATCATCGTCAGAGTCCTCAGACTCCTCAGCATCCTCAGCAACCTCAGCCTCAGTATCCACAGCATCCTCAGTCACACGAGCAGCAGACGTAGTGGGCTCGTCATCAGACCACTGACAGTTAGCCAAGGACCACTTATCCTCAGGAGTGATGCTCTTCTTAGAGCCACTCTGCACACCTAGCACATTCAGGTGCTTCATCATCTGAATCTGTCTGCGGTGCGCCATCTTCTCAGACACATGGGCCTTGTAGAGCTTCTTCTGAATATGAGTCTGTAAGCAGAAGGTCTTCTTGACCTTGGCAGTCAGCTTCTCCACCCAAGAGGGCTTGGCCCCCGCCTCCATCATCCGAGGTAGAAAAAGTATCCTCCTCATTCCCCGCATGGAAGTGAGGAGCAGCATGTTTCTTCTTCCTCAGCAACTTGACCTCATGCTCCGTGAGCTTATCAGGAGTAGTAACCCTTTACGACGCATCCAGATTGATACTTAGAGTCATCTGGATTTAGTGTCAAAGCTTGCATCGGCATAACCCTTTACGACGAACTCTTTATCGCCTCCATAATCGAGAAACATTTCCTTAGTCATCCAGTTACTAAGGATAATTTTGACCGCTGTACAGTGATCTACTCCTCGATCACTATTGTACCTCCTTGTCAAACTCATGGCAAGATACACAACATGTTTGGTACTGTGACGCCTGAAGACCGGCGTCCCAGAAGATTCCAGATGTTCCGGGTTCTCCCGTGTGTTTCATTTGTGCTTGTATTATTTATTTTGCATTGCATCATGTCAGCATGCCATCATGTCATTAATCTTTGCATCTCAACTAAATAAATGGCATAGATCTTTTGATCTATTTAAATCGAGGGAAGAGTGACTTCTCTTTATAGCATATCCTCCTAATATTATGGAGCTATTATAAATAAATATCCCAGTAGTTTGGGATCACCGAAACACACTTGCAAATATTCCACATGCCTATTTCACTCCAAGGTTCTACTCCCAAACCTTGCCAACAATTCTTATCCATTTTTATCGAGGTTCCTCCAAAATCCGAACATTTTTGGGCACTTTAAAAACATGTCCTAGCTCAAACCTTTCGAATTAAATTCAAAGGAATTTGAATTTAATCTTTCAATCTTGGCCATTCCTAATTTCTTGCTCAAATTTTTTGTGTGAGTCCAAGATATTTATCCTCTTGCTCAAATTCTTTCACTAAACCTCTCCATCTTTTCTTCTATCTATCTTTTTTCGTTTATTTTTCTTTTCTCTTTCTTTTTCCTTCTTCTAAGGAGTTTTGGAGAGAGGGACAAGGGAAGTCTGGCTGGCCCATTGGCCCAGCCCACCGGCGGCCTAACCTAGCTCGACCCCGAGCCCTCTCGTCCTCCCATCTCTCCCCTCGCTCTCTCCATACACCGCCGCCACCCCTCGTTCCCTCGACCCCGCGCCCCCGCACCATCTCCCCTCGACCCCGCTCCCTCTTCCTCGGGCGACGCAGCCTCCCATCGATCCCCTCGTCTCCTCTCGATCTCCCTTCTCTCGCCCGAACCCCTCCTCCCTCTGCTCGATCCCATCCGCACCGGACCGTGCCAGAGCCCCCTCGAGCAGCCCCGCGGCCACGAGCAGCTCCCTGCGCGCCTAGGCCGCAACCCCGACACGCCCCGTCCTCAAGCCGCCCCCGCGCCGAGCGTCGAGAGGCCCTCGTCCTCCCGCGCCGGAGCAGCCCGGCCGGCCAGGAGCCGCGCCGTCCGCCGCAAGGTTCTGCGCCTCGTCGCCCCGAGCAACCTCCAGTAGGCCCCGCCTCCTCGCGCGCGCCTCCT
>LR738715.1:629856993-629906372 GCA_902687465.1 Secale cereale
CCCCCCCCACGTCGGCCTCCACCAGCGCCGCCGCTGCACTCGAGCACGATCTCGCCTGCGCCCGCCGCAGCGCTCAGCCCCAGGCTCTGCCTCGTCTCCTCATCGACGCCCCTGCCATGGCCTCTGCTGCTCCACCTGTCGACCACCTCGTCTCGTCGTTCCCTGCACCAGCGCCCCGCGCCCTCCTCCAACCGCTCCCGTGTCCCGAGCTGCCTATTGGCCGGCGGCTGAGACCACCTTGTGTGGCCAGAACCACACCAATCTGTTGCTTGTTACACTCGCGTTGTGTGTTGCCGTTTCGATTCAAGTACCTCGACGACCCCTGGTTTCGCCAAGACCCGCAAGATCGACAAGACCGAGACCGCAAGTACCACGACGTACGAGTACGACTACCGGATGCGCCAAGTACTTGCGACACAAACATCTACGGAATGTGTACATCTACGAACGTGAACAACTACCGTCGTCGAGACCCCGAGTGCCACGACTTCCACCGACCGTCAAGTACCACTACGTCCGATGCCGCGACAAGTACCTCTACAAAACGTGTACTATGACCCCGTGAACGACTACTTCAACGATGAGCCGCGAGTACCACTACTTCCACTACGACCGACTTGTGAACGGCTACTTCCCTCTACAAAATGTGTACCACGACCGCGAGTACCACTACTTCCTCTACGATCTTGATCCTCCTCGAAACGAACGTTCCGAAGGTATAACCCCGAGACAATGACCCGTGGATGAATGCTTGTTGTGTTGTATGAGATGTTTCCCTTGTGTGCATCGTGCCCGTTTCGTCTTTTGTCATGCTCCTCGGTTGCCTCGTCGCCGACCCGTGGGAACCCGGTGACGGGATCACCCCACCTTTCATCTTGTTCGACTCGTTCACGCCACCTTTTTCTTTTGCACCGGTCTCTCAATGGGTTACCAGAACCGAGATGTTGCGTTGCATCATTTTCGGATCATTGCCGTGGCACACTTTCCTTCCACCACGGTGACAAATACTCCTTATCATCTTCATGTTAACTTTTAATAAAAATTGCATAAAACTTGATCGTGTCATCCGCATCATGTTAACAACCTTAAAATGTGTGAATTGTTGTTTGCTTAAAATCACTAAACATACATATGAGGATTTTCCCCAGAATTGTTGTTGTAGTTTCCAGCCTCATTTAAATTGCCTAGATAGGTAGTTTATTTTTTGCTTCACCTCTTGCCATGTTAAAAACATTTAATCTTGTCTTGTAAATAAACGAGAGTCAACTAAATAAATAACATGTGGTGTTTCGTCAATATGCAACTCGTTGCATATTGAGCTCCACTTAACTTGTAGTTTTGTTTGTGCACATTGCCATGCCATGCATAATTAAACCGGACATGCATCATACTTGGATGTGCATCGTATGCCATGTTTATGCTTGTGTGTTTACCGTGTTGTTTCCTTCTTTCCGGTTGCTTCTCTTGTTAGCTTCGGTTCCGTCCCGGAGTTGTGAGGATTTGCTCGACTATGTTGCTCCGTCTACTTCTGGATCCATTCTTCTTCCTTGCGGAATCCCAGGCAAGATGATCATACCCTTGGATACCTTTACTATCATTGCCATGCTTAGTGTCTCGATGCTATCGTTACATGTCGCGCTACCCATCATTATTGTCAGCCTCTCCTTGTTGCCATGAAACATCTAACCTTTGAAACCTTCCTAGCAAAATCACTGTTTGGCTATGTTACCCGCTTGCTCAACCCCTCTTATAGCGTTGTTAGTTGCAGGTGAAGATGAAGATCATTCCAGGAGGGAACTTGTTGTTGGAATATCACAATATCTATTATTATTATATATTAACACACCTATATACTGGGCATGGGTGGAAGGCTTGGCCTTTTGCTCGGTGTTTTGTTCCACTCATGCCACCTTAGGCACCGATAAACCGGCATTATGTTCCTTGATTTTGCGTTCCTTACACGATGGGTGGATGGGGACCCCTTGACAGTTCGTCTCTGAATAAAACTCCTCCAGCAAGGCCCAACATTGGTTTTAATTTGCCTCATAATAACAACTTAATTAATTAAATTTGCATAGGGGGTCGCGCCCTCGGGATTCTTTTCTACATAGCAGGGGGGCCAGTGCTGACGGTGTTGGTCCCAAACGGGGAGTATGCGGGGCCACCACAGGGAAACTCGAGGATTGGTTTTACTCGTATAATCGCCCATCCGGTCGTGGCCTGAGACGAGATACGCGTGGCTACTATCAGGGTGTCGACACACCGGGAGGTCTTGCTGGACTAGTTTTACCATTGTCGAAATGTCTTGTGCACCGGGATGCCGAGCCTGATCGGATTTCCCTAAGATAAGGGGTGATGATATTATATTTATCACTTCAGCTAATCGTGAGAGCTTGTGATGGGCTAAGTTGGGACACCCCTGCAGGGTTATGATCTTTCGAAAGCCGTGCCCGCGGTTATGTGGCAGATTGGAATTTGTTAATGTCCGGTTGTAGAAAACTTGACAGAGGATCCGAAGTAAAACACACAACTGTGTGAGTAACCGTGACTGTCTCTTTTCACTTTGCGAAGAGAACACGGTGGGGTTATGTTTGACTCGTAGGTAGTTCAGGATCTTTAGCGATCATTACTAGTTTGCGACCGTTTGCGTAGATGCTCATCTTATTCTTGTACTCGTAAGTTAGCCACCATATTATGCTTAGCTGCTGCTGCAACCTCACCACTATCCTCCTCCTACCCATAAAGCTTTGCTAGTCTTGATACCCATGGTTATGGGATTGCTGAGTCCTCATGGCTCACAGATACTACAACACCAGATGCAGGTTCAGCCGAGATTGATGCAGGAGCTGGTTCAAGTACTTCACTGGGAGCTCGATGAAGAGCGTGGCCGTATGTTTGTGACGTTTTCGACGATCAGTAGTAGTTTCTACTAGGGGCGATTCGGACCTATGGCTTTATGTTTTGGTATCTTTCTTTTGGATCTTCGCCTGTAGTCGGGTTGTGATGTTTTGAATGATGTTTTGCTTATGTAATGTATTGTGTGAAGTGGCGAGTGTAAGCCAACTATCTCCTTTTGCAATTTCATCCCTATTTTTACATGAGTCGTGCAAAGATACCAAACTTGAGATCATTCCAGAATGGGCTTATACCTTTAAATCGTGCCTCGACACGTAGGAGGTATAGTCCCATCCTGGGCATTACAGGTACACAGCATGGCATACTTTATAGAACCTATGGCTGAGGCATAGGGAATGACTTTCATTCTCTCTATATTTTGCCGAGGTCGGGTTTTTGAGTCTTGCTCAACTTCATACCTTTTACTCAGGCAAGAACTCCTTCTCTGACTGATCCATTTTGAACTACTTCAAAATTTGTCAAGGTATGTACTCATTGAAAAAACTTATCAAGTGTCTCGATCTATCTCTATAGATCTTGATGCTCAATATGTAAGCAGCTTCACCGAGGTCTTTATTTGAAAAACTCCTTTCAAACACTCCTTTATGCTTTCCAGGAAATTCTACATCATTTCCGATCGACAATATGTCATTCACATATACTCATCAAAAAGGTTGTAGTGCTCCCACTCACTTTCTTGTAAATACAGGCTTCACTACAAGTCTGTATAAATCTATATGCTTTGATCAACTTATCAAAGCGTATATTCCTACTCCGAGATGCTTGCACCAGTCCATAGATGGATCGCTGGAGCTTGCACATTTTGTTAGCACCTTTAGGATTGACAAAACCTTCTGGTTGCATCATATACAATTCTTCTTTAATAAATCCATTAAAGAATGCAGTTTTGTTTATCCATTTGCCAGATTTCATAAAATGCGGTAATTGCTAATATGATTCGGACAGACTTAAGCATCTCTACGGGTGAGAAAGTCTCATCATAGTCAACTCCTTGAACTTGTCGAAAACCTTTCGCAACAAGTCGAGTTTTGTAGACAGTAACATTACCATCGGCGTCACTCTTCCTCTTAAAATCCATTTATTTTAAATGGCTTGCCGATCATCGGGCAAGTCAACCAAAGTTCATACTTTGTTCTCATACATGCATCCCATCTCAGATTTCATGGCCTCGGGCCATTTTGCGGAATCTGGGCTCATCATCGCTTCCTCATAGTTCGTAGGTTCATCATGGTCTAGTAACATGACTTCTAGAACTGGGTTGCCGTACCACTCTGGCGCGGAACGTACTCTGGTTGATCTACGAAGTTCATCGGTAACTTGATCCGAAGTTTCATAATCATCATCATTAGCTTCCTCACTAATTGGTGTAGGAATCACTGGAACCAGTTTCTGTGATGTACTACTTTCCAATTCGGGAGAAGGTACAATTACCTCATCAAATACCACTTTCCTCCCACTCACTTCTTTCGAGAGAAACTCCTTCTCTAGAAAGGATCCATTCTTAGCAACGAATATCTTGCCTTCGGATCTGTGATAGAAGGTGTACCCAACAGTCTCCTTTGGGTATCCTATGAAGACACATTTCTCCTACTTGGGTTCGAGCTTATCAGGTTGAAGCTTTTTCACATAAGCATCGCAGCCCCAAACTTTAAGAAACGACAACTTTGGTTTCTTGCCAAACCACAGTTCATAAGGCGTCGTCTCAACGGATTTTGATGGTGCCCTTATTTAACGTGAATGCAGCTGTCTCTAATGCATAACCCAAAACTATAGTGGTAGATCGGTAAGAGACATCATAGATCGCACCATATATAATAAAGTACGATTATGATGTTCGGACACACCATTACGCTGTGGTGTTCCGGGTGGCGTGAGTTGTGAAACTATTCCACATTGTTTCAAAATGAAGACCATACTCGTAACTCAAATATTCACCTCCACGATCAGATCGTAGAAACTTTATTTTCTTGTTACGATGATTCTCTACTTCACTCTAAAATTCTTTGAACTTTTCAAATGTTTCAGACTTGTGCTTTATCAAGTAGATATACCCATATCTGCTTAAATCATCGGTGAAGGTCAGAAAATAATGATACCCGCCGCGAGCCTCAACATTTATTGGTCCACATACATCAGTATGTATGATTTCCAACAAATATGTTGCTCGCTCCATTGTTCCGGAGAACGGAGTTCTAGTCATCTTGCCCATGAGGCATGGTTCGCAAGTACCAAGTGATTCCAAAAGTCCATCACTATGGAGTTTCTTCATGCGCTTTACACCAATATGTCCTAAACGGCAGTGCCACAAGTAAGTTGCACTATCATTATTGACCTTGCATCTTTTGGCTTCAATATTATGAATATGTGTATAACTACGATCGAGCTCCAACAAACTATTTTCATTGGTGTATGACCATTGAAGGCTTTATTCATGTAAATAGAATAACAATTATTCTACGACTTTAAATGAATAACCGTATTGCAACAAACATGATCAAATCATATTCATGCTTAACGCAAATGCCAAATAACATTTATTTAGGTCTTACACTAACCCCGAAAGTATAGGGAGTGTGCGACGATGATCATATCAATCTTGGAACCACTTCCAACACACATCGTCACTTCACCTTTAACTAGTCTCTGTTCATTCGCAACTCTCGTTTCGAGTTACTAATTTTAGCAACTGAACCGGTATCAAATACCCACGGGTTGCTATGAACACTATTAAAGTACGCATCAATAATCTGTATATCAAATATACCTTTGTTCACTTTGCCATCCTTCTTCTCCGCCAAGTATCTAGGGCAGTTCCACTTCCAGTGACCATTTCCTTTGTAGTAGAAGCACTTAGTTTCAGGCTTGAGTTTAGTTTTTGGGTTTCTTCACGGGAGTGACAACCATCTTGTCATTCTTCTAGAAGTTCCCCTTCTATCCCTTTGCCCTTTACTTGAAACAAGTGGTCTTGTTAACCATCAACACTTTATGCTCTTTCTTGATTTCTACCTTCGCCGATTTCAGCATCGCGAAGAGCTCGGGAATTACTTTCGCCATCCCTTGCATATTATAGTTCATCACGAAGTTCTACTAACTTGGTGATAGTGACTAGAGAACTTTGTCAATTACTATCTTATCTGGAAGATTAACTCCCACTTGATTTAAGCAATTGTAGTACCGTGACAATCTAAGCACATGCTCACTGGTTGAGCTATTCTCCTCCATCTTGTAGGCAAAGTACTGTCAGAGGTCTCATATCTCTCGACACGGGCATGAGTATGAAATACTAATTTCAACTCTTGGAACATCTTATATGCTCCATGGCGTTCAAAACGTTTTTGAAGTCCCGGTTCTAAGCCGTAAAGCATGGTGCACTAAACTATCAAGTAGTCATCATATTGAGCTTTGCCAAAACGTTCATAACATTTGCATCTGCTCCTGCAATAGTTCTGTCACCTAGCGGTGCATCAAGGACATAATTCTTCTGTGCAGCAATGAGGAAAATCCTCAGATCACGGAACAAGTCCGCATCATTGCAACTAACATCTTTCAACTTAGTTTTCACTAGGAACATATAAAAACAAACGGGGAGCTACATCGCGAGCTATTGATCTACAACATAGATATGCTAATACTACCAGGACTAAGTTCATGATAAATTAAAGTTCAATTTAAGCATGTTACCAAAGAACTCCCACTTAGATAGACATCCCTCTAGTCATCTAAATGATCACGTGATCCAAATCAACTAAACCATGTCCAATCATCACGTGAGATGGAGTAGTTTTCAATGGTGAACATCTTATGTTGATCATAACTACTATATGATTCACGCTCGACCTTTCGGTCTCTAGTGTTCCGAGGCCATATCTGCATATGCTAGGCTCGTCAAGTTTAACCCGAGTATTCTGCGTGTGCAAAACTGGCTTGCACCTGTTGTATGTGAATGTAGAGCTTATCACACCCGATCATCATGTGGTGTCTCAGCACGAAGAACTTTCGCAACGGTGCATACTTAGGGAGAACACTTGTACCTTGAAATTTTGTAAGGGATCATCTTATAATGCTATCGTCGATCTAAGCAAAATAAGATGCATAATAAGATAAACATCACATGCAATCAAAAAATGTGACATGATATGGCCATCATCATTTCGTGCTTTTGATCTCCATCTCCAAGGCACCATCATGATCACCATTGTCACCGGCGCGACACCTTGATCTCTATCGTAGCATCGTTGTCGTCTCGCCAACTATTGCTTCCACGACTATCGCTACAGCTTAGTGATAAAGTAAAGCAATTACATGGCGATTGTATTTCATACAATAAAGCGACAACCATATGGCTCCTGCCAGTTGCCGATAACTTTACAAAACATGATCATCTCATACAATAATATATAACTCATCACGTCTTGACCATATCACATTACAACATGCCCTGCAAAAACAAGTTAGACGTCCTCTACTTTGTTGTTGCAAGTTTTACATGGCTGCTACGGGCTTAGCAAGAACCGATCTTACCTACGCATACAAAACCACAACGATTTTTCATCAAGTATGTGTTGTTTTAACCTTCACAAGGACCGGGCGTAGCCATACTTGATTCAACTAAAGTGAGAGAGACAGACACCCGCCAGTCACCTTTAAGCAACGAGTGCTCGTAACGGTGAAACCAGTCTCGCGTAAGCGTACACGTAATGTCGGTCCAGGCCACTTCATCTCATAATACCGCCGAATCAAAGTATGATATGCTGGTAAGCAGTATGACTATTATCGCCCACAACTCATTGTGTTCTACTCGTGCATATCATCTACGCATAGACCTGGCTCTGATGCCACTGTCGGGGAACGTAGTATTTCAAAAATTTCCTACGATCACGCAAGATCTATCTACTAGATGCATAGCAACGAGAGGGGAGAGTGTGTCTACGTACCCTCGTAGACCGAAAGCGGAAGCGTTTATCAACGCGGTTGATGCAGTTGTGCACCTTCACGATCCGTCCCGATCTAGTACCGAACGTACGGCACCTCCGCGTTCAGCACACGTTCAGCTCGATGATGTCATCGCCTTCTTGATCCAGCAAGACGGTCGAAGTAGTAGATGAGTTTCGGCAGCACGATGGCGTGGTGACGGTTGTTGATGAAGAAAAATCTCTATAGGGCTTCGCCAAGCACTACAGAAACTAGACGGAGGATAAACTAGAGGGTCGGGGTTGCCGGCACACGGCTTGGTGTATCTTGATGTCTCTTGGGTGCTAGCCCTACCCCTCTATTTATATGTTGAGCCCTGGGGTCGAAACTTCGAGCAAAAGCCTGCTCAAAGTCGGTTTGGCCCGAAAGGAAAGAGTCCCACTCAGACTCCAGGGCTAGACGCCAAGGTTCCCGGCGTCTACCCCCTAGACGCCAAGGTTCCTGGCGTCTAGCCTCTGGTCTCCGAAAAACTTCCTTTTGCACTGTCCTAAAGCCTCGAGTGCTTTCCCCTTTGGCCCAAATAAAGTGTTCTCGTACCCAAACATTTCGGGAAACATCCGGAACCCCTTCCGGTGAATTCCGGAACCCTTCCGGAGGTCAAACACTATTATCCCATATATTAATCTTTATCTTCGGACTATTCCAGAGTTCCTCGTCATGTCCGTGATCACATCCGGGACTCCGAATAACATTCGGTCACCAACATACATAACTCATTAAATACTATATCGTCAACGAACATTTAAGCGTGCGGACCCTACGGGTTTGAGAACTATGTAGACATGACCGAGACATCTCTCCGGTCAATAACCAATAGTGGAACCTGGATGCCCATATTGGCTCCTACATATTCTACGAAGACCTTTATCGGTCGAACCGCATAACAACATACGTTGTTCCCTTTGTCATCGGTATGTTACTTGCCCGAGATTCGATCGTCAGTATCTCAATACCTAGTTCAATCTCGTTACCGGCAAGTATCTTTACTCGTTCCGTAATACATCATCTCGTGACTAACTCATTAGTCATTTGCTTGCAAGGCTTATTATGATGTGCATTACCGAGAGGGCCCAGAGATACCTCCCCGACAATCGGAGTGACAAATCCTATTCCTGATCCATGCCAACACCATGAACACCTTCGGAGACACCTGTAGAGCATATTTATAATCACCCAGTTACGTTGTGAAGTTTGATAGCACACAAGGTGTTCCTCCGGTATTCGGGAGTTGCATAATCTCATAGTCATAGGAACATGTATAAGTTATGAAGAAAGCAATAGCAGTAAAACTAAACGATCATAGTGCTAAGCTAACGGATGGGTCTTGTCCATCACATCATTCTCCTAATAATGTGATTTTGTTGATCAAATGACAACTCATGTCTATGGTTAGGAAACATAACCATCTTTGATCAATGAGCTAGTCTAGTAGAGGCATACTAGGGACACTCTGTTTTGTCTATGTATTCGCACATGTACTAAGTTTCCGGTTAATACAATTCTAGCATGAATAATAAACATTTATCATGATATAAGGAAATATAAAATAACAACTTTATTATTGCCTCTACGGCATGTTTCCTTCACTCCAGGCCTCCGGACTTCCCAAACTGAGTATAGGAAGTGCATCACAAAAGGAGCGTAGATAGGTACCTTGTGGTACCAGACATAGTTGTACATCTCCTCCCACATCCACTTAGACACATCGAAAGTGATGCCTTTGCCTCGCTTGGTCTTCATGGCCACAAGAAAATCTACCAGATATCCATAAATATCATCTTGGTTCCCAACCTTGGGCAGCAGCACACAACGGAACACACGGTGTAGAATATCATAGACAGGCAGAAGATCATTTGATTTACCCACAATGCCACGGCCAGGGATATACAGAGGAGCAAGTTTCACCTTATCTATGGGGTTGGCTGGGTCGTGAGGACGGAGACCACCCTGACCCTCCAAACCAGTGTCAGCATAGCCCAAAGCATTGCAGAAGGCACTCCAGGGAACACGGAAGAACTCATCCCGGCACATAAACGAAAGGTGACGCTGATCGTCACTACCGAAGTGGACAGTAGCATAAAACTGATGGAAAAGCTCCACATCAAAATCACAGCGCAGCTCCATGAGCTTGATCAAGTCAAATTCCTCACATACCTCCAGAGCCTCCCCAAAGTAATTGAGGTTGTTCCTCCAACGCTCAAGGTCAATGGACCACATCTGGGTGAACTTGTTCTTGTGGTGCTCAAAGATTTCAGACACAATCCTCATTTGCAATTCATTCCGGAACTGAGGGTTATTCCAGCGAGGAGTTGGTGGACCGGTGTAAGGATCCTGAAAGCGAAACTTCTCCCAGTCCGGAAGCTTCCACTTATGCATAGGTAGCGCTGCACGCTGCTTGGCAGCAACTGACTTCTCCCGGCGAGTGGTATTGGGGGGGACCACTACCTCGCGATCTTCTTCATTGTCAGCTGGCCTCTTGCCCCTACGGGCCCTCTTCTTGGTGTACTGAGCAGCACGAGAGCTAGAGCCACCTGCAAACGCACACGGAGAACACAAAGCAACCCAGCAAAGATGAGAGGAATGTACACAAGATCAGAAAAATAGTTCACATGTATGTAAGTAGAATAGAATCAGAGCATATATGTTTAGAGCAACCGGTAGTTCCAGTTATTGAACCGGTAGTTCCGGTCCAGCGGTAGTACCGGTCGTGGGGACCGATAGAACCGCTGAGAGCGGATCTGCCGAGTTGAAGAAGAGGAACCACCCGATCTAAAAACTAGATGCACTATGTCTATTACTAACTACGCACAAGTGAATAAGGAGTCTATACGGATCTCTCCCACCAAGCATTTAGCCAAAAATGAGGGAACACTAGCATTGCCCTAGAAAGAGGATTCAAGGTAAGAACCCTAAAAAGAGAAGAACAGGGCAATACCGGTATCCATGGGAGGAGATCGAGGAGGAGGCGGCCTCCACGGAGCGGATCCGATGAAGGGTCGATCGATCCGAAGTGCTGGAGGGCGCTTCGGGGCAGTGGACGAAGCAACCGGCGGCTAGGGCAAATGGAATGGACGGGCGCGAAGGGGGAAAACAGAGATACCCCTTCAGCCCGCACTATTTATACCCGCCCAGTTAAGCAGCCGGTAGTACCGGTCCGGGGACCGGTAGTACCGCTCCAGGAGCTACCTGGTGGTTGGGGCGGTACTTCCGCGTGAAATGGTAGTAACGCGCACCAACACCGGTAGTACGGCCAGGGTTACTGGTCAGAGTACCAGCGGTAGAACCGCTTGCTCTAGACCGGTAGAACCGCTGGGCTACAGCCAAGTGGTAAAGCGGTAGAACCGCTGGTACCACCGGTTGTACCGACAGGAAGCATCAGCACACTCCAAGATAGCAAACTTGTGTACATTTGGAATAGATGGCTTGGATGAGAAGGCTTAGGATGGAGCTAGTCACTGTAGTATGATGGTGAATACTCCAAGACCCATTGGAGACTTCACACACGTAAGAACACTCAAAGAGCAAAACAAAAGAAAAACCAACCTAGCCCGAGGGCGGTGGCCGGAGCCACCTATGTTTGAGTCAAATGGCATGGCACCGCGGAGAATTATCCTTGGGCCCATAACCAAAGCTCGTCTTTGAAACACAAGTGTCATCATAAATGACTAATGTGAAAGAGTTGATCAATTTATGCATAATGGGGGGAGGGAGAGTTCATTGAGAGAACAACACTCCCCCTATGTCCATGCCTACACCTAGGCAAGATAACTATATTGAGTGGGAGGTGTGTGTGCAAGGTTTCAAGCCACATTGCTCAAATCTATGATATTTAGCTAATGCCTTAACTCGCGAAATCTTGCTTCATCCAAAGGCTTCGTGAAGATATCTGCAAGGTTATCATGAGTGTTGACATAGTGAAGCTCGATTTCTCCTCGCCGAATATGATCTCGGATGAAGTGATACCGATTCTCAATATGCTTCGTCTTGAAATGTTGCACCGGGTTAAGAGAAATCTTGATGGCACTTTCATTGTCACACCAAAGAGGCACTATGTCACAAGTGACACCGTAATCCTTTAAAGTTTGCCTCATCCATAGAAGTTGAGCACAACAACTGCCAGCTGCCACATACTCTACTTCGGTGGACGAGAGAGACACACAACTTTGCTTTTTGGAAGACCAACTAACCAGAGATCAACCAAGGAATTGGCACCCTCCGGAAGTGGACTTCCTATCCACTTTGTCTCCCGCCCAGTCCAAATCAGAGAAACCTACGAGGTTGAAGTTTGCTCCTCTTGGGTACCATAAGCCAAAGTTTGGGGTATGAGCCAAATATCGAAAAATTCGCTTGACTGCCACAAAGTGACTTTCCTTATGTGAGGCTTGAAACCGTGCATAGATTTCCACACTCAACATAATATCCGGTCTAGATGCACAAAGGTAAAGCAAGGAACCAATCATAGAACGATATACCTTTTGATCCACCGCTTTACAATTGGGATCAATGTCAAGTTCGCACTTGGTTGGCATTGGAGTAGTAGCCGGCTTGACATCACTTAGATTAAACCTCTTGAGCATGTCTTGAATGTACTTGGCTTGTTTAATAAAGATTCCTTCTCTTCTTTGCTTAATCTCAAACCCAAGGAAGTACTTCAACTCTCCCATCATGGACATCTCAAAATATGTGGTCATGAGTGCAGCGAACTCATCATTGAAAGCTTTGTTAGGTGAACCAAAGATAATATCATCAACATATAGTTGGCAGACAAACAACTCCCCTTTGACCTTCCTAGTAAAAAGAGTGGGGTCGATTTTCCCAATTTCAAACCCACGATCTTGTAACAACTCGGTAAGATGCTCATACCACGCACGTGGGGCTTGTTTAAGGCCATAGAGTGCCTTATCGAGTTGATACACGTGATTGGGGAACTTAGGATCCTCGAACCCTGGGGGTTGTTTGACATAAACCAACTCATTAATAGGACCATTAAGAAAAGCACTTTTCACATCCATTTGTTGCAACTTAAAATTATGATGAGAAGCATAGGCAAGCAACAAACGGATAGATTCAAGGCGAGCAACGGGGGCAAAGGTTTCACCGTAGTCGATACCCTCGACTTGGGAGTAGCCTTGAGCCACCAGACATGCCTTGTTGCGAATGACAATGCCATGAGCGTCCTGCTTGTTCTTAAAGATCCACTTGGTTCCAATGACATTATGGTTCTCCTTTGGCCTTGGCACCAAACGCCACACTTTGTTGCGCTCGAAGTTGTGGAGTTCTTCATGCATGGCATTAAGCCAATCAGGGTCTTCGAGCGACTCATAGACTTTTTGAGGTTCAACACAAGAGACAAAAGCTTGATGAGCACAATAGTTTGCTAATTGTCTACGAGTGCTTACCCCCTTTGTGATGCTTCCAAGAATATTCTCCATGTGATGTTCTCTAGAAGAAAGCCTGGAGGCAATTTTTGCAGCACGACGCTCCAATTGCTCTTCAAGTGACAATTGAGGCCTACTGAGTTGATCATCTTGAGCGACGTCAAGAGCTTGATCTTGATCTTAAGCTTCCTCTTGATCTTGATCTTGCTTAGAGGAGAGAACTTGGCATTGTGCATCATTTGGTGGCTCACCACCATCTTGTGATTGATCTTGCACTTGGCCTTGTTCGTCCGGTCGAGGGCCTTCACTTTGTTCTCCGGAAGCGGGTGGGTCTTGGGTTGATGATGGTTCCACTTGGGTGGAACATTGTCCTTCTCCTTCAGCCACAAGGGGTTCCTCAATGGGTAGGATATATCCAACACCCAGTCTTCTTATGGCTTGAGGAGGAATTTCATCACCTACATCACAAGTACCACTTTGCTCCACTTGGGAGCCGTTATTCTCATCAAACTCTACGTTACACGTCTCCTCAATGAGCCCATTGGACTTGTTGAGGACACGGTTAGCATGAGAGTTTGTAGCATAACCAACAAATATGCCCTCATGAGCTCTAGACTCAAATTTAGACAAACGAGCACCTTTCTTGAGAATGAAACACTTACACCCGAACACCAGGAAGTACTTGAGATTGGGCTTGTTACCAGTAAGAATCTCATATGGAGTCTTATTCAAACCTTTGCGGAGATATAGCCGATTGGATGCATGACATGCGGTGTTGATGGCTTCGGCCCAAAAGTTGTATGGAGATTTGAATTCCGCCATCATGGTCCTTGCCGCGTCCATCAATGTTCGGTTCTTTCTCTTAGCTACACCATTTTGTTGAGGGGTATAAGGTGTGGCATATTGATGTTTGATCCCCTCATCACTAAGAAACACATCCAAGGTGTAATTCTTGAACTCGGTGCCGTTGTCACTTCGGATCATCAAAATCTTTGCTGCATGTTGTCGTTGAGCTTCATTTGCAAAGTTGATGACGGTTTGTTGGGTCTCACTCTTCTTCTTGAAGAAGTATACCCATGTGTATCTTGAATAATCATCCACAATCACCAAGCAATACTTTCTGCCCCTAAGACTATCAAAGGATGGAGGCCCAAAGAGATCCATGTGAAGGAGCTCTCGGGGTCTTCTTGAGTAGATGATAGTCGTGGGAGGGTGAGCCTTCTCATGTAACTTTCCTTCAATACAAGCACTGCAAACACAATCTTTGGAAAAGTTAACATTTGTTAGTCCACGGACATGGTCCCCCTTGAGAAGACTTTGCAAAGATCTCATATTGACATGGGTTAACCAGCGATGCCAAAGCCATCCCACATCAACTTTAGCCATTAGGCATGTCGCAGTCTTAGTGGGTTGCTCCGAGAAGTTAACCACATAGAGACCGTTCTCGACATGTCCAACATAGGCTAATTTAAGAGTCTTGCTCCACAAGAGGGCCACGGTATCAATATCAAAGAATATAGCAAAGCCCATGAGTGCAAGTTGGCGAACAGAAAGTAAGTTATATGCAAGGGACTCAACAAGCATGACTTTCTCGATCGTGAGATCATGAGAAACAACAACCTTGCCAAGACCCAATACCTTAGAGGATGAAGCATCACCCCATTCGACGTTGGTGGCCATGGATGAACCTAGATGCACATCCACCACCAAGTCTTTGCTTTCGGTCATATGATCTATGGCTCCACTATCGAGCAACCATGATCCCCCACCGGAAGCAAACTCCTACAAGAGATCAATGCTTGGATTTAGGTACCCATTTGGTAATGGGTCCTTTGAGGTTAGTTACAAGGGTCTTAGGAACCCAAATAGACCATTCAATGTACTCATAAGAAGAACCAATAAATTTAGCAAAGACATGACCATCACTAGCACGACATAAAACATAAGAAGGATTAAAGTCGCCGGCCATGTTTGATGGTATGGTGGGGTTTTTCTTGACTCCACCACCCTTCACATTGTTCTTCTTCTTAGACGCACCCTCTCCCTATTTCACAAAGGTTTGTTGGAGAGGGGGGGTAGCTAGGTCTTGTCGTTCTTCTTCTTCTTGGGCTTGGGAGCAAACCCAATTCCTTCCTTTGCCACAACCTCCTTTTGATTACTCAAAAGATTGTTGAGGTTCTTCTCACCTTGTATGCATGTCACAAGGCTTTTCTCAAGTTGCTTCTTCAACTTGGCATTTTCTTCAACAAGATGCACATGCTCGCAACATGGGTTAGTAGTATTTGCATTATCAATCAACACCATGCGAGGAAAGATAGCCTTTTCCTTGGTTACCGAAACTTGGAGTTGATCATGAGACTCCTTGAGAGAAGCATGCATACCTTTCAAGGCCTTGTGAGCCTTGTCAAGTGTAACAAACTCCTCCTTGAGTCTAGCATGGTCAACCCCAAGTTTTGCCTTCTCGGAATTAAGCATACGAGAGACAACTAAAGCATGATCGAGATCTTTCTTTAATTTAGCATGATCATCGTTGTGTGACTCCTCAAGAGCCAAACGAAGACCACGCTCTTCCTCTAGAGCATTAGAGAGATCCGATATCTCATCGGCATAGTCTCGACTATGTCCTTCCATTTTAGCAATGGACTCCTCGTGAGCCTCGATCATGTCATTGGCCTCACCGAGTTGTTCCAAGAGAGCAACAAAATGCTTCTTGGATTTTCCCTTGAGTTTGCTCATAAACAACTCAAATTCATTCTCTTCCTCCTTTGCTCCCTCACTCTCATCAATACAATCCGTCAATGAAGGATTAGAGATGATGTTAGTGTTGATGTTTGGAGTTACCTTGTTGGTGGCCTTAGCCATGAGACACTTGGCGGTGATGTTCTCATTTGGTGAGTCGAACAGAGATGAGCGTGGAGTAGTAGCAATAGTAATTGTGGCCATGGTGACCATCTCATCATGTTGATCATTATCATCATCCTCAACATATTCTTCTTGGGCCACCAACCCTTTAGTAGGGGTCTTCTTGTTGAAGTTGTTCTTGTTGGGATAAGACTTGGCCTTGTCCTTCCGGATAAGCTTGCCTCCAAAGTCTTCTCTTTTCTCCTATGGGCAATCTACAACAAAGTGGCTTACATTCCCATAGTTGAAGCATGTCCTCACTCGTTGCTTGCCCTTGTTGCCACTTGAGTTGTTCTTGTTGAAGTTGGGCCTTGAGTTCTTCTTGTTGCCCCAAAATTGCCGTGAAGCAAGAGCCATGTGCTCATGATAGGCATATTTGGTGTCCTCGGGGCAACACTCATCGTCATCCTCCTCCTCTTCTTCCACACATGCATTGGCCTTCAAGGCAAGATTAGGCTTCTTTTATCGTTGAGCTTTTAAAACCGCATTGTCGGCGGTCTTGTCCAAGATCCTCATGGCAACGAACTCATCCAACACTTCATTTGATGACAAAGTGTGGAAGTCCGGTCTTTGGCGAATGACGGAGGACATGGCCTTATGGTAAGGCATCATGGCCTTGAGAAACTTGCGCTTGATCCAATTGTCATCCGTGTCCTTGCTCCCATGATCTCGAAGAGAAACCGCAAGAGTGGTTAATCTCCGATAAAGTTCACGAGGATCTTCATCTTCGATCATAGCAAACTCATCGGCTTCATCTTGCACAACTTCATAGATAGAGCATTGAATGCTTGCGCTCCCCTTGTACATGGAGCCAACATGCTCACAAGCTTCCTTGGCCACGGTGAAGGGTCAAAGATGTGCAATGTCTTCGGGGGGATAGCATCTTGAAGTATGCAAAGAATGGACTCGTTGAATTGATGATCCGCATCTGCTCTCGGAGTTAAGTTGTCGGGATCACGTGGGTAAAAACCTTGCTCAATGATTCTCCAAAGATTGGTAGAACAATGATTTAAATGACGTCTAAAGCGGAACATCCAAGTAGCAAAATCAGAATTTTTCACAAACTTAGGAGGAGGACCAACGGAATTTAAATGTGGAGTAGGAACGGGTCCTCCATAGTGGATAGGAGGAGCGGAGTGGGCAAAAATCCCACTCCCATTCTTAGTAACCGGGACTTGCTCACTACTAGCTTCTCCGTTGTCGGGAATAGCCTCCGACACGTTGGTAGCGGGACGAATCACTTCCAATGGTGTGGTGGATAATTTGAGTCCCTCTAGTAATTCCTTAAACATGCCTTTGACCTCAGTCGTTGGTGATTCTTTCAATGTGTCCATAGCCACATTGAACTCCTCACGAGAGACCGAGGCTCCCCCATAAGACATAGGCAAGGACGGAGTTCCACCGGAATGTTCCTCCATCTCGACTACGTTGTCAACCATACTCTTTGGACGGTAAAGTCCTTAAAAAGAGACGAGGCTCTGATACCAATTGAATGGATCAATATGGTTGACTAGAGGGGGGTTGAATAGGCAACTAACAATTTTCAACCTTTCTTAACCAATTTAAATTAAGCAACAAAGTAAGTTGTCTAGATATGCAACTACGATGACAACTTATATGACGCAAAGATAACAACCTCACAAGCAAGCTATCTAAGATAAACAAGGAAAGCTTGCACAAGTAAAGGAAAGAAATAACCACAAGTGGAGCCGGTGAAGACGAGGATGTGTTACCGAAGCTCCTTCCCTTTGAGGGGAAGTACGTCTCCGTTGGAGCGGTGTGGAGGCACAATGCTCCCCAAGAAGCCACTAGGGCCACCGTATTATCCTCACGCCCTCACACAATGCAAGGTGCCGTGATTCCACTAGTGGTGCCCTTGAAGGTGGCGACCGAACCTTTACAAACAAGGTTGGGGCTCTCTCCACAACTTAATTGGAGGCTCAAATTGAGGCCTTCACAACATTGAAGAATTGTCTGGTCACTGCTCCTGTTAGGACTCCTTACGAGCGTTCTTTCTATCTACTATTATCTAAAAATAATCAAGTTATTAATGACTTTTTCAAGGAAACATCGTTTTTCTATTTTGACTGAATTGGTCGGAGCGTAGACGAGCAAGCAGAGCCCAGGAAAGCCTAGGAATCAGCCAACTAGACTCGCACTGAAAGCCAAGCCATTCAACAGGGATTCTCTGAACTGATACGATACGACTATTCAACTTCCTCACCTATGGAAATGCCACCAAGGAAATGATTTATGGAAGTCTACCCAACTCCCTTGCTGCCTATTTCCTTTTATACGGTCATTCCGTGGGGCCACAAGCACGGAGGAAATAGTAATAAAAAGAAAAAGGCTGGCATGAGAAGAACTCTACAATACGATTTCTACGATTGGTACCTGATTGGAATTCATTCTCGGAACTCTCCTCTAGAGAATGGCCTGGTCTAGAATCTCTCTCATTGAGCTTCTCTTTTGCGCCTCCTTTCTTCTTGATTTATTGCAGCAGCTAGCATCCTTGATTTCAGCTAGCTATTCTCAGTGCAAAATGATTCAATCTGACTTTATCGGTATTCTGGATTGAGTAAAAAGGGATATATGAAGTTCAAGGCCTTGCGGGGCCGATGTTTCGTGTTATGGGTGGCCATCGGATTGTTCAGCGTGCTTCTGTCTCGTCTTCCTCAAATTGTTGATCGACGATCAAAGACATTGCTAAAGCAGACGCCTACCGAACGGGAGTTCTTGTACCTGCTAGAACGGCATCTGCTCAAACTTTTGTTTCTTAGAAAAGAAAATATGAACTCACAATGTGCAACAGAAGGGTCCGAGAAAGCAACTTGACATGCCAATCCTAACAAGAATTCCACTCTTTCTGGTCATGTCATTTCAATCACAATTCACTTGGTAGGTAGACGCTTGTTCCGACCTCTTCCCCCTTCTCCCTCTTACCATGGCAAGTAGGTCGGGACGAAGAAGCTCCGTAGTCAACTAATAGATAGAAAATCACAGTAACCTTTTTCCAACAGTTTCACCATGATAAGAACAACCTTGTCTCTTTTGATAATGGAGGAATTGGTAATGGAATAGCAGAGTTAACCATATTATCAAAGTGGTTAACTCCTCCGAAGAGGAAGGTTTAGATCTTTCAATCTTATGTCTAAAGTTGCGGATTACAGCTCCTGATTCAAGCAGTTTTTTTTTCTGAAGTATGAGTCTTGTTTGTGACATTCAATTCCAGAATAAACATTCAAAGGAAAAGTAGTATGGGACGCTGCTTGCTATTACTGACTGCGGCTGCCGACCGAAGAACTGAAGATCTTCAATCTATGTTTGAGCGCGAATCCAGATTGAGATTGAGGCAATTAAGTTAATTAAATTTTCCAATCACTGACTCAGGCCCATTGTCGAATCCTACTCGGCAATTGTCGAATCCTACTCGGCCGAAAAGGGGGTACTTATGTATGGCGGAACGGGCCAATCTGGTCTTTCATAATAAAGAGATAGACGGAACTGGTATGAAACGACTTATTAGCAGATTAATAGATCATTTTACTAATAAGATATGAATTAGTAAAAATAGAAAAAAAGAATCAATGGAGCCATGGAGATTGTTCCCATGGACGTTGAAATTTTTTGTGTTTCTGCTTGAGCCGTACGAGATGAAATTTTCATATACGGCTCTTAGAGGGGGGACTTGGGTTAGTTACCTATCTCAATAAAGTATATGATTGGTTTGAGGAACGTCTTGAGATTCACGCAATTGCAGATGATATAACTAGTAAATATGTTCCTCCCCATGTCAACATATTTTATTGTTTAGGGGGAATTACACTTACTTGTTTTCTAGTACAAGTCGCTACCGGTTTTGCTATGAGTTTTTACTACCGACCAACCGTTACAGAGGCTTTTTCCTCGGTTCAATACATAATGAGACTTTGATGGTGAGCAAAAAGAATTGATCAAGAAATTGGTAAACTTTCGCATGATCGATGGTAAAAGAACGAGAGTTCGTGCTATTGTTTATAAAACTTTTCACCGGCTAGCTCGAACTGAACGCGATGTAATAAAACTTATGGTTGACGCCGTAGATAATATAAAGCCAATATGCGAAGTGGTCAAAGTAGGAGTCGAATCAAATGATATTTCTGTTCTAATTTCTGCCGCTTCTTCTCCCTCTGAATCAAACTTTTTTTTGTCATAATGTGGCGAATACAACCAACTATTACTAAGGATTTCATCTAACCGGGGCTAAAATCCCTAAAATCAAAAATGCCAAAATAGGAATAAGGCTATGGAATCCGCATTTAGAAGAAAGAACTCCGAGACTGAATTGCTTTGAGTGGGGCTTGCCCCTTCTTTCTAATTCAAAAAAGAAAGGGGGGCGGTAAGGCAGGCTCGCAACTTACAAAGGGCTTGGAAAAGTACAAGCTGTAAATCCAGCGTGGGGTGCAGAAGTCAAAAAGGCCATTCCTTCTTTTTAAAGACCAATCATTTATTTATTTATGAAATAACGGAAGAAATGGCGAGCTATTTAAGAAGCTATTTAAGAAATGTGAATTCTCATTGTTTCGATGATTCTCAATGGAAGATCGGGAAACCGTATCCAAGCTCCGTGGCTAGTCTGCGCTCTTTGGACTTTTCCCTGAATTCAAGTAGAGAATACCAGGGCTTTCTTCTTCTCTCTATTTCATCTTCGGTGCCATTGCAGGAGTTTGTTGTTTCTTCGTAAACAATCTTCTTGCTTACCATTAGCATCTTCTGGAACTTTTCTGGAATGATTTTCCCGATCTAAATCGAGCAGGTTTCCATGAAGAAGATCTTGTTCAGCATGTTCTATTCGATACTAGTAGGAGAAGAACCCGACTCGGTATTCTTAAAAAAAGAGCAACCGTATCTGGAAACAACGATTAGTGGATATTGGTACTGCCACTGAAAGAGTTAGGTAGTCGAGGTATTCTAGTATTTCTCGGGTGTGATACCGGTGAAGAAGCGAGTAGTTGACAGTCAGGGAAGTAGATTCCTTTAAGGAGAGAAATTCATTGGTTTAGCCGTTAGGCGGGAACATTTTTGCTTCTCACTTTGGGCAATTAGCAATAATCTTTGCAAATCGAAGCTATTTGATGTCTGACTTTCTAGGTACCCCCGGATCTACTAGTCATCGCCTTTTAATTCCTTTGCCTTTCTTCTTCTGATCGATCCAATGGTTCGGACTAGGACGCGTAAACCCCAAAGGGAGATTGACCCTACCTAAGTATTTTCTTAGATAGAATTGGTTGGTCAAGTGTGAGTCACGCCGGGGCGGGTAGACCCACTTTTAATAGCAACGCCCAGATCAATGGAAAATGGAAGTTTCTAGAATTGCTGCTCTGTTCTGTTCAAGAAGTCTTTCTCCAGGGTTCGGTTCAGAAGGCGGGATGGAAGAGAGAGAATGGGCTCATCGTGCGACAAGGTCGATCGATCACTCAACTTTTTCTCTTTTGGTAGAGGAAGGCATTCCCAGTATAAATGATGATTCTTGAGCCTCTTGTGATTGGGCTCTCATGGGCGGATTACCCGATGTGCAAGTTTCTTACCTCCAAACAAAATATTTACTTGTTACTAATAAAAACTCAAAAAGTTTAGCCTACATTCTTCCTTAGATCCCTTCTTTTACTCCGATAGTATTGCGGATCACAATCGATGCAAAGAAAATGAAAGATTCCTGTCCAAGCAAATAGTGCCTTGATGCGGAAGAAGAAAAAAAAAGAAAATAAATGAAAGAAAAGCGCCAGTCTGTCTGTCCCCAATAATTAACTCTCGCAAAAATCTACTAAAAAATGGATATTCTCAAATAATACTAAGAAAACATGTTGTTTATCTCCACGCTATCTGTGACAGTTAGCACGCTCCGTGAAAGTGCTTCGAAAGGTGTCAGCAGGCGCGCGGTGTAATTCCATTGATTTTTGGATTTCGATCGTATCTAAGATCTTTTTTTTATACAGCTTATCCGAGTGAGTTTTATGGACCCACCGGGCCAGAAGCTAACCCAATAACGAAGTTTCGTAAGGGGACTGGAGCAGAAGGAGCTGCTACAGTTGGGGCGAACTTGCTTTAGGAAAAAACGTAAAGCCCGATTCGCATCATTGTGCTCAATAAAAGGAATGAGAAGAAAGTGCAAACTTCCAGATCTGAAGGAATGGCAAGATCAGAGATCCATGAAGATCGTCGTATGTATGTTCGACTTCGGTTGCCGGTGCAATAGAGACCAGGTACACTGCTAAACATAAGTATAAAGAGGTGGAAGGCTGGCTGAGGGGGGGACGAGGTGTAGCGTAGTCTGGTCAGCGTGATGAGTGGGGACCTTAGAGCTTAAAAAAATTGAGTCGTCTTTAAACTTTTTTCTTTGTCTCATTTCGAACGAATTTATTGGTAGTACCTTTTCTAGAGAATGTCAATATATTCCAAAATCCCATATTTCGACCCGCACGCCTTTGGGATGCTTTCTTTCGAAGGGATCCTTTTCCTCGTTCGAGAGTCTCCGCCCTTCTTCCACTCTGTCCCGAAGACTAACTAAGACCAATTGAGTCACGTTTTCATGTTCTAATTGAACACTTTCCATTTATGATATGATTAAAGGAGAAGATTGTTCTTTTACCAAACATATGCAGATCAAATCACGTCTTATAATAAGAAGAAATTGTTCTCGGTATCAATCCCCTTGCCCCTCATTCTTTGAGAATCAGAAGGATCCTTTTCAAGTTTCCATTTCTTCATTTGGAATCTGGGCTCTTCTATCTTTGACTTATTTTTTGGCTTTATTCTTTATTTATTTCATTTCGATTTTTCCCTCTTCCTCTATCCCTATCCTCTAGGTACAGCATTTGCATCAATAGAGAACCTTTTCCTCTGTATGAATCTATACTTTTTAGAAGACAAATTTTTGCATTTGGATTATCTATCACATTAAACTTTTTTGGAGGTTGATAGTTTATTTATTGAGGAAGAGTCAATCCTTCTCTTCTCACTTCAATGCCCCTTCTTTTTAGTCAACTTCAGGTTCGTCAGGTAGTCACCGCGCTCTCAATTTCTTGGACTTCGTCAGACTTGAACTTAACAAAAAAAGGAAAGGTTCATAGAATTTTCTTCCCCTTCCCCTTTCCCCCAACTAAATCCATTCGAAGTAACATAACAGGAGCACCATCTTAAAAACTTCTCGGGATCCGGAGTTCCAATCTGGTACATCAATACATGTTCCTATGCCCATTCCAATCTTGTCTAACTTTGCTAACTTCCCCTTCTCTACCCGTATCTTGTTCGTTCTGGAAACACGTCTTCCTATTCCATCTTTTCCCGAATCTCCCTTAACGGAAGAAATAGAAGCTCGAGAAGGAATACCACTAAAAGGATTTCCAAAATAGATCATAGATAATTCTAGCAATTGCCAATAAATCGAAGCTTTTTACCAACTTGATGGTAAGAAATCCCGGGACCTAGAAATTCATTTCGTATAATTGAACCTTTTCAAACTGTTTCTTTTTGAGAACCAAAAAAACTTGTGCCAAAATAATGGATGCGATTTCGAGGAGCTGGCCATGTTTGAAGTCATTACCCTTTTCACGCTAGTTGCTCAATCCGTTGCTTGTTCGGAAGAATCCGCAAATGAATATTCTTTATTTCCTCCACACTTAGCTACT
Organism: Secale cereale; assembly: GCA_902687465.1. Taxonomy (NCBI): domain Eukaryota; kingdom Viridiplantae; phylum Streptophyta; class Magnoliopsida; order Poales; family Poaceae; genus Secale; species Secale cereale. The sequence continues at coordinate 629,880,827 of LR738715.1, forward strand.
CTAGGTTGGGGAGTAGGGCCAGGGGGGAAGTTCTAGATACTTTTCCACTCTTCCGTAAACTAAAACGTGCATTCCTACGTAAACCAATACGCACTTTCTTACGTGAACCAATTTTTGGTATAACTTTTGCCATATTTTATTATCTCATAAATATGAGTTATAAATAAATAAAAGTGGACCAGAAACTCAATTCCGCACTGCTGCTGGCGCAAGACGATTCCACATATATATCGAGGTCGGAATGGGATCGGGTGTTTTCACGTCTCACCGTAGTGCCCGGTTTGTCTTGATTGGTGATTGATAAACAAGAAGGAAAATGGAAAAGTAGAAAATCTATTCCCCATCCCGACCTAAACTACTGACGGAACTTCATGCGAATCTACAGGTTTGCTTTGCTCTTCTTTTTCGGACACATTTGGCATGGCGCTAGAACATTGTTCCGAGATGTTTTTGCTAGTATTGATCCACATTTGGATGCTCAAGTGGGTACGAAAGATTTGGTTGAAGCGAAGCTCGAAAAACAAAGTGAAACAGAGAGAACGGAGAGTCAGTTACAATGAAAAAATTATTCTCACTCTTGTTTTTGTCGCTCAATCCAAAGAAAGAAATATTAAGGTATAATACAATAAAGAAATACAAATAAATACCTCTAGCCCGGAGCCAGAGGAGGTCGTCGACACAACGCCAATCCTGGTGGTGGGGCACTTCGAAGGTCTGGAGACCCTCCTTGAGATTCCCCTTTTACCGGAAACGCCACCTGCAGGTCCTTCCTTAGCTCCAGAAGAAAGGGAGCAAGCCCCCTCTGTTGGCCTAAACCTCGATCCATCCCAGAGTAGCCGCCGGCTGGACGACGGAGAACGGCAAACTCCTCAAAACAAAGTTCTACTTTGTCTTTGGAAGAATTGGAAGAATCGGACTCTCAGAGAGATATTAAAAGAAGCTTACGGGTCCCTAGTGACATATTAAAGAATGCCAGACGACTCCCATACAATTCTTGCGAGAGCTGGAGGAAGATGAGAGCTGACACGAGTGGGGCCCCATAGAATCTATCTATATAAAGATAAAGAGGCAATCGTGTCAGGAAGCGGGTTTTTTTTTGCATTTTTAGGTATAAAAAAAACCATCCTAGTGGATCCGTGTGGTAAGGAAAACTGGTAATCTATTCCTTAAAAAAAATCTTGGAAAAGGGGCTCTAAGTGATCACAAACGAAGACGTGTCGAACGCCTCCTATTTAGAGGAATTAGCTACTTCAACGATCTTTGATGGTTATAGGGGTAAACTACAGGAAACTGGCTTGGTAAAGGTCAACAGTTCGAATCCCATTTCCCCCGGCACGGAAGCATACTGATATCTTGGGAGCATTCCGAGTAAGTCCTCTGGGATGTAAAATATATCTCTTCTCACCCACACAATCAGGTTGTTGGTTCAACCCAAAATTGGATATTTTTTTAATAGATAGTTTATTTTATCCTTGAAGGGTATTTCTTTTTCACGGTTTGCGCAAGGCCTAATCATTTTACTTTCTATTCATTTTACTTAGTAAATTTCTACTATTATCGAAACAATCGGGACTTTTCGGAGATTGGATGCAGTTACTAATTCATGATCTGGCATGTACAGAATGAAAACTTCATTCTCGATTCTACGAGAATTTTTATGAAAGCGTTTCATTTGCTTCTCTTCAATGGAAGTTTCATTTTCCCAGAATGTATCCTAATTTTTGGCCTAATTCTTCTTCTGATGATCGATTTTACCTTTGATCAAAAAGATAGACCTTGGTTCTATTTCATCTGTTCAACAAGTTTAGTAATAAGCATAACGGCCCTATTAAGACAATAAACTGGGGATTCTTTCTTTCTGTTGATTATGAGAGAGATTGAAGTGAAAGAACCCGGTTTCAGAGCGTGGAAACGGAAAAGAATGAGGTGAGCAATGAACCTATTTGAAGTGGCCCATCGTACCAGAAAAGCCCATGTATGAACCAAGCAACATGGCCTCACCTTACGCCCTATTAGATTGAAGTTTATATTTACTTGCGTCGGGTTCTTACTTCCAAACCCATGGAAATACCCCTTTAGCAAAGAAAAAGTGAGAAGCAAAAATGTTCTGATAAAGACGTTCTTCAGTAATATCATCATGACTTTCGAAATCATGTGCGGTAGCAATACCAAACCAAATACGACGATTTGGACCCTATACTTTCTTACTTTCTAGCAATTAGGTAGAGCCTCGTCCAGGCTGTTTTAGAACTGAAACTTATCTCTAAATGATTTTTAGATAGGATGTTTCTGGAATTACCCCTGCTACGTAGAATGGGGCTTCCAACGAAACCCTGGAGCTTCACCACAATGGAATGTGGCTCCGAAGTGACCTCTTCCGTCTAGGGTGCTCAAACACCCAAGAGTAACAAAATCCACACAAGAAAGTATGGGGGAATCAAGTTTCCTTTGGTGAGAGTGTAGATCTAGGTCTCCTCCTTCAATCCCTAGCAAATCAACAAGTTTGAGTGGCTAGGGAGAGAGAGATCAGGCAAGAAAGCTTCAATGGCATTAATGGAGGAGAGAGAGAGGTAAGAGGTAGGTTGGAGGTGGGAGAAGGACCTCCTTAAATAGGGTCCCCAAGTTTCCAACCGTTATGTGCAGAAATGCACTGGGCCGGTACTTCCGCACAAGCCATCGGTACAACTGGTGTGTGAAGAAACCACAGCCATGGCACCAGGGCGGTACTTCCGGTGTAACACACGGTAGTACCGGTCTTCCAGAGAAAACCGGAACTACCGCTCCACCACCGGTCAACTACCGCTTCGAGTCCAGAAGGTTTTTAACCAACGGCGGTAGTTGGGGCGATGGTAGAGCCGGAACAACCGCTAGGGTAGTAGCTCCTGAGTGGTGGCAGATCAAGCGGTACTATAGCACTGCACACCGGTAGTACCGGTTTGTCGAGAGGACACCGGTACTTCCGGGCCACCATCGGTCCACCACCGCGGTACTAGGGGCGGTGGTTCGACCGGAACTACCGGCCACCGGTACTACCGCTGTTAACAGCGGTACTATCGTAGTAGAAAAGACCACACACACATAGAACCAAGGGGACCTCTCTCTCCTCGAACGAAGGCAATATGGTGGGTGCATAGTAACTGTGTACGTGACTTGATTCACCCAATACCTTCCGATGTGGGTTCCCTCTTAATAGTACGGATTTCCTACGACCAAGGGAAACAAAAAGCGTCGGAAACTCCGTCTTCGATCTTTTCCTTCTAGAGGGAAGGCCTAACCGTCTTGCGCCACACAATGTGTACCTGAGTAATATATGACGCACGATTAGTCCACACATGTATTGTCATCATCACCAAAACCCTAGGCACGAGATGCCCTTACACCGAGGCCACCTATGTTTGAGTGAAATGGTATGGCACCGCGAAGATTTTAACCTTGGGCCCATGACCACTACTCATCTTTGAAGCACATGTACCATCAACAATGGTTAATGTGAAAGAATTGATCAATTTATGCATAATGGGGGAGTCATTGAGAGAACAACACTCCCCCTATGTCCATGCCTACACCTAAACAAGATAGCATGATGAGTGTAAAGAGGTGTGCACAGTTTCAAGCCACGTTGCTCAAATCAATGATATTTAGCACATACCTTAGCTTGCGAAATCTTGCTTCATCCAAGGGCTTCGTGAAAATATCTGCAAGGTTATCATAAGTGTTGACATAGTGAAGATCAATCTCGCCTCGTCTGATATAGTCCCGGATGAAGTGATATCGAATCTTAATATGCTTCGTCTTGAAGTGTTGCACCGGGTTGAGAGAAATCTTGATGGCACTTTCATTGTCACGCCAAAGAGGCACTTTGTCACAAATGACACCGTGATCCTTTAAAGTTTGCCTCATCCAAAGAAGTTGAGCACAACAACTACCAGCGGCCACATATTCGGCTTCGGTGGAAGAGAGAGATACACAACTGTAAGGGCATATTTCTCCCTAAGTAGTTTTGGTGATTGATGACAATGCATTTGCGGACTAATCGTGTGCTCTAAGCTCTTTCAGATATATCTCACCTAGGCACAAGACGATTATGTGCCCCTTGGAATCTATGGAAGACGGTGTTTCCTTTTGCTTCTTTTTCGGTGGATTTGAGTAATAGGAAAGCCGTACTGTTAAGAGGGGGTCCGCTTCAGAAAGGTTTGGGTGGAATCAACACGTACACGTCTATACTTTCGCACCATCTTTCCTTTGCTTCTCTGGAGCTCCGGCTGTTCTCCTCGTAAGTACAAAACCATGGCTTCCTACTAATACAACTGCCTGGCAGGTGGTAGTACCGCTCATAGTAAGCGGTAGTACCACACAGCCACACGGTAGTACCACCTCAGGGCACGGTAGTACCGCATCATGAGCACGGTAGTATCGTGTAGCTGGCCCGGCATAGTAACTAGTACGGTAGTAGGTGCAGAAGTAATTTTTACTTCCGCATCCTACGCGGTAGTACCGCTTGGGTCAAGCGGTAGTACCGTGTCGTGTTTTTGCTACTACCGTATTTCTGCGCATGTAGCTACGGATGTATTTTATTTCATCCGCGCTTGTCCTCAGCCTGCTTATCTCTGCCTTGCGGTAGTACCGCTCAGGCAATACTACCGCCCGTGTGTTAACGCAACAGAGTTAAATCCAGGCTAGTACTGCATCAGCGGTAGTACCGCACCTAGAGCGGTAGTACCGCTGGCCAAGCGGTAGTACCGTAACTTACGTGCGGTAGTACCGCGCTCTGCGGGCAGAAATGTGGGATAACGGTTGGATTTGTTCTCCCACTATATATAGGGAGTCTTCTTCTCCAAGAAGACTTACCTCTTCCTCCCCAAAGCTCCATTGTTGCTCAAAGCTCCATTTCCGCCTGATCTCTCTCCCTAGCCAATCAAACTTGTTGATTTCCTCGGGATTGCTTGAGAAGGCATCGATCTACACTTCCACCAAGAGATATTTGATTCCCCCCACTAATCCTTGCGGATCTTGTTACTCCTGGGTGTTTGAGCACCCTAGACGGTTGAGGTCACCTCGGAGCCATATTCCACTGTGGTGAAGCTTCGTGGTGTCGTTGGGAGCCTCCAATTCGGTTGTGGAGATAGCCCCAACCTTGTTTGTAAAGGTTCGGTTGCCGCCTTCAAAGGCACCACTAGTGGAATCACGGCACCTTGCATTGTGTGAGGGCGTGAGGAGAATACGGTGGCCCTAGTGGCTTCTTGGGGAGCATTGTGCCTCCACACCGCTCCAACGGAGACGTACATCCCCTCAAAGGGAAGGAACTTCGGTAACACATCCTCGTCTTCACCGGTTCCACTTGCGGTTATTTCTTCCCTTTACTTGTGCAAGCTTTACTTGTTTATCTTATATAGCTTGCTTGTGAGGTTGTTATCTTTACTTCCTATAAGTCTTCATCATAGTAGCATATCTAGACAACTTACTTTGATGCTTAATTTAAAGTGGTTAAGAAAAGCTAAAAATTGTTAGTTGCCTATTCACCCCCCCCCCCTTCTAGTCAACCATATCGATCCTTTCAATTGGTATCAAAGCCTCGTCTCTTTTTAAGGACTTTACCGTCCAAAGAATATGGGTGACAACGTAGTCGAAACGGAGGAACATTCCGGTGGAAATCCGTCCTTGCCTACGTCCGATGGGGGAGCCTCGATCTCTCGTGAGGAGTTCAATGTGGCTATGACCACATTGAAAGAATCACTAGCGACCGAGGTCAAAGGCATGTTTAAAGATTTGCTTGAGGGGCTTAAATTATCCACCACACCGTTGGTGGTGGTTCGTCCCGCTACCATCGTGTCGGAGGCTACTCCCTACAAGGGAGAAGCTAGTAGTGAACAAGCCCCGGTTACTAAGAATGGGAATGGGATCTTTGCCCACTCCGCTCCTCCTACTCACTGTGGAGGACCCGTTCCCACACCGCATTTAAATTCCGTTGGGCCTCCTCCTAAGTTTATAAAAAATTCTGATTTTGCTACTTGGATGTTTCGCTTCAAACGTCATTTAAATCATTGCTCTACTAATCTTTGGAGAATCATTGAGCAAGGTTTTTATCCACGTGATCCCGACAACTTAACTCCGAGAGAAGTTGCGGATCATCAATTCAACGAGTCTGTTCTTTGCATACTTCAAGATGCTATCCCTCCCGAAGACATTGCACATCTTCGACCCTTCACTGTGGCCAAGGAAGCTTGGGAGCATGTTGGCACCATGTACAAGGGGAGCGCTAGCATTCAACGCTCAAACTATGAAGTTGTGCAAGATGAAGCCGATGAGTTTGCTATGATCGAAGAAGAAGATCCTCGTGAACTTTATCGGAGATTAACCACTCTTGCGGTCTCTCTTCGAGATCATGGGAGTAAGGACACGGATGACAATTGGATCAAGTGCAAGTTTCTCAGGGCCATGATGCCCTACCATAAGGCCATGTCCTCCGTCATTCGTCAAAGACCGTAATTCCACCACTTGTCATCAAATGAAGTGTTGGATGAGTTCGTTGCAATGAGGATCTTGGACAAGACCGCCGACAATGCAGTTTTAAGAGCTCAACGATCAAAGAAGCCTAACCTTGCCTTGAAGGCCAAGGCTTGTGTGGAAGAAGAGGAGGAGGATGAGAGTTCCCCCAAGGACACCAAATATGCCTATCATGAGCACATGGCTCTTGCTTCACGGCAATTTTGGGGCAACAAGAAGAACACAAGACCCAACTTCAACAAGAACAACTCAAGTGGCAACAAGGGCAAGCAACGAGTGAGGACTTGCTTCAATTGTGGGAATGTAAGCCACTTTCTGGTAGATTGCCCATATGAGAAAAGAGAAGACTTTGGAGGCAAGCTTATCCGGAAGGACAAGGCCAAGTCTTATCCCACCAAGAACAACTTCAACAAGAAGACCCCTCCTAAAGGGTTGGTGACCCAAGAAGAATATGTTGAGGATGATGATGATGATGAAGATGATGAGGTGGTCACCATGGCCACAATTGCTATTGCTACTACTCCGCGCTCATCTCTCTTCGACTCACCAAATGAGAACATCACCGCCAAGTGTCTCATGGCCAAGGCCACCAACAAGGTAACTCCAAACATCAATACTACCATCCCTTCTAATCCGTCATTGACGGATTGTATTGATGAGAGTGAGGGAACTAAGGAGGGAGAGAATGAATTTGAGTTGTTCATGAGCAAACTTAAGGGCAAACCCAAGAAGCACTTTGTTGTTCTCTTGGAACAACTCGGTGAGGCCAATGACATGATCGAGGCTCACGAGGAGACCATTGCTAAAATGGAAGGACATAGTCGAGACTATGCCGATGAGATATCGGATCTCTCTAATGCTCTAGAGGAAGAGCATGGTCTTCGTTTGGCTCTTGAGGAGTCACACAACGATGATCATGCTAAATTAAAGAAAGATCTCGATCATGCTTTAGTTGTCTCTCGTATGCTTAATTCTGAGAAGGCAAAACTTGGAGTTGACCATGCTAAACTCAAGGAGGAGTTTGTTATACTCGACAAGGCTCACAAGGCCTTGAAAGGTATGCATGCTTCTCTCAAGGAGTCTCATGATCAACTCCAAGTTTCGCTAACCAAGGAAAAGGCTATCTTTCCTCGCATGGTGTTGATTGATAATGCAAATGCTACTAACCCATGTTGCGAGCATGTGCATCTTGTTGAAGAAAATGCCAAGTTGACGAAGCAACTTGAGAAAGGCCTTGTGACATGCATACAAGGTGAGAAGAATCTCAACAATCTTTTGAGTAATCAAAAGGAGGTTGTGGCAAAGGAAGGAATTGGGTTTGTTCCTAAGCCCAAGAAGAAGAAGAATGACAAGACCAAGCTACCTCCCCTTCTCCGACAAACCTTTGTGAAAGAGGGAGAGGGCGCCTCTAAGAAGAAGAACAATGTGAAGGGTGGTGGGGTCAAGAAAAACCCCACCATACCATCAAACATGGCCAGCGACTTTAATCCTTCATATGTTTTATGTCGTGCTAGTGATGGTCATGTCTTTGCTAAATTTGTTGGTTCTTCTTATGAGTACATTGAATGGTCTATTTGGGTTCCTAAGACCCTTGTTACTAACCTCAAAGGACCCATTACCAAATGGGTACCTAAATCCAAGCATTGATCTCTTGTAGGAGTTTGCTTCCGGTGGGGGATCATGGTTGCTCGATAATGGAGCCACAAATCATATGACCGGAAGCAAAGACTTGGTGCTGGACGTGCATCTAGGTTCATCTATGGCCACCAACGTCGAATGGGTGATGCTTCATCTTCTAAGGTATTGGGGCTTGGCAAGGTTGTTGTCTCTCATGATCTCACGATCGAGAAAGTCATGCTTGTTGAGTCCCTTGCATATAATTTACTTTATGTTCGCCAACTTGCACTCATGGGCTTTGCTACATTCTTTGATATTGATACTGTGGCCCTCTTGTGGAGCAAGACTCTTAAAGTAGCCTATGTTGGACATGTCGAGAACGGTCTTTATGTGGTTAACTTCTCGAAGCAAACCACTAAGACCGCGACATGCCTAATGGCTAAAGTTGATGTGGGATGGCTTTGGCATCGCCGGTTAGCCCATGTCAATATGAGATCTTTGCAAAGTCTTCTCAAGGGGGACCATGTCCGTGGACTAACATTTAGAAAGTATTGCTTGGTGATTGTGGATGATTATTCAAGATACACCTGGGTATACTTCTTCAAGAAGAAGAGTGAGACCCAACAAACCGTCATCAACTTTGCAAATGAAGCTCAACGACAACATGAAGCAAAGATTTTGATGATCCGAAGTGACAACGGCACCGAGTTCAAGAACTACACCTTGGATGAGTTTCTTAGTGATGATGGGATCAAACATCAATATGCAGCACCCTATACCCCTCAACAAAACGGTGTAGCGGAGAGAAAGAACCGGACATTGATGGATGCGGCAAGGACCATGATGGCGGAATTCAAATCTCCATACAACTTTTGGGCCGAAGCCATCAACACCGCTTGTCATGCATCCAATCGGCTCTATCTCCGCAAAGGCTTGAACAAAACTCCATATGAGATACTTACCGGTAACAAGCCCAATCTCAAGTACTTCCGGGTGTTCGGGTGTAAGTATTTCATCCTCAAGAAAAGGTGTTCGTTTGTCTAAATTTGAATCTAGAGCTCATGAGGGCATATTTGTTGGTTATGCTACAAACTCTCATGCTTACCGTGTCCTCAACAAGTCCAATGGACCCATTGAGGAGACGAGTAACGTAGAGTTTGATGAGAATAACGACTCCCAAGTGGAGCAAAGTGGTACTTGTGATGTAGGTGATGAAATTCCTCCTCAAGCCATAAGAAGAATGGGTGTTCGATAGAAATTCCTCCTCAAGCCATAAGAAGAATGGGTGTTGGATATATCCTACCCATTGAGGAACCCCTTGTGGCCGAAGGAGAAGGACAATGTTCCACTCAAGCGGAACCTTCACCAACCCAAGACCCACACGCTTCCAAAGAACAAAGTGAAGGCCCTCAATCGGACGAACAAGGCCAAGTGCAAGATCAATCACAAGATGGTGGGGAGCCACCAAATGATGCACAAGGCCAAGTTCTACCCTCTGAGCAAGATCAAGATCAAGAGGAAGCTCAAGATCAAGATCAAGCTCCTGACGTCGCTCAAGATGATCAACTTAGTGATCCTCAATTATCTCTTGAAGAGCAATTGGAGCGTCGTGCTGCAAAAGTTGCCTCCAGGCTTGCTTCCAGAGAACATCACATGGAGAATATTCTGGGAAGCATCAAAAGGGGGGTAAGCACTCGTAGACAATTAGCAAACTATTGTGCTCATCAAGCTTTTGTCTCCTAAGTTGAACCTCAGAAGGTCTATGAGGCGCTCGAAGACCCTAATTGGCTTAATGTCATGCATGAAGAACTCCACAACTTCGAGCGCAACAAAGTGTGGTGTCTGGTGCCGAGGCCAAAGGAGAACCATAATGTCATTGGAACCAAGTGGATCTTTAAGAACAAGCAAGATGCTCACGGCATTGTCATCCGCAACAAGGCGCGTCTGGTGGCTCAAGGCTACTCCCAAGTCGAGGGTATCGACTACGGTGAAACCTTTGCCCCCGTTGCTCGCCTTGAATCTATTCGGTTGTTGCTTGCCTATGCTTCTCATCATAATTTTAAGTTACAACAAATGGATGTGAAAAGTGCATTTCTTAATGGTCCTACTAATGAGTTGGTGTATGTCAAACAACCGTCGGGGTTTGAGGATCCCAAGTTCCCCAATCACGTGTATCAACTCGATAAGGCACTCTATGGCCTTACACAAGCCCCACGTGCGTGGTATGAGCATCTTACCGAGTTGTTACAAGATCGTGGGTTTGAAATTGGGAAAATCGACCCCACTCTTTTTACTAAGAAGGTCAAAGGGGAGTTGTTTGTCTGCCAACTATATGTTGATGATATTATCTTTGGTTCTCCTAACAAAGCTTTCAATGATGAGTTCGCCGCACTCATGACCACACATTTTGAGATGTCCATGATGGGAAAGTTGAAGTACTTCCTTGGGTTTGAGATCAAGCAAAGAAGAGAAGGAATCTTCATCAAACAATCCAAGTATACTCAAGACATGCTCAAGAGGTTCAATCTAAGTGATGTCAAGCCAGCTACTACTCCAATGCCAACCAAGTGCCAACTTGACATTGATCCAAATGGTAAAGCGGTGGATCAAAAGGTATATCGTTCTATGATTGGATCCTTGCTTTACCTTTGTGCATCTAGACCGGATATTATGTTGAGTGTGGGAATCTGTGCACAGTTTCAAGCCTCACCTAAGGAAAGTCACTTTGTGGCAGTCAAGCGAATCTTTCGATATTTGGCTCATACCCCAAACTTTGGCTTATGGTACCCAAGAGGAGCAAACTTCAACCATGTACGTTTCTCTGATTCGGACTGGGCGGGAGACAAAGTGGATAGGAAGTCCACTTCCGGAGGGTGCCAATTCCTTGGTTGCTCTCTGGTTAGTTGGTCTTCCAAAAAGCAAAGTTGTGTGTCTCTCTCGTCCACCGAAGCTGAGTATGTAGCAGCAGGCAGTTGTTGTGCTCAACTCCTATGGATGAGGCAAACTTCAAAGGATTACGGTGTCACTTGTGACAAAGTGCCTCTTTGGTGCGACAATGAAAGTGCTATCAAGATTTCTGTCAACCCGGTACAACACTTCAAGACGAAGCATATAGAGATTCGGTATCACTTCATCCGGGATCATATACGGCAAGGAAAGATCGAGCTTCACTATGTCAACACTCATGATAACCTTGAAGATACCTTCACGAAGCCGTTGGATGAAGTAAGATTTCGCGAGTTAAGGCATGAGCTAAATATCATCGATTTGAGCAATGTGGCTTGAGACTTTGCACACACACACCTCCCACTCAATATAGTTATCTTGTCTAGATGTAGGCATGGACATAGGGGGAGTATTGTTCTCTCAATGAACTATTCCTCCCCCCATTATGCATAAATCGATCAAGTCTTTGTCATTTGCCATGTTAGATGGTATAAGTGCTTCAAGACGAGTATTGGTCATGGGCCCAAGGATAGTACTTTGCGGTGACATACCAAATAACTCAAACATAGGTGGCTTCGGCCACCGACCTCCTCCTTGGAGAAGTGTCGTGTGTGCTGTTTTTTTAGTGTGTGTTGTCTCTCTTCCCGTTTGCCTTGCGTGTGCGTTTTTCCTTGCTAAAAGCCTCTTGTCGAAACTTGAAAATTCTTGAAGGGGCGGTACTACCGTGAGTAGTCACGGTACTACCGCAAAGAGAGTACGGTACTACCGCAACCAGCACGGTAGTAATTTTTTACTACCGCTGGTCGAGCGGTACTACCGCTCCGTGTGTGGTACTTCCGCCTGGGCGGTACTACCGCGATGACCGCGGTACTACCGCACTTATCCGAACGGCTGGGGGTTATAAGCGGGCAGGGGGAGTTCCAACTCCCCTATACCCATTCATCTCATATCCCCACGTCGTCTCTCTCTCTCCCTCTCAAGAACGCCGCCGGAGGACCTCACCGGATCTCCTCCCCCGGCCACTCTCCTCGCATTCCGACCGGTGGGATCGTTCCCCACCTCGACCTCTTGCCATGGATGAAGGTTTCTCCCCAAATCCCCTCTTCTTTTTGCCGGGTTGTTGTTTTTAGGTTTTGGGGAGATGCATGTTGTTCTAGTGTTCTTCTTGTTCTTATCCATGGAAGATTAGGATGTAGGAGAGTGGTTTTGCAATAGAAATGCTAGCAAGTATGCTGCTACTAAGTTACTATGATCAGTCGTAGTACCGTTCGTCGTTCTACGCGTTCTAGTCTAGATCCGTTCTTTTCAGATCTGACCTGAGCGGTACTACCGCTGGATAACCGTGATACTACCGCTCTGTCGCGTAAACGGTACTACCGCTCTGCTGAGCGGTACTACCGTAACTACGCGGAAGTAAATTTTTACTACCGCATTCTGCGCGGTACTACCGCAACCTCCAAGCGGTACTACCGCTCCCTAAGCGGTACTAAATTTTTACTTCCGTGTTCGCCAAACAGTACTACCGCTTGGTTCATATTTCCTTCGTAGCACATGCATATTATCCTTTCTACATGTTTCTTGTGATTTTTGTGGCTTTTGCATTAATTCTCGTTGTGTTTCCGTCGTGTTCTTGTGTTTGTGTCTTAGGTGGTGGCTCCAGTTCAGATGTCCGTCGCACCAATCCCATCCGTGACATCGGGTCCAAGCGTCTGCGCACCCCCAGTGATGTGCCAGAGGGCTCCAATCCCCAACGCAAGTTCAAGACCGCCGCCAACAAGCACAAGGAATCATCTACGACCATGGAGGAAATGCCAGCTAATGAGTTCATGGCAAGGAGGAAGATCAATCCGTATGCAGAACCCCGGGCTCATTCTCATGGAGATGAACTATTCTGGACCAAGCAGCAGTATCGTATCTACACAGAGGTACTCAAGAGCAAGCACAATTTGTATGTGGATGCTCATTGGGTTGACATGGTCCACATGCGGAGGGATGATAACCGGGCCTACTTTGCCGAGGCTCTGGATCTGGTAGAGCAGTTTGGGCTTGAGCACATCATGTCCTTTCAGCATGATTTTGACCCAGAAATCGTTGATCAGTTCTATGCTTCGGTGCACTTCCATACCAAGGAAGACCGCACCATGACTTGGATGACAAATGGTCACAAGATGACTGCTACTTTGATGGACTTCATGGATCTGATTCAGGTTGCTGACAAGGGACTCCACAACCCAATTGGAGCTCGGCCTCATGCCAATCCAGAAGCTGCCAACAAAGACTGTATGTTACCGTTTTATGTGGAGAAGACACTTGCGAGTGGCAAGAAGACATGGGTGTTGAACCCCTTTCTGGACATCATGCATAGGATCTTCCGCAACACCTTGTTTCCTCGAGTTGGGGACAAGGACAAGATTCACTCCTACCTCGTTGATATGCTGCTGATGTGTGAGGAGGCTCGCACTGCTCAGACTCCACCACTTGACATCTCCCACATCATGTGGTGCGAGCTTCGCTTTGCGATCTATACTCGCAAGGTGCCCATCTACGGTACGTTCATGTTTTTGCTCATCTCCAAGACTTGGGAGCACCTTTACCCTGATGAGGAGTTCGAGGCCCCGCAATGTATTCGTCATGACCCCATCCGTCTTCGCATCAAGACTCATTGGGCCAACACTACTACTCGTGCACAAGCTGCTGCAGCACAGATGCGTACTGACGAGGAGCCTGTAGAGGAGGAGCCAGCTGAGGACAGTTCTGGAGGATATGCTCCTCCCTCGTCTAAGCCCTCTTGGGCTAAGAAGCTGAAGAGGAAGATGAAGGCCCTTTTTTGTATGCAAGCTCAGGGTCAGTACAAGGCACATGTAACTCACAAGCAATCTCGCCAGCGTGACAAGAAGATCATGAGGATCTTTGGTGAGCATGTGTCGAGTGGATCCGAGGAGAACATCACTCCAGAGGCAGAGTGGATGGCCCAACAGGGGTACCAGTGGTCTGAGTCTGACGAGGAGCGGCAGGAGTCTGATGGAGAGCATGACGACTGAGATCTTTTGCCAGAGCTACCACCTCTCTTAGTTGTCCTCTTTCCCTTTGTGGTGTCTCGATGCCAAAGGGGAAGAGAGTGGGATTTGCGTCTTGTGCCGTTCTATTTGCTTTTCGTTGGTCGAACTCTATTTGCTTGTTTGCGTTTGTGTCGTGTGCGTGAGACTATCGAATGGTGTAAGACATATGCTCTCCTCTATCGTTAAACTCGTTATTATGTCTTTGCTATATTATGTTGTGAGCAGTTAATTTACTTACCCTTTATATGTGCTCACCTTATCCTCCTTACTATTGTGCGTAGACTCTTATTCTTTATATGCAAGGAGTATATTATTTATAGAATATAGGAGGAGTATTGATCCTAGTATGTATGTTGTGCAGTCCAAAGCACTCTCTATTGTATGCACACATCTAGGGGGAGCTTGCCTATATTCTATTGTTTATTAGGGTTGCATACTTTCTTATATATCCTTGTGCAAATCCCGTATTGTCATCAATCCACCAAAAAGGGGGAGATTTTAAGGGCATATTTCTCCCTAAGTAGTTTTGGTGATTGATGACAATGCATTTGCGGACTAATCGTCTGCTCTAAGCTCTTTCAGATATATCTTACCTAGGCACAAGACGATTATGTGCCCCTCAGAATCTATGGAAAACGGTGTTTCCTTTTACTTCTTTTTCGATGGATTTGAGTAATAGGAAAGCCGTACTATTAAGAGGGGGTCCGCTTCGGAAAGGTTTGGGTGGAATCAACACGTACACGTCTATACTTTCGCACCACCTTTCCTTTGCTTCTCTGGAGCTCCGGCTGTTCTCCTCGTAAGTACAAAACCATGGCTTCCTACTAATACAACTGCCTGGCGGGCGGTAGTACCGCTCATTGTAAGCGGTAGTACCGCACAGCCACACGGTAGTACCGCCTCAGGGCACGGTAGTACCGCACCAAGCGGTAGTACCGCATCATGAGCACAGTAGTACCGTGTAGCTGGCCCGGCATAGTAACTAGTACGGTAGTAGGTGCGGAAGTAATTTTTACTTCCGCATCCTACGTGGTAGTACCGCTTGGGTTAAGCGGTAGTACCGTGTCGTGTTTTTGCTACTACCGTATTTCTGCGGATGTAGCTACGGGTGTATTTTATTTCATCCGCGCTTGTCCTCAGCCTGCTTATCTCTGCCTTGCGGTAGTACCGCAGGGACAAGCGGTAGTACCGCTCAGGCAATACTACCGCCCGTGTGTCAACGCAACAGAGTTAAATCCAGGCTAGTACTGCATCAGCGGTAGTACCACACCTAGAGCGGTAGTACCGCTGGCCAAGCGGTAGTACCGTAACTTACGTGCGGTAGTACCGCGCTCCGCGGGCAGAAATGTGGGATAACGGTTGCATTTGTTCTCCCACTATATATAGGGAGTCTTCTTCTCCAAGAAGACTTACCTCTTCCTCCCCAAAGCTCCATTGTTGCTCAAAGCTCCATTTCCGCCCGATCTCTCTCCCTAGCCAATCAAACTTGTTGATTTCCTCGGGATTGCTTGAGAAGGCATCGATCTACACTTCCACCAAGAGATATTTGATTCCCCCCACTAATCCTTGTGGATCTTGTTACTCTTGGGTGTTTGAGCACCCTAGACGGTTGAGGTCACCTCGGAGCCATATTCCATTATGGTGAAGCTTCGTGGTGTCGTTGGGAGCCTCCAATTCGGTTGTGGAGATAGCCCCAACCTTGTTTGTAAAGATTCGGTTGCCGCCTTCAAGGGCACCACTAGTGGAATCACGGCACCTTGCATTGTGTGAGGGCGTGAGGAGAATACGGTGGCCCTAGTGGCTTCTTGGGGAGCATTGTGCCTCCACACCGCTCCAACGGAGACGTACTTCCCCTCAAAGGGAAGGAACTTCGGTAACACATCCTCGTCTTCACCAGTTCCACTTGCGGTTATTTCTTCCCTTTACTTGTGCAAGCTTTACTTGTTTATCTTATATAGCTTGCTTGTGAGGTTGTTATCTTTACTTCCTATAAGTTGTCATCATAGTAGCATATCTAGACAACTTACTTTGACGCTTAATTTAAAGTGGTTAAGAAAAGCTAAAAATTGTTAGTTGCCTATTCACCCTCCTCCCTTCTAGTCAACCATATCGATCCTTTCAACAACTTTGCTTCTTGGAAGACCAACTCACCAAAGAGCAACCAAGAAATAGGCACCCTCCAGAAGTTGACTATCTATCCACTTTGTCTCCCGCCAAATCCGAATCTGAGAAACCTACAAGAGTGAAGTTTGCTCCTCTTGGGTACCATAAGCCAAAGTTTGGGGTATGAGCCAAATATCAAAAGATTCGCTTGACCGCCACAAAGTGACTTTCCATAGGTGAGGCTTGAAACCGTGCACATATTCCCACACTCAGCATGATATCCGGTCTAGATGCACAAAGGTAAAGCAAGGGTCCAATCATAGAATGATATACCTTTTGATCCACCGCTTTACCATTGAGACCAATGTCAAGTTGGCATTTGGTAGCCATTGGAGTAGTAGCCGGCTTGACATCACTTAGATTGAATCTCTTGAGCATGCCTTGAGTATATTTGGCTTGGTTGATGAAGATTCCTTCTCGTCTTTGTTTGACTTCGAACACGAGAAAGAACTTCAACTCTTCCATCATGGACATCTCAAACTCCGTGGTCATGAGTGCGGCAAACTCATAATTGAAAGTTTTGTTAGGAGAACCAAAAATTATATCATCAACATATAGTTGGCACACAAACAACTCTCCTTTGACCTTCTTAGTAAAAAGAGTGGCGTCAATTTTTTCAATTTCAAACCCACGATCTTGCAACAACTCAGTAAGATGCTCATACCACGCATGTGGGGCGTGTTTAAGGCCGTAGAGTGCCTTATCGAGTTGATACACATGATTGAGGAACTTAGGATCCTCAAACCCCGGGGGTTGTTTGACATACACCAACTCATTAAGAGGACCATTAAGAAAAGCACTCTTCACATCCATTTGTTTCAACTTAAAGTTGTGATGAGAAGCATAGGCAAGCAACAAACGAATAGATGCAAGGCGAGCAACGGGAGCAAAGGTTTCACCGTAATCGATACCCTCGACTTGGGAGTAGCCTTGTGCCACCAAGCGAGCCTTGTTGCGGATGACAATCTCGTGAGAGTCTTGATTGTTCTTAAAGATCCATTTGGTTCCAATAACATTATTGTTGGGGAACGTAGTATTTCAAAAAAAATCCTACGATCACGCAAGATCTATCTAAGAGAAGCATAGCAATGAGCGGGGAGAGTGTGTCCACGTACCCTCGTAGACCGAAAGCGGAAGCGTTTAGTAACACGGTTGATGTAGTCGAACGTCTTCGCGATTGAACCGATCAAGCATCGAACGCACGGCACCTCCGCGATCTGCACATGTTCATCTCGGTGATGTCACTCAAACTCTCTATCCAGTTGAGGCCAAGGGAGAGTTTCGTCAGCACGACGGCGTGGTGATGGTGTTGATGAAGTTACCGACGCAAGGCTTTGCCTAAGCACTGCGACAATATGACCGAGGTGTGTAACAGTGGAGGGGGGCACCGCACACGGCTAAAACAATTGTCAACTTGTGTGCTCTAGGGTGCCCCCTTGCCCCCATGTATAAAGGAGCAAGGGGAGAGGCCGACCGGCCCCTATAGGGCGCGCCACAAGTAGGATTCCTACTCCTAGTAGGAGTTGGTTTCCTCCTTTCCTAGTCCAACTAGGAGAAGGAAGGGAAGGAGGAAGAGGGGAGAATGAAGGAAGGGGGCGCCGCCCCTTCCTAGTCCAGTTCGGACCAGCCCATGGGGGGTGCGCGGCCACCCCTTGAGGCCCTTCTCTCCTTTCCCGTATGGCCCATTAAGGCCCACTACTTCCCCGGCGAATTCCCGTAACTCTCCGGTACTCCGAAAAATACCCGAATCACTCGGAACCTTTCCGATGTCAGAATATAACCTTTCAATATATCGATCTTTACCTCTCGACCATTTCGAGACTCCTAGTCATGTTCGTGATCTCATCCGAGACTCTGAACAACCTTCGGTCCATCAAATCACATAAACTCATGATACCAATCGTCATTGAACGTTAAGCGTGCGGACCCTATGGGTTCGAGAACTATGTAGACATGACCGAGACTCATCTCCGGTCAATAACCAATAGCGAAACCTGGATGCTCATATTGGTTCGTACATACTCTACGAAGATCTTTATCGGTCAAACCGCATAACAACATACGTTGTTCCCTTTGCCATCGGTATGTTACTTGTCCGAGATTCGATCGTCGGTATCATCATACCTAGTTCAATCTCGTTACCGGCAAGTCTCTTTACTCGTTCCGTAATACATCATCTCATGACTAACTCATTAGTCATTTGCTTGCAAGGCTTATTATGATGAGTATTACCGAGAGGACCCAGAGATACCTCTCCGACACTCGGAATGACAAATCATATTCTCGATCTATGCCAACACCACAAAAACCTTCGGAAACACCTATAGAGCATCTTTATAATCACCCGGTTACGTTGTGATGTTTGATAGCACACAAAGTGTTTCTCCGGTATTTGGGGGTTGCATAATCTCATAGTCAGATAAACATTTATAAGTCATGAAGAAAGCAATAGCAATAAAACTAAACGATCATAGTGCTAAGCTAACGGATGGGTATGGTCCATCACATCATTCTCCTAATGATGTGATCTCGTTCATCAAATGACAACACATGTATATGGTTAAGAAACACAGCCATCTTCGATTAACGAGTTAGTCTAGTAGAGGCATACTAGGGACACTATGTTTTGTCTATGTATTCACACATGTACTAAGTTTCCGGTTAATACAATTTTAGCATGAATAATAAACATTTATCATGATATAAGGAAATATAAATAACAACTTTATTATTGCCTCTAGGTCATATTTCCTTTAGTCTTCCACTTGCACTAGAGTCAATAATCTGGTTCACATCGCCATATGATTCAATACCGATAATTCACATTGTTATGTGCATAACACTCATAGTTCACATCGTCATGTGATTAACACCCAAAGGGATTACGGCAGTTGAGCATCCAATCGTGACAACCAATTTTGTGAATACATGAGCGCTATTATTTTTCAAGGAACATCTGGAGGGACCATAATCATCTCACCAAAGTAACATCACCACAACATGATTGCGTTAGGCCTTGTACAATAAAAGGTGTTTAGAGAAGATGCCTAGAGAAATAAATCGTTTTTTCATTTATCATCAACACTTATTTGTAGAGGATAGACGATTAATTAGGTACCATCCTATGTAAGTAAGCATTGGCACTTGAGAAAAAATCAGTTTATCTTACTAAGCATTTTTTTTCAGGATAAATTTTCAATCTATTTATCAATCATGACAGTACATAGTCCATGGATCACCTAGTGACGACTAAAACCACTAGAACGAGCCAAAGGTGCACCGCCATCATCGTCCCTCCCTCACAGGAGCCGGACAAACCTTGTTGCAATAGACAGTCAGAAATTCATTGTGCTAGGGACCCAAAGAAACAATGCACCAGAGCAGCAACCATCGTCGATGAAGAGAGTTGTAGATCGAAAAGATCAAACCTGTAACTACACGAAAAAAGACGAACAAAAACCTGATCCAAATAGATCCACCAAAGAGGAACACCGACCAAATCTCACGAGATCCAACGGATACACACCTCCACACATCCTTCGACGACGCTATTCGCACCAACGAGACAAGGATGGTACATGAAAGACATTATTCCTATTGAGGGACATCACCACCACCACACAACTCCAACAAAGACGTTGAACCTAACAAAAATTAACGGGTTCCCTCCCCCCGGCGACCGGGTGAGATTCTCCACACCTCCACGGCCCAAAGGCCAACAAAGGTGGGCTGGATCGGCGGCGCCGACCGGATTAGGAAGGAGACTTTTCTTGAGGAAAGACAACTTTTTAGTGATCCAAACGCTCTTATATTTCTTTACGGAGGGAGCAGTAGGCAAAAAACTGATATGCCCACTACAAACATACCACTTTTGTGATTCATTTGGTGAATTATATATCTCTCCGAAATACAATAAATACACATGTGTTCGGCATTCATTTCAACCAAAACGCCCCATCCAGAGAGTACACAGCAACTGTGCATCTTCACATGGGTGCTATCAAAGCATCAGCCCGGTGGGAAGACCACGTCGAGACTTTCGTGGCTACCACACACTGCTCAATTTATACTTTGCTTGGCTAGCTGCTACGGTGACATCGCACACGATAGGTGCTACTCCCTCCGTTCCTAAATATTTGTCTTTCTAGGAATTTCAACAAGTGACTACATACGAAGCAAAATGAGTGAATCTAAACTGAAAAATATGTCTACATACATACGTATGTTGTTATCATTTGAAATGTCTAGAAAGACAAATATTTAGGAACGGAGGGAGTATTTGCCATTTGGTCCCTCCGTTCACAGGCGACTACCTAGCTCCATGCACCGCAAGCCGTTGCTTTTCCCGTCTAAAAAACATATGCTTACGCCACGATGTCAATTAGGTGTGTTACAGCAGTGCATGTAACACGCAAGTATGTCATCGCCAGATTTTCCAAAAGGTAGATTGGACCCAGTAACCCCCATGCTTTTCCACTGGAGTGCATCTTGTCATCTTCTAGCCGCACGAGTAAAATCCACACGTAACAATATCCCGTTACCTGATTCTGTTCTTGAAAAGGAATTTCACGTCACTTGTATCCGGCTGCCTCCTCGCCGTGATTTGAATCACAGCACCATCAGCAAGCATGCGCTGAACAACTCTTGTAATGTTTTTCGCATCATCCATGCCGAGATGGTGGCTTCCAACAATTGGGATTTGAAGCTCCCTCATCATTGTCATCATTCCAGTTGCCTGGAAAAACACAAGCCATGGAGTGCACACTTTAGTTCGAAGATAAACACCTCGTGAACAATCAGAAACTCTATTCTAATCTAATTCCCTTACTCTTCTATTGTAGAAGTTGAGGTAGATATCCTTCAAATTTATCCACTCCATAAAGTAAGATGGCAATTTTATTTTTGAAACCTTGCACTGCTCAGGGACCTTCGTCTTCAAATCCCAATTACCACTGGTATATTGACAGAAACATGAGAACAGACACATTATAGAATCTGAAGCAATGAAAATAAATTCCGCCATGGAAACCTAGCTTGGGTTAATAAAAGATGTACTACAGACAGTGTGCACATTTTGCATTTGGCAAAAACCCATTAAGCAGAAGCAGTAACCCACTGGTTCCTGGCTAAACATATTTTGTAACATGTGGTTTGATCTCCAAACCTAGTACTCCCTCCAATCCATATTACTTGTCACAGCTTTAGTACAAAGTTGCTAAAGCTACGACAAGTCATATGGATCGGAGGGAGTAGGCACTTCTGTGTTCTCAGAACTTGTGGATAACTTGAAGAAATTCCAGACAGGAATTCCAAGTGTTGCCATTTTAATTTAACATTTCTAATCAGTTCTTAATATCCATGATCCCAACCCTTTTGTGTTCTCAGAACTTGTGGATAACTTGAAGAAATTCCGGCCAGGAATACCAAGTTTTGCCATTTCCATTTAACATTTCTAATCAGTTCTTAATATCCATGATCCCAACCCTTGCCTAAAGATCTGGTCTGGGAATGTTAACTCTGCTAGATTGGCTCAGACCAAAGGCATGCCAATTAATACTAGACAATGAAATTTTATGTTGCGGGACTCGATGATCGAATTTGGAAGAAAATACAAGACACTTGTGAATGACGGTATTGTTCTTTAAGAAAATGTAGTATTAGAAGCCTAACTTACCAAGTAACGAATGCAGAACTGTTGAGGGATTCTCCTTGTTTCTGTTTCCACAATTTGTGACTTCCAATCCAGTCTTCAAACTCTTGAAGAACTTCCACGAAAGGGATCGCAGTGTCATGCCATACACTTAAACATTGAACAACAGATAAAGTTGTTAGTATGTTTGACTCAAATTATTGAGAGCAAATGAATACACATCAGGCTTCTAGACTATTTTAGTGTGATAATCTAATGACATGCTGCAAAAGTTGTTGCATATACATCCTCCAAAAGGGTTACTAATGCATCCTTGTTGCCATGTAATGCATCCTCACGTGACCAGCCAAGTGACAGGTTACATCCATGATAAGACAGAGAGCAAAACAAGTTTGAACAAAATAAAATCTTGAACTGGCATGTTAACAGAACAAAGTCAATGTGTGCTAATTCTGTAAATTCATATCTCAAATAATAAAATAATAGTTCTGAAGAGAGCAAAATAGTGCTGCACATACCGGTCAACTCCAAATTTTCCATATTTCCCTTCTATATATTCTTTTATTCGTTGCTCGCTCATTGCAGTTGGGCGTACAAATCTACAATCAACATACAAGAGGGCAGAGTGTTGGCTAGTGGCTAATGATACTGTCAAAAGAAATAAGGAAATACCAGAAATGCTTTAACTATCACAATCTACAGTTGTGCATAAGCCAAGAAGAATACAGCACAGAAGAAGCTAACTTGTACAAGAGGGAAGAGGCATATGTTCTGGTGTCAGCATTTTCTTTACTTATTCATGTATTTATTTCAATGTGGAATTCAAGCTTGTGACGACGTATAAGAAGGAAATAGTCAAAATTCTCTTAATTATGGTTCATAAGTATTGATATCCTATGGTTTTTTATCAGATCGTACAAAACAAGAGAATGATGGATTCAAGAACTGGTTCTCATTTTGAGTACATACCAAACTCAAAAAGAATTTGCTACATCAAAGCATGTTTGAGTCTTGAGTGCATATGCATATAACCAGGAAAAACGTAGTGCTGCTCACCATTAGGTCAATATTTTACCAAGTATATATATATATATATATGTCACTGGCAGTTTCTATGTACCTATCTAATTCTAAGAATATTACCTTTCCCACTAATCATTTAACCTGTATTTTAGTACTCTGCTTTAATTAATTTGATTATTTCACAGCTTAATCTGCTTAGTATCTTCAGTGTGGAACATAATAATAGAAGTGTAGGAAAAAAAGATATGGAACATGTATGCCCCCAAAAAAGGGTCAACACAGCATCTTTCTTCTCGATTTCATCTTTATGTTAAGATGGACATTTTTCATGATCTATCTGAGCTTGAGAATAGTTGCTAGTGATTATTTAACATTCAGAGTGTAGATTAGAGAGATCAATGTTGGTCCTATCACTCATTAACCAGTACTCGCTCATTTAATATGGTAAGCAGGTTGTACTCATTTTCTTCTAAAATAATGGATCTACGTATTTATATTCCTAGGGAATTAAAACCAACATCTTATTCTATTAGGAAAGCTAGAGTAGATGGAACAGCAGTAGCAGCCACCTCTGAAAAAATGAGATGCAATAGCAGCAGGGGGGAGGGGGTGAAATTGTTATAGTGACTATCCCAAGTAATTTCCCATTATATTATACCAGTGCATTGAGTATTCACCCGGTTATATCAGTTACATATGTTGAAACTTGGTGAAGGCACATGTTAAAAGCACTCAGCCGAGTAAATCTGGTTTTTGTAACACCTTGCTGGCAATCTCATGAGTCATCTATGGTCCAAACAGTTCAATAATCATTCAAAACAGATATAGAAAACCAAATAACTCTAATATTCCATGATTTACAAATAAGATGTACCTGTGAAATGAATCGATGAACTCCATGCTATGGGCGTCAATCATTACAACCGGAAATTCAAGAATTTCAACCTTTCCCTCCAAATCAAGAACTAAAAAATAATCCAGTTTCTGAGGTTTCACTTTATCTGCAGCTGAGGCATTCACTGGTAGGTCCATCGACAAATTATGATTGAATTTTTCAAGATGCAAAGCATCATCCATCTGTGGAAATACAATCTAAATTACAATCCTGCTTTCACTGTTTAAGGACATTCAAACGGAATGAAAATTGCTTCGCCAAAGATTTACTAATTTACTAATGTGAAAACTCATCTCATTACCATGCCACATAAAAGTTGGAGTACTCATCAAGACTAGTTCTGAATGCACTGAATAAAGTATTAATTGGACTTTAAAGAATCTGTACCTGTTTAAACAGATACAGGACATACTGTCAATACGAAATAAAAAATAGAGTAGCTTTCCACATGGTACATTCCTAAAACAAAACTATCAGTTAATATTGATGCCACAATATTTATTGAACTTCTAAGAAGAGTACGAGTGCAATGTTCTTAACCTATTAGGGAGTCGTATCCAGATTTTCTAGCAGTCCAAATTTCAGCCTTCCATTCTTGTCTCTCATCCGCTGTATATAGAAGAGGATAACTCAATATCCTGTTTAGCTCTTCTCATATAAGTATGTCTATATAAACTACTAAAACTCATGGCTTCTAGACATTTTCCTAGTAAATTCTAGAACTTTTTATCATTTATTTTTTAATTTCTTTTGCTTCTGCTTGATTTGGTAATCCTAACCTAATTCCTGATATTACATAACAAATTTTACCTGTAGCAGATAACACAAGCCGATTCCAGAAAAAGCTCCCTCCGATCCGTATTACTTGTCGCTCAAACGGATGTTTAGAAAGACGAGTTTTTCCTTATAGTTAGTCCGGACAATAGTTCTGCATACTATGTTCTAAATCTTCGCCAAGTTAAAAGATATGATGTCTGTTCTACAGCTACACTGTATAAATCAAAATTTGACTCGTAACACATGCCACTGTTGAATTACAAAGGCGTGTATCTGGACCCCAAATGTTTGCTTTATGAAACCACATACCGCCTTGCCGGCCGTGTGACTGAAGGAAAACGCAAAATAACCATCAACGACTAGAAGATAGGCCTTACAGTTCCAAGCTCATGATTTCACCAATGCCTCACCCCAAAATAACCGTCAAAGACTTCTTCTCCTGGCATTAATTGAGTTCTTATGTGCTAGCAAATGTAACCAATTTATAACTACCTAGGCGAACACAGAGATGGCTCGGCACGCGGAACTAACCGGTAATCAAGCGGCAATGAGGGGAACAGACGGGAAGAAAAATCACCATGGTGCATTTTCCCTGGGTGTAGTACAAGCACGTGGGCTTCCACGGCCGCCTGGAGGTGGACCTCGGGGCTTCCGCCACCTCCCCCTCCTCCCTCGTAGCAGGAGGGAGAGGAGAAGCTTGGGAGAGACTGGCATCGATGGGGAGGCTTCTTGGGTGAGAGAGGCGACGAGCCGAGACAGAGGAGGTAGAGAAGGGGCGCAGGAAGGAATGGAGCAGGGAGGAGTTGGCGGTGGAGGAGGGGATTAGGAGGAGGCGGGAAGAAGATGAAACCCTAGCGAGCGCCATTCCAAACGATGCTTCCGGCTGAGTTGCGGGAAGCTGATGCGGATAGG
>LR738715.1:629906466-629974093 GCA_902687465.1 Secale cereale
TTTTGAGGATCGGGAATGACGGGATCGACTGGTCAGAGAGCCAGTCTGTTGGGCTCATTGGCCGCTCCTCTGGGGCAGAAACGTGGAAAGAAAGCCTGGGGCAGAGGCAATTGCACCCCATGTACAGAATTTAGCTTTGTCTCAAAAAGAAAATTTACAAGACTTTAGCTACGCTATAAAAAAAGATTCTCAAAAAGAAAACTGCGCTAATAATTGTACAAGAATTTAGCCGTGGGACTTTATATAATTACATGCAAACAGAACACATATATATGTCACAATTTTTGTGTGATGAAGGATTTTGTATCATGGCGTTTTAGCAAAAAAAACATCTTTTCAATCAATTGAGCATCACTCGGAATGGAACCATTTGGCTCATGTGCCATCAACCCAGTGTTGGAGTACCATCTCGTCGCTGAAGGTACTACCTCATTTCCGGTTTATAGGTCTCAATTCAAAAATGTCACCAACCAAGATATACGGTGAGTGGTGGAATAATTTTTGTAGTTTGCAAAGGCACACAATTAATGCACTCGAAACCTCATAATTTTATGTTTACCAATGCATTAATTGCAATGCATGCATACATAAAGTACATGCATTGGTCAATTTTCTCTTAATCTTAACATGCAATGATTTAATACACCTTGAAATCTGAACATGTGATGGGGAACAATCAAATTGAGCCTTATAAAACGGAAAATCTAAAATTTTGAGATAAGCCCTATAAGGCCTGTGCCAATGCACCGTTTCTTAGCACGATATCATAGGTGTAATAATTATTTAAGATACAATTAGTCCAATGCATTGTTTCTTATGGGTTGTATCTACATTTAATGATTTGGGGCTCATGCATGCATACGATTGGGCTAGAACCATTTTTTGCCTATGGCCACGTGCAAGAGTTGTATCTTAGCTAAGCTACAACCTCACTCTCTTTCTTCATTAACTAACATGCCACATAAGCAAATTACCTATGAAACCGCACTAAGAAACTAGCATTGGCACATGCCTAAACCGGAAAGGAGTGAGTATCGACGAAGATTAAAATTCAATGTTGACGAGCACTCATGGGGAGTTACTCTTTGCCTCATCATCCTGGCCAACAGACACATCATTACTAGCTTTGAGTGCACCTTGGCAATTCCGATGTGAAAGTATATGCCATGCTTTGTTCCTATGCCCGAGGGTGAAGAAGATTTGGAAAGTGCTAGGCATGGAGCATGTGATCATGAATGCATGCAACCTCGATGCTAGGCAATTTGTTTGCGGAGAAAAATGAGAGGATGCAGCTATTCTCAGATGTTCAATGAATAAACTCATCAACATAGCTGTCTAGTACACTTGGTAGGAGAGGAGGAAAGCTTCTCACAGTGAACCTATAGAGCAGCATACGTGCTCACCGCGCATGTAATTTCAACGCTAGCCGTGTGTCGGAGATATTGACCACGGGTGTCCTCATCGATCACCCATGGTATTTCAAGACAATTGGGGCCGCCCGTCACCCCCGGATCGCCTGCTCATCGGGCCGCCTCCTGGGGCAGCTAAGCCCAGGAGCCGACTGCCAACAGGCGGGAGCCTCATGGCCAGCGACCAGAAGACGGCCCCACGCCTCCCCCTCGGGACACGTGCTGGGGAACCACGACAAGGCTAAGGCATGGCTACAGTTGAGCATGTCCTTAGAGAATCTATAAGGGCGTGGCTACAGTGAGGGCGTGTCTTACGGACGCCTCTTAAGAGGTGTATCACTGTAGCCATGATGCCAGTGACCAAGCATCGGTCAGAGGAAGCCATGATCCCACCACCCACAGGCGGCAGAGCCAGCAGGCGGCTAGCCCCACCGGCCAGTGGGTGAACAAGAAGCAAGCGGCCCCTGGCGGACGGCCTGAGGGACGGGCCGCCTGGTAGCAGGCGGCTCACTGTGCCCTAGGAGTCTGAACCTCATCAAGATGACAAGACAGGACGTGGTGGCAGCGTACGACAGGAGGCGGCGGCACTGTAGCCATTTCCCTCCTGACGACGCTGCCGTCAGCAGAAGAGCGCCCATAGTGAAAGGCAATCACGAGGGCCCACAAACGGCGGGCCCCGGCAAACAGGCGGGAAGGCCGGCACCCGAAGACGCTGACAGCTGAGGGCCATTCCGCCTGGATTACTATTGTACCCGTGGGGGTAGGCCTATATAAACCCCCAGGGTCCTCCATGTGGAGGGGTTGGACCCTAAGAAGAAGAGAGACACAGAGAGAGATAGGGAGAAACCCTAGCAACCATCCCGATTCCCTAGAGCGGAGGTAGAGAGCTAGCCTTGCCCTTCTTCCTCCTCTAGACGACACAGCTCAAGGAGCAACCTTGTAGCTTCCGTATTGACATTAGTCATGACGCGGAGTCCCCGCCGAGGACTAGGGGTGTTATCTCCACGGAGAGCCCCAAGCCTGGGTAAGATTCGCAGGCGTCCCAAGTATCGCATTATCCCGCTTCCACGGCCCGGCGACGCTCTATTGTCCCATGCATGATAAGCCATAATTTGGCATATGTTGCACCAAAACCCCGACATTTGGCGCCTACCGTGGGGCAAGGTGCACCGTCGTCCAGAGACATGTTCTGGACGGGAACTTTGTTCCTCCCTGGCGAGCACAGCCAGCCCGACACGCCCACGGGCGTGGATGCCAGGATGCTTCGCGGCGCTGAGGCCGCATGCGCCGCGAGCGGACTCGCCGACCTTCTCGTCGGCGTCCACATTCACGACGAGCCCTCTCCGGCCGCAGAGCCAGTTGCCCCGTAGAGCTGCCTCGTCGAGCTCCTCGACAAGCTCCACATCATCGACGAGCGCGCCTCCGACATGGAGTCCGTGGGCTCCTCTGACCCACCAGTTGACATGATCATCGACCTCGACGCGGTGTCCGCCGATTCCTTCCCCGAGCACGTGGTGATCATCGATGATCCCCTCCCCACTGCTGCCTGCGGCAGTGGGATCAGCACCGTCACGGTGGTGCTGGCCACCAGCCACGACGAGCCTTTCGGCGGGTCGGGCCAAGACCCGCTGCAGGCAGCCATGCAAAGCCTCTCCGCCCCCATCGTCGCGGGGACGGACGGCGCGGCGCTGGAGGCGCTCCGCGTCTCACTCCTCGACAACGCCAACAAGCTGACCGCTTCCTGACGCCCCACCGAAGCCTACCGCCGTGAGATGGACCGTGCCATAGGCGGCACGCCGGCTGCTGGTGAGCCCAGTCGGGCTGGTGCCGTCCGCGATCACGGCGGAGTGCTGGCCGACATGTTGGGGGGCCCACGGCCAGTATACCCCACCCCGTCGGAGAACTTAAGGGCTGCCCAGGCGGTAGTCGACGAGTTAGGCCACTTAGAGGGAGACGAACTTCGCTGCATGACTCGGCGCGCTCGGCAGCTCCTCGATGCGGCTGCCATGCAGCAGGAGGCCCATCGCCGGGCCTCAGAGGCCGGCGCGCAGGCAGATAACCGCCCTCTTCGGCGGGAGCAAGGAGCCACATCCCGCTCTCCAACAGTCGGCACTCGCAGCCTGCGGGACTCAGAGCCGGCTGCTAGCCGCAGCAGGCAGACTCGCATCACCATCGAGCGCGATCAAGACGGCCGCCCAAGGGTTGTAGAGCGGCGAGAGGAGCGTCCGCCTCCTCCTCGACGGGAGAGGCGTGTGTCTCCGCCGCCTGTCGACCATCCTTCTCTCACAGGTCGCTTGGGCCGCCGCAAGGGATTTGGGGAGAATGACGCCTGCCACCACCTCGACCGACTGGCTCGGTCCCAGGCGGTCGAAGAAGAAGATGCCCTCGGCCCAGCCTGCTTTGGCCCCCGCATTCGTGACGAGCCTTTTCCCAAGGGTTTCTCACTCCCTAGAGACACCCCCAAGTACAAGGGATCGGTGAAGCCAGAGGACTGGCTGGTGGATTACTCCACGGCTGCCAGCATAGCAACCGGCAACAGGCGCGTTGCAGCGAGGTATGTGCCGCTCATGCTCCAGGGCACGACCCGGACGTGGTTGAACAGCCTCAAGCCCAACAACATCAACGGCTGGTTGGACTTCACCGACGCCTTCACCCGCAACTTCACCAGCACCTACAAACGTCCTCCCAAGCCACGCCAGCTCTCCTTATGTGTCCAAGGTCCGAACTGTTGGGGAACGTAGTATTTTAAAATTTTCCTACGATCACGCAAGATCTATCTACCAGATGCATAGCAACGAGAGGGAAGAGTGTGTCTACGTACCCTCGTAGACCGGAAGCGGAAGCGTCAAGTGACGCGGTTGATGTAGTCGAACTTCTTCGCGATCCAACCGATCAAGTACCGAACGTACGGCACCTCCGCGTTCAGCACATGTTCTGCTTGATGACGTCCCATGAGCTCTTGATCCAGCTGAGCTTCACGGGAGAGTTTCGTCAGCACGACGGCGTGGTGACGGATATGATGTATCTACCGGCATAGGGCTTCGCCTAAGCACTGCGATGGTATGACCGAGGTGTGTTTCTGTGGAGGGGGGCACCGCACACGGCTAGAACAATTCAACTTGTGTGTCTTTGGGTGCCCCCTGCCCCCGTATATAATGGAGCAAGAGGGGAGGGCCGGCCGGCCTCCTATGGTGCGGCTAGGGCAATCCTACTAGGAATAGGATTGCAATCCTATTCCTAGTAGGAGTCCACCAAGAAGGAAGAGAGGGAAAAAGAAAGAGAGGGAGAGGTGGCGCCCCCCAATCCTAGTCCAACTAGGATCCCCTGGTGGGGCGCCGGCCAGCCTCTATGGGCTGCCTCTCTCCTTTCCTCAAGGCCCACTATGGACCATCCCCCCTCGTAGGGGGTTCCGGTAACCCCCTCCGGCAGTCCAGTTAAATCCGAAACTTTTCCGGAACACTTCCGGTGTCCGAATATAGTCGTCCAATATATCAATCTTTATGTCTCGGACATTTCGAGACTCCTCGTCATGTCCGTGATCTCATCCGGGACTCCGAACTACCTTCGGTACATCAAAACTCATAAACTCATAATACCGATCGTCATCAAACGTTAAGCGTGCGGACCCTACGGGTTCGAGAACTATGTAGACATGACCGAGACTCATCTCCGGTCAATAACCAATAGCGGAACCTGGATGTTCATATTGGCTCCTATATATTCTATGAAGATCTTTATCGGTCAAACCGCATAACAACATACGTTGTTCCTTTTGTCATCGGTATGTTACTTGCCCGAGATTCGATCGTCGGTATCTCTATACCTAGTTCAATCTCGTTACCGGCAAGTCTCTTTACTCATTCAGTAACACATCATCTCGTGACTAACTCATTAGTCTTTTGCTTGCAAGGCTTATTATGATGTGTGTTACCGAGAGGGCCCAGAGATACCTCTCCGACACTCGGAGTGACAAATTCTAATCTTGATCTATGCCAACACCACGAATACTTTCGGGGACACCTGTAGAGCATCTTTATGATCACCCAGTTACGTTGTGACATTTGATAGCACACAAGGTGTTCCTACGGTATTCGGGAGTTGCATAATCTCATAGTCATAGGAACATGTATAAGTCATGAAGAAAGCAACAACAGTAAAACTAAACGATCATAGTGCTATGCTAACGGATGGGTCTAGTCCATCACATCATTCTCCTAATGATGTGATCCCGTTGATCAAATGACAACTCATGTCTATGGCTAGGAAACATAGCCATCTTTGATCAATGAGCTAGTCTAGTAGAGGCATACTAGGGACATACTATTTTGTCTATGTATTCACACATGTATCAAGTTTCCGGTTAATACAATTCTAGCATGAATAAAAGACATTTATCATGATATAAGGAAATACAAATAACATCTTTATTATTGCCTCTAGGGCATATTTCCTTCGGTCTCCCACTTGCACTAGAGTCAATAATCTAGCTCACATCGCCATGTGATTTAATACCGATAGTTCACATCGTTATGTGAATAACACCCATAGTTCACATCGCCATGTGACCAACACCCAAAGGGTTTACTAGAGTCAATAATCTAGTTCACATCGCTATGTGATTAATACCCAAGAGTATTAAGGTGTGATCATGTTTTGCTTGTGAGAGAAGTTTAGTCAACGGGTCTGTCACATTCAGATCCGTATGTATTTCGCAAATTTCTATGTCTACAATGCTCTGCGTAGAGCTACTCTAGCTAATTGCTCCCACTTTCAATACGCATCCAGATTGATACTTAGAGTCATCTGGATTTAGTGTCAAAGCTTGCATCGGCGTAACCCTTTACGACGAACTCTTTATCACCTCCATAATCGAGAAACATTTCCTTAGTCATCTAGTTACTAAGGACAATTTTGACCGCTGTACAGTGATCTACTCCTGGATCACTATTGTACCCCCTTGACAAACTCATGGCAAGGTACACAACATGTTTGGTACACAGCATGGCATACTTTATAGAACCTATGGCTGAGGCATAGGGAATGACTTTCATTCTCTCTATATTTTTCTGCCGTGGTCTGGCTTTGAGTCTTACTCAACTTCACACCTTACAAGTCAGGCAAGAACTCCTTCTTTGACTGATCCATTTTGAACTACTTCAAAAACTTATCAAGGTATGTACTCATCGAAAGTCTTATCAAGCGTCTTGATCTATCTCTATAGATCTTGATGCCCAATATGTAAGCAGCTTCACCAAGGTCTTTCTTTGAAGAACTCCTTTCAAACACTCCTTTATGCTTTCCAGAAAATTATACATCATTTCCGATCGACAATATGTCATTCACATATACTTATCGGAAAGGTTGTAGTGCTCCCACTCACTTCTTGTAAATACAGGCTTCACCGCAAGTCTGTATAAATCTATATACTTTGATCAACTTATCAAAGCATATATTCCAACTCCGAGATGCTTGCACCAGTCCATAGATGGATCGCTGGAGCTTGCACATTTTGTTAGCACCTTTAGGATTGACAAAACCTTCTGGTTGCATCATATACAAGTCTTCTTTAATAAATCCATTAAAGAATGCAGTTTTGTTATCCATTTGCCAGATTTCGTAAAATGCGGCAATTGCTAACATGATTCGGACAGACTTAAGCATCGCTACGGGTGAGAAAGTCTCATCGTAGTCAACTCCTTGAACTTGTTGAAAAACTTTCGCAACAAGTCGAGCTTTGTAAACAGTAACATTACCGTCAGCGTCAGTCTTCCTCTTGAAGATCCATTTATTTTCGATGGCTTGCCGATCATCGGGCAAGTCAACCAAAGTCCACACTTTGTTCTCATACATGGATCCCATCTCAGATTTCATGGCCTCAAGCCATTTTGCGGAATCTGGGCTCATCATCGCTTCCTCATAGTTCGTAGGTTCATCATGGTCCAGTAACATGACTTCCAGAACCGGGTTGCCGTACCACTCTAATGCGGAACGAACTCTGGTTGATCTACGAAGTTCAGCAGAAACTTGATCTGAAGTTTCATGATCATCATCATTAGCTTCCTCACTAATTGGTGTAGGAATCACTGGAACTAGTTTCTGTGATGTTCCACTTTCCAATTCGGGAGAAGGTACAATTACCTCATCAAGTTCTACTTTCCTCCCACTCACTTCTTTCGAGAGAAACTCCTTCTCTAGAAAGGATCCACTCTTAGCAACAAAGACCTTGCCTTCAGATCTGTGATAGAAGGTGTACCCAACAGTTTCTTTTGGGTATCCGATGAAGATTTACTTCACCGATTTGGGTTTGAGCTTATCATGTTGAAACTTTTTCACATAAGCATCGCAGTCCCAAACTTAAAGAAATGACAGCTTAGGTTTCTCGTCAAACCACAGTTCATACGGTGTCATCTCCACGGATTTAGATGGTGCCCTATTTAACGTGAATGTAGCTGTCTCTAATGCATAACCCCAAAAGCGATAGTGGTAGATCGGTAAGAGACATCATCAATCGCACCATATCTAATAAAGTACGGTTATGACGTTCGGACACACCATTACGCTGTGGTGTTCCGGGTGGCGTGAGTTGTGAAACTATTCCACATTGTTTCAAATGAAGACCAAACTCGTAACTCAAATATTCTCCTCCACGATCAGATCGTAGAAACTTTATTTTCTTGTTATGATGATTCTCTACTTCACTCTGAAATTCTTTGAACTTTTCAAATGTTTCAGACTTGTGCTTCATTAAGTAGATATACCCATATCTGCTCAAATCATCAGTGAAGGTCAGAAAATAACGATACCCACCGCGAGCTTCAACACTCATTGGCCCACATACATCAATATGTATGATTTCCAACAAATCTGTTGCTCGCTCCATAGTTCCGGAGAACGGAGTTTTAGTCATCTTGCCCATGAGGCATGGTTCGCAAGCACCAAGTGATTCATAATCAAGTGATTCCAAAAGTCCATCACTATGGAGTTTCTTCATGCGTTTTACACCAATATGACCTAAACGGCAGTGCCACAAATAAGTTGCACTATCATTATTAACCTTGCATCTTTTGGCTTCAATATTATGAATATGTGTATCACACGATCGAGATCCAACAAACCATTTTCATTGGGTGTATGACCATAGAAGGTTTTATTCATGTAAACAGAACAACAATTATTCTCTAACTTACATGAATAATCGTATTGCAATAAACATGATCAAATCATATTCATGTTCAACACAAACACCAAATAACACTTATTTAGGTTCAACACTAATTCCGAAAGTATAGGGAGTGTGCGATGATGATCATATCAATCTTGGAACTACTTCCAATACACATCGTCACTTCATCTTTTAACTAGTTTCAATTCATTATGCAACTCCCATTTCGAGTTACTACTCTTTAGCAACTAGACCAGTATCAAATACCGAGGGGTTGCTATGAACACTAGTAAAATACACATCAATAATCTGTATATCAAATATACCTTTGTTCACTTTGCCATCCTTCTTATCCGCCAAGTATCTAGGGCAGTTCCACTTCCAGTGACCATTTCCTTTGCAGTAGAAGCACTTAGTTTCAGGCTTGAGTTTAGATTTGGGTTTCTTCATGGGAGTGACAACTTGCTTGTCATTCTTCTTGAAGTTCCCCTTCTATCCCTTTGCCCTTTACTTGAAACAAGTGGTCTTGTTAACCATCAACACTTGATGCTCTTTCTTGATTTCTACCTTCGCCGATTTCAGCATCGCGAAGAGCTCGGGAATTACTTTTGTCATGCCTTGCATATTATAGTTCATCACGAAGTTCTACTAACTTGGTGATAGTGACTAGAGAACTTTGTCAATTACTATCTTATCTGGAAGATTAACTCCCACTTGATTCAAGTAATTGTAGTACCCAGACAATCTGAGCACATGCTCACTGGTTGAGCTATTCTCCTCCATCTTGTAGGCAAAGTACTGTCAGAGGTCTTATACCTCTTGACATGGGCATGAGTATGAAATACTAATTTCAACTCTTCAAACATCTTATATGCTCCGTGGCGTTCAAAACGTTTTTGAAGTCCCGGTTCTAAGCCGTAAAGCATGGT
Organism: Secale cereale; assembly: GCA_902687465.1. Taxonomy (NCBI): domain Eukaryota; kingdom Viridiplantae; phylum Streptophyta; class Magnoliopsida; order Poales; family Poaceae; genus Secale; species Secale cereale. The sequence continues at coordinate 629,915,967 of LR738715.1, forward strand.
GCACTTAAACTATCAAGTAGTCATCATACCGAGCTTTTGTCAAAACGTTCATAACGTCTGCATCTGCTCCTGCAATAGGTCTGTCACCTAGCGGTGCATCAAGGACATAATTCTCTGTGTAGCAATGAGGATAATCCTCAGATCACGGAACAATTCCGCATCATTGCTACTAACATCTTTCAACTTAGTTTTCTCTAGGAACATATAAAAAATAAACATGGAGCAACATCGCGAGCTATTGTTCTACAACATAGATATGCTAATACTACCAGGACTAAGTTCATGATAAATTAAAGTTCAATTTAATCATATTAATTAAAGAACTCCCACTTAGATAGACATCCCTCCGGTCATCTAAATGATCACGTGATCCAAATCAACTAAACCATGTCCGATCATCACGTGAGATGGAGTAGTTTCAATGGTGAACATCTTATGTTGATCATATCTACTATATGATTCACGCTCGACCTTTTGGTCTCCAGTGTTCCGAGCCCATATCTGCATATGCTAGGCTCGTCAAGTTTAACCCGAGTTTTCTGCGTGTGCAAAACTGGCTTACACCCGTTGTATTTGAACGTAGAGCTTATCACACCCGATCATCACGTGGTGTCTCGGCACGACGAACTTTCGCAACGGTGCATACTCAGGGAGAACAATTATACCTTGAAATTTAGTAAGGGATCATCTTATAATGCTACCGTCATTCTAAGCAAAATAAGAAGCATAATAAGATAAACATCACATGCAATCAAAATATGTGACATGATATGGCCATCATCATCTTGTGCTTTTGATCTCCATCTCCAAAGCACCGTCATGATCACCTTCGGCACCGGCGCGACACCTTGATCTCCATCGTAGCATCGTTGTCGTCTTGCCAACTATTGCTTCTACGACTATCGCTACCGCTTAGTGATAAAGTAAAGCAATTACATGGCGATTGTATTTCATACAATAAAGCGACAACCATATGGCTCCTGCCAGTTGCCGATAACATTACAAAACATGATCATCTCATACAAAGCCGTATAACTCATCATGTCTTGACCATATCACATCACAACATGCCCCGCAAAAACAAGTTAGACGTCCTCTACTTTGTTGTTGCAAGTTTTACGTGGCTGCTACGGGCTTAGCAAGAACCGTTCTTACCTACGCATACAAAACCACAACGATGTTTCGTCAAGTATGTGTTGTTTTAACCTTCACAAGGACCGGGCGTAGCCACACTTGATTCAGCTAAAGTGAGAGAGACAGACACCCGCCAGTCACCTTTAAGCAACGAGTGCTCGTAACAGTGAAACCAGTCTCGCGTAAGCGTACGCGTAATGTCGGTCCGGGCCGCTTCATCTCACAATACCGCCGAAGCAAAGTATGACATGCTGGTAAGCAGTATGACTAGTATCGCCCACAACTCATTGTGTTCTACTCGTGCATATCATCTACGCATAGACCTGGCTCATGATGCCACTGTTGGGGAATGTAGTATTTTAAAATTTTCCTACGATCACGCAAGATCTATCTACCAGATGCATAGCAACGAGAGGGAAGAGTGTGTCTACGTACCCTCGTAGACCGGAAGCGGAAGCGTCAAGTGACGCGGTTGATGTAGTCGAACTTCTTCGCGATCCAACCGATCAAGTACCGAACGTACGGCACCTCCGCGTTCAGCACACGTTCTGCTAGATGACGTCCCACGAGCTCTTGATCCAGCTGAGCTTCACGGGAGAGTTTCGTCAGCACGACGGCATGGTGACGGATATGATGTATCTACCGGCGCAGGGCTTCGCCTAAGCACTGCGATGGTATGACCGAGGTGTGTTTCTGTGGACGGGGGCACCGCACACGGCTAGAACAATTCAACTTGTGTGTCTTTGGGTGCCCCCTGCCCCCGTATATAATGGAGCAAGAGGGGAGGGCCGGCCGGCCTCCTATGGTGCGGCTAGGGCAATCCTACTAGGAATAGGATTGCAATCCTATTCCTAGTAGGAGTCCACCAAGAAGGAAGAGAGGGAAAAAGAAAGAGAGGGAGAGGTGGCGCCCCCCAATCCTAGTCCAACTAGGATCCCCTGGTGGGGCGCCAGCCAGCCTCTATGGGCTTCCTCTCTCCTTTCCTCAAGGCCCACTATGGACCATCCCCCCTCGTAGGGGGTTCCGGTAACCCCCTCCGGCAGTCCAGTTAAATCCGAAACTTTTCCGGAACACTTCCGGTGTCCGAATATAGTCGTTCAATATATCAATCTTTATGTCTCAGACATTCCGAGACTCCTCGTCATGTCCGTGATCTCATCCGGGACTCCGAACTACCTTCGGTACATCAAAACTCATAAACTCATAATACCGATCGTCATCAAACGTTAAGCGTGCGGACCCTACGGGTTCGTGAACTATCATGACCGAGACTCATCTCCGGTCAATAACCAATAGCGGAACCTGGATGTTCATATTGGCTCCTACATATTCTACGAAGATCTTTATCGGTCAAACCGCATAACAACATACGTTGTTCCTTTTGTCATCGGTATGTTACTTGCCCGAGATTCGATCATCGGTATCTCTATACCTAGTTCAATCTCGTTACCGGCAAGTCTCTTTACTCATTCCGTAACACATCATCTCGTGACTAACTCATTAGTCTTTTGCTTGCAAGGCTTATTATGATGTGTGTTACCGAGAGGGCCCAGAGATACCTCTCCGACACTCGGAGTGACAAATCCTAATCTTGATCTATGCCAACACCACGAATACTTTCGGGGACACATGTAGAGCATCTTTCTGATCACCCAGTTACATTGTGACGTTTGATAGCACACAAGGTGTTCCTACGGTATTCGGGAGTTGCATAATCTCATAGTCATAGGAACATGTATAAGTCATGAAGAAAGCAACAACAGTAAAACTAAACGATCATAGTGCTATGCTAACGGATGGGTCTAGTCCATCACATCATTCTCCTAATGATGTGATCCCGTTGATCAAATGACAACTCATGTCTATGGCTAGGAAACATAGCCATCTTTGATCAATGAGCTAGTCTAGTAGAGGCATACTAGGGACATACTATTTTGTCTATGTATTCACACATGTATCAAGTTTCCGGTTAATACAATTCTAGCATGAATAAAAGACATTTATCATGATATAAGGAAATACAAATAACATCTTTATTATTGCCTCTAGGGCATATTTCCTTCACGAACGAGTCCGCTCGTGATTACCTGACACGTTGGGCGGAGTTGCGCAACTCATGCGAGGGAGTACACGAGGTACAAGCCATCGAGTATTTCATGGCCGGGTGCAAAGAAGGCACCTTGCTCAAGCACAAACTCCTCTGCGACGAGCCCGCCACGTTGGACGAGCTGCTAAGCATAGTAGACAAATACGCCAGTGCTGATTCCTCCATGAAGTCCGAGCTGCAAGTGGATGCCTCCGAAAAGATGGCTCCCCCAGCTCCTAAAACGCCGGCTCGAGAGCCCAGTCGGCGCCAGCAGCAGACTGATCACAAGCGCAAGGCCCACCCGCCGACTTCCAACAGCCGGCTGGTGGCAGTAGTTGATGGCCAGTAGCCAGAAGCTCAAGCAGGTCCCAAACGCTAGAAGGGCGGCAAGCCAGCCTGGCAGCCCGCCTTCTCCTTCGATCAAGCTCTAGACGCCCCCTGCAAGTTTCACAGCGGCGCGAAGCCCTCCAATCACACCACACGAAAGTGTCACTAGCTCACGCAGATTGCCGGAGGGGAAGCTCTGCCACCGCCGCCTGCTGGGCAGGCGGCTCTGCCTCCCAAACCACCAGCTCCTCGCCCAGGCGGCCAGGTCCAGGACGAGTTCCCAGAAGAGAATGGAGCCTACGTCATCTTCACAAGCCAGGCAGACGATAGGCACAGCCGGCGCCAGCAGCGCAGAGTAGTCAACACCGTTGCCGTCGAAGCCCCAGAATTCATGCACTTGTCTGAAAGGCCCATCAGCTGGAGCCGAGAAGATCACCCGGCTGTCATGCCTTCACCAGGAGCTTACGCATTGGTTCTGGATGCAACTCTCTCCACCGACAGGCGGGCCTGTTGTTTCTCCCGAGTGCTGGTAGACGGCGGCAACAGCATCAACATCATGTACCGTGACACCATGGAGAAGTTGGGCATCAAAGAAAAGCGGTTTCAGCCTACCAGGAACGTGTTCCACGACATCGTTCCGGACCTCTCTTGCTCACCAATCGGCAAGGCCAAGATTGATGTCCTGTTTGGTTACAAGAAGCATTTCCGGTGGGAGCCGGTCTGGTTTGAAGTGGTGAACCTGGAAAGCCCATATCACATGATTTTGGGCCGGCCAGCTCTTGCGAAGTTCATGGCAGTACCCCATTATGCCTACCTCAAAATGAAGATGCCGGGTCCCAAAGGAATAATCACCATAGTTGGGGACTATGAGAAGTCCGTCGCATGTGCAACTACCAGCAGCCGGCTGGCCGAGTCCCTTGTCGTGGCTGAAGAGAAGCGCTGCCTGGAACGGCTGGTGGCAATGGCAGGCGAGCAGCCAGCCATACCAGCTGATCCCAAGGAGGCGGAGCCGCAAGGCTCGTTCCAGCCGGCCAAGGAGACCAAGAAGATTGCGTTGGACCCGTCTCACCCAGAGCGATTTGCTGTCATAGGGTCAAACCTAGACAGCAAATAGGAAAGTGAGCTCGTCGATTTCCTCCGTGAGAATCGGGACATCTTTGCATGGTCCCCCAAAGACATGCCGGGTGTCCCGACAGACTTCGCCGAGCACAAGCTGCATATGAGAGAAGATGCAAAGCCTGTCAGGCAGCCACTCCGCCGCCTGTGAGAAGAAAAAAGAAGAGTTGTTGGAGAAGAGGTCGCCCGCCTGCTAGCAGCCGGCTTCATTATGGAAGTATTCTATCCTGAGTGGCTCTCCAACCCGGTCCTAGTGCTGAAGAAGAACAACAAATGGCACATGTGCATTGATTACACCAACCTCAACAAAGCTTGCCCCAAAGATCTGTTTGCTCTGCCGCGAATAGACCAAGTAATTGACTCCACAGCCGGATGCGAGCTGCTGTCATTCCTTGATGCCTATTCCGAATACCGCCAGATCAAACTTGATCCGGCCGACCGCCTAAAGACCGCCTTCCTCACGCCATTTGGGGCCTTCTGCTACCTGACTATGACATTCAGCTTGAGGAATGCCGGCGCCACCTTTCAGCGTTGCATGCAGAAGTGTCTCCTCAAGCAACTTGGCAGAAACGCCCATGTTTACGTGGACGATATCGTGGTGAAGACGGATAAGAGGGGAACTCTCTTGGAGGACCTCCAGGAGACCTTCAAAAACCTGTGCCGCTTTCAGATCAAGCTAAACCCGGAGAAATGCGTCTTTGGGGTACCAGCAGGCTAGCTCCTTGGTTTCCTGGTATCTGAACGCGGCATCGAGTGCAACCCCGCAAAGATCAAGGCCATTGAGAGAATGGAGAGGCCAACTCGCATACGGGACGTCCAGAAGTTCACCGGGTGCCTGGCATCGCTTAGCCGATTCATTAGCCGGCTGGACGAAAAGGCACTTCCCCTGTACCAACTGATGAAGAATACCACTTGATTTGAGTGGAACGACAAGGCGGATGAAGCCTACCAGCAGCTCAAGAAAGTGTTGTCCACGCCGCCTGTCTTGGCGGTGCCAACAGACAAGGAACCCATGTTCCTTTACATAGCCGCCACCAGCCGGGTGGTCAGCACTGTCATTATGGTCGAGCGCCGAGAAGACGGCAGGGCCTTGCTGAAGGAAATATGCCCTAGAGGCAATAATAAAGATGTTATTTGTATTTCCTTATATCATGATAAATGTCTTTTATTCACGCTAGAATTGTATTAACCGGAAACTTGATACATGTGTGAATACATAGACAAAATAGTATGTCCCTAGTCTGCCTCTACTAGACTAGCTCATTGATCAAAGATGGCTATGTTTCCTAGCCATAGACATGAGTTGTCATTTGATCAATGGGATCACATCATTAGGAGAATGATGTGATGGACTAGACCCATCCGTTAGCTTAGCACTATGATCGTTTAGTTTTACTACTATTGCTTTCTTCATGACTTATACATGTTCCTATGACTATGAGATTATGCAACTCCCGAATACCGTAGGAACACCTTGTGTGCTATCAAACGTCAAAACGTAACTAGGTGACCATAAATATGCTCTACAGGTGTCTCCGAAAGTATACGTGGTGTTGGCATAGATCAAGACTAGGATTTGTCACTCCGAGTGTCGGAGAGGTATCTCTGGGCCCTCTCGGTAATGCACATCATAATAAGCCTTGCAAGCAAATGACTAATGAGTTAGTCACGAGATGATGTATTACGGAACGAGTAAAGAGACTTGCCGGTAACAAGATTGAACTAGGTATAGAGATATCGACGATCGAATCTCGGGCAAGTAACATACCGATGACAAAAGGAACAACGTATGTTGTTATGCGGTTTGACCGATAAAGATCATCGTAGAATATGTAGGAACCAATATGAGCATCCAGGTTCCGCTATTGGTTATTGACCGAAGATGAGTCTCGATCATGTCTACATAGTTCTCGAACCCGTAGGGTCCGCACGCTTAACGTTTGATGATGATCGGTATTATGAGTTTATGAGTTGTGATGTACCGAAGGTAGATCGGAGTCCCGGATGAGATCACAGACATGACGAGGAGTCTCGGAATGTCCGAGACATAAAGATTGATATATTGGACGACTATATTCGGACACCGGAAGTGTTCCGGAAAAGTTTCGGATTTAACCGGATTGCCGGAGGGGGTTACCGGAACCCCCCACGAGGGGGTATGGTCCATAGTGGGCCTTGAGGAAAGAAGAGAGACAACCCATAGAGGCTGGCCGGCGCCCCACCAGGGAATCCTAGTTGGACTAGGATTGGGGGGGCGCCACCTCTCCCTCTCCTTCCTTTCCCCCTTTTTCCTTCTTGGTGGACTCCTACTAGGAATAGGATTGCAATCCTATTACTAGTAGGATTGCCTCCTTGGCGCGCCATAGAAGGGATGGCCGGCCCCTCCCCTTGCTCCTTTATATACGGGGGCAGGGGGGCACCCTAGGACACACAAGTTGATCAGTTGATCTCTCCCAATCGTGTGCGGTGCCCCCCTCCACAGAAACACACCTCGATTATACCGTTGCAGTGCTTAGGCAAAGCCCTGCGCCGGTAACTTCATCATATCCGTCACCACGCCGTCGTGCTGACGAAACTCTCCCGTGAAGCTTAACTGGATCAAGATCTCGTGGGACGTCATCAAGCTGAACGTGTGCTGAACGCGGAGGTGCCGTACGTTCGGTACTTGATCGGTTGGATCGCGAAGAAGTTCGACTACATCAACCGCGTCACTAGACGCTTCTGCACCCGGGCTACGAGGGTACGTAGACACACTGTCCCCCTCGTTGCTATGCATCTAGTAGATAAATCTTGAGTGATCGTAGGAAAATTTTGAAAATAATACGTTACCCATCAGTGGTATCAGAGCCAGGTCTATGCGTAGATGATATGCATGAGTAGAACACAATGAGTTGTGGGCAATACTAGTCATACTGCTTACCAGCATGTCATACTTTGCTTCGACGGTATTGTGAGATGAAGCGGCCCGGACCGACATTACGCGTACGCTTACGCGATACTGGTTTCACTGTTACGAGCACTCGTTGCTTAAAGGTGACTGGCGGGTGTCTGTCTCTCTCACTTTAGCTGAATCAAGTGTGGCTACGCCCGGTCCTTGTGAAGGTTAAAACAGCACATACTTGACGAAACATCGTTATGGTTTTTTTTATGCGTCGGTAAGAACGGTTCTTGCTAAGCCCGTAGCAGCCACGTAAAACTTGCAACAACAAAGTAGAGGACATCTAACTTGTTTTTGCAGGGAATGTTGTGATGTGATATCGTCAAGACATGTTGAGATATACGTTTTTGTATGAGATGATCATGTTTTGTAAAGTTATCAGCAACTGGCAGGAGCCATATGGTTGTCGCTTTATTGTATGAAATGCAATCGCCATGTAATTACTTTACTTTATCACTAAGCGGTAGCGATAGTCGTAGAAGCAATAGTTGGCGAGACGACAACGATGCTACGATGGAGATCAAGGTGTTGCGCCGGTGACGAAGGTGATCATGACGGTGCTTTGGAGATGGAGATCAAAAGCATAAGATGATGATGGCCATATCATGTCACATATTTTGATTGCATATGATGTTTATCTTATTATGCTTCTTATTTTGCTTAGAACGACGGTAGCATTATAAGATGATCCCTTACTAAAATTTCAAGGTATAAGTGTTCTCCCTGAGTATGCACCGTTGCGAAAGTTCGTCGTGCCGAGACACCACGTGATGATCGGGTGTGATAAGCTCTATGTTCAAATACAACGGGTGTAAGCCAGTTTTGCACACACAGAATACTCGGGTTAAACTTGACGAGCCTAGCATATGCAGATATGGCCTCGGAACACTGGAAATCGAAAGGTTGAGCGTGAATCATATAGTAGATATGATCAACAGAAGATGTTCACCATTGAAACTACTCCATCTCACGTGATGATCGGACATGGTTTAGTTGATTTGGATCACGTGATCATTTAGATGACCGAAGGGATGTCTATCTAAGTGGGAGTCCTTTAAGTAATTAATTGAACTTTAAATTTATCATGAACTTAGTCCTAATAGTTTTTGCATATCTATGTTGTTGTAGATCAATGGACCGTGCTACCGTTCCTTTGAATTTTAATGCATTCCTAGAGAAAGCTAAGTTGAAAGACGATGGTAGCAATTACACGGACTGGGTCCGTAACTTGAGGATTATCCTCATTGCTGCACAGAAGAATTATGTCCTTGAAGCACCGCTAGGTGACAAGTCCCCTACCGCTAATGTAGACGCTTTGAACGTCTGGCAGACGCAGTCTGATGACTACACGATAGTTCAGTGTGCCATGCTTTACGGCTTAGAACCGGGACTTCAACGATGTTTTGAACGTCATGGACCATATGAGATGTTCCAGGAGTTGAAGTTAATATTTCAAGCAAATGCCCGGATTGAGAAATATGAGATTTCCAATAAGTTCTACAGCTACAAGATGGAGGAGAATAGTTCTATCAGTGAACACTTACTCAGAATGTCTGGGTACTACAATCATATGACTCAACTTGGTTGCAAAGTTGACGAGGATAGTGTTATTGATAGAGTTCTTCAATCACTGCCACCCAGCTATAAAGGCTTTGTGATGAACTATAATATGCAAGGGATGCAAAAGACAATTCCCGAGCTCTTTGCTATGCTCAAAGCTGCGGAGGTAGAAATTAAAAAGGAGCATCAAGTGTTGATGGTTAACAAGACCACTAGTTTCAAGAAAAAGGGCAAGGGAAAGAAGGGGAACTTCAAGAAGAATAGCAAGACAGTTGCTACTCCCACGAAGAAACCCAAGTCTGGAGCCAAGCCTGAAACTGAGTGCTTCTACTGCAAAGGGACTGGACACTGGAAGCGGAACTGCCCCAAGTATTTGGCGGATAAGAAGGATGGCAAGGTGAACAAAGGTATATGTGATATACATGTTATTGATGTGTATCTTACTAATGCTCGTAGTAGTACCTGGGTATTTGATACCGGTTCGGTTGCTAATATTTGTAACTCGAAACAGGGACTACTGATTAAACGAAGATTAGCTAAGGACGAGGTGACGATGCGCGTGGGAAATGGTTCCAAAGTCGATGTGATCGCCGTCGGCATGCTACCTCTACATCTACCTTCGGGATTAGTTTTAGACCTAAATAATTGTTATTTGGTGCCAGCGTTGAGCATGAACATTATATCTGGATCTTGTTTGTTGCGAGACGGTTATTCATTTAAATCAGAGAATAATGGTTGTTCTATTTTTATGAATAATATCTTTTATGGTCATGCACCCTTGAAGAGTGGTCTATTCTTATTGGATCTCGATTGTAGTGATACACATATTCATAATATTGAAACCAAAAGATGCAAGGTTAATAATGATAGTGCAACTTATTTGTGGCACTGCCATTTAGGTCATATTGGTGTGAAGCGCATGAAGAAACTCCATAGTGATGGACTTTTGGAATCACTTGATTATGAATCACTTGGTGCTTGCAAACCATGCCTCATGGGCAAGATGACTAAAACTCCGTTCTTCGGAACTATGGAGCGAGCAACAGATTTGTTGGAAATCATACATACTGATGTATGTGGGCCAATGAGTGTTGAAGCTCGCAGCGGGTATCATTATTTTCTGACCTTCACTGATGATTTGAGCAGATATGGGTATATCTACTTAATGAAGCACAAGTCTGAAACATTTTTTTGACCACTCTGAAAACAGCAGGAGAGTCTCATACTGCCCTTTTTTCATTTATATGCCATGAGTGCCAGCCAAGAGTTGGCACCCAAAGCTAGTATTTACATTTTGACAAAACAGGGGGGGTACAAAGTATTGAAATGCAAGAGAAAAGGTGCTTTTAGATAGAAAGAGAGTTGCTAAAGTCTCTCAAAAAGTCTAGGCCTTGAGGGTTGATCCTATAGCCTAAGATCACCAGGTCCTCTCTAAATCTGCGCAACCAGTCTACATGAGTGGCAGTTACCCCATCGAATATCTCATTGTTTCGCTGTTTCCAAATGTTCCAAGCCGCCAAGATGGTTATATCCTTAAAGAGAGGTCCATGCCACCCAGTTTTCACCGTGTCAAATCTGTTTTGCAGATCTTGGTGATCACCCCAGCTTATGCCCACAGCTTCCCAGCATGTAACAGCGAATGGTCAGTCGTAGAACAAATGTCTATTCGTCTCCATCACTCTCAATGTGCACATAGGACAGTTATGATCATCCCCAATGTCGAAATGCCTTCGTATAAGGAGGTCTCTCGTGTTAACTTGATCATTCAACATCAACCACGCAAAAACCTTGTGTCTCATGATGCACTTGGTCTTCCATATGGAGGTGATGTGCTGTGGAGCCGTGATGTTTCTGAAAACATAATTGTAAAACTTCTTCGGTTTGAATTTTGTTTCCCCCCAGCACAAGATCCAATCATCAGTTCCCATTGGTGTTAAAGTCATTCCATCCATCACCTGACGTAAGTCATTCAATTCTTCTCGGGCATCCAAAGACAAAGGGAGCATAAAGTTATCCAACGATGTATCATTATAATAAAATTGAGCCAGTGAGATGTCTTCATCAAGGGCAAAGGAGAAGAGATGGTCGTGTGTCTCTGCCAACGGTCTTTCATTAATCCATACATCCTTCCAAAGCAATATAGTATCACCTGCAGCAGGCACACATGTAGTGACCCCTCTGTAAATGTCCATTAGGGAAAAGACATCACGCCACCAAAACGATCCACAAGGTGGTTTAGCATGGGGGGGTGTTTCATTGTAATAGGCGTTCCAGACCAGCATCACCCAGGGAGTATCATGCTTATGAATGAACTTATGTATGTATTTGAGCAGCAATGCTTTATTTTGAATTTTTAGGTCAAGGATTCCCAACCCTCCCTTCTTCTTTGGTCTACAAACCATGTCCCATGCAGCCAAAGAATTGGTTTTCGCTTCTCTATCAATCTCCTTTCTCCAAAGACAATGCCTCCTCGCTCTATCAAAAATGTCGATCACTCGCAACGGTAACTTGAGAACGCACATCGCACAGGAGAGCAACGACGACAAAGCAGAGTTGATGAGCTGAACCCGCTCTCCATAAGACAACCATATGGCAGTTGCTGTCAGTCTTCGCTCGATTCTATCCACCAGGGGCATTAGTTCTCTTACAGTCGGTCTTGTAGTTCCAAGTGGCAGACCCAGATATGTAAAGGGCATCAAGCCTACCTGACAGCCCTAATCATTAGCTAGCTCTGTGGTTTTTTGTGCATTCACATTTATTGGCATCAATTGCGACTTAGCGTAGTTGATTTTCAAGCCAGTCGCCCGGGCATATGAATCCAAAATCTGCTTGACAATTTGCAACTCCCGCGGATCTGCGGGTAAAACAATCAATGTATCATCCGCGTATTGAATCACCGGATAATCCTCTGATTCAGGTTGGTATATTGGTAGTGTAATGAGACCGTCACGCCAAGCCTTGTTAACCATAGATTGCAGTAAATCTGCTGCAAGTACAAAAAGCAGTGGCGACACCGGGTCCCCTTGCTTAACACCACGTTTACACTTAAATTCTGTACCAGGAATCCCATTTAAAAGAATAGAGGATGATCCAGATTGCAGGATATTTTCCATCCACATACACCATCTGTCGTCAAATCCTTTACAGCGAAGCATTTTCAGGATGAAGGAATGGTCCATTGTATCGAACACTTTTTCGAAGTCTAGTTTCAGAACCACAACCTCTCTCCCCAAATGTTTGCATTGATGTAAGTATTCAAAACCCCAAACCAAGCAATCTTGTATAGTTCTAGTTTTAATGAAACCATATTGGTTTCTGTGGACCACTTGGAGAATCCGACGTTGTAGTCGTTCAGCAAGAATTTTAGTAAGTACCTTGAGCACACAGTTCATCAATGAGATAGGTCTGTAGTCATTCACCGATTCAGGCACAAGTTTTTTCGGAATCAATGTGATTAGGGAAGTGTTGATGCATTGTAAGTTAAGTGAACCATCCCAAAATTCCTCTGTCAATTTATAGAAACCTTGTTTTATAATGTTCCAAGCTATTTTGAGGAAGAATCCATTAAATCCGTCAGGTCCTGGCGCTCGGTCTGCTGGAATGATTTTGATTATATGATCCACCTCCTCTTTCAAAAAAGGTGTGGATAAATCTCCTAGATCGGGGCACTTTTGAACGATATCAGCAAGGTCAAAATCATAAATTGGGTTTGTTGAGACCCCCATCCTGTTCTTGAAATAGGCATAGAAGGCATTCGCTTTATCCTCATGATTTTCAATCACATTGCCATCTGCCAAGACCAAATTAGCGATAGAGTTCCTCCTGGCTCTTTCAGTAGCTCTTGCTTGGAAGTATTTAGTATTTTCCTCGCCTTTAACAGCCCACCTGACTGTATATCGTTGCTTCAAGTAATCACTTTGATATTTCAGTAGTCGCATTACGTGAGCTTTTAAAATGTTCCTGAAGTTGGCTTCCGGAATAGACAATGGGCGAAGATCTTCAAGATTATCCAGTTGTAATAGAACCTGGTTACACTTGTCAATTAACAGTTTTAGTCTGGAAATTCTCTTGCTCCTTTTCTTCAATGCATATCTAAGTCTCTTGAGTTTAGCAAAAATCAAAGTAGCACTCGAGGATGCTTTGATGGGTGCATTCCAAGATGTTTGAACCACCTCCAAAAACCCAGGGTGAGAAGCCCAGAAATTTTCAAACCTGAAGAATTTGGACCTAGGAATTGCCGTCTCCACTGAGAGTACACAGGGAACATGGTCAGAAATTGGGCGCGAAAGGGGTTTAACAGTGGTATTAGGGAATTTTAGTGTCCATTCAGGTGAGGAAAAGAACCAGTCCAGTTGTTCTAGAAGAGGAGTTTCTTGCATGTTACTCCAAGTAAATCTGCGGCCCTTGATGGGTATCTCAAGTAGACCAATGTGACTTATAATTTCATTAAATTTAAGGACATCCTCCATATTTCCTCCTGGTAGGTTTCTGTTATCCAGTGATCGCATGAAATTGAAATCTCCCATGAATAGCCAGAGGTCTTCAGGATCGAAAGTTACATTATCAAGCCAATCAGTGAAAACAACTCTTGCTGGCCCATCACAAGGTCCATAAATATTAGAGAGGAACCAACTTTCGTTAGATTGTACTGATGTCAATTTCAGAGTAAGAACAAAAGGCAGCTGATGTATAATTTGCCCCGAGAATTGGCTACTACACCAAACAATAAGAAGACCACCCGATGCTCCTTCAGATGGAACAAATTCAAATTTGTCGAAACGCCTGGGACAACACTTCCGAAGAAAAGAGTGATCAAAATCTGATTTCTTTGTTTCTTGTAAACATATAATGGAGCAGTTTGATTCATCAATTTTGTTTCGAAGAGCATCGCATTTGGAAGTAGCATTTAAACCACGAATATTCCAGCACAAAATATTCCACATTAAAGCGACCATCACAGTTTTAAAACTATAGAGTGCAAAGTAAACTTAGGACAATGCCAACAGTAGAGATAAGACTAATAAAAAGCCCTCTAAGCTTCATTCTGCTTGCTGCCTTTCAAGGGCTCAAGCAGCTTTTCTTCAGTAAGCTCCTCCGCTGGAATTGCACATTGCATCGTTCCCATCCGCTGCAGAGTTTCAATCGGCGTAGGCGGTGGAACTGGGGCGGACGAGGATGAGCCCTCAGAAGGGGTGCAATGCAGCAGATGAAGAATGTCCGGGTCCCTCCTAGGCTTGACATATGAAGCTCTTCGCTTGGAATCTGCCAGAGAAGGCGGTTTAAAGCCCTGGTACCTAGTTATGCGCACACTTCGGCGAACTTCATATACGTCCAGCGACGTGAAAACATGGCGCTTCCTTTTATTGGGACACCCTGCCAATTCCAAAGGCTGCGACTGCGGATCAACAAGCATCTGACAGGCTCCATCAGCAGACCTCGCCATAGCACTCACTCTTGAACAAACCTGATGTAACTGAGCAGAGAAAAACTCAGTGCAGAAGGACCACGCTGCTTGTGGGAAATGAATCGTAGTTGTTCCTGGGTGGAAGGGAGAAAATGGGAATAACGAAAAACATGCCCCGCCCACAAGGTCTTCAAACATGCGCTGCAATCCCTCGGCAAACTGGGACCAAGCTCCGTCGACAGTCACATCCTCTGCAATCCAGCCAATCCTGGGCGTGAAGACAGTGCAGTAGAAGCAGATCGTGAAAGAGAGCCAATTATCTTCTTCCTCAGGAGCTTCTATAGTTGCGACATGATCATTCATCTGCATAAAGTTGAAATCCCCTTGAGGACTACCTTGGATGAATCTTTCTGCTACCTCTTCAACCAGTTGCACATGTTCATTCCAAAGTCTCAGACCATCATCGAAGCCAGAGTCAGCGGTTTGAATTCCATCCATCATGGAGGGCCCATCATACCCAGTAAAAGCTCTGTAACTAAATCCACGGTACGCTGGTGGAACTGGTGGCAACACAGGCCACTCCCCCCATCCCTGTTGTGGTGGAGGAGGAGGAGGAGCTGCCTCCCATGCGTTAGCCGCATTCTGCAACTGCCAAACTTGTGCTTCATGGTGGTGTTGCTGCATGGCATTCAGGAAGGGTAGATGATTTGGGTGAGGGGAGGCACCCATAGGAGGCGGAGCTTCTTCATCCCCTACAAGACCTTGACTTGGGTTTCTCCCGTTGAGCACATAGACTGGAACAGTCCAAGACGTGCCTAAACCACTGATGTCAGTAAAACGCTTGATGACCAAACTGAAAGGAACCAAAGCAAGCTCATTGATGAGGACACGAACGAGCACTCTAGACTTTCGGTGACCAGGACGGTGCCAATACATGCATCTACCAAAGCAAGAAACTGCCTTGATGATATAGTGCTCGGTCTGATAGTTGAGAGGAAATCCAAGCAGCATAACCCAAGCATCTCTTTCAATCATAGGTCGACGCATATTAGGACCTTCATCATGTCGCAGCAGGGAGAAGGTGGAGTGCTCGTCTAAGGGTTGTGCGCCTCGACTAATCAAAGTATCCCTAACCACACTGTCGTTGAATCAAATCAAACCCACACAGAAAGGATAAAGCTCACCCTCGGACGTGGGTGCACCATGATCTTCAAGCAGAACTCTTCTAACTTCAGCCAGGACCTCCTCCCGCTGCAGATCCGGCGGCGGCGGCTCCACCACGACCAAGGCATGGTGCGAATGATCTAGAGGTGGATCATCCACCACCACCATATTGCGTTGCAGCCTCCCTGCAGGGCTTTGCTGGATGTCCATCTCTCTTGGGATGAACTGGAAGGGGAGCACTGGCAGGTTCGCCATTGAAGGTAATGGGTGGGTTGGGGAGGAGAGCTCGAGGTGGGGGCAGAATAGAGTAGGGAGGTGCAGGGTGACGGGCGAGTCAGAGCTATGGCTATGGCTCGGAAGTTGGGCAGGCGGAGATAGGTTGGCAAGGATGCGAAACGTCCGGGGCAAAATCGGCAGACTGGTGAGAAAAAGTAGGTAGATCCCTACTGTTACGCTTAGCTATCCAAACCTTCGTATTTATCCAAACTTTCTTTTTTTCTTGCCAAACCTTCCGTTTATTCGCAGGCCGTTGGGGCTGAATCCCCGAATTTGTGCGTGTGATTTTTTGTTTCCAAACCTTTCTTATTTTCCGCGTTGGAGCTTCACCAAGAGAAGAAACAAGCCTTGTCATAGGATAAACACCTTTCTTAACCCATGCAATACGATTATTAGGAAGAGCCCTAGCCAGACAATCCCATTGCAAGTGTCCATAGTTACCACATAAATTACAGCTACTAATATCATTTGTAATCTTGCGAGGAGTAGAAGGCTTTAAAACTGACTTAGTACCATTGGTGTACCTTGGAACTGGAATTGTGGTCTTACTAGAGGCAGACGATGTACGCATATCCGTGCAAAACTCCTTGATATGCCCCCGTCGCTTACAAAAGAGACACAAACATAGCTTGTGATAGATAAACTCCTTGGTAGGCAATGTATTAAGGTGAAGAACAGAAGAAATGATATCATTTGAATAACCAGCTTGCCATAAGTCCAGAATCTCCTCGAGCTTGAGCATAGGAATTTGCTCCCAATAAGAAGAGGCAAAGATATCACCACAGAAACTTTTACCAATAATATGATGATCTTGCGAAATGATCGTTGGTTCAAAACTCCCAAATGATAGCTGATCCACAGATTCAAAAGATCCCATCTGAGTAGGGCTTGAAGGTCCAATACTCAACATGTTATGCATGGCAGTAGGAACCAAATTGAATTTGGCCAGTTCAGAATGAGAAGAACAATCACCACAAGTACTTGATCGAAGAAAATCCAGAGAACTTTTAATAGCCACAGGCGATCTGGCCGACACTTCCGGAATAACATCATCGAGATGCCAATTCTCTCCCTGCCACTTGTAATCCACGGAAGCTTTGTATAACCGGAAATGACAGACAAAATTTGGCCAGACACGATCTTTTAATCCATAGATGAAATGCCCAACACGATTGGAAGCCACCGAAAATCTGAATGACCTATCACCCAATTGCATCACGTTGAAACCCGCGGCAATGCCTCCAATGCAACATTGCAACACCACTCCTACTGCTTCCTCAGACAGAGGGAAGGAAGTAGAGGAGAACGAGAAGACCAAGAAGAATTCCTTGGATCCAAGAGCTTTGTCAAAATGAACCGTAGATCTAAACTTGTCACGTACCTTTTTTTCCACCTTAAGTCCTGGTGCAAAATCCCAATGAAGGAGATTTGCCATTGGATCTTGGTGGGAATAGTACTCACCATGCACGATCTAGAAGGAGGGTAGGGTTTGGGAGTCGCCATGGGTGGATGGGTGGAGGTGGTAGTCGCCATGGGTGGAGGTGGGAGTCGCCATAACGAACACGTCGTTCAAAGAATTTTAGAGTGAAGTAGAGAATCATCGTAACAAGAAAATAAAGTTTCTACGATCTGATCGTGGAGAAGAATATTTGAGTTACGAGTTTGGTATTCATTTGAAACAATGTGGAATAGTTTCACAACTCACGCCACCCGGAACACCACAGCGTAATGGTGTGTCCGAACGTCGTAATCGTACTTTATTGGATATGGTGTGATCTATGATGTCTCTTACCGATTTACCACTATCGTTTTGGGGTTATGCTTTAGAGACAGCTGCATTCACGTTAAATAGGGCACCATCTAAATCCGTTGAGACGACACCTTATGAACTATGGTTTGGCAAGAAACCACAGTTGTCGTTTCTTAAGGTTTGGGGCTGCGATGCTTATGTGAAAAAGCTTCAACCTGATAAGCTCGAACCCAAGTCGGAGAAATGTGTCTTCATAGGATACCCAAAAGAGACTGTTGGGTACACCTTCTATCACAGATCTGAAGGCAAGATATTCGTTGCTAAGAATGGATCCTTTCTAGAGAAGGGGTTTCTCTCGAAAGAAGTGAGTGGGAGAAAAGTAGAACTTGATGAGGTAATTGTACCTTCTCCTGAATTGGAAAGTAGTACATCACAGAAAATTGTTCCAGTGATTCCTACACCAATTAGTGAGGAATCTAATGATGATGATCATGAAACTTCAAATCAAGTTTCTGCTGAACGTCATAGATCAACCAGAGTATGTTCCGCACCAGAGTGGTACGACAACCCAGTTCTGGAAGTCATGTTACTAGACCATGATGAACCTACGAACTATGAGGAAGCGATGATGAGCCCAGATTCCGCAAAATGGCTTGAGGCCATGAAATCTGAGATGGGATCCATGTATGAGAACAAAGTGTGGACTTTGGTTGACTTGCCCGATGATCGGCAAGCCATCGAAAATAAATGGATCTTCAAGAGGAAGACCGACGCAGACGGTAATGTTACTGTTTACAAAGCTCGACTTGTTGCGAAAGTTTTTCGACAAGTTCAAGGAGTTGACTACGATGAGACTTTCTCACCTGTAGCGATGCTTAAGTCTGTCAGAATCATGTTAGCAATTGCCGCATTTTATGATTATGAAATCTGGCAAATGGATGTCGAAACTGCATTCCTGCATGGATATCTCAAAGAAGAGTTGTATATGATGCGACCAGAAGGTTTTGTCGATCCAAAAGATGCTAACAAAGTATGCAAGCTCCAGCGACCCATCTATGGACTGGTGCAAGCATCTCGGAGTCGGAATATACGCTTTGATGAGGTGATCAAAGCATATAGTTTTATACAGACTTTTGGAGAAGCCTGTATTTACAAGAAAGTGAGTGGGAGCTCTGTAGCATTTCTGATATTATATGTGGATGACATATTGTTGATTGGAAATGATATAGAATTTCTGGATAGCATAAAAGGATACTTGAATAAGAGTTTTTCAATGAAAGACCTCGGTGAAGCTGCTTATATATTAGGCATCAAGATCTATAGAGATAGATCAAGACGCTTAATTGGACTTTCACAAAGCACATACCTTGATAAAGTTTTGAAGAAGTTCGAAATGGATCAGTCGAAGAAAGGGTTCTTGCCTGTGTTACAAGGTATGAAGTTGAGTAAGACTCAATGCCCGACCACTACAGAAGATAGAGAGAAAATGAAAGTCATTCCCTATGCCTCAGCCATAGGATCTATCATGTATGCAATACTGTTTACTAGACCTGATGTGTGCCATGCTATAAGTCTAGCAGGAAGGTACCAAAGTAATCCAGGAGTGGATCACTGGACAGCGGTCAAGAACATCCTGAAGTACCTGAAAAGGACAAAGGATATGTTTCTCGTGTATGGAGGTGACAAAGAGCTCGCCGTAAACAGTTACGTTGATTCCAGCTTTGACACTGATCCGGATGACTCTAAGTCACAAACCGGATATGTATTTTTATTGAATGGTGGAGCTGTCAGTTGGTGCAGTTCCAAGCAGAGCGTCGTGGCGGGATCTACGTGTGAAGCGGAATACATAGCTGCTTCGGAAGCAGCAAATGAAGGATTCTGGATGAAGGAGTTCATATCCGATCTAGGTGTAATACCTAGTGCATCGGGTCCAATGAAAATCTTTTGTGACAACACTGGAGCAATAGCGTTGGCGAAGGAATCCAGGTTTCACAAGAGAACAAAGCACATCAAAAGACGCTTCAATTCCATCCGCGATCTAGTCAAGGAGGGAGACATAGAGATTTGCAAAATACATACGGATCTGAATGTTGCAGACCCGTTGACTAAACCTCTTCCGCGGGCAAAACATGATCAGCACCAGGACTCCATGGGTGTGAGGATCATTACTCTGTACTCTAGCTTATTGACTCTAGTTCAAGTGGGAGACCGAAGGAAATATGCCCTAGAGGCAATAATAAAGATGTTATTTGTATTTCCTTATATCATGATAAATGTCTTTTATTCATGCTAGAATTGTATTAACCGGAAACTTGATACATGTGTGAATACATAGACAAAATAGTATGTCCCTAGTATGCCTCTACTAGACTAGCTCATTGATCGAAGATGGCTATGTTTCCTAGCCATAGACATGAGTTGTCATTTGATCAATAGGATCACATCATTAGGAGAATGATGTGATGGACTAGACCCATCCGTTAGCTTAGCACTATGATCGTTTAGTTTTACTGCTATTGCTTTCTTCATGACTTATACATGTTCCTATGACTATGAGATTATGCAACTCCTGAATACCGTAGGAACACCTTGTGTGCTATCAAATGTCACAACGTAACTAGGTGATCATAAAGATGCTCTACAGGTGTCTCCAAAAGTATTCGTGGTGTTGGCATAGATCAAGACTAGGATTTGTCACTCCGAGTGTCGGAGAGGTATCTCTGGGCCCTCTCGGTAATGCACATCATAATAAGCCTTGCAAGCAAATGACTAATGAGTTAGTCACGAGATGATGTATTACAGAACGAGTAAAGAGACTTTCCGGTAACAAGATTGAACTAATGAGTTGTATCACATGATTTTGGGCCGGCCAGCTCTTGCGAAGTTCATGGCAGTACCCCATTACGCCTACCTCAAAATGAAGATGCCGGGTCCCAAAGGAATAATCACCATAGTTGGGGACTATGAGAAGTCCGTCGCATGTGCAACTACCAGCAGCCGGCTGGCCGAGTCCCTTGTCGTGGCTGAAGAGAAGCGCTGCCTGGAACGGCTGGTGGCAATGGCAGGCGAGCAGCCAGCCATACCAGCCGATCCCAGGGAGGCGGAGCCGCAAGGCTCGTTCCAGCCGGCCAAGGAGACCAAGAAGATTGCGTTGGACCCGTCTCACCCAGAGCGATTTGCTGTCATAGGGTCAAACCTAGACAGCAAATAGGAAAGGGAGCTCGTCGATTTCCTCCGTGAGAATCGGGACATCTTTGCATGGTCCCCCAAAGACATGCCGGGTGTCCCGACAGACTTCACCGAGCACAAGCTGCATATGAGAGAAGATGCAAAGCCTGTCAGGCAGCCACTCCGCCGCCTGTCAGAAGAAAAAAGAAGAGTTGTTGGAGAAGAGGTCGCCCGCCTGCTAGCAGCCGGCTTCATTATGGAAGTATTCTATCCTGAGTGGCTCTCCAACCCGGTCCTAGTGCTGAAGAAGAACAACAAATGGCGCATGTGCATTGATTACACCAACCTCAACAAAGCTTGCCCCAAAGATCTGTTTGCTCTGCCGCGAATAGACCAAGTAATTGACTCCACAGCCGGATGCGAGCTGCTGTCATTCCTTGATGCCTATTCCGGATACTGCCAGATCAAACTTGATACGGCCGACCGCCTGAAGACCGCCTTCCTCACGCCATTTGGGGCCTTCTGCTACCTGACTATGACATTCGGCTTGAGGAATGCCGGCGCCACCTTTCAGCGTTGCATGCAGAAGTGTCTCCTCAAGCAACTTGGCAGAAACGCCCATGTTTACGTGGACGATATCGTGGTGAAGACGGATAAGAGGGGAACTCTCTTGGAGGACCTCCAGGAGACCTTCAAAAACTTGTGCCGCTTTCAGATCAAGCTAAACCCGGAGAAATGCGTCTTCGGGGTACCAGCAGGCCAGCTCCTTGGTTTCCTGGTATCTGAACGCGGCATCGAGTGCAACCCCGCAAAGATCAAGGCCATTGAGAGAATGGAGAGGCCAACTCGCATACGGGACGTCGAGAAGTTCACCGGGTGCCTGGCATCGCTTAGCCGATTCATTAGCCGGCTGGACTAAAAGGCACTTCCCCTGTACCAACTGATGAAGAAGACCACTTGCTTTGAGTGGAACGACAAGGCGGATGAAGCCTTCTAGCAGCTCAAGAAAGTGTTGTCCACGCCGCCTGTCTTGGCGGCGCCAACAGACAAGGAACCCATGTTCCTTTACATAGCCGCCACCAGCCGGGTGGTCAGCACTGTCATTATGGTCGAGCGCCCAGAAGACGGCAGGGCCTTGCTGAAGGAAATATGCCCTAGAGGCAATAATAAAGATGTTATTTGTATTTCCTTATATCATGATAAATGTCTTTTATTCACGCTAGAATTGTATTAACCGGAAACTTGATACATGTGTGAATACATAGACAAAATAGTATGTCCCTAGTATGCCTCTACTAGACTAGCTCATTGATCAAAGATGGCTATGTTTCCTAGCCATAGACATGAGTTGTCATTTGATCAATGGGATCACATCATTAGGAGAATGATGTGATGGACTAGACCCATCCGTTAGCTTAGCACTATGATCGTTTAGTTTTACTGCTATTGCTTTCTTCATGACTTATACATGTTCCTATGACTATGAGATTATGCAACTCCCGAATACCGTAGGAACACCTTGTGTGCTATCAAACGTCACAACGTAACTAGGTGATCATAAAGATGCTCTACAGGTGTCTCCGAAAGTATACGTGGTGTTGGCATAGATCAAGACTAGGATTTGTCACTCCGAGTGTCGGAGAGGTATCTCTGGGCCCTCTCGGTAATGCACATCATAATAAGCCTTGCAAGCAAATGACTAATGAGTTAGTCACGAGATGATGTATTACGGAACGAGTAAAGAGACTTTCCGGTAACAAGATTAAACTAGGTATAGAGATACCGACGATCGAATCTCGGGCAAGTAACATACCGATGACAAAAGGAACAACGTATGTTGTTATGCGGTTTGACCGATAAAGATCTTCGTAGAATATGTAGGAACCAATATGAGCATCCAGGTTCTGCTATTGGTTATTGACCGAAGATGAGTCTCGATCATGTCTACATAGTTCTTGAACCCGTGGGTCCGCACGCTTAACGTTTGATGATGATCGGTATTATGAGTTTATGAGTTGTGATGTACCGAAGGTAGTTCGGAGTCCCGGATGAGATCACGGACATGACGAGGAGTCTCGGAATGTCCGAGACATAAAGATTGATATATTGGACGACTATATTCGGACACCGGAAGTGTTCCGGAAAAGTTTCGGATTTAACCGGATTGCCGGAGGGGGTTACCGGAACCCCCCACGAGGGGGTATGGTCCATAGTGGGCCTTGAGGAAAGAAGAGAGACAGCCCATAGAGGCTGGCCGACGCCCCACCAGGGAATCCTAGTTGGACTAGGATTGGGGGGGCGCCACCTCTCCCTCTCCTTCCTTTCCCCCTTTTTCCTTCTTGGTGGACTCCTACTAGGAATAGGATTGCAATCCCTAGTAGGATTGCCTCCCTGGCGCGCCATAGAAGGGCTGGCCAGCCCCTCCCCTTGCTCCTTTATATACGGGGGCAGGGGCACCCTAGGACACACAAGTTGATCAGTTGATCTCTCCCAACCGTGTGCGGTGCCCCCCTCCACAGAAACACACCTCGATTATACCGTTGCAGTGCTTAGGCGAAGCCCTGCGCCGGTAACTTCATCATATCCATCACCATGCCGTCGTGCTGACGAAACTCTCCCGTGAAGCTTAACTGGATCAAGAGCTCGTGGGACGTCATCAAGATGAACGTGTGCTGAACACGGAGGTGCCGTACGTTCGGTACTTGATCGGTTGGATGGCGAAGAAGTTGGACTACATCAACTGCGTCACTAGACGCTTCCGCTCCCGGTCTACGAGGGTACGTAGACACACTCTCTCCCTCGTTGCTATGCATCTAGTAGATAGATCTTGCGTGTTCGTAGGAAAATTTTGAAAATACTACGTTACCCATCACTTGCCTGTCCAAAGGCCGGTCTACTACTTAAGCGAGGTGATGTCAGTCTCCAAGCAGAACTACCCCCACTACTAGAAGATGTGCTATGGCGTGTACTTCGCCACAAAGAAACTCAAGCAGTACTTCCAAGAGCATCCGATCACGGTCGTATGCACGGCTCCGCTTGCTGAAATCATGGGCAACAGAGATGCTTCAGGAAGAGTGGCGAAGTGGGCCATTGAGCTACCCCCCTTTACCATCTTCTACCAGCCCCGCACCACCATCAAATCGCAAGCGCTGGCCGACTTCCTTGTCGACTGGGCCGAGACCCAGTACCTGCCGCCTGCTCCATATTCAATGCATTGGCGGATGCACTTTGACGGATCAAAGATGCGCACTAGCTTGGGAGCTGGCGTCGTCCTCGCCTCTCCCAAGGACGACAAACTCAAGTACACCCTGCAAATCCACTTTGCCGCCTCCAACAATGTGGCCGAGTATGAAGCACTCATTCACGGGCTCCGGATGGCAAAAGAGATTGGCATCCGCCGAGTGCTATGCTATGGTGACTCAGATATGGTCGTCCAGCAGTCATCTGGTGACTGGGACGCCAATGATGCAAACATGGCAAGTTACCGTTTCCTTGTCCAGCAGATCAGTGGGCACTTCGACGGCTGCGAGTTCCTCCACGTACCATGAGCTGACAACGAGCAAGCCGATGCCTTGGCACAAATCGGCTCCACCCGCCAAGCAATATCAGCCGGCGTGTCCCTCCAATGCTTGCACAAGCCGTCTATCAAGTCGTCACCAGAGTCAGAGTCAATCTTCATGCCAGCCGATCCTGGGGCAAACGGCCCAGGGACTTCTCCAGCAAGCGGCCAAGAAACTTCAACTCCAGCAGGCGGCCCGGGGACTACTGCGACTGGCCCGGGGACTGCTCCAGCAGGCGGCCCAGAAGCGTCGGCTCGAGCAGACGGCCCGGGGACTGCTGCAGCCGGCCTGGGGACTGCTGCAGCCGGCCTGGGGACTTCAGAAGCACAGCAAGCGGCTTACCCCAGCCCTCCACCTCCCAGCCCAACCGCCCTTGTCTTAGTGGCAGAAATAACAGGAGTCTCAGCGCCATCTTGGGGCAGACGAAACCTTGGCACGACAGGTTCAGCGCTGAGCTTCAGCATATACAATAGTTAACAGAGAAGTTGTGAGAAGAAGTGCAACAGGCGTCTTCCAGTGTTGCGTGGAAGCAGAAAAGGGTCTGGCCATTTTGAGAGATATTCATCAGGGGGAGTGCGGCCACCACGCGGCCTCAAGATCCCTCATTGCCAAAGCCTTCCGACACGGTTTCTTCTGGCCGACTGCTTTGGACGACACCAAAGATTTACTCAAGAAGTGCAATGGCTGCCAGCGCTTCAGCTCCAAGCAACACTTGCCGACGTCTGCATTCAAGACTATTCCGATCACTTGGCCATTTGTAGTGTGGCGACTGGACATGGTGGGTCCTTTCAAAACAGCTCGAGGCTATTTGACCCATTTGCTCGTAGTCGTGGACAAGTTCACCAAGTGGATCGAGGCGAAGCCGATCAAGAAACTCAATGGCCCAACTGTTGTGACCTTCATCGCGGACATCACAGTCCGGTATGGCATACCGCACAACATCATCACCAATAACAGCACAAACTTTGCCAAAGGCGCATTGGCCCGTTTTTGTGCAACACAGGGCATCCGACTGGACTTAGCGTCCGTTTCCCACCCGCTGTCAAACGGCCAAGATGAGCGCGTAAACGGCCTTATCTTGTCCGGCATCAAGCCCCGATTGGTCGAGCCTTTGGAACGATCAGCCGGCTGTTGGATCGAAGAGTTGCCGTCTATCCTCTGGAGCCTCAGGACAACTCCGAACAAGTCAACCGTCTTCACTCCCTTCTTCCTTGTCTATGGGACCGAGACCGTCATCCCAACCGATGTTGAGTTTGACTCGCCTCGTGTCACCATGTACACAGAAGCGGAAGCCAAAGAAGCATGAGAAGACGACGTGGACCTGCTGGAAGAGGCCTGGCTGGTAGCACTCCGCCGGTCCGCCATCTACCAGCAAGGTCTCCGTCTCTACCACAGCCGGCGAGTCAGGCCACGCTCCTTTCGCGAGGGAGATCTTGTCCTCCGGCTGATCCAGCGAATAGCCGGCCAGCACAAGCTCTCAGTCCCTTGGGAAGGACCATTCATCATCAGCAAGGTACTAGCAAATAATGCCTAGTACCTCATCGATGCGCAGAAGCCAAGAGCGCGCAAAAGGGACGACTCAGGCAAGGAGTCGGAGCGCCCGTGGAACGCAAACCTACTTTGCCGCTTTTATAGCTAAAAGACAGTATGTGTCATGCTATCTACTTTATTTTGAGAAGCAATGGGACCCCCGAGGAATTCTCAGGGACTGTCCAATCCTTTATCTATATGATAAGAATTATGCCTGTGAATGAGTATTTTTCATTCCTTCGTCCGGCACCGGGACCAAGCAGACGGCCCGGGGACTTGCCGCCTGGCTCTATGTTTAAAACTTTTTTCTTGAAAAGTCGGACAAGTAATGTGCTGGCATCCAAGCCCTCTCCCACCTACAGTCACAGGCTCGCAGAACGCGGCTGTCTAACTGGCGGGAGTCAAAGGCAGGAAGTGGTGCCCACATAAAAAAGGGCTAAAGCAAAATAAACATAGGGCAAGACGGCCCTTCATACAAGTTGGCCGGCTGCCGAGCAGCCGGCTAGCCGGCCTCTAGCTTAGCCAGACCGCGTTCCAGAAGGCGGAATACTTGCCTATCCAGAAAACAGCTAAGTACCTGACCCAGTCACAGACCACAGAGTGGCTGTCTGGCTGGCGAGACGGCAGTTAAAGGAAACAGCAAAAGAAAAAACGCCCGAAGGAACAAAGGACGGTGCTAACTCTAGAACCCGACAAACAACATAAACATATGCAGAATTAAGAGAATACTTATAACAAAAGCCTCGAAGGCCGCCTTCTAGCAATATCTTACGAGTACACCCAGTGAGTGGAATTGTTCAGACTAATCCTGCCAAGTTTTAAGAAAAACAGGAAATAAAAGATACACAACGACGCCTAAGGTGCAACAGGCGGAGCAGGTGGCATGACGGGATCAACGGGGCCGGCTGCTGGGGGGCGCCTGATGGGTCTCGGCCTGGTCGCTTCCCGCAGCAGACGGCGCTGTCCCGCTGGGCCCACTCGTGGAGGCCTGATCAGGCTGGTAGCGAGCAGACGGCTCCACCTCCTGGGAGCTGGCTTCCTCAACGCTGTCTTCCTCGTCCTCACCGTCGTCGCTTGATGCAATCTCCTCATCTAGATCCTCCGGCGCCGCCAAGTCCAGCCCAAAGTTATCGGGTGACACCACATGGCCATTTTCATCCAACTCTGGGATGAAAACGGCAGTGTCGGCATAGTCGGCGAGGGAGGCGGCGCACTTGACGAGATTTCCTCGCACCGCTGCCAGTTCAGGCTCGGCTTCCAGGCGGAAGGTCTCCAGCTGGGCGAGATCCAGGTCCGGGTACCAACCCTTGGCGAACTCCAGGGCAGTCCGCGCACCAGCCCTCGCTACAGCGCCTTTCCAGGCCTCGAAGCGGCGGCCAGCCACCTCC
Source organism: Secale cereale (assembly GCA_902687465.1). Lineage (NCBI taxonomy): Eukaryota > Viridiplantae > Streptophyta > Magnoliopsida > Poales > Poaceae > Secale > Secale cereale. The sequence continues at coordinate 629,943,368 of LR738715.1, forward strand.
AGCCAGTCGGCGGTCCGGCTGAGAGTGCGGAGTACTAGGACGCCTGGCCAGAGGGCGACCAGTACCTGGGCCCTGGCACATTGCAGGCGGCGGAGCAAGCGATGGGTCGGCTGGAGGCGTGCCTTGACGGCGAGAAGTGAAGGAAATATGCCCTAGAGGCAATAATAAAGTTATTATTTATTTCCTTATATCATGATAAATGTTTATTATTCATGCTAGAATTGTATTAACCGGAAACTTAGTACATGTGTGAATACATAGACAAAACAAAATGTCCCTAGTATGCCTCTACTAGACTAGCTCATTGATCAAAGATGGTTATGTTTCCTAACCATAGACATGAGTTGTCATTTGATCAATGGGACCACATCATTAGGAGAATGTTGTGGTGGACAAGACACATCCGTTAGCTTAGCACTATGATCGTTTAGTTTTACTGCTATTGCTTTCTTCATGACTTATACATGTTCCTATGACCATGAGATTATGCAACTCCCGAATACCGGAGGAACACCTTGTGTGCTATCAAACGTCACAACGTAACTGGGTGATTATAAAGATGCTCTACAGGTGTCTCCGAAGGTGTTCGTGGTGTTGGCATAGATCAAGAATATGATTTGTCACTCCAAGTGTCAGAGAGGTATCTCTCAGCCCTCTCGGTAATACACATCATAATAAGCCTTGCAAGCAAATGACTAATGATTTAGTCACGAGATGATGTATTACGAAACGAGTAAAGAGACTTGCCGGTAACGAGATTAACTAGGTATGGTGATACCGACGATCGAATCTCGGACAAGTAACATACCGATGACAAAAGGAACAACGTATGTTCTTATGCAGTTTGACCGATAAAGATCTTCGTATAATATGTAGGAGCCAATATGAGCATCCAGGTTCCGCTATTGGTTATTGACTGGAGATGAGTCTCGGTCATATCTACATAGTTCTCGAACTCGTAGGGTCCGCACGCTTAACGTTTGATGACGATCGGTATTATGAGTTTATGTGTTTTGATGTACCGAAGGTAGTTCGAAGTCCCGAATGAGATCGGGGACATGACGAGGAGTCTCGAAATGGTCGAGACGTAAAGATCGATATATTGGACGATTATATTCGGACATCAGAAAGGTTCTGAGTGATTCGGGTATTTTTCGTAGTACCGGAGAGTTACGGGAATTCGTCGGGGAGTATATGGGCCTTATTGGGCTTTAGGGGAAAGGGAGAGAGGAGGCTGCGCCCCTCCCATGGCTTAGTACGAATTGGACTAGGGAGAGGGGCTGCGCCCCCTCCTTCCTTCTCTTCTCTTTCCCTTTCCTTATCTCCTACTCCTACTACTTGGAAGGGCTCCTAGTTCTACTAGGAAAGGGGGAATGCTACTCCCGGTGGGAGTAGGACTCCCCTAGGGCGCGCCATAGAGAGGGCCGGCCCTCCCTCTCCACCACTCCTTTATATACGGCGGTAGAGGCACCCCATAGACACATAAGTTGATTAGTTGATCTCTCCTAACCGTGTGCGGTGCCCCCCTCCACAATAACACACCTCAGTCATATCGTTGTAGCGGTTAGGCGAAGCCCTGCGACGATAACTTCATCATATCCATCACCACGCCGTCGTGCTGACGAAACTCTCCCGTGAAGCTCAACTGGATCAAGAACTCGTGGGACGTCATCAAGCTGAACGTGTGCTGAACGCGGAGGTGCCGTACGTTCGGTACTTGATCGGTTGGATCACGAAGAAGTTCGACTACATCAACCGCGTCACTAGACGCTTCCGCTCCCGGTCTACGAGGGTACATAGACACACTCTCCCCCTCGTTGCTATGCATCTAGTAGATAGATCTTGCGTGATCGTAGGAAAATTTTGAAAATACTATGTTCCCCAACAGTGGCATCATGAGCCAGGTCTATGCGTAGATGATATGCACGAGTAGAACACAATGAGTTATGGGCGATACTAGTCATACTGCTTACCAGCATGTCATACTTTGCTTCGGCGGTATTGTGAGATGAATCGGCCCAGACCGACATTACGTGTACGCTTACGCGAGACTGGTTTCACCGTTATGAGCACTCGTTGCTTAAAGGTGACTGGCGGGTGTCAGACTCTCTCACTTTAGCTGAATCGAGTGTGGCTACGCCCGGTCCTTGTGAAGGTTAAAATAGCACATACTTGATGAAACATCATTGTGGTTTTGTATGCGTAGGTAAGAACGGTTCTTGCTAAGCCCGTAGCAGCCACGTAAAACTTGCACCAACAAAGTAGAGGACGTCTAACTTGTTTTTGCAGGGCATGTTGTGATGTGATATGGTCAAGACATGATGAGTTATACGGTTTTGTATGAGATGATCATGTTTTGTAAAGTTATCGGCAACTGGCAGGAGCCATATGGTTGTCACTTTATTGTATGAAATGCAATCGCCATGTAATTGCTTTACTTTATCACTAAGCGGTAGCGATAGTCGTGGAAGCAATAGTTGGCGAGACGACAATGATTCTACGATGGAGATCAAGGTCTCGCGCCGGTGACGAAGGTGATCATGATGGTGCTTTGGAGATGGAGATCAAAAGCACAAGATGATGATGGCCATATCATGTCACATATTTTGATTGCATGTGATGTTTATCTTATTATGCTTCTTATTTTGCTTAGATCGACGGTAGCATTTTAAGATGATGCCTTACAAAATTTCAAGGTACAAGTGTTCTCCCTGAGTATGCACCGTTGCGAAAGTTCTTCGTGCTGAGACACCACGTGATGATCGGGTGTGATAGGCTCTACGTTCACATACAACGGGTGCAAGCCAGTTTTGCACACGCAGAATACTCGGGTTAAACTTGACAAGCCTAGCATATGCAGATATGGCCTCGGAACACTGGAGACCGAAAGGTCGAGCGTGAATCATATAGTAGATATGATCAGCATAAGATGTTCACCATTAAAAACTACTCCATCTCACGTGATGATCGGACATGGTTTAGTTGATTTGGATCACGTGATCATTTAGATGACCAGAGGGATGTCTATCTAAGTGGGAGTTCTTCAAGTAATATGATTAATTGAACTTTAATTTATCATGAACTTAGTCCTGGTAGTATTAGCATATATGTGTTGTAGATCAATAGCTCGCGGTATAGCTCCCCGTTTATTTTATATGTTCCTAGAGAAATATAAGTTGAAAGATGTTAGTGGCAATGATGCGGACTAGGTCCGTGATCTGAGGATTATCCTCATTGCTGCACAGAAGTATTATGACCTTGATGCACCGCTAGGTGATGAACCTATTGCAGGAGCAGATGCAGACGTTATGAACATTTGACAAGCTCGGTATGATGACTACTTGATAGTTTAGTGCGCCATGCTTTACGGCTTATAACCGGGACTTGAAAAACGTTTTGAACGCCACGGAGCATATGAGATGTTCCAAGAGTTGAAATTAGTATTTCATACTCATGCCCGTGTCGAGAGGTATAAGACCTCTGACAGTACATTGCCTACAAGATGGAAAAGAATAGCTCAACCAGTGAGCATGTGCTCAGAATGTCTGGGTACTACAATTGCTTGAATCAAGTGGGAGTTAATCTTCCAGATAAGATAGTAATTGACAAAGTTCTCTAGACACTATCACCAAGTTAGTAGAACTTCGTGATGAACTATAATATGCAAGAGATGACAAAAGTAATTCACGAGCTCTTCGCGATACTGAAATCGACGAAGGTAGAAATCAAGAAAGAGCATCAAGTGTTGATGGTTAACAAGACCACTTGTTTCAAGTAAAGGGCAAAGGGATAGAAGGGGAACTTCAAGAAGAATCACAAGCAAGTTGTCACTCCAGTGAAGAAACCCAAAGCTAAACTCAAGCCTGAAACTAAGTGCTTCTACTGCAAAGGAAATGGTCACTGGAAGTGGAACTTCCCTAGATACTTGGTGGATAAGAAGGATGGCAAAGTGAACAAAGGTATATTTGATATACAGATTATTGATGTGCACTTTACTAGTGTTCATAGCAACCCCTGGGTATTTGATACCAGTTCAGTTGCTAAAATTATTAACTCGAAACAAGAGTTGCAGAATGAACAGAGACTAGTTAAAGGTGAAGTGACGATGTGTGTTGGAAGTGGTTCCAAGATTGATATGATCATCATCGCACACTCCCTATACTTTTGGGATTAGTGTAGAACCTAAATAAATGTTATTTGGCATTTGCGTTAAGCATGAATATGATTTGATCATGTTTGTTGCAATACGGTTATTCATTTAAAGTCATAGAATAATTGTTATTTTGTTTACATGAATAAAGCCTTCTATGGTCATACACTCAATGAAAATAGTTTGTTGGATCTCGATCGTAGTGATACACATATTCATAATATTGAAGCCAAAAGATGCAAGGTTAATAATGATAGTGCAACTTATTTGTGGCACTGCCGTTTAGGTCATATTGGTGTAAAGCGCATGAAGAAACTCCATAGAGATGGACTTTTGGAGTCACTTGGTGCTTGCGAACCATGCCTCATGGGCAAGATGACTAAAACTCCGTTCTCCGGAACAATGGAGTGAGCAACAGATTTGTTGGAAATCATACATACTGATGTATGTGGACCGATGAGTGTTGAAGCTCGTGGTGAGTATCGTTATTTTCTGACCTTCACTGATGATTTGAGCAGATATGGGTATATCTACTTGATGAAGCACAAGTCTGAAACATTTGAAAAGTTCAAAGAATTTCAGAGTGAAGTAGAGAATCACCGTAACAAGAAAATAAAGTTTCTACGATCTGATCGTGGAGGTGGATATTTGAGTTACGAGTTTGGTCTTCATTTGAAACAATGTGGAATAGTTTCACAACTCACGCCATCTATAAATAAAGTTTCTACGATCTGATCGTGGAGGTGAATATTTGAGTTACGAGTTTGGTCTTCATTTGAAACAATGTGGAACAGTTTCACAACTCACGCCACCCGGAACACCACAACGTAATGGTGTGTCCGAACGTCGTAACCGTACTTTATTAGATATGGTGCGATCTATGATGTCTCTTACCGATTTACCACTATAGTTTTGGGTTATGCATTAAAGACGGCTGCATTCACGTTAAATAGGGCACCATCTAAATCCGTTGAGATGACGCCTTATGAACTGTGGTTTGGCAAGAAACCAAAGTTGTCGTTTCTTAAAGTTTGGGGCTGCGATGCTTATGTGAAAAAGCTTCAACCTGATAAACTCGAACCCAAGTCGGAGAAATGTGTCTTCATAGGATACCCAAAGGAAACTGTTGGGTACACCTTCTATCACAGATCCGAAGGCAAGATATTCGTTACTAAGAATGGATCCTTTCTAGAGAAGGAGTTTCTCTCGAAAGAAGTGAGTGGGAGGAAAGTGGAACTTGATGAGGTAATTGTACCTTCTCCCGAATTGGATAGTAGTACATCACAGAAACTAGTTCTAGTGATTCCTACACCAATTAGTGAGGAAGCTAATGATGATGATCATGAAACTTCAGATCAAGTTACTGTTGAACCTCGTAGGTCAACCAGAGTACGTTCCGCACCAGAGTGGTATGGTAACCCTATTCTGGAAGTCATGTTACTAGACCATGATGAACCTACGAACTATGAGGAAGCGATGATGAGCCCAAGTTCCGCAAAATGGCTTGAGGCCATGAAATCTGAGATGGGATCCATGTATGAGAACAAAGTGTGGACTTTGGTTGACTTGCCCGATGATCAGCAAGCCATTGAAAATAAATGGATCTTTAAGAGGAAGACTGACGCGGATGGTAATGTTACTGTCTACAAAGCTCGACTTGTTGCGAAAGGTTTTCGACAAGTTCAAGGTGTTGACTACGATGAGATTTTCTCACCCGTAGCGATGCTTAAGTCTGTCCGAGTCATGTTAGCAATTGCCACATTTTATGAAATTTGGCAAATGGATAACGAAACCGCGTTCTTTAATGGATTTATTAAAGAAGAGTTGTATATGATGCAACCAGAAGGTTTTGTCAATCCTAAAGGTGCTAGCAAATTGTGCAAGCTCCAGCGATCCATCTATGGACTGGTGGAAGCATCTCGGAGTTGGAATATACGCTTTGATAAGTTGATCAAAGCATATAGTTTTATACAGACTTGCGGTGAAGCCTGTATTTATAAGAAAGTGAGTGGGAGCACTACAACCTTTCTGATAAGTATATGTGAATGACATATTGTCGATCGGAAATGATGTAGAATTTACTGGAAAGCATAAAGGAGTGTTTGAAAGGAGTTTTTCAAAGAAAGACCTTGGTGAAGATGCTTACATATTGAGCATCACTATCTATAAATAGATCAAGACGCTTGATAAGTTTTTTCAATGAGTACATACCTTGACAAGTTTTTGAAGTAGTTCAAAATGGATCAGTTAGAGAAGGAGTTCTTGCCTGAGTTGTAAGGTATGAAGTTGAGTAAGACTCAAAGCCCGACCTCGGCAGAAGATAGAGAAAGAATGAAAGTCATTCCCTATGCCTTAGCCATAGGTTCTATAAAGTATGCCATGCTGTGTACCAAACCTGTTGTGTACCTTACCATGAGTTTGGTAAGGAGGTACAAGAGTGATCCAGGAGTAGATCACTGGACAGCGGTCAAAATTATCCTTAGTTACTGGATAACTAAGGAAATGTTTTCTCGATTATGGAGGTGATAAAGAGTTCGTCGTAAAGAGTTACACCGATGCAAGCTTTACACTAATCCAGATGACTCTAAGTATGCATATTGGAAGTGGGAGCAATTAGCTAGAGTAGCTCCTTGTAGAGCATTGTAGACATAGAAATTTGCGAAATACATACGGATCTGAATATGTCAGACCCGTTGACTAAACTTCTCTCACAAGCAAAACATGATCACACCTTACTACTCTTGGGTGTTAATCACATAGCGATGTGAACTAGATTATTGACTCTAGTAAACCCTTTGGGTATTGGTCACATGGCGATGTGAACTATGGGTATTATTCACATAACGATTTGAACTATCGGTATTAAATATCATGGAGATGTGAACTAGATTATTGACTCTAGTGCAAGTGGGAGACTGAAGGAAATATGCCCTAGAGGCAATAATAAAGTTATTATTTATTTCCTTATATCATGATAAATGTTTATTATTCATGCTAGAATTGTATTAACCGGAAATTTAGTACATGTGTGAATACATAGACAAAACAGAGTGTCCCTAGTATGCCTCTACTAGACTAGCTCATTGATCAAAGATGGTTATGTTTCCTAGCCATAGACATGAGTTGTCATTTGATCAACGGGATCACATCATTAGGAGAATGATGTGATGGACAAGACCCATCCGTTAGCTTAGCACTATGATCGTTTAGTTTTACTGCTATTGCTTTCTTCATGACTTATACATGTTCCTATGACTATGAGATTATGCAACTCTTGAATACCGGAGGAACACCTTGTGTGCTATCAAACGTCACAACGTAACTGGGTGATTATAAAGATGCTCTATAGGTGTCTCCGAAGGTGTTCGTGGTGTTGGCATATATCAAGAATAGGATTTGTCACTCCAAGTGTCGGAGAGGTATCTCTGGGCCCTCTCGGTAATACACATCATAATAAGCCTTGCAAGCAAATGACTAATGATTTAGTCACGAGATGATGTATTACGGAACGAGTAAAGAGACTTGCCGGTAACGAGATTAACTAGGTATGGTGATACCGACGATCGAATCTCGGACAAGTAACATACCGATGACAAAAGGAACAATGTATGTTGTTATGTGGTTTGACCGATAGAGATCTTCGTAGAATATGTAGGAGCCAATATGAGCATCCAGGTTCCGCTATTGGTTATTGACCGGAGATGAGTCTCGGTCATGTCTACATAGTTCTCGAACCCGTAGGGTCCGCACGCTTAACGTTTGATGACGATCGGTATTATGAGTTTATGTGTTTTGATGTACCGAAGGTAGTTCGTAGTCCCGGATGAGATCGGGGACATGACGAGGAGTCTCGAAATGGTCGAGACGTAAAGATCGATATATTGGACGACTATATTCGGACATCGGAAAGGTTCCGAGTGATTCGGGTATTTTTCGGAGTACCGGAGAGTTACGGAAATTCGCCGAGGAGTATATGGACCTTATTGGGCTTTAGGGGAAAGGGAGAGAGGAGGCTGCGCCCCTCCCATGGCTTAGTCCGAATTGGACTAGGGAGAGGGGCTGCGCCCCCTCCTTCCTTCTCTTCTCTTTCCCTTTCCTTCTCTCCTACTCCTACTACTTGGAAGGGCTCCTAGTTCTACTAGGAAAGGGGGAATGCTACTCCCGGTGGGAGTAGGACTCCCCTAGGGCGCGCCATAGAGAGGGCCGGCCCTCCCTCTCCTCCACTCCTTTATATACGGGGGTAGAGGTACCCCATAGACACATAAGTTGATCAGTTGATCTCTCCCAACCGTGTGCGGTGCCCCCCTCCACAGTAACACACCTCGGTCATATCGTTGCAGCGGTTAGGCGAAGCCCTGTGATGATAACTTCATCATATCCGTCACCACGCCGTCGTGCTGACGAAACTCTCCCGTGAAGCTCAACTGGATCAAGAGCTCGTGGGACGTCATCAAGCTAAACGTGTGCTGAACGCGGAGGTGCCGTACGTTCGGTACTTGATCGGTCGGATCGCGAAGAAGTTCGACTACATGAACCGCGTCACTAGACGCTTCCGCTCCCGGTCTACGAGGGTACGTAGACACACTCTCCCCCTCGTTGCTATGCATCTAGTAGATAGATCTTGTGTGATCGTAGGAAAATTTTGAAAATACTACGTTCCCCAACAAGAAGTTGTTCGATGGGAGTCCAAGGCGCATTGGGTGCGATCACCCGGCCCGGCTGACGCCTCTCATCGCGCTGGGCCTCAATAGCCTGGCTGCCAACGACAGAATGGCGAGGGAAGAATTCTGTGCCAAGGACAAGACAAAGAATCAGAAAAAGAAAGCCGACCGTTGCAGACGGCAAGCAAGTGAAAGCAGGGCAGGCAGCTTACCATCGACCATGTCTGCAATGGCCCGGTAGCCGTCCTGCAGGGCCGCCTCCTTCTCAGCCCAGTTCGAGCGCTCGGTCTCGAACTCGGCCCGAAGGAGCACCTCAGCGTCCGCTGGCTTCCCAAGCTCCACCTTGTGCGTCGGCGTCTGGTCTGCCAGTTCCTTGGCCAGGCGGTCACGGTCCTGGGCGACAAGGCTGCGCTCCTGCTCCTTGGCGGCAAGCTCCGCCTGGACCCCGCCCAGCTGATTGTGGAGTTCGGTTGCGGTCGTTGTCAAGAAAGGAGAAGAAGCATCATCATCAGCAAAAAGATAAGTTAACCTTGGAGTTCCAAGCCGCCTGCTCAGCAGCCGACTCGAAACTCGGGGAGTACACCCAGCGGGTGCGCTGACGTGCCCCCGCAAGGAGGAAAATAAAACACTTACCCTGACCGTCGGCTAGAGCAGTCCGCAGTTGCGCCAGCTCCTAACGCTGGGAGTTGAAGGCCGCCACCCGAAGATTGTGGTAATCCTGCAGCAAGAAACAAGTTAGCCCATAAAGTAATACCTTGGAGTTCCAAGCCGCATGCTCAGCAGCCGGCTCGGAACTCGGGGACTACATCGAGTTGGTGCGCTGACGCGCCCCCACGGAAGAAATTGAAGAAATAAAAACAAAAACAAGGAGTCAACATACCCGGACAGAGGTCCGCGTAGCCAGGAACTCCCGCAAAACCGTCTGCACGACCTCGCCCAGAGAATTGAAGCGGTCAAGGACGTCTCGCGAAGCGACGATCAGCGCATCGCCACCTCGGGCGTCCAGCCTGGCGGCGCTGCACTGGTGGCCTCGTTTTCCGGTGATGACGAGCTGGCGGTGCCGGCCTCCACTCGTCGCGGCGCTAAGGCCGCCCTCGCAGGACGCGGACGGACGGGGGCTCGGGGAGTCGGCAGCGGGCCTACCACCAGCACACCTTCTGTCGGCGGCACCTCCGCTCCCGCGGGCCGACTGTCCTGCGTCCCAGCAGGCGGCGAGGGGGGGTCACTTCCGTCTCCATGGCGGCGTGGCCGTCCCTCTCCCTGTCAAGAGCCGGCTGCTCATCAACAACCGGCACTTGGACGGACGGCTCCAGACAGCTCATGTCCTGGGGGTGGGCGCAGTCCGCCGGCTGCTGGAGGCCCGCCTCCTGTTCCTGGACTTGGGCGGCGGCATCCGCCTGGGCCTTGGTGGCTGCCTCAGCTTCCGCCTTGGCCGCGGCGTCAGCCTTTGCCTGCTCAAGGGCCGCGGCCTCCTGCTCCTCACGCGCCTCCCTGGCGTTCTGCTCCGTCGCCTCCCGGAGCATGGCGGCAGGATCCACGCGACGCGGTGCAGGAGCGGCATCCGTGCCCCCAACCACATAGCCCACAGGCGCCCGCGAGAGAGAAAGCTGGGCGCTGTTCGGGCATTCCCAAGAAGACAACAGAATCAGCCACGAAGGGGGCAAAAAGTTAGAATGAATACAGAAAGAAAAAAAGGAATGCGACACTTACCCAGACACGACCGGCCTAGGCCGGGGAACCCTAGGAAGGACTGCTTTGGCGGCCGCCTCCTGGCGTCTGGTGGCGGCGGCTGAGAGCTTGAGCTTCTTGGGCCTGCTGCCAGACGGCCCAGCTACGGACCGGCGTTTCACGCCGCCGGCTGCGGTTGACGGCCCCGCCTGGTAGCTGCCGCGCCCTGGCGGGTTCGCCTCTCGGACGCGAATCGACGCTTCCTCCTCCTCCCCGTCATTGTCCGGCCAGCTCTCGACGCTGCCTTGTGACGGGCCATCTGCTGGCTGGCCGCCGCCGCCTGTTACCTCCTCTTCCTCCATGGCGACAGCCCCCAGATCGGGGTCGCTCGTATCGCTCTGGGAGCGGTCTGGTAGCAAAGGGCGGCCCGGCTGGTCGGAGCCCGGCTCTGGCTGGCCGGGGAAGATCTGCAGGCGGCAGAAGGGTCAGGCGGCTGGGACAGGCAGAGGGAGAAGAAAGAAGTAAAGAAGAACAAGGAAAGAAGGAGCTCACCGCAGGTGGCTGGTTGCTGTGGCTGTACGGCGGCTTGCCGAAGGCCCAGTCTGAGTCGGAGAGCTTACAGTTGGAGACGGAATTCACCAAGAGGGCCACCTCCTTGTAGGGCATCTGCTTGGTGCAGGTCCAGCTCGGGTCCCGGCGCCCGCTCATGTCGTAGATTAGATGTGGGCGGGACTGCAGCGGCAGCACCCGGCGCTCCGTGAAGGTGAGAAGGAGGTCTGAGAACACTAGGCCCTCGTTGTCCCTCAACTCCCGGAGGTGCCGCGCGGCGATGGAGGCCCCTTGTGTGAGGGAGACGGGTTGGGTCTTCCAAGATGTGCGGGGCTCGGCAGGCGGGCCGGCTGCCTAGTCTGGCAGGCCGATGAAGTCGTGCGCGGGGTCGATGTTGGAGACGTAGAAATACGTCTTTTGCCAATGCTTCACCGACTACACGAGCTGAGGCGGCGAGAAGTAATTCTTGGCCCCACTACGCTTCACCGCGATGCACCCACCGCACTGGGCCGCCACGCCTGGGACTGCGGTACCAAGCTTTATGTAGAAGAGCTCGGTCCACAACTCCATCGTGGGGTGTATCCCGAGGTACGCCTCGCAAAGAACGACGAAGGCGGACAGCGTCACCACCGTGTTCAGCATGAGGTGGTGGGCTGAATGTTGAAGAACTCGACGAAGGAGCGGAAGAAGCCGCTGGCGGGGAGCCCGAAGCCGCACGGGAAGTGCGAGCGAAAGACGACCCGCTCGCCGAACCGTGGTGCCGGCCTGATTTCCGCCGTCGGCGCCAGCCGCACGGCGACCTTGTCTTCGGGGGGCAGCTTCCGCGTGCGGCGGAGGTAGAAGATGTGCTCCTCAAGGACCTCGCTGCCGTCCCACTCGCCAGAGTGGCGGACCTGCGTCTGCGCCGCTGCGGCCATAGCTCGAGGCGAGGGCTTGCTACGACGGAGCGCTGCGAGAGGCGGTGGCGAGGAGCACGAGGGAGAGCAAGGAGGAAGAAGAGAATGGAGCGGGCTGTGTGCGCGAGCAGCGCTAACCCCCCTCCCCGGGCTTACTTATAGGCTCGGGGCGACGAAGCCGAAGGGGCAAGGGCGTGGGATTAACTGCTCCACGCCCCGCATGATCCCCACCTTTTTCGCGCCTAATCCGCGCACATTAAATGCACATGGGGAGGGCAATCGATTGCCTCTGCCACATTAGATCCGCGCTCGGACCAAGGCCCTGTAGTGGCGGCCCCTGGCCCGTTGCTACGTCCCGTTGCGCGCGTGGGCTGGCAGGCTGACGTGACAGGGCAGCGACGCATGGAATGCCGCCAACGGGCGGCAGGCCCACGCTGTAGCCCGAAGATTGGAAGACAGAGGCCTGGCTGCCAGAAGCCGGCTCTTTCTAGAGGCCCGACTGCCAGCAGCCGGCCCTTTCCAGAGGACGGACAAGAAACGCTAGACCTTACTTGGAGTGGGAAGCTGCTGGAACCCCGCAGCCCCAATCGCAACCACAAAGTTCCACCAGCTTCGGGGACTACTGTCGGAGATATTGACTACGGGTGTCCTCATTGACCACCCATGGTATTTTAAGACAATTGGGGGCCGCCTGTCACCCCCCGACTGCCTGCTCATCGGACCGCCTCCTGGGGCAGCGAAGCCCAGGAGCCGGCTGCTAGCAGGCGGCAGGGGCCTGAACAAGCGGCAGCCTCATGGCCAGCGACCAGAAGACGGCCCCACGCCTCTCCCTCGGGACGCGTGCTGGGGAACCATGACAAGGCTAAGGCATGGCTACAGTTGAGCATGTCCTTAAAGAATATATAAGGGCGTGGCTACAGTGAGGACGTATCTTACGGACGCCTCTTAAGCGGTGTATCACTGTAGCCATGCTGCGAGTGACCAAGCCTCGGTCAGAGGAAGCCATGATCCCACCACCCACAGGCGGCTGGCCCCACTGGCCAGTTGATGAACAAGAAGCAAGCGGCCCCTGGTAGACGGCCTGAGGGACGGGCCGCCTGGTAGCAGGCAGCTCACCGTGCCCTAGGAGTCTGAACCTCATCAAGATGACAAAGACAGGACGTGGTGGCAGCGTACGGCAGGAGGCGGCGGCACTATAGCCATTTCCCCCCTGACGACGCTGCCGTCAGCAGAAGAGCGCTCACAGTGAAAGGCAATCACGAGGGCCCACAGACGGCGGGCCCCGGCAAACAGGCGGGAAGGCCGGCACCCGAAGACGCTGACAGCTGGGGCCATTCCGCCTGGATTACTATTGTACCCCTGGGGTAGGCCTATATAAACCCCCCAGGGTCCTTCATGTGGAGGGGATGGACCCTAAGAAGAAGAGAGACACAGAGAGAGATAGGGAGAAACCCTAGCAACCATCCCGATTCCCTAGAGCGGAGGTAGAGAGCTAGCCTTGCCCTTCTTCCTCCTCTAGACGACACAGCTCAAGGAGCAACCTTGTAGCTTCTGCATTGACATTAGTCATGACGCGGAGTCCCCGCAGAGCAGGACTAGGGGTGTTATCTCTACGGAGAGCCCCAAACCTGGGTAAGATTCGCAGGCGTCCCAAGTATCGCCTTATCCCGCTTCTAGGGCCCGGCGACGCTCTATTGTCCCCATGCATGATAAGCCATCCTTTGGCATATGTCGCACCAAAACCCCGACACCGTGAGCTATACAAGATCCATAAAGCAGACCGCAAGTCGTATATGGAGACATGGCAGGCAGAAACCATGCGAAGGCCTTGTAAAACTTAACGTTAATGCTTGCTTCAGTATTGATTTAGGTACAAGAGGGTCTGGGGCAATTATCCGCCGCCGGCTAGTTGCAATACCATTCCATTTGTTAGTGATGCATCGACCGCGGGGCCTGAGCGCTGTGAGATGGACTAATAGGCAAGTAACATTGGATGCAACAAGTTAATTGTTTAATCCGACTGTCTGATGATCATTGAAGTCATGCAAACTGGTGGAAACACAATAGCCCTACTGCGGCGATTTATGAAGAATGTTGTTTTCTTTGTCGTAACTCTGGTCATGTTATTTTTTCGCACTGTCATAAAGAAGCCAACATGGTTGTTGATCTATTAGCTAGCAAAGTGGAGGAAAACACTATTATTTTGCATGATGAGCCTCCTGATTTTCTAGTCGATGTAATCACAAACACTTTAGCTATACGTCAGACGATTAAGTTTTCATTTCTGGATCAGTCAAATTTGTAGCCCTTGATTCAAGGTGCTTTGTGATACGTGTGGAAGCTCAAAAATGGATTTGATTGGCCCGTTTATTCATTCAGTCGATTTCTTGTCTTTTCTTGTTGAGTGTGTGATGCACTCTTCATGCATGCATGTCTTCAGCTCACGACTCTTGCATGGATGGATGAAATGCATGTCAATTTTAGTCTCTGTGTGTGTGCATGCTTTTTTCTTTCCCTTGTGTTTTATGTCTGCTTCATTTTTGCTTTTTAGTTTTCTTTTTGCTTTATGTGTATTTTCGGATGTTGACCGTGTGTAAATATGTATGCGCAACTACTATACAAATATGTGTACAAATTATACTATAGTGCAGAAATGTCACTATTTGTATGTTTATTTTTATCTACTATTTTTTGTGCTAATTGTGAGGAAGTTTTTGTTGTAAGTTTTCTTTATTTTCTTTCATCTTTATTGTTAATACCAAGACAATTTATTTATTTATTTCTTAGAAAATGTCATTTATTTTATTATTATTATTATTGTGTGTAAGTACACACACATGTACTAAATGAATATGTGTGTAAATCATACTCCCTCCGTCCGGAAATACTTATCATCAAAATGGACAAAAAAGGATGTATCTAAATGTATTTGAGTTCTAGATACATCCATTTTTATCCATTTTGATGACAAGTTTTTTTGGACGGAGGGAGTACTAGATTCTGAAAATTGCACTATTGCATGTGTATTCATAGCATATTACAAAAAGTGCAATTTTAGTGCAAAGTTGTGTGCATGTTTTTTGTTTTATTTGTTCTTAAAGCATAATACCAATCACATTAATGCATTATTTTATAGAAAAACTTCATTACTGTTTTGATTTATTTTTAATTTTAATTTCTTTTTAAGTGGTAAACCAGCATCACTAATTCATTCCTTCTTACTAAACTTTCACAATCTATATGCTTATTCTTCCATCTTAAAAAAATGCATATTTTTGTGTAAATTGTGTGCAATTCTTGAAGCCCTTTACCCATTGTCTCTTTTTCTTATGTTTGTATTCATTTTTTATTTGTTTTCCCTTTTTTTGGTTGTTTTTTATTCTATATGGGTATTTGTGCGGTGTTGGGTTTTGGGTGAGTGTATATGTATACACACAAACTATATAGTATGAGTGTAAATTTATTATATTCTTATTCTTTACACATTACCAAGAAAATGTAATTTCAATGTAAAGACGTGTCCAAGTTTTTAAAAGATTTTTTTCATTTTATTTCTTCTAAAAGGGTAATACCAATGTCACTAATACACTTGCTTAGAAAAACTAATGATTTTTATTTATTTTTAGTTTAATTTCATTTTCTTGCTTCTTTAAGGGTAATACCAATGCCACTAATTTAGTATTTGATTATTTTTCCGAGCATTCAACTATTGTACGCTTATTCTTGCATATTATAAAAATGCACACATTCTATGCAAATTGTGTGTAATTTATTATCATTAATTTTGTTTTATTTTTCTTAAATGGTAATACCAATATCTCTAATTCATTTTCCTTGTAAAGCTTCATTATTTTGATTTTATGATTTTTTTCCTATTTAGGGTAATAGCAATGCCACTAATTTATTCATTCTCAGAAAACTTCCATTTTTTTGCAAAACTTTCACTAGTATATGCTTATTTTGCATATCATGAAAATGTGTAGTGTTTGTGTAAATTACGTGCAAAAAAGTTTCACAATTTTTTTTTCTTTTCTTAGAAAACGTTATTTTTTTTCTTGTTTGACTTTAGCCTTTTCCATTTATTCTTTAAGGTGACACCACACAAATCTAAACTTTAGACAACCGTCCCTTTTTCTTCTTTTGATTACTGGTTAACCAAAAAAAACCGATGTGTACCTAATGCTGCTGCAGTGCACGTTCGGCAGGAATCAACGGAGCTACGGGCGGCGAGGAAGAGTGCATGCACATGATGGATCGTCAGCCAGCTCTCCACACTCCGGGGCGGTCAGCTCTTCGAACCTAGCTTCTCACTGCCGCTGAAGATGTAATTTTGTGGCCAGTCGACTTACACAAATTATATTATCAGTCGACCGGCCTCTAGCCGGTCCCAATCACAAATAAATTACCATAAAGGATTTTCCTTAAATAAATTGGTCCACTCTGGGTCCATATCCATCGTATGCAAAACATTCACCCGCGCTAAACAAACTTAGCTTGCGAGTGAACATTCCCGGCCACCAGTCAAGTTCTTTACCTGCGGTGCAATTGCCAACCCATCTCTCTCTCTCTCCCTCCCTCCCTCCCTCCCTCCCTATCAATCAATCAATCAATCAATGACGGGTACCTTTTGTGATCAATGGTTCCATTTTTCATTTGCAATGCTTATGTTTTCTCAGCTATCTGTTTTCTTTCTTTAAGAAAAAACAAGTACAGCTTATACATACACAACTGTTAGAAAAGAAACTTAGACATGCACACATCTGTTAAATATTGAAGTCAATGAGCTTCAAAATTGATGATGTAATCACATAAGAACAACTCCAACAGTTCCCCAATCCATAAATTAACCGCCGTTTACAAGAAGTTGAGGCCAAAAAACATCTCAAATGGATCCCATAAATCTCCTTTATCTTCAGAGAATCCTGTGAAAGGGCCTCAATCGCACCTCAGGTTTATGGGAAGATATCCTTCCCATAAATATTTGGCATCGGTTCCATCCTGAAGTTTCAGTGTTTCACACGCGCCTCCTCATCTCTCTTTCCCACGCGCACCTTCTCTCTTTTCCGATTGAATCACCACCGCCGCCACCATGGAATCGCCGGATGACACCGCCGCAATCGGCCCGACTGCCGATGCCGACGCTTCAGCCGTTGCCATGACCGCCGACCCATCGGTTGTCGCCCCTCTGCCGCCGCCCTACACGGCCATGGGCACCTTGCACACTACGCCGCCTCCTACTGTCGATGCTTCCAACCAGTCGCCACTGACCTCCGGCACCATCGGCGGGCGCGGAGGCCCGTGACCAAGGGGGGCACGTCAAAGAGCTAGAGGCCACAAGGCGAGACCCGACGAACGGCCTCCTTCCGTGCCGCGCGACGGTACCTCATATGCGTCAAGGAAACTTCATGCTCCAAAGAAGAAGATTGGGGCCGGCTTCACGGCGACGTATCCGCCGCCGCCACCTCCTCCCTCGCAAAGATTTACACCATTGTACCCGGAGATGTTCATATACCAATGATGATGATGATGATGACAATGACATTTTCCGCACAATGATGTCCATGATAATGATTTTGATAGGTAAAAGAGATTGCACACTGTAATCCTCGATCTTGTATTATAAGAATATGTTATTAATTGTTTGTTCGATATTATAATTTGTAGTCAGCAATCATACATGCATATGATGAACGATGCAGTAGGCATAGATGATATGTCTTTCTCCACTTTGGGTGAGGATGACGATGAATTGGGTTCAAAAGCACCGAAGAGAAAAAGCAATTTCAACAACAAAGAGGAAAAGCATTGGTCCTCGCACGGGAGAGTGTCACGCTTGATCCGATTGTTAGATAATAACGAGAATAAACGAGACACGAGAGGCACGGATTTAACGTGGAAACCCTTGCGGGAGAAAACCACGGACGCACGAAGGCGCAATCACTATGAGGATGAGTATTACAAGCACGAGACGACATGCCGTCTAAGGTGCGACTACGTGGGGTATATAAGAGGGCAATACATGAGAGTCCTTGGAGGACAAGTAAACGAGTTGTACTCGTACGCGTCGGTACCAACGCAAAGGCCCACACCGTATGTATTACGTCTAGTCCAATACGGTACTAGAATTTGGATCACAATTTAACAATTGGTATACAGAGCTGAGGTTCGCAGATACGAGATTTTTGAGACCAGAGAAAATTAGGGTTACGGTGTATCCGCGCCGCCGCCGTCTTGATCCGCCGAGACAGGATAGAAGTTTGGAGCCGATCAAATTCCGCAGGCGCCGTGCGCTATTTCGCTCGCATCAAGTCCCGAGGAGGCTAGCCACTAGCTTTTTTCTTGACGTGAAGCGGATCACGTTGCTGCTCCTTCTACTCACGACGAATAGCCTAGAGGACCCGATCCGCTCGCTTCCGGCCGTGTGCTGTTGGACCGTAGCTCAAGTCCCGAGGGAATCAACCGTCGTTGCTGTTGTACTCTTTTTTCTCGCGTGAAGACTAGTACTTTTCACTGGTACGTGACGACGCCAGTACTAATAGAGTACAGATCAGATTTGTTTGCCTTCGGTTGCCACTACCACTACGAAACAAGTTATCAGGTGCTATCTACTCTATTCTGTTTGCTCCGCATATTAAATTCTGTCAATGATTTTTTCTACCGGTTTGTACTACTTTGTGCACACAGATTTTATCTATTCATGACATCCATGAAGTACGATCTTCCGCTGCTGGATCGTGACACAAGGTTTACCCTATGGCAAGTCAAGATACGGGCGTTGTTGGCACAGGGCGACTATGATGATGCACTGGATAGTTTTGGGAAGGACCGAATTCAGGACTGGACTGTTGATGAGAAAAGAAGGGATCGTAAGGCTTTGTCACAAATTCAACTCCATTTGCATAATAATATTTTGCAGGAAGTTTTGAGCGAGAAAACTGCCGCCGCTCTATGGTTAAAGCTGGAAGGGATTTGCATGACTAAAGATCTCACCAGCAAGATGCATATGAAGCAAAAATTATTCCTGCACAGGTTACCCGAGGGAGGTAATGTTTTGAATCATATTTCTGAATTTAAAGAGATCACATCCGATCTAGCTGCAATGGAGGTTAAGTATGAAGAGGAAGATACTGCTTTAATGTTACTTTGTTCACTGCCAAGTTCTTATACCAATTTTAGAGACACCATATTATACAGTCGTGATACTCTCACACTTAATGAAGTTTATGAAGCTTTGAACTCTAAGGAGAAGATTAAATTAATGGTGCATCATGATGGTTCGAGTTCATCCCAAGCCGAGGGATTATCTGTTTGTGGCAGGACAAAGGAGAAGAACTCCAATAATGGAAACAGAGGCAAAAGTAAGAACGGCCACAGGGGCCGGTCGCAATCCAGAGACAAGAAGTATTGCAGATATTGCAAGAGAGACGGGCATGACATCTCCGAGTGTTTCAAGTTGCAGAACAAGGAAAAGAGTAAAGGTAATAAACAAGGTGAAAATTCTGCTAACGTTGCTCGTGATGATAGTTCCGATGATTCTCTTGTCGTTACTGCTGGATGTGCTGAGACCAATGATGAATGGGTACTTGACGCTGCATGTACTTTTCATATGTGCCCGCATAGAGATTGGTTTACTACTTTTGATTCCACTACTGCTGCTAGTTCCATTTTGGTTTTTGATAATTCACCATGCAAGATTGAAGGCATAGGTTCCGTTCGTATCAAGATGTTTGATGGCACAATCAGAACTTTGACAGATGTTCGGTATATTCCGAAGATGAAGAGAAATCTTATCTCTGTGAGTGCCCTTGATGCAAAGGGGTACAAGTATTCAGGTGGAGATAGTGTTTTGAAGGTCACCAGAGGTTCCCTTATTGTGATGAAAGGTGACTTAAGTTCGACCAATGGTCTTTATTACCTTCGAGGTTCTACTGTTTCAGGTAACGCTACTCCAGTTATTTCAAAGAATTCTGATTGTGATGCTGCTAACCTTTGGCATATGCGTCTTGGACATATGAGTGAACTTGGTTTAGCAGAGTTAAACAAGAGAGGTCTTCTTAAAGGATACAAAATTGGTAAATTGGAATTTTGTGAGCATTGTATCTTTGGCAAGCACAAGAGGGTGAAGTTCAATACTTCGACTCATACAACTGAAGGTATTCTTGATTATGTGCATTCTGATTTATGGGGACCATCTCGCAAGAAGTCATTAGGTGGTGCTAGTTACATGCTGACTATAATTGATGATTATTCAAGAAAAGTTTGGCCTTATTTCTTGAAGCATAAATGGCAAGCATTCTCAACATTTAAGAAGTGGAAGATTATGATTGAAAGACAAACTGAAAAGAAGGTAAAGATACTTCACACTGATAATGGTATGGAATTCTGTTCTAAGCAATTTAAGAATTATTGCAAGTCTGAAGGCATTGTCAGACATTACACCGTTCCTTATACTCCTCAACAAAACGGTGTTGCTGAGCGTATGAACAGAACCATTATTTCCAGAGCCCGTTGCATGTTGTCCAATGCAGGTTTGCATAAGCGTTTTTGGGCTGAGGCCGCTTCCACTGCTTGTTATCTCATTAACCGCTCACCATCTATTGCTCTAAATAAGAAAACTCCAATTGAGGTATGGTCTGGTTCACGTGCTGATTATTCACAATTGAGAGTTTTTGGTTGCACTGCTTATGCTCATGTTGATAATGGAAAATTGGAGCCTAGGGCTGTTAAGTGCATCTTTCTTGGTTATAAGTCTGGTGTTAAAGGTTTTAAATTGTGGAATCCTGAAACCCAGAAGGTTGTTATTAGCAGAAACATTATCTTTAATGAATCTGCTATGTTACATGATGTTTCATCTACTAATGTTCCTGTTGAGAGTGAACAACAGACTACTATTCAGGTGGAGCATGTTATTGATTCAGGTGATACATCCGGTAATGAAATTGTCGATGCACATGATGATCCCGTCGTTGATGATGAACATGTCACACCCACTCCAAATCAGCCTATTGTTCCACCCGGTTGGAATCTTGCACGTGACAGAGTTAGGCGGGGTATTGATAAACCTAAAAGGTTAATTGAAGAGTGCAATGTTGTTTCTTTTGCTTTATCTGTTGCAGAAGAAATTGAAGGTAATGCTAAGCCTTCTTCATATTCCGAGGCTATTATTTCTCGTGATAGTAATAAGTGGATGACTGCTATGCATGATGAGATGGAATCACTTGAAAAGAATTGCACTTGGGATTTAGTAAAATTACCTAGAGAGAAGAAACCTATTCGTTGCAAGTGGGTTTTCAAGAGGAAAGAAGGTGTTTCTCCTAATGATGAGACAAGATATAAAGCAAGGTTAGTTGCTAAAGGTTATAGCCAGATTCCAGGTATTGACTATAACGAAGTTTTTTCTCCTGTTGTGAAGCATAGCTCTATTCGCACTTTACTTAGTATTGTTGCCATGCATGATTTTGAGCTTGAACAATTGGATGTTAAAACTGCATTCTTACATGGAGAATTAGAAGAGGATATTTATATGGAACAACCTGAAGGTTTTGTTATTCCTGGAAAAGAAAAGCTTGTCTGCAAGTTAAAGAAATCTCTTTATGGATTGAAGCAATCCCCTAGACAGTGGTACAAGAGATTTGACACCTTTATGCTCTCTCGAGGTTTCAAAAGGTCTAATTACGATAGTTGTGTTTATTTGAAAACTGTCAAAGGTTCAACTATTTATTTGCTCCTTTATGTTGATGATATGCTAATTGCTGCAAAGAGTATGTCAGATATTAATGAACTAAAGAAGCAATTGAGTAATGAATTTGAGATGAAGGACTTGGGTGCAGCAAAGAAAATTCTTGGCATGTAAATATCCAGAGATAGGCCGTCTGGAAAAGTATATCTAAGTCAGAGGGGACATATTGATAAAGTTCTTTGTCGTTTTAATATGCATAATGCCAAGCCAGTAAGTACTCCGTTAGTTGCACACTTCAAATTATCATCAGCTTTATGTCCTAAGTCAGATGCAGATATTGAGTACATGTCTAGAGTTCCCTATTCAAGTGCAGTTGGTTCACTTATGTATGCCACGGTTTGTTCCCGTCCGGATTTATCATATGCTTTGAGTGTTGTCGGTAGATACATGGCTAATCCTGGAAAAGAGCATTGGAAAGCAGTTCAGTGGATTTTCAGATACCTGCAAGGTACTTCTAATGCTTATTTATAGTTTGGGAAAACTGGAGATGGACTTGTTGGTTTTGTTGATTCTGATTTTGCTGGTGATTTGGATAAGAGAAGATCGCTCACAGGTTATGTTTTCACCATTGGTGGTTGTGCTGTGAGTTGGAGAGCAACTTTGCAGTCTATTGTGGCTTGTTCCACTACTGATGTCGAGTATATGGCTATTTCTGAGGCATGCAAAGAAGCTATCTGGTTGAGAGGTTTGTACACTGAGCTTTGTGGAGATTCATCTTGCCCTACCGTATTTAGTGACAGTCAAAGTGCTATATATCTTACAAAGAATCCAATGTATCATGAGAGAACGAAGCACATTGATGTCAGATTTCACTATATCCGAGATGTTGTTGCTGAAGGTGATTTGAAGGTATGCAAGATAAGAACTCATGATAATCCTGCTGATATGATGACAAAGCCAGTTCGGACCAATAAGTTTGAGCTTTGCTCAGGCTTAGTTGGTATTTCTCACTAGTCTTATGAACTTTGACGCACAAGGTGTTTATGCTGATATGGATGGAGTTATTCACTTTCCTCGACTACTGGAGGGAATTTGGCTCAAGGTGGAGATTGTTAAATTGTGATCCAAATTCTAGTACCGTATTGGACTAGACGTAATACATACGGTGTGGGCCTTTGCGTTGGTACCGACACGTACGAGTACAACTCGTTTACTTGTCCTCCAAGGACTCTCATGTATTGCCCTCTTATATACCCCACGTAGTTGCACCTTAGACGACATGTCGTCTCGTGCTTGTAATACTCATCCTCATAGTGATTGCGCCTTCGTGCATCCGTGGTTTTCTCCCGCAAGGGTTTTGTAACACCCCAAAATTTAGCAATGTTTTATTAAATAAATTTTTTGCCAGTAAATTAAAAATTTGCCTTCTGTTGAATGTTTCTTTAGAATTCCAGGGCAATTCTTGCACTGATATGTTGGAGTTTTTACCCCTAGTAAAAACTTTCCAGTTAATATTAGATTCTGTTATGCCCCTTTTAAAAAAAACTTTGCTCACCTCAACAGGATTTATTATATATTGGTCATCCTAATTTACTTCTCTATGTAAATGGTTAACCCTAGTTTTAAGGCCTCTTTTGAACTACAACCTCTTGATAAATTTATTTATAATTTCAGACAAAAATTGGAGATGTCTGGTAATGCTATTGGGTCACTTTTTTGCAAGAATATAATTATTTCATTTATTATTTTGAGCTCCACAACATGTTTTCCAATCTGGCTCAGTAGGCCAAATTGCTCTACAACCCTATTAAATATTCCTGTTTGCTTCCACCAAAATTATGGGATGTTCATGGCAGTATGTTATCCAACTTTCTGCAAAAAACCCAGCTTGGTCCTTTGGAAAATTTGAGTGAAACAACCTCTTCTCCATTCTGGTGCAGTTTGGTGTTTTGCACTGCAACCCTAGTCTATTTTGCTCCAGTACCTTTGAGCTTCCTCATGCTGATAGTCTCTCTTGCAAAACCCTTAAGTCCAGAAGAGTGGGCCAATTGGGATAGTTTTGGTTCATGAAACAATGCTCTGCATTTTCTGTCCAGAACTGAGATCTTGCAAAACTTGCACTAGCAAGTTTCTGCTTTTGATAAACTAACCTCACCATCTTCTTACTCATCTAAGGAGACATCCATCTGGTAAGTTTGGCCACCCCAAGAGCTTGCTAGATGCCACTAGCATTTTGACAAACACCCTGAGTGCATGACCATTTTGGCTTAGCTTCTGGTTCATATTATGAACTTGATCCACTGGCTAAACCAACATGTCCCATGAGTTTGTCCCAACCTTTAGCCTAACCCTGCTGACCCCCTTGCAGTTTGGAGCTCATTAGCATGCCTTGGCATAACGCCGAGCACGTTGCGTGCGTGCTCTGGGCGCGCCCAGAGCGCGCGTTTTGCACGTGCGTGCACTCGGGTCGCCGCGTCGCACCCCTGACCCCAACTCACCTGCAGAGCCTCGCCCGACCTTATCCGCACCCAAGGACACGCCAGACCGTACCTGGGACTCAACAGCGCCGCCGTCAAGGCACTTTTGGCGGCACGCCGGCGAGCACAACGGCTTTCTGCCACGGTCGGTGCCGCCCAAGCCACGAGCACTCGCCAGCTGCCCCCTGGAGCAGTGCGAGCTCATCCGCGGGCCTGTCCGCTAGCATCCGTCGCCGCCACGTCTCCTGCAGCCACAGCAGGGTGGTCGCCGGCGAGCTTATCCCCTGCCGCCGCTGAACCGCCATGGCTCGCCTATTTAAAGGTGCCCCGCACCTCTCCGCAGCATGAGACCACCACTAGGCACCCCGCAGAGCAG
Source organism: Secale cereale (assembly GCA_902687465.1). Classification (NCBI taxonomy): domain Eukaryota; kingdom Viridiplantae; phylum Streptophyta; class Magnoliopsida; order Poales; family Poaceae; genus Secale; species Secale cereale. The sequence continues at coordinate 629,967,824 of LR738715.1, forward strand.
CCCCGTGGCAGCCATTCGCCCCCGAGAAGCTTCCTTCTTCATCTCCGGCGAACACGGCCGCCGCCTCTGCCTCGAGCAATCCGGCATCACCAGAGCCTCCCTCGCTCGTCCAGCACCACCGTCGCCTTCCCCTCGATCATGCGGAGCCACCCATCACCTCAGACTCGCTCGGGAACCACTGCATCGCGAAGCTCCAAACCCACCCGAAGCTTCCTCCACCGCGGAGCACGCCGCCGGCGACTCCCTCCGCCCCCTCCAGCCAGCCGACTACCGAAAGGACCGCCAAGGAGTCGCGGATCCATTCCCGCACTCGGTGACCCCCGAGGAGCCCTGGTTCGCCGGCGACGATCGCCGGAGTGCCGTCTCCGTTCGGGCAGAGGAAGAGAAGGGGGGAAAACGACTAGTCAAACCTGACCAGTGGGCCCCCTGGACCCACTGTCAGTGACCCAGCCTCGCACCCACGCGCGCATAAGTGGAGGCGCAAACCCCCAGAGTACGTTTCCACTATTTCGAAAGCGTATTCTTAGCCGAAATGTTTGCTTTTCTGTTTTAGTTTAAAAATCAGAATTTGACCAAACTTTGACTGGCTTTAACTTTTAAACTACAGCTCCAAATGATTTGATTCTTTTTCTGTTGCTTCCCAAATATTGTCTAGTTTATTTTCATATTTATATGAAAATTTTCCAGACAACTTTTTGGGGGTGTTCCAAGTCTATGTATTGATTTACTTTTCATTCTTTTAGGATTTTTGAAGAGGGAGAAAACTTCCAAAAATTCTTGGAATGCTTTTCTCCTCCCCTCTACTTGAAGGCAAGCATCTTGAACCCCTTTTTGATACATGTTGTGTGTTGTTTACTATAGCCCAAGAACTCCATTGATATGACAAAATGGAGCCTCATTATTTCATGTGGGAATCATACTCTTGCATATCAATATGTGGTGAATAAACCTTTTCAGTCATGTATGTGATATTGGTGACAGCTACCACTCTTCATGCCTGTAATGCCCAGGATGGAGTTATACCTCCTACGTGTCGAGGCACGACTTAAAGGCATAAGTCCATCCTAGAATGATCTCAAGTTTGGTAATCTTTGCACAACTCATGTAAAAGAGGGATAGTAAACTGAAAATAGTTGGCTTACAATCGCCACGTCACAGAATACAGTACAAGTCTCAAACATCATACATTAAGATCACTACAACCCTCTAAGGGCAAAAGCCAAATGTCAAAGTACCAAACTCAGATAAAAACAACCACAGGCGGATCGAATCCTAGTAAGAGACTCCACTACTGATCGTCCGGGTAGCGCACGTAGTACCGACTACGCTCTTCGTCGTACTCCCAATCCAGCTCGGTACCATCACCTGGATAGCTCACAGCTGGACCTGCATCTGGTGTGTGAAGTAACTGTGAGCCACAGAGGACTCAGCAATCCCGTTCCCGGGTAACAGAACTATCAAAGCCTTTGGGTGAGGGAAAGGCTGAAGAAAGAACAAGTCTGCAGCAGCAACTAGCATCTAGCTTACGCAAGTGAGAGCGAGAAGAGAAGGCAACGCGAGAAGTGATCACGAAGTGATCCTAGCTACAAGCTCACAAACATAACCCCTCCGTGTTCAACTCCCGAATCCCGATTCGGAAATTGACAGTCACGGAACACACGCTGGTAGTGTATTAGTATCGTTGTGTCAAGTTTTCTACAACCGGAATTAACAAGCTCCCATCTGCCACATAACCGCGGGCACGGCTTTCGAAAGTTCAAACCCTGCAGGGGTGTTCCAACTTGACCCATTACAAGCCCACGATCCGCGGAGTCGCAACTCCAAAGTGGGAAGACCCGAGTATCCTCGGAATCCCGTGCTCAAGATATACCGAGCTAAGGTAAGGCTAATCCAGCAAATCCTCCCGGCGTGTCGACACCCTGATCGTAGCCGCGCGTATCTAGGTCTCAGGACACGTCCGGATGAGCGCTACGTACAGATACCAAAGACCCCAGCGAACTGGGTAGTATCCGCAAGTGACTCTGGTTTGGACCAACACTCAAGTCGAGCACTGGCCCAGGGGGTTGAATTAATTAAGCCTCGGGTTAATTACTCCCTCGGAAAGGTTTTAGTTGTTTAGGAAAATAGTACCAAGGTTGGGACTTGCTGGAAAAGACTTAGCACTTAGCGGTTTATCGAGGGGGTCCCATACACCCCAACCGTGTTAGGAACGCATAATCAAGGAACATAAAACCGGCTTATACGGATCCTAACGGCATGAGTGGAACAAAACACCAAGCAAAAGGCTTAGCCTTCCACCCTTGCCAATATATAGATGATTTCAATTAAAGCATTTATATAGTGTGATATAACCCAACCAAACTTCAACATGGAGCAAGCATCTTCACTTCACCTGCAACTAGCAACGCTATAAGAAGGGCTGAGCGAAGCGTACTTAGCCAAGCAACGGTTTGCATAGGTAGGGTGGTTAAACATGGCAATTGGTTACAAGTAGGAGGCTGACAAGAAGAACATGGGCATCGAGGCAAAACTATAGATCGAGACTACTAGCAAAAGGCGAAGATAGTAAAGTTATCGGGGTTCGGTCATCTTGCCTGAAGAGAAATCGTTCGGATCGTAAGAAGGGTCCTCGTGCTCAACCTCGTTGGAAAACTCGTGCTCAACTTCGAACCCGGTCTCAGCTTCCGGCTCTAAACAAGACAAACACACCAAGCACCAATCAACACGATGCAATGCGCACTCGAAAAACATGAATGCATGAGGGATGCACTAAAGATGCACATGGAGTACGTAAAACATCACTCAAGCAAAACACCTCAAAACAAGATAACAACCTGATATTATTAATCTACACAGAAAATCACCCAAGTTTGATATAAGATTCGCTGAAATCGGAGTTACGGGCTAAAAGTTATGCCCGAAACAAGATTTGAGCGAAAACTGAAAATTACAGCAACATAGCAACTTGGGAGCTCAAAATAATTAATCTACAGCACCCAAAAAGCATGGCAAAGGACTTGAACACAAACTAGATATATAGTACAGCAACTAGGTCCAAAGTGCACCCCCAACGGAGTCACGGATCAATAGCAATGATCTTGGACATATTGAACTTTGAAATAAAATTCTGGCAGCAGAATTTTATTGAAAGTTTGGAGCAAAAGATAAACATGCTACAGCCACTCAAATGGACATGTGAGGACATGGATGGAAAGACAACAATATATACTTCAAGGAACAAACAAAATCCACCCCAAAACTATCATGCTTTGTCCTACAACATCACACGAACATGGCATCGGAACGTTACAGATTTCAGACTTAGTGAAATTTCACTAAGTCCTAAAACAGCAACATCATCTTAGCACACAAAAGAGCATGTTTAAGTCACCTCGAAACTAAACATGGCAAAGGGTAAGCACCTCATCAAAATACATATGACGGTGATCCCGAATCACACAAGCATGCATCATAGAGGTGAACACACCGATTGCAACGAGCTCATCAAGATGGCATTTCATAACAAGTGAAAACTCAACATGTGAACATGGCACTTTGCAACGATGATAACAAGGAAACAATAAATCTACCATGCAACCTATCACAAGCAACACGTAGTCCGTGACAAGACGAACACGTGGACATGTCATTTGCATCGTTTGGACAAACGAGCTAAAAGTTATCACAAGTCAAAGGTGGCATGAAAATAACACATAACAACAGTTTATATCATGATGCACTCTTGCAACAGCAAAACAAGTGTCAAGATGACATCTAACATGCATGACTACAACAGGTAAAACGTAGAGGACATCTCCACGAACATCTGGACATGCTACACGCGCAAAACGGAGCAACAGGCACCAAGTTACAGCAGTTCAAAGTTTGGATTTCAGATCAGGATTAAAAGGACTTAGAGAGGAAGAAGTCAACCTTCTCAGATCTGAGATCCGGATCTGATGAACAGTAGATGGGCCGGGGCTACAGTAGTGCGGCGGCCCGGTGGAGCTGGTGGCCTGGCGGGCCCGATCCGGAGTGGAAGAAGAGGCGGCCCGGCGGGAGGCCGGTCGGGCGGCTGGCGGCGGAGGCCCGCGGCGCGGCTGGCGGCGATGCGGCCCAGCGGCCCAGGCGCGGGATCGGTGGGAGGCGAGGAGGCGGTCGGGCTGAGGCCCAGTGGAGCGGCGCGGCCGGCCAAGTGGTCCACGCCCTCCTGGCGTCGGGGGCGTACGGGCCGAGCCCAGGCGCTCGCGGGGAGGCGGTGCAGAGGCGACCGCGGGCCGCGGTGTATGGGCCGGCGGAGGCGAAGCCTGGCTCGGCGCGGTGGAGATCGAGGCCCCAGCTCGGTCGGTCGGCTGGAGGCGAGCGCGGACCCAGCGACGCGGTCGCTCTGGCGCGGCGACGTTGACTACGGGGCGCCAGTCAGATCGAGGCGATGCGGTCGCTGCTGTTGCGGCGGCTGGAGGATCCGATGGATCCCCTCGGGATCTGAGATGAATAGTGGATTGGATCTGATAAAAAGAAAAAAAAAGAAAGTGGAGAAGGGGAAGAAGAAGGGGATGCCCAAATAGACCTAGGGGTCTATATATAGCAGTTTTAGACTAGGGTTTAGAGACTAGGGGTGTTTAGGAGCCCTCCGATCTGATCCAACGGATCCGATCGCGGGGATTGTTTAAAAGGCCTAGACGGAGATAAAAGAAAGCAGTAGGGGTGTTTCCGGGACACGAAGCGAAGGCACTTCGGGCCCACACGAGCAACGGAGGGAAAAGTCAACGGAGTCCAAACAAGACGAGATTTGAGAGGCGGGTTGCACACAACAAAACAACAACACACAACACAACCTCGCGGCACACCGGTAACGAAAAACGCCCGAACAACAAAGTAGGCCTACGGGACGTCACGGACACGTGAGGGAGCTCCGGAACGCGAAACGGACAACGGGAAGAAACACGACGAACCGGATGCAACCCACAACACAAATGCAATGCAATGCACATGTCTACATGATATGAATGAATGCCACACACTCACACAACAAAACGACGAAAACCCGAAAGACAAAGAACCCGAAATGGAAATAGATGAAGCCGGAGATATATTATATACCCAAAAGGGAAAGTATTACATCCGGGGCATTACAATGCCACATATGCCTGGAGATAGTTCAGATGGAGTCCGAAGGAAGGTTGTGTTTCGGTGAACCGACCACGTGACTGACGTCTCGTTGTGACGAGGACGTGCAGTCATGCAGCATGTAGCATGAAGGGTGTGACCCTGTCAGGAAACTATGAGATCATTGCGGCACTAATCGTGCAAAGAATTTATATAACCTCCTGAGTCGACCATAGATCGAGTCTTGCTCCGGTAACCCCCATACTCGTTTCGTGCTACCACGTGTCCCTACTTTCGGTAGGGTGCGGTTCAGTAAATTTGTCGACCCCTGTCCTATCACACACCATACAGAGAGGCCACGGTGGAAGATACCGGCTGCATCCGGTAGGCAGGCCACCTGGTCAGGGGGCATGGGTGTTTAGGTTGTAGCCGAAGGGGATAGCTTCCCCAGTGTTCGCGCGCGTTATAAATTGTTGTGATCCCATGCTAGTCGAGGTTGTAGCCTCCCCACTTAGAGTTTGGCTTAACTAGTGTCGTGGGTGATTCCAGACACCGGTAAGTTAGGCTGGTGTGTGCAGACAGGTGAGTCTTCAAATTAAAAGACCGTAGACGGAATTAGGCCAGAGGGGCTATAGAAAACCGTTATTCGTGGGTAAAGAGTGCACCCTCTGCAGAGGTACAAAACCTATTCGAATAGCTGTGTCCATGGTTAAGGACTACAGTCTGGGATGGGTCGAGTGTCGGTCTTAGTGTCGGTCTTCGGAGGAGAAATCTATTAAACCAAAACATTATTTGTGACCTGTGGCAGGCAGTGATTATGATTTATCATTATTATGGACTAACCATTCATATTATTTGAAACAATGGGTACCCTTGGGACGGTTCTACCTCCCGGGTATTCTCTGTTATTTCTTTTCATTTATAAGCCCTTTCTGTGATGTCGCTCAGATGTCCGACTGTGGCATTCTTTTTATTTATAAGCCCTTTCTATGATGTCGCTCAGACGTCCAACTTTGGCATTCTTTTTTATTTATAAGCCCTTTATGTGATGTTGCTCAGACGTCCGACTGTGGCATTCTTTTTATTTACAAAGCCCTTTATGTGATGTCGCTCAGACGTCCGACTGTGGCATTCTTTTTATTTATAAGCCCTTTCTGTGAT
>LR738715.1:629974103-630015015 GCA_902687465.1 Secale cereale
AGACGTCCGACTGTGGCATACTTTTTATTTATAAGCCCTTTCTGTGATGTCGCTCAGACGTCCGACTGTGGCATCCTTTTTATTTACAAAGCCCTTTATGTGATGTCGCTCAGACGTCCGACTGTGGCATTCCTTTTATTTACAAAGCCCTTTATGTGATGTCGCTCAGATGTCCGACTATGGCATTTTTGCCCTTTATTTTCCTTTCCTTATAAGCCCTTTCTGTGGTGTCGCCCAGACGCCCGACTGTGGCAAGCTTGTTATTTATTTTGTTACTACTTTCTGATTGCATATGCTTTTTACTCGGATGCCCTGCTTGAATTTATATACGGTCATATTAATATTATCCTAATGATCATAAAACATCCTCGAGCTTATTGATGACTCACCCATATTCATGATGTTTGCGAGTACATTCTAAGTACTCATTGGCTTGTCCCTGGCTATTGTCTTGGCCAGATTCCTTGCGCGGGAAGGAACGACGTGATGACACCCCGGAGCCTACACTATTGGAGTTAGCAGCCTCGCGAAGATAGGTGTTATCCCGATCAGCTGTTCCCGTGGGAAATGGAGTCCCACAGACGTCGACGTGTCACACTCGCTTCCGCCATCATCCACTTGAAACCTCGTGTTGTACTTAAAGGCCAGAATGGTCTTGTACTACATATTTGTACCTTCGCTTGGAATTTTCTGTATCAAGAGGTGCCTCATCAGCTAACAATAATCCTGGGGCTGATGAGCACAAGGGCCAAATTTTGGGAATTCAATACCCCGAAATCCCGGTCCTGACAACCTTGGTATCAGAGCCAGGCTGACCGTTGGCTAATCCTATCTCAGCCAGGTCCAAAAACCTAGATTAACCACCACACCAGACCATATTCCAACCCCAGCCAAGCTTCTCGCGTAAGATACCCACACAATGGACCGACACCTTTGGCAGTCGGTGCCCAACCTATCAGCCTAGCTTATCGATCACGCGCCAGTAACAGACACCTAAACAGTTCCTTTCCGCAAGCGTGCAAAGGAAGACTCCGCAAGTGTGCAGAGGAAGACTTCGCAAGCGTGCAAAGGAAGACTCCGTCCTCTCCTATAAATAGGGCACGCTAGTCCCCAAAACCCAACACCACGCGGCCTCTACCCCCATACCAAGCTATAATGCCAGGACCCATCGTCCACAATGAAACCACGGCAACCAACCTTGGAGGTTTTGTGACCGTGCTCGTGAACCTCACCCATCGTGCCTTTGCGATGGAAGAGCCCCCAGAATATGTTGTGTACCAAGACTCCATGGGCGGTGAAAGCCGTCAATTCTGGGCCACTGTCCACATCTACGGTAGGGGTCTGTCGCCAGAGCGCCCCAACAGGTTCACCGGAAGGACAACTTCCTTTGAGCCGCAAGCTATCCAACTAGCTGCTTGAGAGGCTATAGTTCAACTTAGGCACCTGTCGCCCAGAGTTAACTGTCGCTCGTTCTACTACTACCCCAGTCGTAATGGGTATGGTAGGCCTCCCCGAGTTGTGAGCAGAGACCACGAGACGGATCCTGCATTACTGCATCCGGTACGCTATGTGAGTGTACTCGAGGAACTGTTCGATCAAATCACTCTTGATCTGATCGCAGCTCGTGGAGAACTGCTTCGCCGGACCCCAGCAAGAGGACGAGACGAGCCCGACAACGACAACCCAGTCGTGTTGTTCGGACAACCGATCGAGTCCCCAAGGCCAGTCGCGGTCATTGACCAAAATGCCTTGGTATCTCTGGAAGTGATGCGTCGCTTGTTTGGCGCACGCTCTAATGGGATTGTAGCCAACAATCCCCGCGAGGGACATCATCCCTGCCCCGACCCTGCACCTCCTCAGCCACCGCCAGCCAATCCCAACAATGAAGCTCCCGGAGAAGTTTCAGCATCCACAAGGCAAGGCCGCTTGGATATAAACGAGGTTGATTAAATCACCCAAGTAGCACCAAGCCTTATCTTGCCCTCGCCCCGTGGCCTTGTAACCTGTGTGCCCATATGTATGTACAGTTTACTTTTGCGCTCTTATCTTTATAGCGTCTAGTGTGCGAATGCCTATTTTTGTCGGGTGTGACTTCCAAAGCACCTCACCGACAACCCCACAGTTAACACGTCTTTTTGCGAGACGTGAGTACCTGTAGCTTTGACCCCGACCTCGTAAAGTGAAACCGATGATATAGATGCCCTCACCATAACCCTATAAACCAGCCAGGCCGCTATATATAGGCCACACCGTGAACTTGCCAAGCATCCCTCACCCGGTGCTCTCCTCTCACAGCCATTGCCTTCGCCATGCCGATCCCTAGTATTTACCTAAGAACCCCTGAGGCACCCCCGAGTAGTTTCGTGAAGATATTGTGGGATTTTACCTGCAATACCATGAATGCTACCCGTCCACCCCAGTATGAGCTGCTCAAAGCGAGGATCACACCATCCACCTCGAAATATTGGGCAGTGGTACACGTCCCACCCTCCAACCCAAACCAAGACCCCACAGAGGTTTCCTTCATGGGGAAATCCATGCCAACTCCACAGATGGCCATAGAGGCGGCCGCCTGCGAAGCGCTTGCTCGCCTTCGATTCGCGGTGCCCTATGCCAGCGAGCGGGGATATTACTACTTTCCAAGCCGCGCAACACCCGGAGAAGCAACATCTTTTCCTGGTGGGCGTATTGAGAGAGACCCGGTGCTAGCCAACCTTTCGCAGTATGTGATCGCGCAAGAGCGTCTGAACCAGCGGATAATGGGTTATCTCCAGAGCCTCGCCGATTTGAATCCTCGGATCGCCATCGGCAGACCATTGCGACCCACGCAGGAGAAGCACATTCATCGACTAGTCAACCCACTATCACCGATAGAAGAAGAATGTCCCCCAGCACCGGAGACCTTTTCCGAGGACCCCGTTCAATTACCGTTTATATTTTAGACGTAACTGTCACGTGAGTGTACCCGTATCTTTTTATGAGAACTGTGTGTAGCATCGTGTGTTAAATAAATCGTTCATGTGTTGTTGCATCTTATCCACCTGCTTAGCATAGATTTTTCTTTCATCGCACAGCACCACAACAACGTTAATACAACTCCGGCCACTCCACACAGTACACTAAGCTGCTAGTTCACCTACACCTGCTTCACCAACGACCTCCTCACACACCACAGTTTCTTGAGAAGAAACTCGTGGAAATTTATTCAGGCACTAGGTGCCTACCACCCGCTAACCACCTTTAGCCCCTAACACGCTCACCTAATCCCCGTGATCGCCGCCGCCGCGGAGAGCTAGCACTCGAGCCGCCGCATCACGACGATCATCGAGGATCATCGCACACAAGAGCGCAGATACCCCCAGCAATGCCGCCAACCCCATGCACACGAGGATCATACACCAGTCCAGCATCACCTCTGCCATTAGAGCCTCGACCCGAGCTCCTGCAAACACAAATGGAGGAGAGGGAAGAAAGGAGAAGAAGAGAGGCCAGGTGAGAGGAAGAAGAAGCAGCACCTCGGCCGTTTTATAGCTCGAGATCGGTATACGGTGGGCGGAGTCCACCAGCGCCGCTCGTCGGTCGACCAACGGTGTTCGGAGGTGAATCCGCGAGCAGTGCCGACAGCACCCTGGCCCACGAAATGAGTGCACGCTGCACCGGCAGCTAGCACGCCGCGCACTACGGCAGTACGGCCTAGATGCCCTACGAGCTAGCCGTCGCCGGTGGAGAAAGTGCGGGAAAGCGTGCGGGAGAGAGAAGGAGAGAAGACCGGAGGAAGAAGAAGAGGCTGACAATGGGCCCAGGCCCCACCCGTCAGCCAGTGAGAGCACTGTGCTCTCGGGTACAACCAGCATGGTTGTAAATTTGGAAATTTCCATTGCTAAATTTACTATGTCCCAGAGTGGAAATATATCATTTTCCACGGCAGTAGATTCCCGTGCCACGCCAGTGTTTAACACTGCAATTGCACCACTATTTGCTTCTGCACTGTAGTAGCAATTATTTGCATAATAAGAGCAGTATAATTTTGGTGGTATCTTTTGAGGCTGTAGTAGACCTTATAGCCACCCTTAACAAATCTCGAGGATGAGATTTTTCTTAAGGGGGGTAGTGTTGTAACACCCCAAAATTTAGCAATGTTTTATTAAATAAATTTTTTGCTAGTAAATTAAAAATTCGCCTTCTCCTGAATGTTTCTTTAGAATTCCAGGGCAATTCTTGCACTGATATGTTGGAGTTTTTACCCCTAGTAAAAACTTTCCAGTTAATATTAGATTCTGTTATGCCCCTTAAAAAAATCTTTGCTCACCTCAGTAGGATTTATTATATATTGGTCATCCTAATTTACTTCTCTATGTAAATGGTTAACCCTAGTTTTAAGGCCTCTTTTGAACTACAACCTCTTGATAAATTTATTTGAAATTTCAGCCAAAAATTGGAGATGTCTGGTAATGCTATTGGGTCATTTTTTTGCAAGAATATAATTATTTCATTTATTATTTTGAGCTCCACAACATGTTTTCCAATCTGGCTCAATAGGCCAAATTGCTCTACAACCCTATTAAATATTCCTGTTTTGCTTCCACCAAAATTATGGGATGTTCATGGCAGTATGTTATCCAACTTTCTGCAAAAAACCCAGCTTGGTCCTTTGGAAAATTTGAGTGAAACAACCTCTTCTCCATTCTGGTGCAGTTTGGTGTTTTGCACTGCAACCCTAGTCTATTTTGCTCCAGTACCTTTGAGCTTCCTCATGCTGATAGTCTCTCTTGCAAAACCCTTAAGTCCAGAAGAGTGGGCCAATTGGGATAGTTTTGCTTCATGAAACAATGCTCTGCATTTTCTGTCCAGAACTGAGATCTTGCAAAACTTGCACTAGCAAGTTTCTGCTTTTGATAAACTAACCTCATCATCTTCTTACTCATCTAAGGAGACATCCATCTGGTAAGTTTGGCCACCCCAAGAGCTTGCTAGATGCCACTGGCATTTTGACAAACACCCTGAGTGCATGACCATTTTGGCTTAGCTTCTGGTTCATATTATGAACTTGATCCCCTGGCTAAACCAACATGTCCCATGAGTTTGTCCCAACCTTTAGCCTAACCCTGCTGACCCCCTTGTAGTTTGGAGCTCATTAGCATGCCTTGGCATAACGCCGAGCACGTTGCGTGCGTGCTCTGGGCGCGCCCAGAGCGCGCGTTTTGCACGTGCGTGCACTCGGGTCGCCGCGTCGCACCCCTGACCCCAACTCACCTGCAGAGCCTTGCCCGACCTTATCCGCACCCAAGGACACGCGAGACCGTACCTGGGACTCAACAGCGCCGCCGTCAGGGCACTTTTGGCGGCACGCCGGCGAGCACAGCGGCTTTCTGCCACGGTCGGCGCCGCCCAAGCCACGAGCACTCGCCAGCTGCCCCCTGGAGCAGTGCTAGCTCATCCGCGGGCCTGTCCGCTAGCATCCGTCGCCACCACGTCTCCTGCAGCCACAGTAGGGCGGTCGCCGGCGAGCTTATCCCCTGTCGCCGCTGAACCGCCATGGCTCGCCTATTTAAAGGTGCCCCGCACCTCTCCACAGCATCAGACCACCACTAGGCACCCCACAGAGCAGCCCCGTGGCAGCCATTCGCCCCCGAGAAGCTTCCTTCTTCATCTCCGGCGAACACGGCCGCCGCCTCTGCCTTGAGCAATCCGGCGTCACCAGAGCCTCCCCCGCCCGTCCAGCACCACCGTCGCCTTCCCCTCAATCCTGCGGAGCCACCCATCACCTCAGACTCGCTCGGGAACCACTGCATCGCGAAGCCCCAAACACACCCGAAGCTTCCTCCGCCGCGGAGCTCGCCGCCGGCGACTCCCTCCGTCCCCTCCAGCCAGCCGACTACCGAAAGGACCGCCAAGGAGTCGCGGATCCATTCCCGCACTCGGTGACCCCCGAGGAGCCCTGGTTCGCCGGCGACGATCGCCGGAGTGCCATCTCCGTTCGGGCAGAGGAAGAGAAGGGGGGAAAACGACTAGTCAAACCTGACCAGTGGGCCCCCTGGACCCACTGTCAGTGACCATAGATCGAGTCTTGCTCCGGTAACCCCATACTCGTTTCGTGCTACCACGTGTCCCTACTTCCGGTAGGGTGCGGTTCAGTAAATTTGTCGACCCCTGTTGTAAGGGCATAGTTCTCCCTAAGTAGTTTTTGGTGATTGATGACAATGAATTTGCGGACTAATCGTGTGCTCTAAGCTCCTATAGGTATATCTCACTTAGGCACAAGACGATTGCTTGCCCCTCGGATTCGATGGAAGACGGTGTTTCCTTTTTGCTCCCTGTCAGTGGCTTTGAGTAATAGGAAAGCCGTACTATTAAGAGGGGGTCCGTTTCGGAAAGGTTTGGGTGGAATCACACGTACACATCTTACTCTCACACCACCTTTCCCTTGCTTCTCTGGAGTTCCAACCGTCTATTATCGTATATGCAAACCATGACTTCTTAACTAAAACATCTGCCTGGCAAGCGGTAGTACCGCTCCATAAGCGGTAGTACCGCACAGCCACACGGTAGTACCGCCTAAAGACACGGTAGTGCCGCACCAGCGGTAGTATCGCGGCTCCAGAACGGTAGTACCGTGTATCTGGCCTGGCACTGTATTAAGTATAGAAGTAGGTGCGGAAGTAATTTTTTACTTCCGCATCCTACGCGGTAGTACCGCTTGCTCCAAGCGGTAGTACCGCGTCGTGTTTTGCTACTACCGCATTTCTACGGATGTAGCCACGGATGTAATTTATTTCATCTGTGGTTGTCATCGACTCGCTTGTTTTTGCCTAGCGGTAGTACCGCTCCCAGAGCGATAGTACCGCTCAGCAAGCGGTAGTACCGTAGCTTACGTGCGGTACTACCGCTCTCTGTGGGCAAAAAACATGCATAACGGTTGGATTTGCTCTCCCACTATATATAGGGGGTCTTCTTCCCCAAGAAGACTTACCTCTTCCCCCACATACTCCATTGTTCCTCCAAAGCTCCATTTCCGCCCGATATCTCTCCCTAGCCAATCAAACTTGTTGATTTGCTCGGGATTGCTTGAGAAGGCATCGATCTACACTTCCACCAAGAGATATTTGATTCCCCCCACTAATCCCTTGCGGATCTTGTTACTCTTGGGTGTTTGAGCACCCTAGACGGTTGAGGTCACCTCGAAGCCATATTCCATTGTGGTGAAGCTTCGTGGTTTCGTTGGGAGCCTCCAAGTTGTGGAGATAGCCCCAACCTTGTTTGTAAAGGTTCGATTGCCGCCTTCAAGGGCACCACGAGTGGATTCACGGCACCTTGCATCGTGTAAGGGCGTGAGGAGAATACGGTGGCCCTAGTGGCTTCTTGGGGAGCATTGTGCCTCCACACCGCTCCAACGGAGACGTACTTCCCCTCAAAGGGAAGGAACTTCGGCAACACATCCTCGTCTCCAGCAGTTCCTCTTGTGGTTATTTCTTACCTTTACTTGTGCAAGCATTACTTGTTTAACTCCTATAGCTTGCTTGTGAAGTTGTTATCTTTATTTTCCATTAGTTGTCATCTTAGTAGAATATATAGACAACTTACTTTGACGCTTAATTTAAAAGTGGTTAAGAAAAGCTAAAAATTGTTAGTTGCCTATTCACCCCCCCTCTAGTCAACCATATCGATCCTTTCAATTGGTATCAGAGTCTCGTCTCTTTTTAAGGACTTTACTGTCCAAAGAGTATGGGTGACAACGTAGTCGAGACGGAGGACCATTCCGGTGGAACTCCGTCCTTGCCTACATCAGATGGGGGAGCCTCGGTCTCTCGTGAGGAGTTCAATGTGGCCTTGACCACATTGAAAGAATCACTAGCGAGCAAGGTCAAAGGCATGTTTAAAGATTTGCTTGAGGGGCTTAAATTATCCACCACACCATTGGAAGTGGTTCGTCCCGCTACCAACGTGTCGGCGGCTAATCCCGACAAGGGAGAAGCTAGTGGTGAACAAGCCCCTGTTACTAAGAATGGGAGTGGGATATTTGCCCAATCCGCTCCTCCTACTCACTATGGAGGACCCGTTCCCACACCGCATTTAAATTCCGTTGGGCCTCCTCCCAAGTTTATCAAAAATTCTGATTTTGCTACTTGGGTGTTTCGTTTCAAACGTCATATTAATCATTGTTCTACTAATCTTTGGAGAATCATTGAGCAAGGTTTTTATCCGCATGATCCCGACAACATGACTCCAAGAGAAACTGCGGATCATCAATTCAACGAGTCCGCTCTTTGCATTCTTCAAGATTCCATCCCTCCTGAAGACATTGCACACCTCCGACCCTTCACTGTGGCCAAGGAAGCTTGGGAGCATGTTGGCACGATGTACAAGGGAAGCACCAGTATTCAACGCTCCAACTATGAAGTTGTGCAAGATGAAGCTGATGAGTTTGCTATGATCGAAGAAGAAGATCCTCGTGAACTTTATCGAAGATTAACTATCCTTGCGGTCTCTCTTCGAGATCATGGCAGTAAGGATACGGATGACAATTGGATCAAGTGCAAGTTCCTCAAGGCCATGATGCCCTACCATAAGGCCATGTCCTCTGTCATTCGTCAGAGACCGGACTTCCACCACTTATCCTCAAATGAAGTGTTGGATGAGTTTGTTGCCATGAGGATCTTGGATGTGACCGCCGACAATGCGGTCTTAAGAGCTCAACGATCGAAGAAGCCTAATCTTGCCTTGAAGGCCAAGGCTTGTGTGAAAGAAGAGGAGGTGGAAGATGATGATGAGTGTAGCCCCGAGGACACCAAATATGCCTATCATGAGCACATGGCTCTTGCTTCAAGGCAATTCTGGGGAAAGAAGAACACAAGACCCAACTTCAACAGGAACAACTCTAGTGGGAACAAGGGCAAGCAACGAGTAAGGACATGCTTCAACTATGGAAATATAAGCCATTTCGTTGCGGATTGCCCATATGAGAAGAGAGAAGACTTTGGAGGCAAGCTTATCCGGAAGGACAAGTCAAAGTCCTATCCTAACAAGAACAACTTCAACAAGAAGACTCCTCCAAAAGTGTTGGTGGCCCAAGAAGAATATGCTGAGGATGATGATAATGACGAAGATGATGAGATGGTCACCATGGCCACAATTGCTATTGCTACTACTCCGCACACATCTCTCTTCGACTCTCCTAATGAGAACATCACCGCCAAGTGTCTCATGGCCAAGGCCACCAACAAGGTAACCCCTAACATCAATACCACCGTCACTTCTCCTTCACTGATGAATTGTATTAATGAAAGTGAGGGAACTAAGGAGGGAGAGAATGAATTTGAGTTGTTCATAAAAAATCTAAAGGGCAAACCCAAGAAGCATTTTGTTGCTCTCTTGGAACAACTCGGTGAGGCCAACGACATGATCGAGGCTCACGAGGAAACCATTACTAAAATGGAAGGACATAGTCGAGACTATGCCGATGAGATATCAGATCTCTCTAACGCCCTAGAGGAAGAGCGTGGTCTTCGTTTGGCTCTTGAGGAGTCACACAACGATGATCATGCTAAATTAAAGAAAGATCTTGATCATGCTTTAGTTGTCTCTCGTGTGCTTAATTTCGATAAGGCAAAACTTGTGGTTGACCATGCTAAACTCAAGGAGGAGTTTGACATACTTGACAAGGCTCACAAGGCCTTGAAAGGTATGCATGCTACTCTCAAGGAGTCTCATGATCAACTCCAAGTTTCGCTAACAAAGGAAAAGGCTATCTTTCCTCGCATGGTATTAATTGATAATGCAAATGCTACTAACCCGTGTTGCGAGCATGTGAGTGCATCTTGTTGAAGAGAATGCCGAGTTGAAGAAGCAACTTGAGAAAGACCTTGTGACATGCATACAAGGTGAGAAGAACCTCAACAACCTTTTGAGAAATCAAAAGGAGGTTGTGGCAAAGGAAGGAATTGGGTTTGTCCCTAATCCCAAGAAGAAGAAGAATGACAAGACCAAGCAACCACCCCCTCTCCGACAATCTTTTGTGAAAGAAGGAGAGGGCACATCAAAGAAGAAGAAAATGGTGAAAAGTGGTGGCGTCAAGAAAAACTCCACCATACCATCAAACATGGCCGGCGACTTTAATCCTTCATATGTTTTATGTCGTGCTAGTGATGGTCATGTGTTTGCAAAATTTGTTGGTTCTTCTTTTGAGTACATTGAATGGTCCATTTGGGTTCCCAAGACCCTTGTTACTAACCTCAAAGGACCCATTACCAAATGGGTACCTAAATCCAAGCATTGATCTCTTGTAGGAGTTTGCTTCCGGTGGGGAATCATGGTTGCTCGATAGCGGAGCCACAAATCATATGACCGGAAGCAAAGACTTGGTGGTGGACGTGCATCTAGGTTCATCTATGGCCACCAATGTCGAATGGGGTGATGCGTCATCTTCTAAGGTATTGGGGCTTGGCAAGGTTGTTGTCTCTCATGATCTCACGATCGAGAAAGTCATGCTTGTTGAGTCCCTTGCATACAATTTACTTTCTGTTCGCCAACTTGCACTCATGGGCTTTGCTACATTCTTTGGTATTGATACCGTGGCCCTCTTGTGGAGCAAGACTCTTAAAGTAGCCTATGTTGGGCATGTCGAAAACGGCCTTTATGTGGTTAACTTCTCGAAGCAACCCACTAAGGTCGCGACATGCTTAATGGCTAAAGTTGATGTGGGATGGCTTTGGCATCGCCGTTTGGCCCACGTCAATATGAGATCTTTGCAAAGTCTCCTCAAGGGGGACCATGTCCGTGGACTAACAAATGTTAGCTTTGCCAAAGATCGTGCTTGCAGGGCTTGCATTGAAGGAAAGTTACATGAGACGGCTCACCCTCCCACGACTATCATCTATTCAAAGAGACCCCTAGAGCTCCTCCACATGGTCCTCTTTGGGCCTCCATCTTTTGATAGTCTTGGGGGGTAGAAAGTACTGCTTGGTGATTGTGGATGATTACTCAAGATACACCTGGGTATTCTTCTTCCAGAAGAAGAGTGAGACCCAACAAACCATCATCAACTTTGCAAATGAAGCTCAACGACAACATGAAGCAAAGATTTTGATGATCAGAAGTGACAACGGCACCGAGTTCAAGAACTACACCTTGGATGAGTTTCTTAGTGATGAGGGGATCAAACATCAATATGCAGCCCCATATACCCCTCAACAAAACGGTATAGCGGAGAGAAAGAACCGAACTCTGATGGATGCGGCAAGAACCATGATGGCTGAATTCGAATCTCCATACAACTTTTGGGCCGAAGCTATCAACACCGCTTGCCATGCATCAAATCGGCTCTATCTCCGCAAAGGCTTGAACAAAACTCCGTATGAGATTCTTACCGGTAACAAGCCCAATCTCAAGTACTTCTGGATATTCGGGTGTAAGTGTTTCATTCTCAAGAAAGGTGTTCGCTTGTCTAAATTTGAATCTAGAGCTCACGAGGGCATATTTGTTGGTTATGCTACAAACTCTCATGCTTACCGTGTCCTCAACAAGTCCAACAGACTCATTGAGGAGACGAGTAACGTAGAGTTTGATGAAAATAACGGCTCCCAAGTGGAGCAAAGTGGTACTTGTGATGTAGGTGATGAAATTCCTCCTCAAGCCATAAGAAGAATTGGTGTTGGATACATCCTACCCATTGAGGAACCCCTTGTGGCCGAAGGAGAAGAACAATGTTCCACTCAAGTAGAACCTTCACCAACCCAAGACCCACACGCTTCCAAAGAACAAAGTGAAGGACCTCAACCTGACAAACAAGGCCAAGTGCAAGATCAATCACAAGATGGTGGAGAACCACCAAATGACACACAAGGCCAAGTTCTGTCCTCCGAGCAAGATCAAGATCAAGGGGAGGCTCAAGATCAAGATCTAGCTCCTGACGACGCTCAAGATGATCAACTGAATGCTCCTCAGTTAACTCTTGAAGAGCAATTAGAGCGTCGTGCTGCAAAAGTTGCCTCCAGGCTTGCTTCCAACGAACATCACATTGAGAACATTCTAGGAAGCATCAAAAGGGGGGTAAGCACTCATAGACAATTAGCAAACTATTGTGCTCATCAAGATTTTGTCTCCTGTGTTGAACCTCAGAAGGTTTATGAGGCGCTCGAAGACCCTGATTGGATCAATGCCATGCATGAAGAACTCCATAACTTCGAGCGCAACAAGGTGTGGCGTCTGGTGCCAAGGCCAAAGGAGAACCATAATGTCATTGGAAACAAATGGATCTTTAAGAACAAGCAAGATGCTCATGGCATTGTCATCTGCAACAAGGCGCGTCTGGTGGCTCAAGGCTACTCCCAAGTCGAGGGTATCGACTACGGTGAAACCTTTGACCCCGTTGCTCGTCTTGAATCCATTCGTTTGTTGCTTGCCTATGCTTCCCATCATAACTTTAAATTGCAACAAATGGATGTGAAAAGTGCATTTCTTAATGGTCCTATTAATGAGTTGGTGTATGTTAAACAACCCCCGAGGTTTGAGGATCCTAAGCTCCCCAATCACGTGTACCAACTCGATAAGGCACTCTATGGCCTTAAACAAGCCCCACGTGCGTGGTATGAGCATCTTACCGAGTTGTTACAAGATCGTGGGTTTGAAATTGGGAAAATCGACCCCACTCTTTTTACTAAGAAGGTCAAGGGGGAGTTGTTTGTATGCCAACTATATGTTGATGATATTATCTTTGGTTCTCCTAACAAAGCTTTCAATGATGAGTTCGCCGCACTCATGACCACACATTTTGAGATGTCCATGATGGGAGAGTTGAAGTATTTCCTTGGGTTTGAGATCAAACAAAGAAGAGAAGGCATCTTCATCAAACAATCCAAGTATACTCAAGACATGCTCAAAAGGTTCAATCTAAGTGATGTCAAGCCGGCTACTACTCCAATGCCAACCAAATGCTAACTTGACATTGATCCCAATGGTAAAGCGGTGGATCAAAAGGTATATCGCTCTATGATCGGATCCTTGCTTTACCTTTGTACATCTAGACCGGACATTATGTTGAATGTAGGAATTTGTGCATGGTTTCAAGCCTCACCTAAGGAGAGTCACTTTGTGGCTGTCAAGCGAATCTTTCGATATTTGGCTCATACCCCAAACTTTGGCTTATGGTACCCGAGAGGAGCAAACTTCAACCTTGTAGGTTTCTCTGATTCTGACTGGGTGAGAGACAAAGTGGATAGGAAGTCCACTTCGGGAGGGTGCCAATTTCTTGGTTGCTCTCTTGTTAGCTGGTCTTCCAAAAAGCAAAGTTGTGTGTCTCTCTCGTTCACCAAAGCAGAGTATGTGGCTGCTGGAAGTTGTTGTGCTCAACTCTTATGGATGAGGCAAACTTTAAAGGATTACGGTGTCACTTGTGACAAAGTGCCTCTTTGGTGTGACAATGAAAGTGCCATCAAGATTTCTCTCAACCCGGTGCAACATTTCAAGACAAAGCATATAGAGATTCGGTATCACTTCATCCGGGATCACATAAGGCAAGGAGAGATCGAGCTTCACTACGTCAACACTCACGATAACCTTGCAGATATCTTCACGAAGCCATTGGATGAAGCAAGATTTCGCGAGTTAAGGCATGAGCTAAATATCATCGATTTGAGCAATGTGGCTTGAGTCTTTGCACACACTCCTCACACTCAATATAGTTATCTTGTCTAGATGTAGGCATGGACATAGGGGGAGCCCTGTTCTCTCAATGAACCATTCCTCCCCCCATTATGCATAAATTGATCAAGTCTTTATCATTTTCCATACATAGTTGGTTTAAGTGCTTCAAGACGAGTATTGGTCATGGGCCCAAGGATAGTTCTTTGCGGTGCCATACCAACGAACTCAAACATAGGTGGCCTCGGCCACCGCCCTCCTCTGTGGAGTTGCGTTATTTGCCTCGCTTGTGCGTCCTTTTGTTTTTCCTCTCTTCTCTGCTAAAAGCCTCGTGTCGAAACGTGCTTGTTCTTGGAGAAGCGGTACTACCATGCAAAGTTACGGTACTACCGCAAAGGAGGTTACGGTACTACCGCAAGTCCAGCACGGCAGTATTTATTTACTGCCGCTGGCAGAGCGGTACTACCGCTTGGCGAGCGGTACTTCCGCCCAAGCGGTACTACCGCGATGACCGCGGTACTACCGCACATATTCGCACGGGTGGGGGTTATAAGCGGGCAGGGGGAGTTCCAACTCCCCCATACCCATTCACTCCTAACCCCCACGCCGTCCCTCTCTCCCTCTCAAGAACGCCGCCGGAGGACCTCGCCATATCTCCTCCCTCGGCCACTCTCCTCGCATTCTGACCGGTGGGATCGCTCCCCACCTCGCCCTCTTGCCATGGATGAAGGTTTCTCCCCTTTTCCCCTCTTCTTGTTGCCTTGTTGTTGTTTTAGGGTTAGGGGAGATGCTTAGTGTTCTTGCGTTCTTCGTGTTCTTATCCATGGAAGATTAGGATGTAGGAGAGTGTTCTTGCTCTAGAAATGCTAGTATGTATGTTGCTACCAAGTCACTATGATCAGCCGTAGTACCGTTGTTCGATGTATGCGGTCTTATCCAGATCAGTTCTGTTCAGATCTGATCCGAGCGGTACTACCGCTGGAGAACCGCGGTACTACCGCCCGATCTGGTCCAGATCCGTTCGTCAGATCTGATCCGGGCGGTACTACCGCTGTCCTCCGCGGTACTACCGCTCTGGAGCGGAAGTAAAATTTTACTACTGCATACCGAGCGGTACTACCGCAACTCCGACGCGGTACTACCGCTCCGTAAGCAGTACTAGTTTTTTACTTCCGTTTCTGATCACGGAAGTAAATTTTTACTACCGCAGAGTGTGCGGTACTACCGCATCCGTCAAGCGGTACTACCGCTCACTCAACGGTACTAATTTTTTACTTCTGCGTCAGTCAGGCAGTACTACCGCTTGTGTCATAGTACCTTCGTAGCACGCACATATTCCCCTTTCTACTCGTTTCTTGTGCTTTTTGAGGCTTTTGCATTGATTCTCTTTATGCTTTCGTCGTGTTCTTGTGTTTGTGTTTTAGGTGGTGGCTCCGGTTCCGATGCTCGTCGTACCAATCCAGTCCGAGACACCGGGTCCAAGCGTCTGCGCAACCCCAGTGATGTGCCAGAGGGCTCCAATCCCCAGCGCAAGTTCAAGACCGCCGCCAACAAGCAAAAGGAGTCCTCGATGACTATGGAAGAAATGCCAGCTAATGACTTCATGGCACGGAGGAAGCACAACCCTTATGGAGAACCCCGTGCTCAGTTTCATGGAGATGAGCTCTTCTGGACTAAGCAGCAGTATCGCATCTACACAGAGGTGCTCAAGAGCAAGACCAACCTGTACGTGGATGCTCACTGGGTGGACGTGGCCCACATGCAGAGGGACACCAACCGAGCCTACTTTGCCGAGGCTTTGGATCTGGTCGAGCAGTTTGGACTTGAGCACTTCATGACCTTTCAGCATGAGTTTGATCCAGAGATCATTGCTCAGTTCTATGCGTCAGTCCACTTCCACACCAAGGATGATCGCCCAATGACTTGGATGACCAATGGTCACAAGATGACTTCATCTTGGAAGGACTTCATGGATCTTTTACAGATTCCTGACGAGGGGCTCCACAACCCAGTTGGAGCTCGGCCTCATGCCAATCCAGAATCTGCCAACAAAGACAAGCTGCTGCCATTCTATGTGGAGAAGACTCTTGCAAGTGGCAAGAAGACATGGGTGTTGAACCCATTTTTGGACATCATGTATCGGATCTTTCGCAACACTTTGTTTCCTCGCGTTGGAGACAAGGACAAGGTCCATGCATACCTGGTTGACATGCTGCTGATGTGTGAAGCGGCTCGCACGGCGCAGTCTCCACCACTTGACATATCCCATATCATGTGGTGTGAGCTCCGCTTTGCGATCTACACTCGCAAGGTACCCATCTATGGTCCATTCCTGTTTCTGCTGATCTCCAAGACTTGGGAGAAGCTGTACCCTGATGAGGAGTTTGAGGCCGACTGTATCCGTCATGATCCCATTCGTCTTCGCATCAAGACTCGATGGGCCAACACTACCACTCGTGCGCAAGCTGCTGCGACTCAGATGGGCACTGATGAGGAGCCTGTGGAGGAGGCTGATGAGGAAGGCCCTGGAAGATTTGCTCCTTCCTCCTCAGAGCCCTCTTGGGCTAAAAAGCTGAAGAAGAAGATGAAGGCATTTTTCTGCATGCAAGCTCAAGGTCAGTACAGGGCTCACGTCTCTGATAAGAAGTCTCGCCAGCGTGACAAGAAGCTCATGGCGGTCTACGGTGAGGATGTGTCTAACGGGTCCGAGGACAACATCACCCCTGAGGCAGCTTGGATGGCCCGTCAGGGGTACAAGTGGTCCGAGTCTGACGAGGAGCGTCAGGAGGAGCAGCAGGAGTCTGATGGCGAGTACTGTTGGAAATATGCCCTAGAGGCAATAATAAAAGTATTATTATTATATTTCCTTGTTCATGATAATCGTTTGTTATTCATGCTTGAATTGTATTGTACGGAAACAGCGATACATGTGTGAATATATAGACCACAGTTGAGTCCATGGCAATCCTCTAGTTGCTAGCTTGTTGATCAACAGATGGTCACGGTTTCCTGATCATGGACACGGGATGTTAGTGATAACGGGATCACATCATTAGGAGAATGATGTGATGGACAAGACCCAATCCTGAGCATAGCACGAGATCGTTTAGTTCGTGATGCATAAGCTTTTCGGTGTCAAGTATTTATTCCTTAGACCATGAGGTTGTGCAACTCCCGGACACCGTAGGAATACTTTGGGTGTGCCAAACGTCACAACGTAACTGGGTGGCTATAAAGGTATGCATCGGGTATCACCAAAAGTGTCTGTTGGGTTGGTACGAACCGAGACTGGGATATTGTCACTCCGTATGACGGAGAGGTTCCTCTGGGCCCACTCGGTAAGGCATCATCATGATGAGCTCAAAGTGACTAAGGAGTTAGTCACGGGATGATGGATTACGGAACGAGTAAAGAGACTTGCCATGACGAGATTGAACAAAGTATCGGGAATACCGACGATCGAATCTCGGGCAAGTACCGTACCGATGGACAAAGGGAATAACATACGGGATTGAGTGAATCCTTGACACAGTGGTTCATCCGATGAAGATCATCGAGGAACACGTGGGAACCAACATGGGTATCCAGATCTTGATGTTGGTTATTGACCGGAGAGTGGTCTCGGTCATGTCTATGTGTCTCCCGAACCCGTAGGGTCTACACACTTAAGGTTCGGTAACACTAGGGTCGTAGAGATACATGCACGTGGAAACCCGAAAGTTGTTCGCAGTCCCGGATGAGATCCCGGACGTCATGAGGAGTTCCGGAATGGTCCGGAGGTAAAGAATGATATATAGGAAGTCTAGTTTCGGCCATCGGGTGATCTCCGGGGTCACCGGGAGTGTCCCTGGACCACCGGAGGGGCCCCGGGGGTCCACTGGGTGGGGCCACCCATCTCGGTGGGGCCCCTAGGCCGCAAAGGGGGAGTGGCCAGCCCTAATGGGCTGGCACACCACATGGGCCCTCCTCCCCATGCGCCTAGGGTTGAAACCCTAGGGGAAAGGGGGCGCCACCTTGCCTTGGGGGGCAAGGATTCCCCCCTTGGCCGCCGCCCCACCCTGCAGATCCCATCTGCAGGGCCGGCGCACCCCCCTGACCCCCTATATATATGTGGGGGGGAGAGGGCAGCCGCACCCTTGCCCCTGGCGCCTCTCCCCCTCCCATCACACCCCATACTCCTTACGCAGGGCGCCCGACGAAGCCCTGCAGGAATCTCCACTGCATCCACCACCACGCCGTCGTGCTGCTGGATCTCTGACGACCTCTCCTCCCCCCTTGCTGGATCAAGAAGGAGGTGATGTTGCTGTACCGGACGTGTGTTGAACGCGGAGGTGCCGTCCGTTCGGCGCTAGATCATCGGTGACGAAGAACGCGAAGAGTACGACTACTTCATCCACGCTTCTTCGAAAGCTTCCGCACGCGATCTACATAACGGTATGTAGATGCAATCTTATTTGCTCATTGCTAGATGTCTCCTTAGTTGCATCTTTGTGAAAGCGTAGATTTTTTTTTTGAATTCTGCTACGTTCCCCAACAGTGGCATCTGAGCTAGGTCTTATGCGTAGCATCTTGTACGAGTAGAACACAAAGCAGTTGTGGGCGTTTGAGTTTGTTCAACTTTCTTGCCGTTACTAGTCAATCTTGATTCGGCGGTATTGTGGGATGAAGCGGCCCGGACCGACTTTACACATACGCTTACGTGAGACTGGTTCCACCGACATACATGCACTAGATGCATAAGGTGGCTGGCGGGTGTCTGTCTCTCCTACTTTAGTCGGATCGGATTCGATGAACATGGTCCTTATGAAGGGTAAATAGAAATTGACAAATCACGTTGTGGTTTTGGCGTAGGTAAGAAACGTTCTTGCTAGAAAACCTATAGAAGCCACGTAAAAACTTGCAACAACAATTAGAGGACGTCTAACTTGTTTTTGCAGCATGTGCTATGTGACTTGGTATGGCCAAAGAAGATGTGATGAATGATATATGTGATGTATGAGATTGATCATGTTCTTGTAATAGGGAATCACGACTTGCATGTCGATGAACTTGACAACCGGCAGGAGCCATAGGAGTTGTCTTAATTATTGTATGACCTGCGTGTCACTGAATTAACGCCATGTAATTACTTTACTTTATTGCTAAACGTTAGCCATAGTAGTAGAAGTAATAGTTGGCGTGACGACTTCTTCAAGACACGATGATGAAGATCATGATGATGGAGATCATGGTGTCGAGCCGATGACAAGATGATCATGGTGCCCCGAAGATGGAGATCGAAGGAGCAAGATGATATTGGCCATATCATGTCACTTTAATTGATTGCATGTGATGTTTATCATGTTTATGCATCTTGTTTACTTAGAACGACGGTAGTAAATAAGATGATCTCTCACTAAAATTTCAAGAATTGTGTTCCCCCTAACTGTGCATCGTTGCTAAGGATCGTTGTTCCGAAGCACCACGTGATGATCGGGTGTGATAGGTTCTAACGTTCGCATACAACGGGTGTAAGCCAGATTTACACAAGCAATACACTTAGGGTTTACTTGACGAGCCTAGCATGTACAGACATGGCCTCGGAACACGGAAGACCGAAAGGTCGAACACGAGTCGTATAGAAGATACGATCAACATGAAGATGTTCACCGTTGATGACTAGCCCGTCTCACGTGATGATCGGACACGGGCTAGTCGATTCGGATCGTGTGTCACTTAAATGACTAGAGAGATGTCATTCTGAGTGGGAGTTCATTAAAATTTGATTAAGATGAACTTAATTATCATGACTTAGTCTAAAATTCTTTACAATATCTCTTGTAGATCAAATGGCCCACGCTCAAGTTTCCCTCAACTTCAACGCGTTCCTAGAGAAAACCAAGCTGAAAGACGATGGTAGCAACTATACGGATTGGGTCCGTAACCTGAGGATTATCCTCATAGCTGCCAAGAGATCATATGTCCTTGAAGCACCGCTAGGTGATGCACCCGTTCTCCCGGCGACCCAAGACGTTATGAACGCCTGGCAGTCGAGTTGTGATGATTACTCCCTAGTTCAGTGCGACATGCTTTACAATTTAGAATTGGGGCTC
The DNA here is from genome assembly GCA_902687465.1 of Secale cereale. NCBI lineage: Eukaryota > Viridiplantae > Streptophyta > Magnoliopsida > Poales > Poaceae > Secale > Secale cereale. The sequence continues at coordinate 629,993,831 of LR738715.1, forward strand.
CAAAAGCGTTTTGAGCACCACGGGGCATATGAGATGTTCCAAGAGCTGAAAATGGTTTTCCAAGCTCATGCCCGAGTCGAGAGATATGACGTCTCCGACGCATTCTACAGCTGTAAGATGGAGGAAAACAGTTCTGTCAGTGAGCACATCCTCAAGATTTCTGGATTGCACAACCGCTTGTCTCAGCTGGGAATGAATCTCCCAGATGAAGCGGTCGTTGATAGAATCCTCCAGTCGCTCCCACCTAGCTTCAAGAGCTCCGTGTTAAACTTCAATATGCAGGGGATGGAGAGGTCCATTCCTGAGGTGTATTTAATGCTGAAATCAGCGGAGGTGGATATCAAGAAAGAACATCAAGTGTTGATGGTCAATAAAACCACTAAGTTCAAGAAAGGCAAGGGTAAGAAGAACTTCAAGAAGGACGGCAAAGGAGTTGCCGCGCCCGGTAAGCCAGTTGCCGGGAAGAAGCCAAAGAATGGACCCAAGCCTGAAACTAAGTGTTTTCATTGCAAGGGAACGGGGCACTGGAAGCGGAACTGCCCCAAATATTTAGCAGACAAGAAGGCCGGCAACGTCAAAGGAGCTGCGGAATAAGCGGAGACTGGCGAAGGATGAGGTGACGATGCGCGTCGGGAATGGTTCCAAGGTCGATGTGATCGCCGTCGGCACGCTGCCTCTACATCTACCCTCGGGATTAGTTTTAAACCTCAATAATTGTTATTTAGTACCAGCTTTGAGCATGAACATTGTATCTGGATCTCGTCTTATGCGAGATGGCTACTCATTTAAATCCGAGAATAATGGTTGTTCTATTTATTTGAGAGATATGTTTTATGGTCATGCCCCGCTGGTCAATGGTTTATTTTTGATGAATCTCGATCGTGATGATACACATATTCATAGTGTGAATGCCAAAAGATGTAAAGTTGATAATGATAGTCCCACATACTTGTGGCATTGCCGCCTTGGTCATATTGGTGTCAAACGTATGAAGAAGCTTCATGCTGATGGACTTCTGGAGTCTCTTGATTATGAATCATTTGACACGTGCGAACCATGCCTCTTGGGCAAGATGACCAAGACTCCGTTCTCCGGAACAATGGAGCGAGCAACCAACTTGTTGGAAATCATACATACCGATGTGTGCGGTCCAATGAGTGTTGAGGCTCGCGGAGGCTATCGTTATGTTCTCACCCTCACAGATGACTTAAGTAGATATGGGTATATCTATTTAATGAAACACAAGTCTGAGACCTTTGAAAAGTTCAAGGAATTTCAGAATGAGGTTGAGAATCAACGTGACAGAAAAATAAAGTTCTTAGGATCAGATCGTGGGGGTGAATATTTAAGTTATGAATTTGGCACGCACCTTAGGAACTGTGGAATTGTTTCACAATTGACACCGCCCGGAACACCTCAGCGTAACGGTGTGTCCGAACGTCGAAATCATACTCTGTTGGACATGGTGCGATCTATGATGTCCCTTACCGATTTACCGCTATCTTTTTGGGGTTATGCTTTAGAGACTGCCGCATTCACTTTAAATAGGGCTCCGTCGAAATCCGTTGAGACGACACCATATGAACTTTGGTTTGGCAAGAAACCGAAGCTGTCGTTTCTGAAAGTTTGGGGTTGCGATGCTTATGTCAAGAAACTTCAACCTGAAAAGCTCGAACCCAAATCAGAAAAATGCGTCTTCATAGGATACCCAAAGGAAACGATTGGGTACACCTTCTACCACAGATCCGAAGGCAAAGTCTTTGTTGCAAAGAATGGATCCTTTCTGGAGAAAGAGTTTCTCTCGAAAGAAGTGAGTGGGAGGAAAGTAGAACTTGATGAGGTGAGAGTCACCCCTCCTGAACTGGAAAGTAGCGTAGCGCAGGAAATTGTTCCTGAGGTGCCTGCACCGACAAGGGAGGAAGTTAATGATAATGATCATGAAGAAACAGATCAAGTTACTACTGAACTTCGAAGGTCCACAAGGGCACGTTCCGCACCAGAGTGGTACGGCAACCCTGTCCTGGAAATCATGTTGTTAGACAATGGTGAACCTTCGAACTATGAAGAAGCGATGGCGGGCCCGGATTCCAATAAATGGCTTGGAGCCATGAAATCCGATATAGAATCCATGTATGAAAACAAAGTATGGACTTTGGTGGACTTGCCTGATGATAGGCACGCCATAGAAAATAAATGGATATTTAAGAAGAAGACAGACGCGGATGGTAATGTGACCATCTATAAGGCTCGGCTTGTCGCTAAAGGTTATCGACAAGTTCAAGGGATTGACTACGACGAGACCTTCTCTCGCGTAGCGATGCTGAAGTCAGTCAGAATCATAGCTATTGCCGCATTCTATGATTATGAGATATGGCAAATGGACGTCAAAACAGCATTCCTTAATGGCTTCCTCAAGGAAGAGTTGTATATGATGCAGCCGGAAGGTTTTGTCGATCCAGAGAACGCTAACAAGGTATGCAAGCTCCAGCGCTCGATTTACGGGCTGGTGCAAGCATCTCGGAGTTGGAATATTCGCTTTGATGTGATCAAAACGTTTGGCTTTATACAGACTTATGGAGAAGCCTGTATTTACAAGAAAGTGAGTGGGAGCTCTGTGGCATTTCTCATATTATATGTGGATGACATATTGATGATGGGAAATGATATAGAATTCTTGGAAAATGTAAAGGCCTACTTGAATAAGAGTTTTTCAATGAAGGACCTTGGAGAAGCTGCTTACATATTAGGCATCAAAATCTATAGAGATAGATCAAGACGCCTCATTGGTCTTTCACAAAGCACATACCTTGACAAGATATTGAAAAAGTTCAATATGGACCAGTCCAAGAAGGGGTTCTTGCCTGTTTTGCAAGGTATGAGATTGAGCAAGGCTCAGTCGCCGACCACGGCAGAAGATAGAGAAAAGATGAGTGTCATTCCCTATGCCTCGGCCATAGGTTCTATCATGTATGCCATGCTGTGTACCAGACCTGATGTTAACCTTGCCATAAGTTTGGTAGGGAGGTACCAAAGTGATCCCGGTATGGAACACTGGACAGCGGTCAAGAACATCCTAAAGTACCTGAAGAGGACTAAGGATATGTTTCTCGTTTATGGAGGTGACGAAGAGCTCGTCGTAAAGGGTTACGTCGATGCTAGCTTCGACACAGATCTGGATGACTCTAAGTCACAAACCGGATACGGGTATATTTTGAATGGAGGAGCAGTCAGCTGGTGCAGTTGCACGCAAAGCGTCGTGGCGGCATCTACATGTGAAGCGGAGTACATAGCTGCTTCCGAAGCAGCGCAGGAAGGAGTCTGGATGAAGGAGTTCATCACCGACCTTGGAGTCATTCCAAGCGCGTCAAGCCCGATGACTCTCTTCTGTGACAACACTGGTGCTATTGCCATTACCTAAGAGCCCAGGTTTCACAAGAAGACCAAGCACATCAAGCGCCGTTTCAACTCCATCTAGAATTATGTTCAAGATGGAGACATAGATATTTGTAAAGTACATACGGATCTGAATTTTGCAGACCCGTTGACTAAACCCCTTCCACGGGCAAAACATGATCAACACCAGAACTCTATGGGTGTTCGATTCATCACAATGTAACTAGATTATTGACTCTAGTGCAAGTGCGAGACTGTTGGAAATATGCCCTAGAGGCAATAATAAAAGTATTATTATTATATTTCCTTGTTCATGATAACCGTCTGTTATTCATGCTTGAATTGTATTGTACGGAAACAGCGATACATGTGTGAATATATAGACCACAATTGAGTCCATGGCAATCCTCTAGTTGCCAGCTCGTTGATCAACAGATGGTCACGGTTTCCTGATCATGGACATGGGATGTCAGTGATAACGGGATCACATCATTAGGAGAATGATGTGATGGACAAGACCCAATCCTCAGCATAGCACGAGATCGTTTAGTTCGTGATGCATAAGCTTTTCGGTGTCAAGTATTTATTCCTTAGACCATGAGGTTGTGCAACTCCCGGACACCGTAGGAATACTTTGGGTGTGCCAAACGTCACAACGTAACTGGGTGGCTATAAAGGTATGCATCGGGTATCACCAAAAGTGTCTGTTGGGTTGGTACGAACCGAGACCGGGATATTGTCACTCCGTATGACGGAGAGGTTCCTCTGGGCCCACTCGGTAAGACATCATCATGATGAGCTCAAAGTGACTAAGGAGTTAGTCACGGGATGATGGATTATGGAACGAGTAAAGAGACTTGCCATGACGAGATTGAACAAAGTATCGGGAATACCGACGATCGAATCTCGGGCAAGTACCATACCGATGGACAAAGGGAATAACATACGGGATTGAGTGAATCCTTGACACAGTGGTTCATCCGATGAAGATCACCGAGGAACACGTGGGAACCAACATGGGTATCCAGATCCCGCTGTTGGTTATTGACCGGAGAGTGGTCTCGGTCATGTCTACGTGTCTCCCGAACCCGTAGGGTCTACACACTTAAGGTTCGGTAACGCTAGGGTCGTAGAGATACATGCACGTGGAAACCCGAAAGTTGCTCGGAGTCCCGGATGAGATCCCGGACGTCACGAGGAGTTCCGGAATGGTCCGGAGGTAAAGAATGATATATAGGAAGTCCAGTTTCGGCCATCGGGTGATCTCCGGGGGTCACCGGGAGTGTCCCGGGACCACCGGAGGGGCCCCGGGGGTCCACCGGGTGGGGCCACCCATCCCGGTGGGGCCCCTAGGCCGCAAAGGGGGAGTGGCCAGCCCTAATGGGCTGGCACACCACATGGGACCTCCTCCCCATGCGCCTAGGGTTGAAACCCTAGGGGGGAGGGGGCGCCACCTTGCCTTGGGGGGCAAGGATTCCCCCCTTGGCCGCCGCCCCACCCTGCAGATCCCATCTGCATGGCCGGCGCACCCCCCTGACCCCCTATATATGTGTGGGGGGGAGAGGGCAGCCGCACCCTTTCCCCTGGCGCCTCTCCCCCTCCCGTCACACCCCATACTCCTTACGCAGGGCGCCCGACGAAGCCCTGCAGGAATCTCCACTGCATCCACCACCACGCCGTCGTGCTGCTGGATCTCTGAAGACCTCTCCTCCCCCCTTGCTGGATCAAGAAGGAGGTGACATTGCTGTACCGGACGTGTGTTGAACGCGGAGGTGCCGTCCGTTCGGCGCTAGATCATCGGTGACGAAGAACGCGAAGAGTACGACTACTTCATCCACGCTTCTTCGAAAGCTTCCGCACGCGATCTACATAACGGTATGTAGATGCACTCTTATTTGCTCTTTGCTAGATGTCTCCTTAGTTGGATCTTGGTGAAAGCGTAGAATTTTTTTTGAATTCTGCTACGTTCCCCAACAAGTACGATGACCGAGTTCCTCCGCCGGGGCTGCCACCCTTCTTTGTGTCCTCTTTCCCCTTTGTGGTGTCTCGATGCCAAAGGGGGAGAGAGTGATTTGCGTCTTGTGCCGGTTGTTTCTTTTCGTTGGTCGAACTCTGTTTATTTGCGTGCTTTTGTGTCGTGTGCGTGAGACTATCGTATGGTGTAAGACATATGCTTCTCTATCGTTAAACTCGTCGTTATGTCTTCATTATTATATCATGAGCAGTTAGTTTACTTTCCCTTGTTTATGTGTTCTGTTTTATATAAGGAGTATATTATGTGTAGAATATAGGGGGAGCACTGAACCTAGTATGTGTGTTGTGCAGTCCAAAGCACACTCTTGTGTAGGCACACATCCAGGGGGAGCTCACCTATATTCTAGTATTTAGGATTGCATACTCTCGTATCTTATCACTGTGCAAATCCCGTATTGTCATAAATCCACCAAAAGGGGGAGATTGTAAGGGCATAGTTCTCCCTAAGTAGTTTTGGTGATTGATGACAATGCATTTGCGGACTAATCGTGTGCTCTAAGCTCCTACAGGTATATCTCACTTAGGCACAAGACGATTGCTTGCCCCTTGGATTCGATGGAAGATGGTGTTTCCTTTTTGCTCCCTGTCGGTGGCTTTGAGTAATAGGAAAGCCGTACTATTAAGAGGGGGTCCGTTTCGGAAAGGTTTGGGTGGAATCACACGTACACATCTTACTCTCACACCACCTTTCCCTTACTTCTTTGGAGTTCCAACCGTCTATTATCGTATATGCAAACCATGACTTCTTAACTAAAACATCTGCCTGACAAGCGGTAGTACCGCTCCATAAGCGGTAGTACCACACAGCCACACGGTAGTACCGCCTAAAGACACGGTAGTGCCGCACCAGCGGTAGTATCGCGGCTCCAGAACGGTAGTACCGTGTATCTGGCCCGGCACTGTATTAAGTATAGAAGTAGGTGCGGAAGTAATTTTTTACTTCCGCATCCTACGCGGTAGTACCGCTTGCTCCAAGCGGTAGTACCGCGTCGTGTTTTGCTACTACCGCATTTCTACGGATGTAGCCACGGATGTAATTTATTTCATCCGTGGCTGTCATCGACTCGCTTGTTTTTGCCTAGCGGTAGTACCGCTCCCAGAGCGGTAGTACCGCTCAGCAAGCGGTAGTACCGTAACTTACGTGCGGTACTACCGCTCTTTGCGGGCAGAAAACGTGCATAACGATTGGATTTGCTCTCCCACTATATATAGGGGGTCTTCTTCCCCAAGAAGACTTACCTCTTCCCCCACATACTCCATTGTTGCTCCAAAGCTCCATTTCCGCCCGATCTCTCTCCCTAGCCAATCAAACTTGTTGATTTGCTCGGGATTGCTTGAGAAGGCATCGATCTACACTTCCACCAAGAGATATTTGATTCCCCCACTAATCCCTTGCGGATCTTGTTACTCTTGGGTGTTTGAGCACCCTAGACGGTTGAGGTCACCTCGAAGCCATATTCCATTGTGGTGAAGCTTCGTGGTTTCGTTGGGAGCCTCCAAGTTGTGGAGATAGCCCCAACCTTTTTGGTAAAGGTTCGGTTGCCGCCTTCAAGGGCACCACGAGTGGATTCACGGCACCTTGCATCGTGTAAGGGCGTGAGGAGAATACGGTGGCCCTAGTGGCTTCTTGGGGAGCATTGTGCCTCCACACCGCTCCAACGGAGACGTACTTCCCCTCAAAGGGAAGGAACTTCGGCAACACATCCTCGTCTCCAGCGGTTCCTCTTGTGGTTATTTCTTACCTTTACTTGTGTAAGCATTACTTGTTTAACTCCTATAGCTTGCTTGTGAAGTTGTTATCTTTACTTTCCATTAGTTGTCCGGGGGCATGGGTGTTTCAGTTGTAGCCGAAGGGGATAGCTTCCCCAGTGTTCGCGCGCGTTATAAATTGTTGTGATCCCTTGCTAGTCGAGGTTGTAGCCTCCCCACTTAGAGTTTGGCTTAACTAGTGTAGTGGGTGATTCCAGACACCGGTAAGTTAGGCTGATGTGTGCAGACAGGTGAGTCTTCAAATTAAAAGACCGTAGGCGGAATTAGCCCAGAGGGGCTATAGAAAAACCGTTACTCGTGGGTAAAGAGTGCACCCTCTGCAGAGGTATAAAACCTATTCGAATAGCCGTGTCCATGGTTAAGGACTACAGTGTGGGATGGGTCGAGTGTCGGTCTTAGTGTCGGTCTTCGGAGGAGAAATCTATTAAACCAGAACATTATTTGTGACCTGTGGCAGGTAGTGGTTATGATTTATCATTATTATGGACTAACCATTCATATTATTTGAAACAATGGGTACCCTTGGGACGGTTCTACCTCCCGGGTATTCGTTGTTATTTCTTTTCATTTATAAGCCCTTTCTGTGATGTCGCTCAGACGTCCGACTGTGGCATTCTTTTTATTTATAAGCCCTTTATGTGATGTCGCTCAGACGTCCGACTGTGGCATTCTTTTTATTTACAAAGCCCTTTATGTGATGTCGCTCAGACGCCCGACTGTGTCATTCTTTTTATTTATAAGCCCTTTCTGTGATGTCGCTCAGACGTCCGACTGTGGCATTCTTTTTATTTATAAGCCCTTTCTGTGATGTCGCTCAGACGTCCGACTGTGACATCCTTTTTATTTACAAAGCCCTTTATGTGATATCGCTCAGACGTCCGACTGTGACATTCTTTTTATTTACAAAGCCCTTTATGTGATGCCGCTCAGATGTCCGACTGTGGCATTTTTGCCCTTTATTTTCCTTTCCTTATAAGCCCTTTCTGTGGTGTCGCCCAGACGCCCGACTGTGGCAAGCTTGTTATTTATTTTGTTACTACTTTCTGATTGCATATGCTTTTTACTCGGATGCCCTGCTTGAATTTATGTACGGTCATATTAATATTATCCTAATGATCATAAAACATCCTCGAGCTTGTTGATGACTCACCCATATTCATGATGTTTGCGAGTACATTCTAAGTACTTATTGGCTTGTCCCTGGCTATTGTCTTGGCCAGATTCCTTGCGCGGGAAGGAACGACGTGATGACACCCCGGAGCCTACACTATTGGAGTTAGCAGCCTAGCGAAGCTAGGTGTTATCCCGGTCAGCTGTTCCCGTGGGAAATGGAGTCCCACAGACGTCGACGTGTCACACTCGCTTCCGCCATCATCCACTTGAAACCCCGTGTTGTACTTAAAGGCCAGAATGGTCTTGTACTACATATTTGTACCTTCGCTTGGAATTTTCTGTATCAAGAGGTGCCTCATCAGCTAACAGTAATCCTGGGGCTGATGAGCACAAGGGCCAAATTTTGGGAATTCAATACCCCGAAATCCCGGTCCTGACAGGTTTCCACGTTAAATCCGTGTCTCTTGTGTCTCGTTTATTCTCGTTATTATCTAACACCGATTAAGGGGACAGATCAAAACTCAAAAACCTATTGAAAACACATTGATAACCATTATCATCGCAATGTCACTACTGGTATCGTGCGCACTATTAAATCACTCAATGGTCGATGGGGCTTCATTCAGGAATCTTGCAATTGTTGAGCAGGTTGCACTACCAATGTTGAAAGTGCAAAACCAAGTGAAATGACAGAGGAAATGCTGATGGAGCAAGAATACAAAGATCATGTTAACAAACACTGTTGGACTTGACCCAGAAGCCCTACAATATCTGTAGATCATGAAGTGACAAATTTAGCTTCGAAGCTAGGTGGAGGAGCTACTGGACAGGGTTTTGGGAGTGGCAATGGTGGCGCAAGTCGGCCATGCAGATCTATGACTGATCTTTGTATTATGCTTTTTTTATCAGTTCCTTTTTTCATGAACCATATATCGCAATTGATTTTTGTGTTTGAACCTTTCGGTTAAAGTCTACTATGAATCATTTATCGGATTTATTATGTTTGAACTATCATCTATCATTGTTTCACTTAGATTATGATGCTATATAGTATATACACATATGCATATGTCTTTTCTATTTTTGTTTAATGAAAAATGGGACAATTAAGAATTTAGGGGAACAAGTTTAGGGGAACTGACAAAAGTTGCTTCCAGACAACTTCCCCTAAATTTAAGCCAACAAAATTGAATTTAGGGGAAGTTTCGTAGGGGAACTGTTGGAATGCCTCTAAGCTCTGACAATGACGGAACTGTCATTGTTTATTGAAAGATTAGTTTACTTTTTTTTGTTTACTTTAATCACACACAAAGCGTCAAAAACATGATGGTTGATCCATGGCTCATGGCACGACCACTTTCCTAACCTTCCGACTAGTGGTTCTCTGCAACTCTTTTTTCTTATCAGTATTAGGTAAACATATGCGCAGCTAAAACTTCAGCAAAACTTTTAGGAATATCCAACTATTTTTTATATGAATTTTAGGGCCACTTTAATTGACAGGATTAAGAAATCTCATGGATAAGAAAACATAATTGCAATGTCATCTCCAGTTTGTGGCAAAATTTGTTTGATCACATCATAGGGATAAAGTAATCACCTTAGGGCATCTCCAATGCCGACCCTCAAACCGTCCGCATAAGTCCGAAACGCACTGGGACGTGTTGAGCTATCCAACACTGGCCTTTACCAGTCTGCTGAGTGGTTTGGACGTGTTTTTCCCCGCAACCGGAGACAACCCGGGAGGGGGGGGGGGATTGTGGGCGTTCGGACCGCTGCCACGCCCGCGCCTGACCGCCCTAGCCGACCCAGCAACCCCACCCGCCTCTCTTGCGCTTTTCTTCTTGTGCATGCGCCGCTTCCCGCACCGCATCAATGCCGACCCAAAAGCACGCAATGGGTGGCATTGATGCCGTGATGTGACCGGAGGGAGAGCAGCGCTAGCCGACGTGACCTCTCGAGAGCCGTTTCTTCAATGCGGACGCAGCTTCCCGAGGAACCACTTCGGCTGATGCGCCGTGTTGAAGCGGCTGACCCTCCCTTCGTATGGCCTAGCCGCGGCTATTTAGGCCGTGCTCCGACGCCGTCCACATCGCAATCTCTCCGCTCTTCCTCATCCACCTCCTCCCCCTGGTCCTCTTCCTCCACAACTCCGTCGATGGGCAAGTCGTGGGCCTCGGCGCCGGCAAGCGACGGTTCCTAAACGGGCTCCAGAGGATCGTGGCGACGCCGCTCTCGAACTCTGGGGCCATCGTCCTCATCAGCGGGTGACTCCTCGATGAAGGCAAAGATCGTCATCTCCTCCGATGACAAGGAAGACCAGGCGACGCAGCAGTCCACGCCGACAGTGCAGGCCCAGGTGTACGTCGCCACGGACGAGGACCCCAAGCCGCAGATGGAGTTGATGCTCTGTTGCTCCGTGGCGCCACCGGGGACGCTCCTCCCTATGAAGCTAGAACCGGCATCCCCTCTGCGCTCTTCGCCGCCCAAACGCAACGTCCAAATCGGACGCCGCCTGAAGGAGGAGCGGATCTGGCCGCCGCCCCTGCGCGTGAAGGAGGAGCAGATCTTGCTGCCTCCCTGACGCGTCAAGGAGGAACACTGCTCGCCGCCCCTTCCCAATGCGATCATGGCGAAGGCGCGCGGTCGCATTCTCCACTACCTCGGCAACGGCGGGGGCGGCGACAACTGTTCGTCGTCCCGGAGCGCCATGACAGCGCAGGAGTACGCCAATAGGGAGCAGCGCCGACGGGATAGGCGCAACGCGACACACTGGTCCAAGTTCGTGGCAGACCCAGACCTGACATATGCCTGGGTCCCCTGGACCGCTCCGTGATGACGTTGGAGACGGCCAAGCGCCGTCTCCGCCGCCTCGATAGGGAGATGACCAAGTACGGTGAGGAGTGGTCTCTCAGCGTGATCGCCGCCGCCAACGCTGCCTCCTCCAAGGACCACCACCCTCTTCCCCAACCCAGGTTCTCGGTAGCCGCAGCCGCACTACGCACGCGCCCTTCCGCCGCCTAAAGCCCGACTTCGACGTCGGATCCGGCGACGATGACAGAGGAGCAGCCGCCGGTCAGCCTGGCAGGATCTACGAGGTCACCGTCAAGTATAGTGTATATCAGGGTTTTTGGTTTTTAGTTCACCGAACGAAATATCGTCCAATTTTATGTAAAATTATCCTAGTTTACATGAACTTCATCAGGTTTATATCAAAATCTGCCCGGTTTGCACGAATTTCATCTGGATAGTTCAAATAATTGTTGAAATGTATGCGGCAGCATTGAATGACGGCTTCCGACATCAATGTCCGCGAACAGATGCGGAGGAAAATTTGCAGGTCGGCATTGGAGGTGCCAAAGAACTTTTTGTTGGTTTGTACTTTGTAGAATTGGAAACCACATGAATTTTCCATACGATTTACTCCCTCTGTTCCTAAATATTTGTCTTTCTAGACATTTTAAATGGACTACAACATACAGATGTATGTAGACATATTTTAATATGTAGATTCACTCATTTTGCTTTATATGTAGTCACTTGTTGAAATCTCTAGAAAGACAAATATTTAGGAGCGGAGGGAGTACTTGGCATGGAATTCTATGTGAAAATTTCCATCAAGTTGAGTATTACATTTTTTATTCTTTGTTACAATTATAACCACATATGTCATCCACATAATCTTTTGGAACATTCTGGCGCTTTTTCTCTAGCTCAACCAAACAACACATATTGTACATTCACTCGGTTCCTGTAGAATTCGGCATGTCATGAAATCCAATCCAACAGATATTGCACTGGCTCTGGCTTATTGCTTTGTGTACGGTTCAACAACATATTGTCAAAAAAGAAAGAATTTACAGCAAACAACATTGTGTACACTATTTACGCTGTGAGCCCCTGTTGGGCCATATCAGCTTATTCAGTTTTAGAGAAGACAATACATGAACTGATGCATACATTTTCGACTGTACACTTCAACAACTATTATTGTAAACTGTGTAAACAACATGAAGCAGCAAATGCATTATGCACCTGTCTTTGTTTAGTAATCTGTATTTGGCTGCCCCATCTGTAATAGTTTCACATTTACGGGGCTATGTCCTCATTGGTGTGTGAAGGTGTATAGTCATTCGCTCCCGGAAGATAGAGCATTTGCTTCGATCCAGTCGAAAGCAAGTGGACTGAGGAAGGCATCAGGGATTCCGAAAGAACCGACAATAGCAAGCGCATGGGGCCTGAGTTCACTGCACAGTATCATGACTTCTTTCCTCACGGTGGCTACATTGTCCCGCGACAAATAACCATATCTCAGAAAAGATGCAGATTCATCTATGCACACCATAACATACATAGACCTCAGCAACCCCAATACATCCTGCGAATGACAAATTCAAGGTATGATGAGGATTACTTTTACAAGAAAAAAAGTCACACATCATTCTGATGTTTCCAGTCATCGGTGGGAAGTGAATATACCTTTAAAGAACCAGCAGGAGCATTCATCTCGTCTTCCAAAAATATTTGCAAAATTATGCGCTCAGTAAATGCTCTAGCTAAGTCTTCAGCAATTTGGTAGCTCTGGGCGAATGTCATTCGCGTTAATCTTAATGGAAATTTAGATCAGCAAGAAAATATGCAGTAGAAAGTAAAATTTACCAGCATCAGAGCCCTTTCTTTGCTTTCCCCTTGTGCCAGATAGCGAGCTACCTCCTCTGCGAACTGTTTCAGTAAATCCCGCTCCCTCAAGCAGAGCAAATCCATCTAGCCATATGCACATAGCCAACATAAAGACAGGATTTATCCCATGACAATAATAATATTAAAAGGGCAGCCCGGTGCACGTAGCTCCCGCTTGCGCAGGGTCCGGGGAAGGGTCCGACCACTTTGGGTCTTTTGTACATAGCCTTTACCTACATTTCTGCAGGAGGCTGTTTCCAGGACTCCTGACATAGAAATCTTATCACTAACAAACTGCAATCAAATTCTTTACCTGGAACTTGGAGCTCCTTAATATGTCACTTGTCAGACTATGGGGAATAACAGGGCAAGGACCATTCAGATGTTCCAATCCCAATCCCTTGAATGGCTTCTTCTTCCTTTGCCCTGTTAAAAATTCAGCATATAGGGCTTTGCTTACCTGCGTCAACAAGATTAAATAGGTACAATAAAGACAAGTTTGAAGTATCTACCAGACACATGCATGGACAATGAACAACAATAAATGAAATAACCTGCTGGAGTAGAACATTATTGTCACCCTCAAATGTAGACTGAACATCAAATTCGGCTTTGAAAATTCCAACGCGATTCTCGGTCTTTAAACCTTGGCCACCACAGGCCTCACGACACTCCTAACGGAAGAGAAGGAAAATCCAGTGAAAACCACTGATCCAAATATACCCAAAAAAAATGCTGATAACCCTTTTAACAATACCTGAAGCGTGGTCATATTCTGCCAGGTTAATGTAGCTTTCAGAGCACTAGAGTAAACATGTATCGCTTTACTAATTTCAGGTGTTCTTTTCACATACATATTTTTCATAAAATTACTAGCACTGCTCATCATACATCTGCATAATAAAAGAAAAGTAAGTACCAGTGAAAACATTGGCAAAAAAGGAAGGTTTGCATTAGAGTCCAATTAGGGGTGCAAATTTCTGAGGACTAGGGTACCCTCCAACCCTCTTTAGTTCAATCAAATGAACTAAAAGTTTCAAAAACTGATGTGATTTTGGAAATTTAGTTCATTTGGTTGAACTAAAGAGGATTGGAAGTTAGTTCATTTGGTTGAACTGAAGAGGATTGGAAGGTACCCTACAGGTTACGCATTTGCATCCCTAAGTCCAATTATATGGTGTGGAATATTTTTGCATCAAAAATTCAAAATGCTAATAGATCCTATAGTTTCATAACTATGATTACAGATTTGGCATTTCATAACTAGAACACTAAAATATAATCCATTGCCCCATAGATTAGACATTAGAGCAGTAACGTTAAATGATTAGCAAGACATAAAAATAGGCGAGTGGCGCAACAAATTCGATATGCAAGAACTACCCTTTTATGAGAAATGATCATATTGATTTGACTGAAAGTACTATAAACCAAGACGAGCTAGTAGCATACACTTTTGCGAGCAAAGGTAGGAGGCGCCTCTGGTGACTGGGATAATCAAGTAACAGCATTTCAGGACCATCTGGTGTAATTGAAAAGGCCCTCCTTGACAAAGCATATCTCACAGCAATTGCTAGGCCTACCTGTAAGCATGAAAAAGAAAGAGTGCATAACCACAGTTAAAATAATATGTAGGCATGGAAAATTGATCGAAAGCTAATTCCTCTGGGTGACTAGTCCTGACTACTTGCTTATTGCTGGCACTATCTGGTCTGTACTAGATCAAACGTATTCCTCAAAACAAAAATGTCACGATGTTCCATTGTTGGCTGGTAAAAAGCTGAAAACAGCTGGTTCCATCAAAACACGGTCAATGTTCACATTACAACCAAACTTATCTGGGTGATCAAAAGTTCAGACTCATAACCTGTCCCTGTCCATATAGATGATATTCCCCTTCGTTTGAGCCAGACAGACCACCAGACTACCTTTACTAACTTCCACTGTTTTAACCTGACGAGTCCAATTTCAATCATCCTATTTCTGCAAGCTTATGTAGTTAAATACATCTATATTCTATACCTATGGGACTCATGAAGAAAAGTATGGAATAACTTCCATGTATTTACCGAAAAGGAAAGGCCACCCAACATACCTTTGAAATATAAACCGCGTTAACTGCAATATTTACCCGGCCAAGAGTAAGAGGGGACAAAAAAGCTGCAAACCTCTGCAAATAAGAAACTTTGTTAATTTGGAAGTAAGAATAAAACGAACGTAGCAAACTGCGAAGCTCTGTTGACAGCTCTCCCCTCTTCTAACTGTATGCGTGTGTGAGAGAGAAATGATGGATAGGTGGGGTCCGGTACCTGATCTGGGTTATCTATCATGCTAACATATTTCCCATCTGGCAAAACATCAGCAACCAGATTTAGCAAATTCTCTCGAGGAACACGTATATTGTTAAACCTGAAAGGACAGTCAACAATGGTTGACATACAATGAATGCCATACGGATACAGTAGACCAAAAGATCTACAAATACAATGACTCACCAAATCCGACCATTATCAACACCATTTAGTCCAATCTTATGGCCACAGTCAGCTATATGGATATTAGGCAACACATTTTCATCTTGATCCCTGATCTGAGCTATGAAAGCGTGGACTCCTTCATTTCTTCCATTTATATGGAGCTGAGCAAAGACGATTGTATGTGTAGCATGCTGTAAAAGGACATGAACACTTATAGTAGCTTATAAAGAAATGTTAAGCCTATATGTGCACAATAAGGTAAGTGAGATTTCATCTCACATTAGCAGCTCCACCAATCCAGTACTTCTGAGCTGACTCGCAGGGAGTATTTATCACAAACTCTCCTGTTTTGGAATCATAAGTTGCTACTGTCTCAATTCCTCGTACCTTCCAAGTTCGTCAATAGAAGAGAAGGAAAGCTTCATCAGTACAACTAACATAGGTTACACAATCAAGAAAAGACATTGTCACCACTTACATTGCTCCCATGACCCAATTCTGTCATTGCAAAACAACCTTTGATGACATAGTTTTCTGTGTCCAACAACCATTTGTCATGATGGCGCTTCGTTCCAAGAAACTTGACAGCGCCTCCCCTTAAATGCACACATAAAAAAAAGGTAAACATCAGAAGATTCTCAATGAAAGGTAGAACCTGTTTCTTCCAGAACATCCCAGAAATCACAAGAAAATGTTAGATATTATCATTCTAGTTTTCTGGACAAGATTGCTTGTCACATACTCCCTCTGTAAACTAATATAACAGTGTTTAGATTACTATTTTAGTATTCTAAACGCTCTTATATTAGTTTACGGAGGGAGTACTAGCATACCCTACAAAATTGATAGCCAAAAGCATATCCCTAGATCATCACAAAAGAGGACAATAATAAAAAAGAAAGTACTAAACTTCGAACCAAAATAGGTGTGATCTTTATTTCTGACACCATGTTCACCTTAAGTTATGCGCTAAATATCCTAGATTTAAAACTATTCAAAGATATCCAATAAATGGAATAGAACAGTAAATCCAAATTTTGGCACAATTTACAACCGTCAGGCAGGCACGAAATTTTTGAATGCTAAGTGGCAAGCTTCCAGGTTCCGGTAGCCAATGCTAGCACCATTTCCCAGTGTTGCAAATCCAATTATCAAAATTGGAAACAAGAAGCAATTCCCCATGGGTAGCAAACGGTTATCCAGAGGAAATAGTAACAAAAAGGAAAAGGCCTATACTCCTTTATCTTAAAAGAACAAACTAACGTGGTTAGCTACTTAGCCAGCTTCCATATGCCTCCCCAGCGTCACTGTATCTGTATGGATAACTCTTATTATGAAAAGAGCTACAGTATACACATTAGAAGTTGCCAGTCCAGCAAAACAGAAAGACAAATTAAATGCATAGAAAAGAAACCATATTGAGAAGCTGGACAGCTGAAATAACCGGATGGTGCTAGTCCAGTCGACTGTCAGCCCGCTGGTCGTGGAGGCCCAGCCCATCCCGAGCGCATATAAATTCATGTGGCTGCGTAAAGGTTCGCTGGATCCCTCGCTAGGTTTTCCAGCCATCAAATCTAAGTGCGGGGGCTAGGTCGCGGTGCGCATCGTCTTCTCCGGACTCATCCCCCTCCTCCACTTGTGTGTTCCTTTGCGGAGGTGGTCGCTACGCGTCCTC
Source organism: Secale cereale (assembly GCA_902687465.1). NCBI lineage: Eukaryota > Viridiplantae > Streptophyta > Magnoliopsida > Poales > Poaceae > Secale > Secale cereale. The sequence goes on from LR738715.1 coordinate 630,010,973, forward strand.
GCGAAGACCGGCGCACGACCAAGCGGCCTCTGGACCCGCCGGATCCGGAGGTGGAGCGCTGCAGTGAGCAAGATCTGCGCGAGCAGGCGCAACGCGAGCGGCGGCCGGCTCACGAGGGGGATTTGGATCCTCCTCCACCGTCGTGGAACAAGCAACAGGAAAGAAAGAAGAAGAAGGAGCCAAGGCATCGGAGTCAAGATCTGCAGCGTAAGGAACCAAAGAAACCAAAGCATAAGCCGTCTGGGTCGCTGGCTCTGCCAGCCCAGACGCTACTAGCTCTGCCTTCCTCCTCACAGGGCATGCCCTTGGCGCCCATCCTGGTCGAGGAAGCAGACCGGCCAGAGTGCTTCAAGTGCGGACGCAGTGGACACTTCCAGTCGCAACGCCAATTCAAGCCGCTATGTGTGTTGTGCAAGGAAGATGGGCATGCTTCTGCTTACTGCCCCTCCCGTGGCAAGCCACTGATGCTTCAAACTATGGGCCATGCGATCCCAGGGGAGGGCTTTTTCTGCTTCAGTTCGAGGAAGCAGACGATGAAGACAGTGGGGTCCTTGGGGGCAATGCGGCCATCATTTCGGCAGATCCAGGCACCCTCTCTCAGCGGATTCTAGAAGATGAGCTCAGGCACCTCGTCGAGGGGGCTTGGGACTGGCAGGTTGTGCAAATCTCGGAGGTGGAGTTCACAGTAGTCTTCCCATCCCCGGACATGTTATGGATGGCCACCCGCAGTGGGAAGTTGTTCCTTCCCCTCAACAATATCACAACAAGGATCCGCGAGTTGGTTTGGGAGGAGCCCAAGGGGGAAGTGATGCCGGAGGTGTGGGTGAGGCTCTCGGGCGTGCCCAAGAAGCACCGCCGTAAGGACAGGCTGATGGCTGCTATGTCTATGATTGGCCTCCCTCTGGTGGTGGACGAGCTCTCGCTCATTCGTCGGGGGCCAGTGAGGATGAAGTTCGCGTGCTGTGCTCCAGCCAAGCTGCGGGGCACGATCAAGATCTGGTTCAACAACATTGGATACAACATCACGTTGGAGCCGGAGCTCAAGCCCATGCTTAAGAGTGGAGGCCCGCCTCCTCCCAATGAGAACAATGGCAAGGGTCCTGATGGCGATGACAAAGACAAGGAAGAGAGCATGGACGACGAATCCATCGACACTGAAGCTTGGGACAAGTTGGGCGACAAGGGAAAGGATGGCGGTGCTTCTAATGGGGCCAGTGCCATGGCGGTGGATTTGGTGCCTCCCCCAGCTCCGTCCTCGCACTCACAGGCCACGGGTAAGGGTGGGCCAGGCAGTGCTCATGCCTCTAATTTGCTATCACCGCTTGTTCCTTTGGTGCCGGTGGTGCCAGAAGCTGGTGCTAAGGGCATCCTAGCGTCGTGCGAGGGCTCTGGACTCGCGGTGCAGCTGTCCCCACTGTCGGTGAGCGTGGGTGGCAGCTCTCCCTCTAATGTGCTCGACAAGGCGCTGCCGCTCACACCTGCGCCTACCACTAGTAAGGCTTTCAACCTGCCTCTTGAAGATCGTGCAGACATTGGCTGGGCTAGCCATGTGTCGTGGGAATTCAGCAAGAGCCACTCTGGTGGCCAAGCTAATAAGACAACGGGCCGCAAGCAGGCGTCCAGGGCGGTGCCAGTTCTGGAGGGTACGGGCGCGCCGGAAACTCCCCGTCCGGTGGTGATGGTTCTCGCCTCGCCTCATCCTGCCTCTGGGACTCGGGGAGGGGAGCGCTCCACCCCTCCCTCCGGTGACGCGCTGCGCGACAAGGTGGCGGCTGTGGCGCTTATCTCCAAGGCCAAGCGTTCCAAGGCGGCTACAGTAGGTCCCCGTCGTTCCAGCGTGAGGCCAAAGGGCCCCAAGGGCGTTCTCTCCTCTCTTGAACGCGCGCAGCTGCTGACAGCAGAGAAGAACCTTGAGCTCACAGGTAACAAAGTTCCAAGATATTCCATTCTAGATGCTTTCTCTGATGATCACATGCTCAGGTTTTTGGATGATTGAGGGGTCTTGTGCGGGCTCCTCTGCTGATATTCTTTCTCTCATTCAATCGAAGGAGCTGGCGCAAGCTGCCTTAGCGGAGGCAGTTGCGGCTAAGACTGCGACAGCTAGCACGGAAGTAGGGGTTTCCGTTCCCAGTTCAATGGTGCCCATGGAAGAAGGGGTGGTGGCTGGGGCTGCTTCTCTTTCCTCTCCCCACCGTACTAGCACGGTGAGGCGCGTGGCCAAATCTTAGAAATCATATTATCTAGATGAGGCACCTTTTCTGGAATATCCGTGGGTTCAGCCATGTTGGTAGGAAGACGCAACTGAAACAGTACATGCGTAATGAATCGATTGACGTTGTTGCTCTGCGGGAGACAATTAAGTCTGCTTTTAGGCACCTCTCCATTGACCCTCTAGAACGCATTGTTTGGCGCTGCACTCTGGTGGGCTGCTTCTTGGCTTTAATCGTGATTGCTGCGACGTAGTTTCCTGGGACGAGGGTGTCTTTTTCCTTTCTGCTCATATTAGATATCGTTCTTCTCTGCGTGAATGGGTGGTAGTGGTTGTGTATGGGCCGGCAGACACCCGTTCTGTGGATTTCTTGGGAGAAATCCAGGCCAAGGTTGTCGCGGTTGCCGCGGCTCACCTGCCAATTGTGGTGGGCGGTGATTTTAATTTGATTCGCTCCAGTGCTGACAAAAATAACGACGACTTCTATTGGCCACGTGTGGCGCTTTTCAACAATGTGAACGCGGCCATGGCGCTTAGGGAAGTGGCCAGATCAGGGGCATGGTACACTTGGACTAACAAGCAGCTCGCTCCAGTCCGTAGTGTTCCGGACCGTGTATTTGTGTCCTCTGAGTGGAAGATGTTGTTCCCCCTATGGAACCTTATCGCTGAAACTCGCATAGGTTCGGATCATATCCCACTTGTTCTGTCCTCTGGGGTGGACCGCTTGCGGCTAGATTCTTCTTTGAGAAACAGAACAGCTTGGTTTGAAGTGGAGGGCTTCAACCAGATGTTCTTAGGTAAGTGGGATGCAGCCCTTGCCGGGGTTGGGTCGCAGCGCGGCCCCCTGGATATGTGGGTTGCTGCTGCGGCTTCGTGCATTGCTGCAAGGCTGGGGAGCCAACCGGGGGCGCGACGACAAGCTGCTCAGGTCTAACCTGGTCTCGGAACTGGCTGCCCTGGATGTCCAGGCTGATCAGAGACAGTTTTCTGAGGCGCACCGATACGCCATCGAAAATTTAGTGTTGTCCATTGCTCGCTTTTAAGGGCGATGCAAACACTGGCTATTTCCATGCCCGCGCTAATGGTCGTCGTCGCAAGTGTGCGATCCTGCGCTTGCAATCGGAGCAGGGGCTCCTGCTTAGCCAGGGAGATATTGCTAAACACATTTACAATTCCTACATCCAGCTTATGGGTTCTGAGGAGCCTAAGTTCGCAGGTTTGCGTCATGATTTGTGGGATCAGACACAGCATGTTTTCTCGCAGGAGAATGAGGAGCTACCCATCTCGTTTTTGCCCAAAGAAATCGATGACGCGCCCTGTGCAATGAAGTTGGACACTGCTCCGGGCCCTGATGGTTGGCCTGTTGCGATGTTCTGTAGGTTCTGGCCTGCTCTGAAAGGCATCTTTTTTTCCATTTTCAACCGGTTTGCGTTAGGAACCGTAGATATCACGCGCCTCAACTTTGTTATTCTCTCGCCAATCCCGAAAGTGTAAGGTCTAGACAATATCCATCAGTTTAGGCCGATTGTTCCCTCAACGACGCTTTTAAACTGTGTGTCAAAGCCTGTGCTTCCCGTATGGCCCCGATAGCACATAGGGTTATTCATAGATGCCAGTCTGCATTTATCAAGGGCCGTTTCATCCTGGAGGGCCCCGTTGCGCTCCAGGAGATTGTTCATGAGCTCAAATGCACAAAACAATGAGCGATTCTCAAGCTGGACTTTGAGAAGGCCTAGAACCGGGTTAACTGGGTCTTCTTGCCGGAAGTGCTGCTCCGTAAGGGTTTCACTGCAGGCTAGGTGCACCATGTCTTGCAGCTGGTCAGGAGAGGGGG
>LR738715.1:630022849-630058066 GCA_902687465.1 Secale cereale
TGTATCTTTGATCCTGTAATCCACCATTGCTACTTGAGTTCATATGTGAGAGTGATAGATCGAGGAAGATATCGTTAGGTTGCTAACAGACATATATGTACATTCGGCTTGTACATTAGGGAAAATATCATGTGCTTCTGACCCTCCCATGCTCCCCTTGTACGGCACTCTTGGGTCGTTGGATTGTGGGTCCAACCGCGGATCCAACGGCCATAGGAAGAGCTCGCAAAAAATCCAAAATCTGAAGTCTTGAAATGTCGGCCATGTTCAAAGGCTCTGATGCTCATGGATCCTATATTCAACGGCTCAGGAGCTCTTGTATCATGGAACATGGGAGGAGTTGGAGCACCCAATATATTTTTCATGTACATTGTCCCATATTGTAAGGGCATAACAATGGAAAACAATGTTGCATGATGGGCATTTGAAGGATCGAGCATGTCCGACAAGGTTATACCTATGGGGTAGGCTCATACTGACATATGGCCCAGCCTAAGGCCCAAGACAATCAAGAGTACGGTCCAGAATACAACGAGCCAAGAGGGCCACCTGACAGGACCAATGAAGCTACAACCCAAGATGTCAAATTTCAGAGGGATCCCACCACGAGACCAAGTGCATATAGTCGGGAAACAACCCCAGACGGACAAGACCTAACAGGCGGTCACCAGGAGGACAGGAGCAGTCGGATTGACAACAGTCAGCTACGTCCTAGGATTTCATAGCCTCCATGATGTCATAAATACCATTGTTACCCAATGATAGAGCAATCTAGTAAATACGATAGTTACTAACAAGTAATGACCATGAAACAGTCGCTCATGCCTTAGACCATCCATATCACCTATTACCAGCATGTTATGACACCCCTCCTAGTGCGCTCTACATAAGCGGGGAGGAGGGCACCAGACTGAGGGTTGAACTCCCTCATATTGTAATCTACGCCAAGAGTAAAGAGCACGATGAGAGGAGCATGGTTCTAAACCTGTATAAACTGTTGTGCACACTTCCATCTGTACAGTTTGATACATACAATTGCCTCTACATACACACACCCATAGTATTGTCATGATTATATCCACCATAGCTGGCGCCCGCCATGAGGCAAGCGTCTATCGACATCATGATGTAGATGGCTCCTTCATTGACTCCCACTGGCAGCATCCGTTTTGGTGTCCTCGAGTTCTTCATCGCTGACTCGGCGTTGCACCCCGATGCCCCATTAAACAGTGTTGACCTGCCAGCGCGTAGGACCGTCCATCACTGGGCCAATGGATCGGGCGTTTGAGACTTTAGCTCCAGCTGTCTAGCTTGGTGCCGCGACGCCGCTAGAAGCACTTAGGCAAGCCTTGCCCCTAGTTTCATTGTTCTGAGAGCCAACTCATTGGGATGATGGACGCCGAATTGTTGATCCCTCTACTGGAGTCTGACTCCGGGAAGGAAGATAGCTGCAGGATTTAGGGTTCTTTGGCGGAGGCTTTCATGGATGGCACACCATCCCCGAGTCAAGCCTTCGACTAGCTGCACTGACTGATCCATCTGTTGCGGCTTGCAATGTTGTGACAGGTGTGACAGGTAGCAGATTGATACTTCTATTTTGCATCCATATTTCCTATTGTTATTTATCTTGTTTTAAGTTATATTCCATATTATGGTGCAATTCTAATGCATTTTATCTCTTAAAATGCAAGATACATCAAAAGAGGGAGATTAGCGACAACTAGAATTCTGACCTGAAAAAGCTACAACATAGATAACAATTCTCCAGAGATCGAAATGACGTGAAATTTTACGAAGATTCATTTCGGAATATATATAAATACTGGAAGAAAGAAGTACGAAAGAAGAGACTCGATGGGCCCACAAGCCAAGGGGCACACCCTACCCCCACGACGCGCCACACTGGCTTGTGAGGGCCACTAAAGGTCCACTACTGATGTCCGATGAGTGATATTTTTGCACTCATTTCAACCTTGTTTAAATTGAGATATTTCATTAAAGAGAGATATTCGCTCCGATATTTCCACTAATGACTAATGAATGCAAAGGATTCCACAAATCCTTGCTTTAATATTTTTTTCCACATCAAATGGTCTAAAAAGGGAAGATATCACGTGGGAGAAAAGAAAGGAAGGAAAATGGAGAAGAAACAAATCATTAGGAGGCGTCAGAAGGCCTCCAGAGCGAAAGACGGCATTCCATGCGACTGCATGCACTCGCATGAGCGGTGGTTTGGCATGGAAACCGAGATAGGTTGTCCACCCAAACAACTTTTATCAAGGGGACCCCGTCAAAATGTCAACAGAATGAGCATAGGAGGAATGTCGAGCACAACCACAACCCATTCATCATCATCTTCATCCACAAACATGCCACCATTTTCACCTCCATAGCCATCTTCGCCATCGTAGCTCTCTCTCATCTAGTTCATACTTGTAATCGTGCATCACACAAGGCATCTATTGTAAGACATATTGCAATCAATCAATCTCAAGATGTGGTCTCCAATGATTTCTTCTCGCGATTTGATCTCCATGTGTGAGTAGTCAGGTAAGGCCTAGGGTGAGGTATGAGCCTTGCAGCCCCACGTATTTGGTGAAGGGATCGATGAAAGTCTTTGACACAACGTCTAGTATGTGTAAAATAAAACTGTGTCATGAAGTATCTCTTGTCTTGTCTGTGACCTTCATCCCTGCAGGTACCCAGGTTCATGGAGATCGAGCACTGGTGAGGTTAGTATCAAGGGGACCATGAAGTGTTATACGTAACACTGGTGACAGTAAGGTTTAGTAGGGTAACATGGATCATATGCTTGGGTATTCATGAGGTGTAGTCGTTAAACGCCCAAATCTTTTGTCTGATATTTATATCTTAATTATCAGGGTAACCCCGTGAGACGGGTATGGACTTCGGTAGGACAACTCATTCTTGGTGCAGGACTCGTGCCGGTCAAGATGTAATTTGGACACATCCCCCATTCCAAACGAAGCAAGCACCTCTTGATGGGTGACTTCCTCAGCACAAACTAATATCATTTTTATCCCAACACCAGTACATCGTTGTAAACATTAAGACCTCATCCCTATACCTTCTTTTACTTTTTTGAATCATTATTTGCTTGTTGATCCAGTCAAAAGCTGGATTTAACAGTTTTGCAAAAGCTTTCTAGAGACCATCGCTTAAAGGGAGTCTTCCTCTCGTGGGTTCGATACACAGGGTCACCTCCGAGGAAATAGGTGCGGGATACCCTTTCTTGTTCCAATACCGGATCAATAAAAAAGAGATATCAATGTCCTTCTCTTATATGAAGCCATTTACCATAAAAACATAAGAGTGTACTTTTGGGAATAACCGCCGCCGTTGAGGCAGAACCAGGGCAGGAGCACTTTTTGCTCTCCAACGGAGTGATTCTGCCAGGGAAACTTCCCACCGGGAGGGGGAAATTGAAGCCATCGTCATCACCAACACCCCTCTCATTGTGGAAGGCTTCATCTACATCAAAATCTTCACCCGCACCATCTCATCTCCAAACCCTAGTTCACCTCTTGTGCTCAATCTTTGTATCAAACCTCAAATTAATACTTGGGGGTGCTAGTAGTGTTGGTTACACCTTGTAGTTAATGCTAGTTGGTTTACTTGGTGGAAATCATTATGTTCAGATTGTTGATTGTATATTTATACCCACAAAACAAGTTTAATATTATGCGCTGTGAGTAGTTCTATTTGTTCTTGAGGACATGGGAGAACTCTTGTTATTAGTAATCATGTGAGGTTGATCATGGTTCAGTGTTTCGATGATATGTTGTGTTGTTCTTCTCCTAGTGGTGTTACGTGAAGATGACTACATGACACTTCACCATGTTTGGGACTAGGGAAATGCATTGTGGAATTATTTTGTAGGTGATGGGCTGTGGGAGTGACTGAAACCTAAACCCTAGTTTATGAATTGTTCTGTGAGGGGTTGTTTTGAACTGACATGTTTAATAATATGGTTAGATTTATCTTAATTACTTATCTTGTATTTTTGAATGCTTGCATGGAAGGTATAATCATAAGTAGGAGTTTGTTCAAGTAAGAACAACACCTTAGCTCCAGTCCACCCACATAACAACCTACCAAGGAAATGAACATAAGTCGATGAATCATGGTGAAAGTAACTAGACGATATTCCCATGTGTCCTCAAGAGTGTTTTATCACTATCACAAGTTCCACCAACTTGTCCTTAGCAACATTAAGGAATGTTCCACTTGTTGCACCTTTCTATGTACGTTTGTTACTTGCTACTTATTACCAATTATCTCTATCTATCAAAACTATCTTACAACACTTACAGAGAATACCTTGCTGAAAATTGCTTATCAATTCCTTCTGATCCCCATTGGGTTTGACACTCTTACTTATTTAAAGGACTACGATTGGTCCCCTATACCGGTGGGTCATCAAGACTCTTTTCTGGCACCATTGCCGGCAAGTGTACCGCTCTTGGTAAGGAAACATTTATTATACATGCTGATTTATGTCTACACTTGTTACTATGGAAGATAATCCTTTGAGAGGCTTGTTCGGGGCATCTTTACTCGAGCACAATTGGTGAGAGATGAACCTCTACCTACTTATTTTTTTTATGAAATTCCTCTCGGTATTATGGAAAAATTGCATCTAAATCCCTATGTAGGAGATGGAATAATACATCCTCATATGCACTTAATTTTTATGGATGAATTATGTGTATTGTTTAAGCTTGGAGGATTATCTAGGGATGGAGTTAAAAACAAGTTATTCCCATTATCTTTGGAGGGAAAAGCATTGGCCTCGTATTGGCTATTAGATAATTCGGATTCATGGCACTAGAACCGAATGAAGCTTGAATTCCATAAGAATATTTATCATATGCACTTGGTTCATCGTGATCGGAATTGTATCTATAATTTTCTGCCTCGTGAAGGAGAAAGTATTTCTCAAGCTTAGGGGAGTCTTAAGTACTTAGTGCTCAAATGACACAATCATGAGCTCTTGAGAAATATTATTGTTTGAAACTTTCATGCTAGGACTTCTCTTTGCGATAGAGAAATGCTTGATTCTTCTTCTATGGTTCTTTCTTGAGAAATATTATTGTTTGAAACTTTCATGCTAGGACTTCTCTTTGCGATAGAGAAATGCTTGATTCTTCTTCTATGGTTCTTTCTTGAACAAACAAATTGAATTCAAATGAGATCTTATTGAAAGAATTAAATGCAACTCTGAAGATAGGGAGTTTGAAAAATGTAAAGAGTCGAGTATCAATCTTGAATATGTTTGTGTTAAGTCTTTTGTAGAAACATATGTCTTTCATGAGTTTAGCGCAAAGTATGTACTTGATTCTGAGATAGTAGTTAATTTCTGTAAATCTTTTGTTGCTCATGTTGATCTTCCTAAAGAGAAGTGGTTGAAATATCATTAACCTATTAAAGATACTTGTGAAGAACCTATTATTGCTAATACTGAAATACAAGATTATTCTGCCAATCCTGTTGTACCTACTGCTTACACCGAAAAGCCTCATTTGTTCGAACTATGCCCTAGAGGCAATAATATTGTATTATCATATTTCCGTTTTCATAATTAAGAGTTTATATTATATGATATAATTGCTATGATCTTGGAATATGTGATTAAGTGGAAAACTCATATGCATGTGTGGAATGATAAACATTAAAGATTAGGTTCCTGGTCTAGCCTCTAAATAGCTCAAGTGTTGTTGGTGATCATGTTTTCTGTATCTAAGGATATTGTCGGTGTCAAAACCGGTAGATCTCGGGTAGGGGGGGGCAAGCTATGCATTTAGAGGATCGATGGTAACAGGAGGCTGGGGACACGATGTTTTACCCAGGTTCAGGCCCTCTCGATCGAGATAATACCCTACTTCCTGCTATATTAATATGGATGAATATGAGTACAAGAGTTGATCTACCTCGAGATCGTAATTGCTAAACCCTAGAGTCTAGCCTATGGGGATATTGTGATGTAGATGATCCCCTCTACGGACTAAACCCCCTAGCTTATATACACGCTAGAGAGAACCTAGGGTTACAAGGGTGACTTGGGGAGGAAATAATTGATACATCCGGACTCTTCGCTTGACTTTCTATGCACATAGTAGTCCTGACCCAATACGGGGGGATAGTCTTCTGCTTCTTCTTTTGTGGCCCATCAATACGGCCCAACTTCATCGACCCGGACGCCAGAGGACTCCTGAATACAGGACTCCCTCAGTAGCCCCCGAACTTGCCTTCAAGGACGAGATTGTGTCCGGCTTCATGTCTTTGGTCTTGCAAGGTGAGTCCTCCTGGATGATAGTTCGACTTCTTTAAATATTGTATCCCGTTGATTCCTTGCCGTCGTCGCCTTGGCTTCCATGTGTCCAACGAATGCGAACTATCTGGGCAGTTTTACAAATACCACCTTGAATGTATAGGGAAGGCGCCTATATAAGAGAATAGATCCCAGTTGCCTCTCCATCCCATTCCACGCGGAAGAAACCCTAGTGCCTGCAAAAAATCTTCAAACATGGCTAGCGCCCCAAGCTCTTCCTCGCGCCCTCATGGCCCTCGTGCAGGAGATTGGAAAAGCTGCTCTATATCCCATGCACGTCTGAGGACACTTCAAGCGCAGGGATATCTCCCTCCAGAGGATCTAGTCCCTGTCCGGACGGACTAACTTCTATTGACAATCAAGCCCCGGCAGAGAGCTTTCCCAACCCCTCCGATGGAGAGCGGGTATGTTTTGTCCCTTTCCTTTTAAGACGCGTAGGTTTCCCCGTCCACCCCTTCCTTAGGGGACTCCTGGAGTTCTATGGTCTTCAATTGCACGATCTCACGCCGGGGTCTATCCTGCATATCGCGGGTTTTGTCGCTTTATGCGAACTATTCTTGGGCTGTGAGCCTCACTTTGAGCTGTGGTGAAAGTTCTTCTGCCTTGTCCCTCAATCGGAAAAGGGATCAATATTTGAAGTTGGGGGCGCCGAAGTATGGCACATAGTAGGGATAGGCTACCTGCCCGGTACTCCAAAGAAGGCATCCGAAGAGTGGCCTTCGGAGTGGTTCTATATTGAGGATGTTGCCCTGCCGGATCCAGTTCGGCAAGGCCTCCCCAAATATTCCAGTGCTCCGCCAAAGAAGCTTTTCAACTGGTGTCCCCGCCGTCCCTCGGAAGAAGAGAGAGCGGAGGATAGCAGACTCGTCGGCAAGGTCAGATTGCTCGCCAGTACGGGGTTATCTATAATTGAAGTGATGTCTATTTCAATAAAGCGATGCGTGTAGCCACTCCAAGCAAGAGGATTCCCAATGTGGCATTATAATGGCCGGAATGATGCCTCACGCTTCTTGCGCCTGGGTCCGGACGACCCTGTCGCTCTAGCCGTCATCCTGGAGGGTCTTTGTAAGGGAGAGAAGCAAGACTTCCTTCGTTTGAAGTGCCGGGAGGGTTTTTCCATGTACAATCCTCCTGACTGGGTAAGTATCTCTCGTGACCGCTATATTCGCCCGTTTTCCTTTGTATTGACCGAACTGTATTCAGTTTCTTTCATTCAGGAGTGGAGGAAGGTGATCGAGGGGATTAATAGTCCTGCCCCACAGCGAGAGGACCGATTCTAAAATGCGGGCCCCGGATATGATGAAGATTCGGACATAGGCATAGAGCTAGAAGAGGGAGTCTTCCATCAAGCCTGCCGTGAGGGCACCCTGGTGGCTATTGTAGCTGATTACCCAGGCCTCATTCCTTCTTCCCACCTAAGTACCCAGGACATATCTCATCAAAGAGAAGATTCCCAGCATGCCTTACCCACTGTATTTTATCATACTCAAAAGGGACGGCGCTCCTCACGCTGAACTGTGCGAAAACCGTCATCCCAAAGGGTGACGCCTGCATCGGGCGAGACCACGAAGTGAAAGAGGGCCGCGAACACCAGTGAACCTTCAAAGAGGTATGCTTGTTTTGACACATGCTGGGTGAGGAAGTCGGTATTACAACTTTTCGCTTTATTTTTCCTTTTAGGAGGAATACGCACCGGACTGTTTCCGGGGATCGTGCAGATCAAGCTCCAACCAATCCGGCTTCCGTCCCGTTAAGGGTTAATGCGGATTCAATGCCGGATTGTCCCCTCCCTCCAAGAGGATTCAGATGGAATGTCAGTCACTAATTCTGAAATGGAGGTTGCGATGGTTCACCGACGACGGAAAGCGGCCATGCGTGACCCAACCTTTTCTGAGGAGGCGTTTAATGCCCTCAGTTCTGTAGATGCTTATATCTGAGCCGCTCAAGACGGACTCGCTGGACCCACTCACCGGCTTTCCAAAGATATGCGGGTAACTGTTCATTTTGATGTTCCCATGCCAGTAGCCCCCGAGACTTAAAACAGTTGGCACAACTGATTTGAGGATCGTTGTGTTTTTGTAGGTGCTTCAAGAAAAGAATAGCTCCTTATCCAAGGAGCTTGAAGAGTGCCGGACCCAGCTTACGAATGCCACCGCCGAATTGGAAAATTCGAAGAAATCCAGAAAGGATGCCGGTGGTAAGAACAATGGTGTCCAGACAATATGATATTTGCGCTGATCACTGCGTCTTTAAGTACATACTAATTGTAATACAACGACAGGGTCAACCGACCAACTGGAGAGGGAGCTAAGGGTTGCTTTGGCGGACAAAAAATTTGCCGAAGGGGAAACAGCTGCTGGCAAGTGCGTATTGACGCATGCCATAGATAAAAGAAACCAAGCACAGGATAAAAATGTCAGGTTAGAACAGGAGCTAAAGGACGTAAGAGCCCAGCTCTTAAGCGCCTTGGAAGAGAATCGGAGGCTAAAAGGCGGCATGTTCAATATGTCCCTTATACCTAGTCCTCTTTATAGTCCCTTATTTTGGAAGTTTTTCATAAAACTTTTCCTGAAGGTTTGTTAACTGGGCAGCCCGAAGGGGGAGTGTCCGGTTTTGAGGGTGACGTGCTGCAAGAGCTTTCTATGGTCCACGAGCGAGCTCGGAAGACCATGAAGAATATGGCTAAGGCTTTATGGCTGGGAGATTCGCCTCCAGAAACTATGAAGGACTTGGCGGACTTGTTCAAAGGGGTTCGACGTCGTTTCAAACCGTGGAAAGCATCAGCATGTCGCACGTGTGCTCGAGAAACCTGGGCCATGGTGAAGACACGCTACACTCGTCTTGATCCGAATCATATGGCCCATGTGGGACCTCGAGGGTCCGATGGACAAGAAATCCCTCTACATTTGGTATATGACCAAGTAGAGATAGCTGCCAAGTTTTCCCAACAGGACTGTAGACTAGACAGCCTGATAGAGGGAATAGAGAAAGAGTAGTCGTTTGATTCTATGTATTAATGTACTTTCACCATCACACTTATCTACAGCAAAATTCATAAAAAGGTTGTCATCACCGACCATCTGCTTTAACCTCCATAAACCCAAAGGTTGGAGTGTTTCTGAATACTATATCTGTGGTAAACACGTGGTATGTTCGGAAACCAGGAAATCCAGTCATAATTGCTTGAACAGACAAACTATTTTTGGGGAGTTATGTTATATAACTGTTTAACGTAAGAAACATCTTCCAGAGAGAATAGTTCTGTTATGGGTTCCTTTCCCTGGGCCAGCGTGCATACATATGCAAGCCTAGGCTTTTTGATCCCGTTCACGGGGATTATAGGATGCCATGTCCCGTGATAGTTTATAATACGCGCGTTAAAAGCGATATGTCGTGTATCCGCCGACCGATTATTCCCTTAAGAGCGCTAGCTTTCGGCTTCACCCAGTCTGAGGTACATGTCCGGATTACCCGGCTGTAACAACCGCAGAGGTGCTCCCTTTACGCCCTAGCCGAACAATCGAAAACGTAGGGGTAAGCATAGGAGCCATGCAACCCAGCTTGGCCAGAACTTAAGTCATATTGCTGTATATAATGGCAAGGAAGGACTGTAAGAAACAGACGACATTTTAAGCAAGAAGCTTTATTGGTAATGGGCTTCGTTAAAGAAGCCCCCAAGTATATTTGAGGTAGATACATTCAAAGATGTACTTATCCTGTGGTAGTTCGGGTGAGCCGAATACTTACCAGTAAGAGAAAAGGTAAAAAAAGAGGAGAAAGAGAAAAATAAAAGATAATAGATAGGACCTAACTTAAAAGGAGAGAAAAATTGCTACCAAACTATCGATAGAATCTTCAGAGCCTGGCAGCGTTCCACGGGTTCGGCTCGAGGCAGTTGTCTTGTGCATTCCGAAGGCGATAGGCTCCACCGGTGAGTACTTCGTCGATAATGAAGGCCCCCTCCCATTTTGGTTTGAGCTGGTCCTTCTTCCCCGGGAGGCGTAAAACGAGTTCACCAACGTTGTATGTCTTGGCCCACACTTCTCTGCTCTGGTATCGACTGGCCTGTTGTTAATAAAATGTGGAACGGGCTTGCGCTGTATCGCGCTCCTCTTCAAGTCCATCTAGGTCGTCCTGCCGATCTAGCTCGGCTTCTCTCTTCTCGTACATGCGCACTCAAGGTGAGTCATGAATAATTTCACAAGGCAAAACAACCTCTGCGTCGTACACTATGAAGAAAGGTGTGTATCCGGTCGTCCGATTAGGTGTAGTCCGCAGCCCCCAGAGTACGGAGTCAAGCTCTTCAACCCAGTGTTTATCAGACTCCCGTAGGGAGCACACCAGTCGGGGTTTAATGCCGCTCATTATCAGAACATTGGATCTTTCGACTTGACCGTTTGTTTGAGGATGGTACGCAAAAGCGTAATCAAGTTTAATACTTAACTTTGCGCACCCATTTTTTACCTCGTCGGCTGTGAAGTTGGTGCCGTTATCTGTGATAATACTGTGCGGGACACCATAACGGTGTACTATGCCAGATATAAAATCTATCACAGGCCCTACCTTAGCTGTTTTTACTGGCTTGGCTTCTATCCATTTAGTGAATTTATCTACCATCACCAGCAAGTATTTCTTTTTATGGCTTCCCCCTTTAAGGGGTCCGACCATATCAATCCCCGAGACGCAAAAGGCCAAGTAATGGGGATTGTTCTCAGAGCAGTGGGAGGCATGTGACTTTGATTTGCAAAGAGCTGGCAGCCAATGCAGTGTTGGACTAAGGTCTGGGCATCTGCTCGGGCAGTGGGCCAGTAAAAGCCAACTCGAAAAGCTTTGCCTACGAGTACCTGGGCTGCGGCATGGTGGCCGCCATTCTAGCGTGTATTTCAGTGAGAATTTGCCTTCCCTCCTCTTCGGAGTTGCACCTTTGTAGAACACCAGTAGTGCTTTTCTTATATAGTTCACCTTCGTGAACTGTGTAGGCTTTAGAATGCCGGACTATTCGGCGAGCCTCATTTTGGTCATCGGGGAGCTCCTGCCTTTTAAGGTAAGATAGGAAGGGCTCTATCCAGGAGGCTATGACAGCCATAATTTCGTGAGCCGAAGGAGTTATCTCCATGTCTGGGTCTCCGATGACGTCTTGGTTAAGTTCGGCTAGGGGTGCGTTCGGATCCGAATTTGTATCGCCGCCCGTGTCCTGCCATGTTACTAATGGCTTAAATAGCCTTTCCACGAAAGTGTTAGGCGGGACGGGGTTGCGTTTAGCGCCCATACGAGCGAGTACGTCAGCGGCTTGGTTATTATCCCGGTCTACGTGATGGAATTCCAACCCCTCAAATCTAGCCGATATTTTCAATATAGCATTGCGATTGATGGGCCTCGAACCCCTCGTTGGTTACCCCAAGTGGAAGGTGTAAGATGCGGTAAGTAGAAGTGTTTTCCCTTAGCAAAGATGCCAAGGATCGATTCCCCAGAGACTCCTAGGTTCAACAAGTAGGTGTCAATTGCTACGGTGCCAGATTAGTAGCAACCAACGTGGACCTGCACACAGATACAAATAACTTTGCTCCCAACGAGTACAGAGAGGTTGTCAATCTCTCCGGCCTTGTAGTTCACAAAGGATTAAAAGCAATGATAGTAGTGATAGATAGTTTTTGCAATAGTAGGTAAATAACAAAAAGTAAGTAGTGGATGTGATCAATGATGGTAATATGGACCGGAGTCTCATGATGTTCACTAGTGATGTCTCTCTCCCAAAAGACGATAAAACAGCTATGTGAGGTAAACAAATTACAGCTGGGCAATTGACAGGACCACGAACGCAAACCAATGCTGACTACATTGCAAGAAAGGTTGAGGTTCAAAGCATGGGCGGTACGCCAAAGTAAGTAGACCGAAATCCATCAATATCTACTACTAATCATCCATCTTGAAATATCTATCCAGAACATCTCGCTGGTATTAAGTTGCGAGTCCCACCCATAGTGCAAACTCAATGCAACAAACAACTGCATTAAAAGAACTTTGCGTAAAGTAAACAATCATTGCACCCGCGGGCACAAGCACCGTTGTTTTCCCCCTTGTGGCAACAACACATCCCCTAGACTCATGTTTCTGTCACTCAAGCTAGTCATCGAGGGGCATGAACCCACAATCGAGCATAACGTTCCCTCTTGGAGTCACTACCTACTACTCGGCCAAAGCAATAAGTAACAACGGAGAACATGCAAGAATTACTTATGAACAAAAATATAAAAGAGGTGAATCAAATATATTACTCAAGATCAATCTGAACATAATCTCATAATCCATCGGATCCCAGCAAACTCAACATAGCAACAACATAAGGATTACATAGGTGCCTCGATCATGTAGGGCAGCTCACGAGGACTAATTAGTGAAGCACAAGAACGGGAGGAGAACATCACATAGATACTGGTCATGGACTCATGGTCCAAGGGAGACTACTCACGAGTCATCCGGGAGGCGTCCATGGTGGTGGAGAAGCTCCCGGTGGTGATCCTCCCCTCCGGCAGGGTGCCGGGAAGAGTTCTCCTGGTGCTCCCGATCTTGGAAGCGGCGGCGGCGGCGGAACAGAGATGGGATTGCGAAAAGAGTTCCTGTTCTGAGGGTTTCGGAGGTCCCTCTAAATATATGCCAAAGGGGGGCACCGGACGGGCTTCGGGAGGCCCAGGCGCCCCCCCGGCTCGGCCCAGGGGGGGCGCCGCCAGGGCGCCTGGAGCCCTGGTGGCCCCCCAGGCTGCCCTTCGGATGCAGTGTTGTTTCCGGATCGCTGATTTTTTATATAATTTTTCTGGATTTTTCTGGGCAGTTCTCGAAACGTGAAAACCTGAAATACAAAAACAGCCGAAAACAGAAACTGGCACTGGGGTGCACTGGATTAGTAAGTTAGTCCAAATATGATCAAAAGTGTATGGAAGTGTATAAATATCATAGCAATATCACCCAAAAGTGGCATGGAGCAAGCAGAAATTATAGATACGTTTTGGACGTATCAACATCCCCAAGCTTAATTCCTGCTCGTCCTCGAGTAGGTAAATGATAACAAGAATAATTTCTATGGTGACATGCTATTAACCATATAGGACTTTTTCATAGTCATATGACAAAAGCTTATTGAGACAATGATTCTAAAGTAATTAGGTTGCCTCAAGAGAAAATCACAAATGACTGAAAGTTTTACAATATGAAACTGAAACATCAAATAGATTTGCAATGAATATGATGTGCAAATATGATAAAGTGATATCTAGCTTTCCCCCTTTAGTGATGCAAAACATAAATGCAGGGGCACCTTCAAGGTTTAAGTGATGACTAGATACAATCATTTCAGAATAAACGATATCACAATCATGCAAAAGACAATGCTACTTTGGGACAATGCACATTACACTCAGAATGACAATCATGCTCTCAGTAGTTGGCGCTTCGACATAAAGGTAAAACAAAGGTTAAGTGCTAAAGCCTTTTATTTTGAAAACATGGAAGCAATTGTGTCAACGGTAGTAGTACTTCATATGTGTCATGCATAAAACATCCTATAAGTTGCAAGCCTCATGCATCAAATACTAATAGTGCTCGCTCCTTGTCCTAATTAGCTCGGATTCCCATGGGTTATCATTGCATTACATATGTTTTAACCAAGTGTCACAAAGGGGTACCTCTATGCCACCTGTACAAAGGTCCAAGGAGATAGATCGCATTTGATTTCTCGTTTTTGATAGATCTCAACTTGAGGACATCCATACCGGGACAACATAGAAAATAGATGATGGACTCCTCTTTAATGCATAAGCATATTCTCATGAGAGATTGAGGATTAAGGTCCAAGCTAAAACTTCCACCATGATGCATGGCTTTGGTTGGCGGCCCAATGTTCTTCTCTAACAATATGCATATTAATTCAACCCACGGTAAATCACCCTTACTTCAGACAAGACGAACATGCATAGCAACTCACATGATATTCAACAAAAGTGTGACAGTTGATGGCGTCCCCAGAAACATGGTTACCGCTCAGCAAGCAACTTATAAGAAATAAGATACATAAGCAACATATTCTTTACCACAATAGTTTTTAGGCTACTTTCCCATGAGCTATGTATTGCATGGTTAGTTTGCTTAGTGCAGGTGGAGGTTAGCAAAAGACTGGGAGCGACCAACTAAGAGAGCAATGACAGTCATAATCATGCAGAGCGACAAAGCAATATTGAATCAGACATGGTAGTTATATCGCTACTTAGAAATAAAAGATCATCAAGGCTTGACAGACTTTCTTTACAGTCTTGAATATGCGTGAGCATACGCCAAGTCAATCAAAATAAATTCTCGAAGGAATACATTACTAAACCATACCACATCATAGGCAAACAAACCAAGTTGGTACTCCAATAACACATTGGGAACCCCCCAGCTATTTGAGATTAACCAAAAGAAAACCTGAACTACTAAGCACCATCATGAAAGTAGCATCTTTATCATAGACACATTAACCCATGCAACAGAAGCAAACTCTCTTAATAAGGTGAGCATGGTAATTAAAGAGAGTTCAAGCAACCAACTAAATAAAAGCTCTTGAAAAGATAAGCATGAATACTAAGAGCAGAGTATGATAGTAGCTATTAAAAGACAAAGAACACACACAGCATAGATAGACATGAAAATTCTATGTTATTATCTAGGTAGAGGTGGAGCGTGTTTCTCTCCCACACAAAGGAATGCTGGGTTCCGACTCGTTATGAAAAACTAAAAAGAGAACTAAAAGCATGACGCTCCAAGCATAGCACATAACACATGAAGTGATAAAAATATAGCGAAACGAAAGACGAACTGATAATGTTGATGGAGAAGGGGATGCATGGGGGCATCCCCAAGCTTAGACGCTTGAGTCTCCTTGAATATTTCTTGGGGGTGCATGGGGGCATCCCCAAGTTTGAGCGCTTGACACTCCTGAATCTTTTAATCATCTTCCCTCGCACACTTGAAAACTCCCTTCATACACAACTCATCATAATCTGATTAGCGAGGTTAGTATCCTTAATAAAATAATTATACCTTGCTGGAAATAAATATATTCTTGAAGTTCTACTGTTTCTCAAGATTGCCAAAAGGTTTTTGCAAAGAAAAAGCAAGTTCTTAATTTGCAAAGTGAAGGTAAGGCAAAACAGGACAGAATCTGTGAAAAACAGAACAGCAGGCAGTAATTGATCTGTTCGGGATACTTCTGCAACTCAAATAAAAAAACTCAGAACTGACGCACGAAATACAATTATATAGAGAACGCTGTCGAAAAAATTCAGACCAAAAAGATGATCTGGTGATTTTATACGAATTGTTCTATCCAAGGACAGAATCTGTTTCCTGGACAGCACCTCACAACTTTTGAACTTTCTAGTAATCGGAGGCTATACTTGGCACAAATATGAAAAGCAAAGATACAATGATGATGCTACAGCAGTAAACAACATCAAGACACAACAAAAGCAATATTTTTATTCATGTGGGCTGCCTCCCAAAAGCGCTTTCTTTTATGCCTTTAAGCTAGGCATAATGCATAGAGGAATCAATAATCATCATAATAATCGGAGTTATAAATTGTTTCAAATGGTTCCTCAATAAGTTCATTCTTGTTCCTTCTAGGAAAGGGGTACACACCTTTTGCCTTCCCGCGTAAGCGGATTTGTCCCTTACCTATATCGATGAAGCCTTTAACTGCTCGGAGGAAGTCCCTTCCAAGCACTATATTTCCTTGGTTTGGCTCCACGATGAAGAAATCAATCATTGCAATCCCTTTAAGGAATTTAACCGGTACGTCTTTTATTTTTCCCTGGATTTCAGAAATATCTCCATTAGTGTGTTCATGATAAGATGGTAATCTATCCATGTTAAATTTTAAAGAATCATGAACAATTTTTGGCATAGTAGAAACCATAGATCCAATATCACAATAAGCAAGGAAGTCTTGATTAGAGATGCTAATCCTAACAAGAGGTTCCCAGTCATTATCTATTTCCAAAATATCTCTCTCATTGGGTTTGGGTTTCTCTACCTTCATTAAGTCTAGAGCATCCATTCTTTTCTCAATAGTAGCAAGTCTATCTATGATAGTATCAAAGTTATGATCATAAACAAAGTAACTAGATAGACCATGTATAATCTCAAGAGCTCTAGCTTCATCACATTCTAAGAAATCTCCCTCAGCTATAATGTCAAGGGAGTGTTTACACCATTTAAAAAGACCATGGTAAAAATTCCTAAGCACAATTTTTATAGGTATCCAAGGCATAATTCTCCCATGTGCATCAGAAATTCTGTCCCATGCCTTCTTCATATTTTCTCCATCCCTTTGATGGAAATCTAAAACTTCTGATTCCCTCAAAGCACCAAGGCCTAACATGTTTGGCTAAACATAAAGGACTACTAATAAAAATACAATTTTTTTTTGTGATTTTCGATAAAAGGAACTAAAGCAAAAATGAAAGGTAAACTAACAAGACTAAAAAGCAAAGGTAAAAGATAGCATGCAACTCCCCTATCCTGAAGAGTGGAGTCCCCGGCAACGGCGCCAGAAAATACTCCTTGATGGGCCTCGAACCCCTCGTTGGTTACCCCAAGTGGAAGGTGTAAGATGCAGTAAGTAGAAGTGTTTTCCCTTAGCAAAGATGCCAAGGATCGATTCCCCAGAGACTCCTAGGTTCAACAAGTAGGTGTCAGTTGCTACGGCGCCAGATTAGTAGCAACCAACGTGGACCTGCACACAGATACAAATAACTTTGCTCCCAACGAGTACAAAGAGGTTGTCAATCTCTCCCGCCTTGTAGTTCACAAAGGATTAAAAGCAATGATAGTAGTGATAGATAGTTTTTGCAATAGTAGGTAAATAACGAAAAATAAATAGTGGATGTGATCAATGATGGTAATATGGACCGGAGTCTCATGATGTTCACTAGTGATGTCTCTCTCCCAAAAGACGATAAAACAGTTATGTGAGGTAAACAAATTACAGCTGGGCAATTGACAGGACCACGAACGCAAACCAATGCTGACTACATTGCAAGAAAGGTTGAGGTTCAAAGCATGGGCGGTACGCCAAAGTAAGTAGACCGAAATCCATCAATATCTACTACTAATCATCCACCTTGAGATATCTATCCAGAACATCTCGCTGGTATTAAGTTGCGAGTCCCACCCATAGTGTAAACTCAATGCAACAGACAACTGCATTAAAAGAACTTTGCGTAAAGTAAACAATCCTTGCACCCGCGGGCACACGCACCGTTGTTTTCCCCCTTGTGGCAACCCTAGACTCATGTTTCTGTCACTCAAGCTAGTCATCGAGGGGCATGAACCCACAATCGAGCATAACGTTCCCTCTTGGAGTCACTACCTACTACTCGACCAAAGCAATAAGTAACAACGGAGAACATGCAAGAATTACTTATGAACAAAAATATAAAAGAGGTGAATCATATATATTACTCAAGATCAATCTGAACATAATCTCATAATCCATCGGATCCCAGCAAACTCAACATAGCAACAGCATAAGGATTACATAGGTGCCTCGATCATGTAGGGCAGCTCACGAGGACTAATTAGTTAAGCACAAGAACGGGAGGAGAACATCACATAGCTACTGGTCATGGACTCATGGTCCAAGGGAGACTACTCACGAGTCATCCGGGAGGCGTCCATGGTGGTGGAGAAGCTCCCGGTGGTGATCCTCCCCTCCGGCAGGGTGCCGGGAAGAGTTCTCCTAGTGCTCCCGATCTTGGAAGCGACGGCGGCGGCGGAACAGAGATGGGATTGCGAAAAGAGTTCCTGTTCTGAGGGTTTCGGAGGTCCCTCTAAATATATGCCAAAGGGGGGCACCGGACGGGCTTCGGGAGGCCCAGGCGCCCCCCCGGCTCGGCCCAGGGGGGGGCGCCGCCAGGGCGCCTGGAGCCCTGGTGGCCCCCCCAGGCTGCCCTTCGGATGCAGTGTTGTTTCCGGATCGCTGATTTTTTATATAATTTTTCTGGATTTTTCTGGGCAGTTCTCGAAACGTGAAAACCTGAAATACAAAAACAGCCGAAAACAGAAACTGGCACTGGGGTGCACTGGATTAGTAAGTTAGTCCAAATATGATCAAAAGTGTATGGAAGTGTATGAATATCATAGCAATATCACCCAAAAGTGGCATGGAGCAAGCAGAAATTATAGATACGTTTTGGACGTATCAGCGATAAGCTGCCATTTTTGAATCCTTCGCATCAAAATCTCTGTTTATTTGGGAGATAGCGAAGTTTGAGTCTCCGCGTACCTCGAGGTGTTGTACGCCCATGGATATAGCTAGGCGGAGACCATGCAATAGGGCCTCTTATTCGGCCGCGTTGTTCGAGTCCGTGTACATAATTTGTAGAACGTACCAGACTGTATCCCCTGTTGGAGATATCAATATTACGCCAGCCGCCAATCCGGCTAGCATTTTGGAACTGCCAAAGTACATTGTCCTATGGGAATATGAGCCATACTCTTTAGGGAGTTCGGCTTCAGTCCATTCTGCGATGATGTCAGCCAACACCTGGGATTTAGTAGTCCGTCGTGGCTTATAAGATATTTCAAATGGTAAGAGCTCGATGGCCCATTTGTCTATGCGTCCAGTGGCGTCATGATATCGTTGAGTGGTACCTAGGATGCCAGTGTGATTGAACACTCTTGAAAGTAGTGTCGAAGTTTGCGAGATGACATGAAGACCGCATAGGCAATTTTCTGATAATGGGGGTACTGTGATTTGCACGGTGTCAGAACCTCGGATACATAGTATACGGGTTTTTGAACGGGAAATTTATGTCCCTCTTTGGCTCGTTCGACGACAAGCACGGCACTCACCACCTGGTGAGTGGCTGATATGTACAGTAGCATTGGTTCGCCAACACCGGGAGCGGCTAGGATTGTGTTGATCGCTAGTAGAGTTTTTATTTCTTCCAATCCAGCTGTGGCCGCGTCCGTCCATTTGAAATTGTTAGTGCGTTGTAGTAATTTATAAAGTGCCAATGCTTTTTCTCCTAACCTGGAGATGAAGCGGCTTAAGGCTGCTACGCTGCCTGCTAGTTTTTGCACTTGCTTGAGGTCGATTGGAATTTTGAGCTCTGACAAGGCCCGGATTTTGGCTGGGTTAGCTTCGATTCCTCTATGGGATACGATGAACCCTAGTAGCTTTCCAGTTGGAATGCCGAAAACACATTTTTCCGGATTAAGCCTTATGTCATATTCTCGAAGGTTGGCAAACGTAATGCGGAGATCTTCCACCAAAGTCTCGACATGTTTGGTCTTAACGACTAAGTCTTCAACATATGCCTCCAATGTCTTGCCAATTTGTTTTTCTAAGCATGTTTGAATCATGCGTTGAAATGTGGCGCCAACGTTTTTGAGTCAAAAGGGCATAGTATTGAAACAGAAAGGACCGTATGGGGTGATAAATGCCGTTGCGGCTTGATCGGATTCCTTCATCTTTATCTGATGGTATACATAGTAAGCATCAAGGAAGCACAATGAGCTGTGTCCGGCCGTTGCATCGATAATTTGATCAATGCGGGGCAAAGGAAAAGGATCATTGGGGCATGCCTTATTTAGGTCTGTAAAGTCGACGTAGAGGCGTCATGATGTATCCTTCTTCGGCACCATGACTAGGTTGGCTAGCCAATCTGGATGTTTAATTTCTCTAATGAATCCAGCTTCCAATAGCTTGGCTAGCTCTTCTCCCATTGCTTGTCTTTTGGGTTCGGAAAACCGTCGTAGTGACTGCTTGACTGGTTTGAACCCTTTGATAATATTGAGGCTGTGTTCGGCCAGCGTGCGTGGGATTCCCGGCATATCTGAAGGGTGTCAGGCGAATATATCCCAATTTCCCCGAAAGAAGGCACGTAACACACTGTCTATCACCGGATCCAGCTGTGCCCCGATAGACGCTGTCTTGTTAGGGTCCATTGGGTGCACTTGGAATTTTATGATTTCATCTGCTGGCTTGAAGGAGGTAGATTTCAATCTTTTGGCGAGCATTACATTGTCCTTGTCCACCGTTGATCGTAAGGTAGTTAATTCTTCGGCCGCGAGGGCTTCAGATAATGCCTCTAAGGCTAAAGATGCCGTTTTGTTCTCGGCGCGAAGTGCTCTATCCGTATCACTTATTAATGTGATCACTCCATTGGGCCCGGACATTTTAAGCTTCATGTACTCATAATGGGGTATAGCTTGAAAGCGTGAAAAAGCGTCCCGTCCTAAAAGGGCGTGGTATCCGCTATTAAAGGGAACAATGTGGAAGAGCAGTTCCTCCGACCTGTAGTTATCAGATGTGCCGAACACTACATCGAACTTAATGCTTCCCGAACACCGGGCTTCTCGGCTAGGTATAATTCCTCTAAAGGTTGTGTTGGTGTGCTCAGTGCGGGATTTGTCAACCTGCATTTTTGCAAGCGTTTCCTTGTATATGAGGTTCAGTCCGCTTCCTCCGTCCATAAGTACTTTAGTGAGGCGAAAATCGTCCACTATTGGATCTAGTACAAGAGCTGCTATTGCTCGGATCGGCCGGACTCGGGGTGCGTTTTCGGCAGAAAAACTAATTGCCGTATCGCTCCATGGGCTTGCAGAGCTAATTTGGTAGACCTCGGCAAGTTCGCGATTCGCTCTCTTACGGTGGTTATTTGAGGAGAACGTCTCGAAGACAGTGAAGATGCCGATGTCTTTCTCCCCTGATACGGCGGTGGCAAGGATTGCCGCACCGCTCTTTGCTACCTGCCGGAGTACCCAACATGCTCTAAGGCATTGGTTTGGGATATTGTCCGGGGCTGCATGTATTTGGCAAGGCTTATCAAGCAGTTCGTCCAGCACGGACCTGTACCTTAAAAAAGGTTTGTTCTTCTTGCCAATAGGCATATCATTGGATGACCTGCTAGGGTATGTCCGCTTAGCCTTAATAGTGTGTTGTCCGTATACGGACTGTTCGAGGGGTGTATTCTGGGCTTTCCAAGTATTTTCCATTGCGTAGTACTTTTATACCAAATGCGACAGTTCTGTGAAACTCAGAACACGACGTCACTTGAGGGCGTTCAAGTCGCCCTCGTCCATATAGTTGCGGTAAAATAGGGAGACCGCCTCATCGTCGCAATAGTCCCTGATCTTGTTTTTAACAAGCAGGAATTTGGCCCAGAAGTGGTTAACCATTTCCTCAGGCTGCTGTTGTATGTTCGCGAGATCATCTATGTCAGAATGTCTGGATTTACTTGGAGAGTTTTTCCCAGGGTGGGTGGGTGTTGTTAATTTTGAGTCCCAACCCAAAGTGGTACTCAGGGTTTTGACAACCTCCGATGTAGACGATCCGGGTTTGATAGGATCAAATCGTTCCATGGTCCCGGCGTCAATCCCAGAGCTTACAGAACATAAAGTACCTCCCGACAAGGGCGTGTTCGGCTCGATGGGTTTGGAGGTCCGCACTGTGATGGTCTTCGTCTCAAGAGGAAGAGTTTCTTCGGCTCTGTCTTCAACTGCTGCCACTAGATGAGTGATCGGGAAGGGATCGATCTTGTCATGGCCAGATTTAGGTCCGATCTGATCTCCTGGCGATGAAAGCCCCAGGGCGGTGATGCAATCCAGTAGCTCGTTTAAGGGTGAGAGATCTGCCGAGGTCGCGTCATCGGAGTGGTTAGAGTCAACATAAGGGTGATGCTCGATGACCACAGGGAGTGCGGCCGGCCCTGAGGCCATGCGGGCGCATACAACGAACCCGCCGAGCTAGAGAACCTGGCCAATGGCCAAGTTGTTTCTGAGGGTGATCTTGTCGTTGATGACGAGACGAGCCACCGATCGCTCATCGTGAGCGCACAGTGGAGCTCTCAATGAAAGCACCGTTGTTGGTGTCAAAACCGGCATATCTCGGGTAGGGGGGCCCAAGCTATGCGTTTAGAGGATCGATGGTAACACGAGGCTGGGGACACGATGTTTTACCCAGGTTCAGGCCCTCTCGATCGAGGTAATCCCCACTTCCTGCTATATTAATATGGATGAATATGAGTACAAGAGTTGATCTACCTCGAGATAGTAATTGCTAAACCCTAGAGTCTAGCCTACGGGGATATTGTGATGTAGATGAGCCCCCCTATAGACTAAACCCCCTGGCTTATATACACGCCAGAGAGAACCTAGGGTTACAAGGGTGACTTGGGGAGGAAGTAATTGATATATCCGGACTCTTTGCTTTCCTTTCTATCTACATAGTAGTCCTGACCGAATACGGGGGGAGAGTCTTGTGCTTCTTCTTTTGTGGCCCATTAATACGACCCAGCTTCATCGACCCGGACGCCTGAGGACCCCTGAATACAGGACTCTCTCAAATATCGTTAAGTGTAGGATAGTCCTAAAACAATATTGAGTATAAAATTATAAGAATGATCATATTGAGTTGACCCAAACTTGTTTGTTATACTTTGAGATAATATCGTCTGAAATCAATTGTTATAACATGCAGTGTTAACATGTGTGTTTTTGCTCCTTTGACCATGAGAGTATCTTAGTCACTTCTTACCATATGATGAGATTTGGGGTTGCTCAAAATTCATCTATAACAAGGGGAAGATAACGATAACTTACAAATTCATTGAAAAGTTTGACAAGGGACTACATAACTCGAGGGTGGGATTTTGCTTCTCCAACAATGGAGAGATATTCTTAGGCCCTCTCAGTGTGATGGAAACCATCATCATCTGGCCAGACACAGGTGACTATGTCTCAGGGATGTCGAAACATATCAACGAGAAAGAAGAACAAAACTGGTAACGCGGATAACAAAGAATGTTGGGAACAAAGAGGAGAAAATAATGGAGTTACCAAAGCAACCCATTTCCGTTGATGTGGGAGGGGTAAAAGAGGAATGTGGTAGAGCTAAACTTTCGGGTGTGAGATATTTTGATGTGAGCGAGAAGTTTGAAAGCTTTTGGCGGCTGAAATTATGAGTTCTGCTCTTCTACAACCGACTATGATATCATGGATGAGTATTTATTTGTTGTCCATGCAAAACAGGTGCAAGTTTAGAAAATCAATGTCTACTTAGATTGTCCATTCAATTCAAATATGGATCATTGAGCTTGTGCAAGCAAATACCATCATATACTCCAATTGAATGAAATTTCGAATGTGTTTATCCTAAATATGATGACACACACAAATATGTATGTGTATGAATAAAGTTGATGATTATAATGTTTGAACACGACCGTATGTGTATATCTCTAGGTTTGATATTTGAATTTGAAATCACGCAATCTCGGGTTAAAAATGTACGCCCATTTAAATGAATTACAAAAGCTAATAGTGCAGTCAAATTAAGAATTTTCAATCTCAGGTCAGTAATTGTGGTACTTCAAAGTATACCTCGTATGTTCAAAAGTGTCACTATCTTATAGTCCAAAATATGAAACAAATTCATCAAGCATGAGTGCACACACACTCTTGACCGCATATTTTAATTATGTCTATGTCTCTCTCGCATACACCCCTCACTCTATATGTGAAGCACACCACCATGGCTCCTCTCTCCCCCACACAAGCCTTCCTCTCCCCATATACAAACACACGCACACATTATCCCCTCCTCTCTTCTAGGTCTTAACACCAATATAGGTCTCTATCTCTTTGTCTCTCAGACGTGCACATATCTCTCCCCCACTCTCTGGGTCTCCCGGCACCTCTCTTTCCCAAGCACACACACTCTATAGCCGTGTATATTTCCCATACACACAAAATACTGACCCAACATCTTTCTCCCTAGGTATCTGGCTCTCGCACACTCTCCACCATCTCTCTATCTCTCTTACACATTTATACACATCTCACTCACCATCTCCACTACACACAAACACCCTCCGTCTCCGTGTGCACCTCTCTCCTCTTTCCATCTCTCCCACATGCATGCAGACCCGACCCTCCTTCCCTCTATATGTCGCGACTCTCTCCATAACTCTCCACTAGTAGAAAAATGGTCAAATGTTCAGATCATTAGTCCCGGTTATGATATGAGCTGGCACTAATGTGGTCATTAGTGCCGGTTCCAACGGCTAGGCAGGCCGCTCTCATTAGTACCGGTTTTTGCCGAACTTTTAGCATCGGTTCGTGCCACGGACCGGTACTAAAGAGGGTGGTGGCAGAATGTTGTTAGACCGGGGCCCTTCCAGCACCTTTAGTACCGGTTCTTGCCTCGAACCGGTACTAAAGTTCGTCCTACATAAACCCTTCGTCCACCCGAGCTTGCTCTGTTTTCCACTTTCCCCTCGATCTCCTCTCTGTTCTTCCCCACCCTCGAGCCCACACTCCATTTTTGCCAAAAATTTGTGAAGATTTGAAGGCACCCCATCCATCCAAGTGATCACAAAGGTAAGCAACTTTGTCCTTTCATCTCTCATTGCTAGATTAGCTCTTGCAATGCTTTATATAGTCATTAATTTGTGGGTTTAAGTAATTTGGGAGGAATTATATGTGGTAGTTTATTTGATTTATATGCAATTTGAGCTCAAACTAACACTTAGTTTGCAATTGTAGGTGTGGTTTACTTAGTGCCTTCCCGTCTTCGTCCTAACCACCATCGATCGTCTGCACCGTCTTGTCGCCGGCACCACCTTGTGGTGAGCCTCTTGTTCTTATCTTTTTTATATTAAAAAATCATGTTTGTGTGATTTAGATATATAGTTACTGGTATAATTATCTTACCCGTACGTTGTTTGTTATACATAGTGCCATGGTTTTGATATCCGTCGAGAGGTTAAATTTAGTTGAAAGAGAAAACGAGTATTTGAAAGAAAAATTGAAAAGGATTGAGGGGAAGAAGATGGAATTGGAGTTGCATGTTGCTGATGTCGTCGATGATCACAAGATTGAGATGGACAAAATGCGCTTGAAGATTAGAAAGATAAGAAAATATGCCATTGATAATGAGGCTTGATATCATTATGTTGTTGGATCAATTGTTACCTTAGTTGCGATCATGATTGCATTTGTTGTTGCATTTAAATGCTTTAGCTAGAGAGTTATTTGTATGTTGCATTTAAGTGTTGTATGAACTTTATGTAAGAACCTATATTAATTTGGTATTTTCGGTGTTGTGTAATGAAGATGAGCCGGCAATGGATGTACGATGACCGATGCTCTCCCGGGTTCATTAATGGTGTGCATACTTTTTTGAATGCGGCTGAGGCAAACAAGCGGGCGTATGGTTTTATGCCTTGTCCATGTGCTGGCTGTAAGAATGATCACAATTACTCTAACTCAAGAACCATTCACGTCCACCTGTTTGAGTCCGGTTTCATGCCCCACTATAATGTTTGGACCAAGCACGAAGAAAGAGGGGTTATGATGGAAGACAATGAAGAAGAAGAGGACGACGACAGCTATCCTGGCCATGGGTTCCCTGAATACGATGGTACAACAATGGGGGGAGAAGCTGAGCCGGCAATGCGGCAAGAAGCTGAAGAAGAGGCATCAGATGAGCCCGATGATGATCTAGGTCGGGCCATTGCCGATGCAAAGAGAAACTGCACAACTGAAAAGGAGAGGCTAAAGTTGCAGTGAATGTTAGAGGATCACAAGAAATTGTTGTACCCAAACTGCGAAGCTGACAAGAATAAGCTGGGCACCACACTGGAATTACTGCAATGGAAGGCAGAGAATGGTGTATCTGACAAGGGATTTGGAAAGTTGCTGGTAATGTTAAAGAAGATGCTTCCAAAAGACAACGAATTGCCCGAGAGTACGTACGAAGCACAGAAGGATGTCTGCCCTCTAGGGTTAGAGGTGCAGAAAATACATGCATGCCCTAATGACTGCATCCTCTACCGGGGTGAGTACGAGGATTTGAATGTGTGCCTGGTATGTGGTGCATTGTGCTATAAGATCGCCCGCGATGACCCCGGTGATGTCGAGGGCGAGCGCCCCAAGAAAAATATTCCTGCCAATGTGATGTGGTATGCTCCTCTAATACCACGATTGAAACGTTTCTTCCAAAACAAAGAGCATGCCAAGGCGATGCGATGGCACAGAGAAGAAGGAAGACGGAAAGTTGAGAGTATCTGCTGACGGTTTGCAGTGGAGAAAATCGAGAGAAAGTACAGTAGGGAGGAGTTTGGAGGTGATGCAAGGGACATATGGTTTGGTCTAAGCGCAGATGGCATTAATCCTTTTGGGGAGCAGAGCAGCAACCATAGCACCTGGCCTGTGACTCTATGTATGTATAACCTTCCTCCTTGGTTGTGCATGAAGCGGAAGTTCATTATGATGCCAGTTCTCATCCAAGGCCCTAAGCAACCCGGCAACGACATTGATGTGTACATAAGGCCATTAGTTGAAGAACTCTTACAGCTGTGGAATGGAAAAGGTGTACGTGCGTGGGATGATCACAGACAGGAAGAATTTGATCTAAAGGCGTTGCTGTTCGTTACCATCAATGATTGGCCTGCTCTCAGTAACCATTCAGGGCAGACAAACAAGGGATACCGCGCATGCACGCATTGTTTGGATGATACCGACATTATATATTTGGATAATTGTAGGAAGAATGTTTATCTCGGACATCGTCAATTTCTTCCGAGCAGGCATCCCGTAAGAAAGAAAGGCAAGCATTTCAAAGGTGAGGCGGATCACCGGACAAAGCCTCGCCACCGAACTGGTCCTGATGTACATGATATGGTCAAGGATTTGAAGGTAGTCTTTGGAAAGGGTCCTGGCAGACAACCTGTTCCGACTGACGCTGACGGTCGCGCACCCATGTGGAAGAAGAAATCTATATTTTGGGACCTGCCCTATTGGAAAGGCCTAGAGGTCCGCTCCGCAATCGACGTGATGCACGTGACGAAGAATCTTTGCGTGACCCTGCTTGGCTTCTTAGGAGTGTATTGGAAGACAAAAGATACACCGGAGGCACGGGAGGACCAGCAACGTATGCACGGAAAAGACAACATACATCAAGGTCATGCGAGCTACGCTCTTAGCAAAGAAGAGAAGGAAATCTTCTTTGAATGCCTGCTCAGTATTAAGGTACCGTCTGGCTTCTCGTCGAATATAAAGGGAATAATAAATATGGCAGAGAAAAAGTTCCAGAACCTAAAATCTCATGACTGCCACGTGATTATGAAGCAACTGCTTCCGATTGCATTGAGGGGGCTTCTACCGGAAAACGTTCGATTAGCCATTGTGAAGCTATGTGCATTCCTCAATGCAATCTCTCAGAAGGTAATCGATCCAGAAATCATACCAATGTTACAGAATGATTTGGTGCAATGTCTTGTCAGTTTCGAGTTGGTGTTCCCACCATCCTTCTTCAACATCATGACGCACGTCCTAGTTTACCTATGCGAAGAGATTAACGTTTTGGGTCATGTATTTCTACACAATATGTTCCCCTTTGAGAGGTTCATGGTAGTCTTAAAGAAATATGTTCATAACCATGCTAGGCCAGAAGGAAGCATCTCCAAAGGCCATGAAAATGAGGATGTCATTGAGTTTTGTATTGACTTTATTCCTGACCTTAAGCCAATTGGTGTTCCTGAATCGTGGCATAAGGGCAGACTGGATGGAAAAGGCACGCTAGGAGGGAATCAAATAATATGTATGGATGGGCATTCTCTCACTAAAGCACACTACACAGTTCTACAGAGCTCCGCCTTGGTGGCTCCGTATATGGACGAACACAAGAATTTTCTACGCTCCAAATACCCGGAGCAATGTGACGACTGGATTACACGTGAACAAACGACGACTTTCGCCGACTGGTTGCAGGCACGTGCCATGCATGGCGCCGCTATTGAAGATGACCTGTACTTGCTTTTCCAGTTACCATCTTCGAATATAATGACTTTCAAAGGGTACGAGATAAATGGGAATACATTTTACACGATCGCCCAAGGTAAGAAGAGCACCAACCAAAATAGTGGTGTCCGCTTTGATGCAGCAACCAAGACGGGAAAGGAAACATATTATGGTTACATAGATGACATATGGGAACTTGACTATGGACGTGGTTTGAAGGTCCCTTTGTTTCGGTGCAAATGGGTCAATATGAAACGAGGCGGGGTAACTGAAGACCCGCAGTACGGTATGACAACAGTGGATCTCAATAATCTTGCGTATGCAGATGAACCATTCGTCCTAGCCAATGATGTGGCACAGGTTTTCTATGTGAAGGACATGTCTACAAAGCCGAGAAAAAGAAAAGATAAGGAAGCAAATGCATCATATGATGAGCCAAAGTGCCACATAGTTCTTTCTGGGAAAAGAAACATCGTGGGAGTGGATGACAAGACAGACATGTCAGAAGATTATGAAAAGTTTGATGAAATTGCTCCATTCACAGTGAATATTGACCCGAGCATCCAGTTAAATGATGAAGATTGTCCATGGTTACGGCGCAAAGGGACACACGCAAAGAAAAAGTTTCACACCCAAAGATCCCACTATGGGATGTGATCGGCTTCACTGTCGTCACTTTCTTCTCTAGTGAGTTTCCGGACTTATATATCTGGAAAGTCCCGCTTTGAACAAACCGGAAGAAATCCTTGTAATAGTTAGGGTACTTATGTGTTTTGGCACTAACAGAAAGTTTGTAATTTAAAAACTACCGACACTAACAGAAAGTTTGTAATTTAAAAACTACCGACACTAACAGAAAGTTTGTAATTTTTTGTACCTAGAGCAAAAATACTCACAAAGGAACTCTAAATACAGCAAAAAAACAACAACTTACAAATAAATAAAATAATTCAAATAAAGCAGAAAATAGAAAAAACTAAAAAAAAGCCCACCTACTAGGCCACAGCAGCGTGCATACGACTAGAAACCCAAACTGTAGTTGGGCCAGGATGCAGGCCCGCTAGACTAGTAGGCCCAATAGGGCAGAGTAGAAATTTTAGGCCGAGAAGGCCTGCATTAGAGAGCTGCTCAATGCAGTGCCCGCGCCTGGGCTTATAAACTAGTCCTGGGGCTCCTCGACTAGCGAGGTGGGACTAAACTTTGCGCACCATGGGTGGCAGCGCACACCCTTTAGTACCGGGTCGTGGCTCCAACCGGTACTAAAGGGGTGACCTTTAGTACCGGTTGGAGCCAACACCCGGTACTAAAGGTCTGCCCTTCCCGCCTCTTGGACTGGCCAAAACAGGCTTTTAGTATCGGTTGGTGGATCTAACCGGTACTAAAGATGCCTTCTATATATACAACACTTAAAAAAAATTCAGTTTCCCTCTGTTCTCTTGTTCTGTTTCTCCCTCTCCGTCGACGCCGTCGCCGCCCTCGTTGCGCGCTGCCCCCGTCCCCGTCGCCGCCCCCGTCGCCGTCGCGCGCCGCCTTTGTCGCCGTCACGCGCAACCCCGTTTGTCGTCGCCGCCCCCGTCGACGCCACCGTCGCCGTCGCCGCACCCGTCGCCGTCGCCTCGACCTCGCCGCCGCCGTCGCCTCGACCTCGCCCGCGCGGTGAGGCCCTCTCCCTCGGCCCCTCGCACACACACGCACGCGCGCACACACACACACACACACACACACACACACACACACACACTTTTTCTGTTTTTTATACAATTCATTTAGATGAAATAATTAATTAGATTAGATTAATGTCAAATAGTATATAGAAATGTTAGTTATATAGAAATGTTAGAAATTTTAGAAATGTTAGTTTTAGCAAGATGAATTAGATTAATTTCAAATAGTATATAGAAATGTTGGTTATATAGAAATGTTAGAAATTTTAGAAATGTTAGTTTTAGCTAGATGAATTAGATTAATTTCAAATTGTTAGATGATGATCGATTTTTTTAGTTTCTTATAATTTTAGTTATAGAAATTTAGAATGTTACGTTTGCATATAGTATTTGTTCTCGACGATGCCTGGCCCGCATTCTCGCCGTCGACCCGTTCGTGACGACGTCCTGCTTCAGAGGACCCATGTCCGGGACTGGGCTCCGCTGGGCTGGCACTGGGAGGTGCTACCTTCAGGGGCTCGCCGCTTGGTGAGGAACGCGGCCCTGGGTCCCGTCATCGACCCTGAGCTCCTTTGGTGGCGTTCGCGTGGGCCACTTTCGGTGCGGAGGGAGACGGCACCGCCGGAGGTGGTGCGTCACCGTGTCAGGGAGGAGGACGAGCACGTCCGTCGATACATGGCTGCTATGGACGTCAGGTTCTCCAATATCTGGCAGGTTCTTTGGGGAGATGACCGGAGCTATGATCCTGTGATGGTTCCTTCTCTTTGGGTGTCCACCGCCCGCGCCTCGGGAACCGCGAGTGAACTAGATTATTTTGTAGTATTCGATCTTTATTAGCTAGCTAGTTAGTGATGTATTCGACATATAATATTCGAGATGATCGATGTATCCGAGATTATATATATTATTCGAGACCATGTATTGGAGATTATATATTATTCGAGACGATGTATTCGTGGTTATATATTATTCGATACGATGCATATTACTATGATTCAGCTTTTCCTTAATGGTTGCATGCATGCATTGTAATTTGAATACTAAATTATTTTATATTTCTTCTGGATTAGTTAAATAAAATCTATGGCGGAAAATATCGGCAGAGAAGGAGAAGATGCCATGTTCGAGATCATACGCTCCCCTTGCGAGCCAGATGATCATAATGAAGAAGATGACGGCTCCCAATATCTGAAGAATACCGGGGAGGGTGATAATCTATTCGATCGCGACGACCAAATTGATGAAGTCATGAACTATGATATCGATGATGACGCCGAAAATGTTGATCTTGAAATAACAGATTATTTGCCATCTGCTGGCAGATGGCAAAGAATTGGCTGATGGCAACCATGTTCTTTACCGCCTGTCAGTTCTTTGCCATCCGTTTTTTATAAGCAGATGGCAAAGACGTTCTTTGCCATCAGCTGGCTGATGGCAAATTCCCAGATTCCAGTAGTGAAGCACGCATCTCGTGATCATCATATGTTTTTAATGATTTGAAGATATATTAACGAATCGATATCTTTCTTCTTTCAGCCCTCCAGATCGAGCAAATCTACAAGTAGCAGGACAGTGCGAGGCCCGGCCAAAAAAGTTGAAGGAGGGCGTAAAGTACAACATCGATGCCATCAAAGCTGATGGCCAACCAGTAGGGCCTACGACAGTTGCGAACAAGTTCGTTCGTCAGTGCGGAGTTATTGTGAAGGACCAACTCTCGATCTCCATTCAAGAATGGAAAGAGCCAGCAAAGAAACGTCCAGATCTTACTTTTGTCGACGACAGAGCAAAATCTCTGCTTTGGGAAAAACTCATGGAACATTTCACCCTACCACATCATTTCATTAAGGATGACGAGAAGAAAGTCAAGGACGCTGCTCTTAGGAAGATGGCAATTGCATTCAACAACCAAAAGAAAACAGTATGGGCCAACTACATCAGAGGAGGAAAGAAGACTCCAGAATTCAAGGGAACACTAGAGAAGCAAAGAGAACACTGGCCCGATTTCATGAAATTCAAGGAATCAAAATTATCTAAGGAATGGTAAAAAAAACAAGGCCAATGCCGCAATAAAGGAGCAGTTCCATAGGCTGGGGCCAGGTGGCTACGTGGTGGCAATGCCTAAGTGGGATCTCTCTGAGAAAGAGATGATAAATGCAGGGGTCATTCCAGTTACACTGAGCTGGCCCCCTAGGTGCAGGACTTGGTTCTATGCGCATGGGGGGGCGTTGGACCCGAAGACAGTCGAGGTTTCGACGAAGGCATCTCTTAAAGGAGCCGCAAAGAAGATACTTGATGCAATAGAAGAAGCTTGAAATGGGGAATTCATGCCCAACAGAGAGAACGATGAGCTTACGCGCACCCTGGGAAATCCTGAACACCCGGGAAGAACACGAGGCAAGGGTGTTATTCCGTGGTATGAGGGCTTTTCGGACTGGTGGGCCGACTACAGAAGCCGTGTGATAAGGAAGAACCTGGAGAAGGAGCAGAGGAAGAAGGAAGCAGAACGCCTAAAAGGCCTAGAATCAGCGCACGCGGAGTTGGCGCTCAAATTGCAGCAGCAGCAGCATCAGCAAATCGACTCACTTAGCCAGGAAAGGGGGTCTCAACAGCGGCAGCAACTAGTGGATGATCCAGCTTTGGATATCATCATCCCATCCATGCCGAGAAGCAGCGTGGGTTCCGCCCCCGAGCGACGCACTGCTGGATAGATACCCTGTGGATGACATCGTCGAGAACACTAAGTGTGAGCCACACTTCAAAATGAAGAACATACCCATGAAGGTGGCGGACGACATTGCTTATACAAATCCCCCAGAAGCAAGCTTCCATTGCAACCCGATTCCAGTCGGCTATGCTCGTGTCCTGGTTGATGAGGTGGTGGACCAATATTCGGGGCTAGAGCTTGACATTCCTGGAGGTGACGACGAGCACACACCGGGAGAGGTCATACATCGTATCATCCTATGGAGAAAGGATTGCATCATCTTTCAAAGGCCACCGACACCACCCCAGTCGACTCCTCGAAGTCCGCCACCGTGTCAGCAGACTCCCGCTCCTGCAAGTCTGCCACCACGTCAGCCGACTCCTCCTCCAAGTCTGGCACAACGTCAGCCAACTCCTCCTCGAAGTCCAGCACAACGTCAGCCGATTCCTCCTCCAAGTCCGGCATAGCATCAGCCGACTCCTCCTCCAAGTCCGGCACAGCGTCAGCCGACTCCTCCTCGAAGTCCGCCACCGCGTCAGCAGACTCCCGCTCCTCCAAGTCCGGCACAGCGTCAGGCCACTCCTCCTGCTCCGACTCAGCCACATCAGCCGTCTCCGCCGCCTAAGCAGTCGCGGAAGAGAGCCGTCGCAACAAGTCAAGGTAGTACAGGAGGTACAGGCGGAGGCAAGCGAGTTCAATATGGTTCAAGCCTCACTCCTCTTCCTCAGTGGCCTTACGACATGAACGACGAGGAAACCACAGCCATAGTGAAGGCCCAAGTGGACGCCCATTTTGGACCGAAACCGCCACCGCCGCCAAATGAGAAAGTGCCTGCGAAAGTCGTTGACCACTTTATTCATATGTCAAGAAAACCAGCTCCCAAGCCTGTTGACTCAGACTATGATCGCCAAATCAGGAAGGAACATCGAGCACGACTATAGAAGGGGTTGAGCTCGAGCTTGAGCCAAGCAGCTGGCAAAAAATGCGGGAAAACCATTTCCCAGCTGGGAGAACAGGCGGCGCAATCGACCCCCCCGCTTGTTGTACCACCGCAGATCACCCAACGTGTGCTAATAGCCGACGATCATAGAAGGCAGGCTAGAGAGATTGGATGCACTATAGAACAACTCCTAGAGCTCGAGCCCATGGAAACTTTTACATAGGAGGAACTAAAACGGAAATATGTCCGCGGCCAACCTTTGGTAAAGCCTGATGAGGTCAAGAACCTCCCAACGAGAATGTATGAACTGCATGACTGGTACATGAAAATTACCAAGAGTTCCAATCAAGAGTCCCTCATGGTGAATGTCAAGGAAGAGCATTACTTCCATGGGAATTCTCTATCTGTTGAGTATTCAGAACTGTTTCAGTTATTCAATCAAGACACACTCGACAAATCTATCGTCAGTTGCTATTGCCTGTAAGTGATTTCTTTCTATAATTGAAGTCTCAATTGTTAGCATGTAGTGCTCATTGATCGATCATTACCTGTAATTATCCTCACTATATTCTTTTCTGTGGTATTATGCAGGATGAAGATGTATGAAATGAAAAAAGCTGGACGCTATAGCATTGGGTTCATTGACCCAAATACCATCAATGAATACTTATGGAATTTGAAATATTGTAAAGAAGGTGTAGAGAACAAGATGCTAGAGTTCTTGGTGCGCCTCAATACCAATGAAGATATACTACTTCCTTACAACTTCCTGTGAGTAACACTGTCTTGTATACTACAAATTCTGTTTCTGCTTAGCTAGCTAGCTAGATGAGAATAATTAAGTGTATATGGTTTAGGGTACGTAGTTGATGAGTGTTATGCACATACCGCTTAATTAAGACATGCAAACGTGTGCGCATGCATGCAGTTACCACTGGATCTTGTTAGTCATTAAAGTTGAAGAAGGAACAGTTGAAGTACTGGACTCACTATGGAGAAAACAAAGTGACTACACCACCATGAAGGGGATAGTCCACATGTAATTTCAATCATTATTAACTATATATATCTCGGCCTATTTAGTACATCATTTCCTGATGTCAACTATTTAATAACCTCTTTATTCATTTTCTTTGCCGGCGGGCAGGGCTTGGAAAAAGTTCATCAAAGTGACTCCAGGCAAATGGCGACAAAACATGTATTGGATTCGACCTAAGGTAAGTAATTAAGTAGTAGTATCTAGCTATCTCTTTGATTCTTGTTTCAATATAATTAATTATCATGCTTGATTATTTATTATATGACTAAATTCCATTCTCGTAAAGGCCCTGAAGCAGGCGCAGGAGACTGATCTATGTGCATACTACGTTTGCGAGAACATTCGCATGATGGCGTCCGAAAGACAACTATGGGTATGTTTGCCAGAACACTACTCACAATTTTTACATCTTTGTCGATATCTATCACACAACTAACATGCATATTCATCTCCTTGTTTTGAAGTTCAATGAGATGCGGGATAAGCTCCTACCGGAGGATCGGTTACGAGCAATTCAGGAGGAAATAGCGGGATTTTTGGTCGACCAGGTCATAAAGCCTGGCGGAGAATACCATTACCCGCTACCGCCCCCATGAACCACTCCCAATTGTCATCGTACTGCGAAGGCACCATGGCAAATGCCACTGGCTCCGAAGGAAACATGTAGGAGAAATT
>LR738715.1:630059021-630189323 GCA_902687465.1 Secale cereale
CTATGTCTGCATGTGTATCTCACACACTTACTCTCTGACTATGCATATGTGTCTCCATGTTAGACAACACAAATCCACATTCATAGGTCACTCTCTATCTTCCACACACACACAAAGACTCTCTTATCTTTGCCTTAGTCTCTCCATATCAGACACACACACACGACCTCTCTCTCTCTCTCTCTCTCTCTCTCTCTCTCTCTCCCTCTCTCTCTCTCTCTCTCGCACACGCTAAACCAAGGTTTTCTTGCGAAAAACTTACGATTTATTCATCAACAGTTGTGGCAGTAAAATAAACAAGAGACGCGAAAAAAATACATCTACACGTTCGTAGACCACCTAGCGATGACTACGAGAATTAGAGCTAGCCAAAGGTCCGCCGCCATCATCCCCTCCTCACCGGAGACAGGAAAACCTTGTTTTAGACAGTCAGAAAGTCATCGTGGTAAGGCCTCACATGCTCATCCGTTGAACATAATGTAGATCCAAATTTATGAAAACAAGTATTAGTAATATGCTTGTATCTGCATAGTTTCGAGTTTCCCATCAAGATATTAGTCACCCATGGTCGATATTTAGTTTGAATTACGTACGCAGAAGTATGTAACTTGTCCTGCTTATTGACTTCCAAAGCTTAACTTTCACTCCTATTTACAATCTGTAGAGTATTTAACAAAAAACTACCACTTTCAACCAGCTCTAGGAAGAAACTACTATACAAAAATAGCAAAAACATACCAAAAAATTCTTAATCCATACCAAAAAACTACTAGCAAGTGTCGATTAGGCTCTTTAAACCCATTTATGACAGGGTTGGCCCACACATTTGTGCTGACAAGGCACCTTAAGTCAAGACCGTCTGTTTGACCATTGTGTTGACTGTTACGACAGGTGGGACCCACATGTGAGCATTTATCCTCTTCTTCCTCCTCCAACCATTTATTTTTGTAGAACATTACTTCAAACAGTTCGTATACGTGTTCATCGCCAGTGCCGGTGATGGGCGAGCTGGTCGTCGCTTGATATACGTCTCCAACGCATCTATAATTTTTGATTGTTCCATGTTTTTATATTACCAATCTTGGATGTTTTACATACAATTTCTAGCCACTTTATATCATTTTTTGGGACTAACCTATTGACATAGTGCCCAATGCCAGTTGTTGTTTTTTTTTGCTTGTTTTTTACATTGCAAAATATCAATAACAAATGGATTCCAAATGCAACAAAACTTTTTGGAGACTTTTTTTCTGCCCAAGAGATACCCGGAGAGTCCAAGAGGTGTACCAGAGGAGATCTGTGGGGCCTAGAAGACACGAGGGCATGCTAGGAGGCCCAGGCGTGCCTTAGTGCCTTGTGGGGCCCACAGTGCCCTTCTCCATTGACCTCCGACTCTATCAATACCACAATATTCCAGAAACCCTAGGGGAGTCGACGAAAAATTGTTTCAGCCGCCGCAAGTTCCAGAACCATGAGATCCAATCTAGAGGCATTTTCCGGCACTCCGCTAGAGAGGAACCCGGTCACGAAGGGGTTCATCATCCTCATTGGTGCTCCTCCGATGATGCGTGAGTAGTTTCCGTAGGTTAGTAGTCAGATGGCTTCTTCTCTCTTTTTGATCTTCAATACAATGTTCTCCTTGATGTTCTTAGAGATCTATTTGATGTAACTCTTTTTTGTGGTGTGTTTGTTAGGATCCGATGAATTGTGAGTTTATAATCAAATCTATCCATACATGATTATTGTAGCCTCGTATTTCTTCTTTGATATTTTGGTTTTGATTGGCCAACTTGATTGATTTATCTTGCAACGGGAAGATGTGCTTTGTAATGTGTTCGATCTTGCGGTGCTCAATCCCAGTGGCAGAAAGAGACATGACACGTATGTATCGTTGCTATTAAAGATAACAAGATGGGGTCTATTCCTACATGAATAGATCTTGGCTACATCATGTCATCGTTCTTAAAGCATCACTCCGTTTCTCCATGAACTTAATACACTAGAAGCATACTGGATATCGTTCAATATGTGGAGTAATAGTAGTAGATGCAGGCATGAGTCGATCTATAATTTTAGACGTGATGCCTATATACATGATCACTGTCTTCGATATCATCATAATTATTGGGCGCCCCTACGCGTCCACCGGCTGATCCATATGAAATATCCGCCACCTCGACGACCGTTCGATGTACGC
This sequence comes from Secale cereale, assembly GCA_902687465.1. Taxonomy (NCBI): domain Eukaryota; kingdom Viridiplantae; phylum Streptophyta; class Magnoliopsida; order Poales; family Poaceae; genus Secale; species Secale cereale. The sequence goes on from LR738715.1 coordinate 630,061,219, forward strand.
GCACAGCCGTCCGATCTACTTTTAGCACATGGCTCGGTCGCGTTCCCCGACCCATTAATTCCTGAAACAATGGTCGAGTTATAGAAACAAGCACTTTGTTGCAGAAAAACTTTGCAATATAGATGAGGTTGCAGAAACCTTTGCAGTAGAGTCTATGCTGCAGAATTTATTTTGAAAAAAAATCAGGTTACATAAAATTTTTTGCAACAAAAGAGCATGTTACATACAGACTTCCGCAACATGGGTATTGTTGCGGAAGGAATTTTTGCAACATAGATGGTTTTGCAAAAGAAAAAACGTCTTGACTTTTCTGCAACATGAGTGTTGTTGCGGAAGGAGCTTTTGCAACATAAATGATCTTGCATAAATTTTTTCGCCTTTACTTTTCTGCATCATGGGTGTTGTTGCGGAATAAACTTCTGAAACATGATGATGTTGCAGAAAAAAATCAATGAAAATGAATGACGACATTGCTGACAACACCGCCGTTGTTCGCGTTGTCGCTGCCAACCACAAGGCCATCCACTTCTGAGCGCCGCCAATCCCCGTCACCGGCCGCATTGGCCGACGAGCTCCCATAATACCTCCATGGCGCTTGCGGCTGTAGCGACTAGTTGCTACCTACATACTACCTCCAAAGTCGCCCACAGACATACTACCGCCAAGGTCGCCCACGGATCTGCAATTGCAGGAATCGGTCATGAAACAAGAGCTGGGTTGCAGGAAACACACAGGGAGGCGGCGGACGCGGGAATGCTTTCAGCCGTCTGATCAAGTCACGATCGGATGGACACGGAGAAGGCGGAACGATCGCGTGCATCAGCCGGTTGAAGATAAGCTTTTCCCTAATTATTTGCTCTTTTATCAATTCGCCACAATAATTTGTTTACCCATTGTCGGATCTCGGATTCCGACAAAACCCTCAAGGTTCGAACTCTGGGGTGCGCACGAAGATCTCTCCTTCCACCCTGGTTCGTCTACTCAACAACCCTAGGCCTAGCTCGTCAGATCCGAAGAACAAGGGACACAAGATTTATACTGGTTCGGGCCACCGTTGTGGTGTAATGCCCTAATCCAGTGTGGTGTGGTGGATTGCCTTGGTGGCTAAGGAAGAACTAGTACATGGAAGATCTGCCTCCTGAGGAGAGGAGTTCTTGTGCCCGAGTGAGCTAGTGGTGTGTGGGTGGTCTGATGATCCGTTCCACTCCAGATGAGATCAACTCTGGCCAAGATGATCCCAATGGTGGTGGCTAGTCCTATATAGAGTGGCCCGGGTCCTCTTCCCAAATATTGAGCGGGAAGGGATCCCACAACAGCCAAATTTGAAGGGAGGTAGCTAGTATGGTCTTCGCCTACCAAAGGCTCTAGTGGTGATGCCGCCGTGGGCTCCGCGATGACCTCCGTCCTGCTGTCCTGCTGGTTTTGGTCTTGTTGCACCGATATGGAAACCTTTGCCTGATGCCTCGGGACTCTTCGTCTGCACCTGATCCTTTAGCACAAAAGAGGAAACTGGCACTCTGCGCCCGCCGGCGCCCGCCTGGCCTTGGTCGTCACTGCTCACGTCACGAGGACCTCGTGAGGTGCCCTTCGCCTCGATATCTCTAATCCTCGCGAGCTGGCCTGGTGAGGCCGCCCCAGGGTATGCCTTGTGTCGTCTGCCTTGCGAGGCTTGGCCCCTCACGAGGGTCTTGAGCAGTCGCTGAAGATGCTGGGCCGTACCAGGCCGCCTGGCAAGCCATGCCCTAGGCCGTAGGCAGGCAAGGCCGGGTACTCCCATTCCCAGAATGCCGACAGTAGCCCCCGGGCCCAAGGTGCGCTCGGGCTTGGCTTCACGGTGAAGCCAAGGGCGAAGCGCGGAGCGCCACGGGCCCCCAAAGCCCGCGGCCTCGTCTGACGCGTGGCGATTGATGGGACGTGGGCTTCTCCACTTTTCCACGCAGCCTCGGCAACTGCACAGCTGACAAAAGGCGAGTGCATGCCGCTGCGCCTTCGTTGCTAGCCCTTGCCTTGCTCCAGATCCCATTTCTTGTTTCTCTCCTCCGCAAAGCTCCAGATCTTCACCGCCTCCATTCCAAACTTGCACTGATGGCTTCCGTCAAGTCAAAGGCCACCGCTCCGCCTGCCTGGTATGAGCCGGCCTTGTGGGTGCCGACCTTCTCGGAGGCGAACCACACCGCCTTGCTCCTGATGACGGCAGAGGACACCAACGAGAAGGGGAAGACCGCCGTCCAAGCCGCCTCTGCCGCGCCGGAGGACCCCAATAGTACCTTCTACCCCTTCTTTTCAAGCTGTATTGTTGCGGGGCTCATCCCTCCTTTCTCCGATTTCTTTTTCTCTGTCCTCAGCCACTATAAGCCTCATGCCCTTCATCTTCATCCCAATTTTGTCCTCCTCCTGTCGATCTTTGCCTTCTACTGCGAGGCATTTGTTGGGGTGATGCCGTCCGTGGCATTGCTTCGCCACTTCTTCTACCTCAGAAACAAGGGCACACATTGTTCAAGGAGTACCAATTTCGTCGCGACGAACGGGGCCAACATGATCTCGAAGGCTGGGAAGAAGGCCAAGAACTTCAGGAACAAGTGGGTCCTCATGGACGCCAAGTGCTCCCATCCTCGGCTGGTGCTGCCGACAGCGATGCTCGAGTCGAGCGACAGGTGGCTCAGCGTGAAGCTCACCGACCCCCGGGCAGAGAAGGTGTTGGAGAAGATGACCGCGGACCTGAAGCCTGATGACCCAGAGGCGGCGAAGCTGATGGGGGCCATGATCGTCAAAGAATTCCTGACATGTCGCGTGGCTCCGCTTCAGGCCCACTCTCGCCCCTTGTGGACGCTTGGGGACGAATCAAACAACCTCCGGCTGCGCCGCGACGCCCTGTCTGCCGAGCAGCTTGAGGCAGCTCTCCATCTTCTGGTCGGGGTCGACCTGGGATATCCGCCTGCTTCTCATGTCCTCCTGTACCGCCGCTAGGATGGGGTGACGGTAGCGACATCCATGCCCACCTTTGATGCACGCGGGCTCGTGCCTCCGGCGCCCCCTAAAGCTCAAGTAGCAGCCACACCGGTGGAGTGTCTTCGGAAGATTCCAGCGGGGAGACACTCGGAGGCAACCATGGAGGGGACTAGAGAGTTCTCTCCTCCACGTACGGCCGAGCTCCTTCGCTCCTTGTCTGACGATGACGGCGACGACGACCACCCGGTGGAGGAGGTGCCGCCTCCAGCCGGAGCTGTCACGAGGTCCAAGCACACCCCCTTGAAGAAGTCGCAAGCGGGGGTCCCGACAAATAGTCGGTCGGCGCTGATCACCCGAGGTAGCGTCCTAGCCACGGCATCACCAGGCGCTGCTACCATGCCGCCTGTCTTGGGGGCCCATGTTCCCGCGGCGCAGGCCGCGGGACCATTGGGCCCCATGGTCCTAAAGAGGTCTCAGGGTGTTGTCGCAGTGGATCGGTGAGTACCTTGGCCTGTTTATGTCTTCGTTCTTGATTCCGTTGCCGATTCACAATATCTTGCCCCGTGTCGATAGGTCTGCGCCATCGACAAAGAAGGCGAAGGGAGAGGCCACCGCACTAGAGGCCTCGCGGCCTGGCTTGGCCTCATCCCCTCTGGCGCAGACGAGTGGTGGAGGAGCTCCCACTTCTGATGCACGGGCGCCGCCGCAAGGCTCAGGGGGTCACGATCTCTGCTTCGACTGCTGGAGTTGCCAGGGCTCAGGAGGTCTTGGCCGCGCCACAGTCCCCCACTGTGATCGTGCTGCCAGCTCGCGGCCCTCCTGCTTCACCTAGCGCCTTGAAGGAAGCCTTCTCGACACCGAAGCAGCTCCAGGATGACCTTCAAGGTGCCGATCATCGTCTGGTGGCTGGGCTCCAGGAGCTGATTTCCGACTGGCTGAGTTCCAACGCGTTTGTCCGAGATGTGCTGAGCCAAGTCATGGCGGCCTCCGCGAAGGACAAGCGGGCCGCTGATCAGGTCGCGGCCATTCGTGAGGTGGCACTGCAGGACGCTCGGACCGCCCAGGAGCGCTGTCAATCGATGGAGACCGAGCTGAGGGACCTACGTGGGAAACGCGAGGCAGGCGAGGAGAGGATGAAGGCCCGAGAAGATGCCGTGGCCAGCCATGACACCGAGCTGGAGCAGCTCACGAGGGAGTTGTCCGCGGAGCACGGCCGACTAGAGGAGTTGAAGCGGGCGATGGAAGTGAAGGAGGCCCAACTGGAGGCCAAGGCGAGGGTCCTGACTAAGGACCGCGCGGCGTTCAAGTCCCTCGAGGAGAGGTCCCGCCAGGCGCTGAGGGCACTCTACGAGAAGGGCTTGGATAAGCCGCTAGCGACGGACGATGAAGGCCCTGCCGAGCTGCTTCCTTATCTTGTCCTGGCGCTCGAGGACGTCGTCTGCGAGATCAATCCCCTGGTGGAGGAGGAAGCTCGCGTGCTTTCTTCTTCTGTCTTGACGCGCGTCCTCAGCCACCTACACCTTTGTGACCCCAACGTCCATCTCGGGGCACTGCTCGAGCCCGTGGAGGCGGGGTGTTACGAGGCCGCCGTTGAAGCCGTGAAGGACCATGTGGAGGCTTTGCTGAAAGAGTTCCTCATCGTCAATCCTTCTCCTCCAGCCGTTGGCGCCACCGATACTGCAGCTGAGACCGTTTCCCGAGGGCGTGGTGGCGCCGCTAGGGGGGAGGTCCCTTCAAGCAGCAGCGCCCAGGGCTGAAGGAAGGGCCTGCTGGTTGGTGACGTTGCTCCCCTTTATCTTCATTCCCATGCGACATGAGCAAGCCTCGCGGAGGCGTCAAAAACTTCTATTTGATGTTTCAAAAGACAACTCGGCTTGTAATAATTGCTTAGATATTCGCGCTTCCTTCACTATTTATTGTTCTACGTCGGCACGGCCCGACCTCGCGCATACCTCAGCTGCCAGCTGGCTTGCCCAAGTCACTAGGTCAGGACTAGGGAGTGAGGGGCTATGCGGCCAGTTAGGCTCCTGAGTCGCGATGCTCAGGAGTCCCCCTTAACGTGCAAACGATCCCTAGGTAGGAAGCGCTAGGCAGGGCTTTGGTGTTCTGCGTCGGCAGGGCCCGGCCCCGCGCGTACCTCAGCCGCCGCTGGCCTTGACCAGAAACCAGGACAAGACCAGGGAGTGAGGGGCTACAGGACCAGTTAGGACCTTGGGTCACCCTGCCCAAGGGTCCCCCTTGACGTACGAACAACCCTGAGGGAAGTGAGTACTGGACTTAGGCCCGGATGTTCTGCGTCGATAGGGCCCAGCCCCGCGCGTACCTCAGCCACCGCTAGCCTTGATCGGAAACCAGGACAAGACCAGGGAGTGAGGGGCTACTTGACCAGTTAGGCCCTTGGGTTGCGATGACCAAGGGTCCCCCATGACGTACGAACAGACCCCATACATGTCCTCGCCAGGCTTGCGCTCAGGAGGGTTGCGCGTCGACCAGGCCCGAGGGACCTAGTGGGGCGTGTGCCAGGCGTGACCTGGACGCAGCCCCCGTGCCCAGCCCCCTCGCGCTGCCCTCCCAAGGGGAGCACGGCACGGTGGGGCTGGCCACTGAGCCGAGGGGCTCCCTGAGGTTAATGCGGCCGTGAAACCACCCCCAGTTGTTTATCAACAGCGCGGAGCATAGTGCTGCCGCTCTTGCGCGGGCATAGCCGCTCCTCGACCGTGTCGTCAGCCAGCACAGAGCATGGTGCTTCCACTGGACCGTGGGAGGGGACTCCCTACTGCGGAGAGCCCCCGAGCGTATACAACCCCGCCCGGACACGTGGCTGGCACGGTGGGGCTAGACGAGGTGTATCTGGGCACCCGTGAGCCAGCGCGGGACTCACGAGGCCCTACCTCAAGGCGGGTTGCGCCTGGTCTTGAATGGCAGCGCTTGGGGAAATCCTGCAAGGTGGTTAGGCAACCTGCACTGGGTGAATTCCTCGAGGTCGCCTTATGAGAATGCTGGGCACCAACGACCCCACGAGGTGACGTGAACGGGGCCGGCCCGTTAGACAAAGCTCAGCCGTTGGATTTATCGACGCTGCAGGGACGGACCCGAGCACAGACGCCGTGCCTAGTCTTCTCATGTCGACGTCCTAAGGGAGGTCATCCGGCGCGCGGCTGCCGCAGCGATGGGACACGGTGCCATGCGCCCCGACTCCACCCCTAGCATCCAACTCGAGCGTGCGCGAGGCACCAAGGGCCAGAGGAGGTGACGTTCACGGGGCTGGCCCGCGAGCCAGAGCTCAGCCGCTTGGATTTGGCGACGCTGCAGGGACGGACCCGAGCACAGACGCCATGCCAGCCCCAGTCACAAGTCGGATGCAAGTGAGCTTGTGGGGGCACATGATGTTCATGGCATAGGAGTGATGGTCAAACAAATGATTCAAATGTGAAATGACAGAGATGGCAGCACTAGCTTAGGTAAGATGCAAGGGAAATATATGCCACAAGTAAGGACCTATGCGGCCTGGGGATGATGCAGCCCGAGGGGTGCCCCCAACAAGGTGAACAGAGATGCAAAAGGATACATGTCGCAGGGGTAGGCCCGCGCGACCTGGGAATGATGTAGCCTGAGGGGCGCTCCCAGTTGAATGAAAATCGGAAGATGTCACCTGGCATAGTTGTTGAAGTAGTGTTGGTGTAGCTGAAGATGCTCGATGCAGACACTGTTCCTTACGGGACGCCTGGCTCCAGCCCCTGGCGAGGCTCCGGGGCTCTCCAGATCTCACGGAGGGCCTAGTCCAACTCCGCCCGGATCTCCTTGTGCCTGGCCTCGCGAGTCGCCAGGACTTCCCGCATGTGGCGCTGGTGCAGGGCCGCTTGGTTCGGCAGGCCAAAGGGCATGCACACATAGCTGTGAGGGGGACCCTGGCATTGGTTCACCTGGGAAGGCCAGTAGAGCTCCTGAGATGCGATCCTGTTGAGTGCGGGGACGTTGACGCAGATGCGCAGCCCGTCTCCTGAGCCTGGGCTAACGGCCGCCCTCAGAGGAGGTGGGCGACACTCGCCCCGCATGGCTCTCAGCTCCTGTAGGTCTTCAATGGTCTGGCTGATGAACTCCTGAGTGCTTGGTGCCTCACGCCTTGAGGTCTCTGGAGGAAAGTGTGCGGTGAAGCACTCCTCCACATGGTGCCCGAGTGCCTCCCTCGTGACATTAGCTAAGTCAGAGGCCCTCCAGACGAGAGGCCCTGAGCCCAGCCCGAGGGGGGCACCGGGCTCGCCTTCCTATGCGAGAGAGGAAGGAGGCCCCTTGAAAGTGCAACTATCCGTGGGTGGTTTTTGTAATTACTAACAACATATAGCTCATTGAACTAATGCTAGCTCAAGATAATATTTCAGGAAAGTTTAATGTTTGGCATGGCATGGATTAGGATTGTGGACCCCTCAAAATGCAAAGGTTAAAGGATTGGCTCAAGCTCAAAGCGAAGGACTCTACATTTTCCATTTTAGTGATCCAAGATCACATTGAGTCCATAGGAAAGCCAATACTATTAAAAGGGGATGAGGTGTTGCTTAATGGCTTGCTTGCTCATGATGCTTAGTGATATGCTCCAAAAACCCTCAACGACTTTCTCACATCCACATATGTCCCAAACCAAAAGTCAAACTCGGCCCCTCCAAAAATATCTATCCGGCGCCACCGAGTTCATTTGACATAGCCGTTGCCAGAAACCCTAATCATTTTGGTCTCACCGAAAGGGATCTCGGTCTCACCGAGATGGGATTGCAAACTCTCTGTTACCCGTTGTAATAGTTTCATTCTAATCGAGATGTGTAATCGGTCCCACCGAGTCTGTAATGCAAACTCTCTGTTGCCTCTTCGTAACATTTCGGTCTCACCGAAATGAGTGAATCGGTCCCACCGAGTTTGCCTGACCAACTCTCTGTGTGCTTATTACCAAAATTGATCTCACCGAGTTTGTGTAATCGGTCCCACTGAGATTACGTTATGCCCTAACCCTAATGAAATCGATCCGACCGATTTGATCATATTGGTCCCACCAAAATACCTAGCGGTCACATTATGAACTAAATCTGTCTGACCGAGTTCTTTGAATCGGTCCCACCGAGTTTGGTAAATTGTGTGTAACGGTTAGATTTTGTGTGGAGGCTATATATACCCCTCCACCCACTCTTCACTCGTGGAGAGAGCCATCAGAACATATCTACACTTCCATCATTCATGTTCTGAGAGAGAACCACCTACTCAAGTGTTGAGATCAGGATATTCCATTCCTACCATATGAATCTTGTTCTCTAGCCTTTCCCAAGTTGCTTTCCACTCAAATCCTTCTTCCACCATATCCAAATTTGTGAGGAGTTGTTTGAGTGTTGGGGAGACTATCACTTGAAGCATCTGAGCAAGGAGTTCATCATCAACACACCGTTTATTACCTTTCCGAGAGTGGTGTTTCCTAGATTAGTTAGGTGTCACTTGGGAGCCTCCGACAAGATTGTGGAGTTGAACCAAGGAGTTTGTAAGGGCAAGGAGATCACCTACTTCGTGAAGATCTACCACTAGTGAGGCAAGTCCTTCGTGGGCGATGGCCATGGTGGGATAGACAAGGTTGCTTCTTCGTGGACCCATCGTGGGTGGAGCCCTCCGTGGACTCGCACAGCCGTTACCCTTTGTGGGTTGAAGTCTCCATCAACTTGGATGTACGATAGCACCACCTATCGGAACCAAGACAAAAACATCATTGTCTTCACTTGCGTTTGATCCCTCTAAACTCCTCCCTTTACCTTCATATGCAATTGTTTACTTTCCGCTGCTATACTCTTAGAATTGCATGTGTAGGTTGATTGCTTGACTTGTGCTAAGTTGCTAAAATCTGCCAAGAATTAAAATTAGGAAAAGGATAGATTTTTATTTGGTCAAGTAGTCTAATCACCCCCTTTAGACATACTTTCGATCCTACAAGTGGTATCAGAGCTTTGGTCTCCATTTGCCGTGATTTCCATAGCATTGGTGATCACAGCCTTGGTTTCACAACCTAGGAGAGTATGGTGTCTAGCGAGGGAAGTTACCATCGTAGATGTCCTTATTTTGATGGTACTAATTTTGCTACTTGGAAGCATAAGATGAAAATGCATATTCTGGGACATAACCACGGCGTTTGGGCTATTGTGTGTATTGGTTTGCAAGGTGAAATCTTTGATGGGAAGGAACCGAACCGTGAAGCTACCGCGGAAGAGTTGAAGATGCTGCAATACAATGCTCAAGCTTGCGATATCCTCTTCAACGGATTGTGCCCCGAAGAATTCAACAAAATCAGCCGTCTTGAGAATGCAAAGGAAATTTGGGATACTTTGATTGATATGCACGAAGGTACCGACTCCATCAAGCAATCCAAGTTGGATGTGCTCCAAAGTCAACTTGACAAGTTCAAGATGAAGGATGGTGAAGGTGTCGCTGAAATGTACTCTAGGCTTGCTCTCATCACAAATGAGATTGTCGGCTTAGGAAGCGAAGAGATGACCGACAGATTCATCATCAAGAAGATCCTAAGAGCCTTGGATGGAAAATACGATACCGTGTGTACATTGATCCAAATGATGCCAAATTACAAAGATCTCAAGCCAACGGAAGTCATTGGAAGAACTGTTGCTCATGAGATGTCACTCAAAGATAAAGAAGAGCTTCACAACAAGTCTAGTGGTGCTTACAAAGCTTCATGTGACGCTCCTACATCATCAAGTGAGAAACAAGACTTCAATGAAGAATTGAGCTTAATGGTGAAAAACTTCAACAAGTTCTACAAGAGTAGAAGCAAAGAAAGAAGTTCCAAGTCAAGGTCCTACAATGATAAGAGATCTTCAAATCATGATCGGAATTGCTACAATTATGGAGGACCCGGACACTACTACAATGAGTGTACGGCTCCCCACAAGAGAAGAGAAGACTCACCTAAAAGGAGAAGTAGAAGAGAAGATTCACCACTAAGAGAGAGAAGGAGTAGAGATGATCGTTATGAACGAAGATCTTCTCGAAGAAGCAAAGATTCGGAAAGAAAGGACAAATCATCAAGGAGCTATACAAGACAAAGACATCAAGCTCATGTTCGTGAATGGGCATCCGGTTCCGACTCCGATAACCACTCCGAGAGAAGCTACTACTTCGACTCCGAAGGTACTCAAGATGAAGGTGTTGCCGGAATTGCTCTCGTGTCAACCAACTCCTACGACATATTTGACTCACCAAATGAAGGAATTGGAAGATGCTTCATGGCTAAAGGCCCTAAGGTATCACACCCCGAGTATCTTGATTTCAATAGTGATGAAGATGACTTGCTAGGAGATGATGATTTACTTGTTGGTAGCAATAGTGATGAAACTTTTCATGAAAACTATGGTGAAATTGCTATTAATCATGCTAATCTAGATAAAACGAATGACAATGATAAGGATAAGATTGAGCGTCTAACTAAAGAACTAACCACTCTTAAGTTAGCTCATGAAACTACCTTGGAAGATCATCGAGAACTTTTAAAGACTCATGAGAAGTTACGCTTTGAAAAGCTCAACCTTGAGCAAGAGCATGAGTTCTTAAAGGCAATCAATGATGATCTTCGCAAGAAAAGTTCTTCTTACATTGCCAAGCGTTTACTCTTGTCTACCTACATGCCACAAGTAAAATCTAGCAACATGAGCAAGAAAGATTCTTCCTCTAGTAGTAACAATAATCATGCTAAATCCAATGATGTTACTTCTAGTAGTTCTCTTGATTCCACTAATGACTCTCTTAGCCAAGTTACATTTGAGCAAGAAAATAGCTTATTGAACGGAATTATAGAGAAAGGTGTTTACAAGAGTCTAGCTGGGAGTAAGCAATTTGAGGAGATTGTACACAGACAAGGAAGACACCGGAAGAATCAAGGTGTTGGTTTTGACGAAAGTTCAATGCCAATGGAGTTGAATGGGAGGAAGATCAATACCCCAACACGAAGTTTGTTCCTCAACAAGAGAAGTATGATCCTACTTATTTTCAAGGGACACAAGCACAAGATGATCTTCCACCACAAGACCACAAGTTAAAGGGCAAGGATAAGCTTCAAGAAGAGATTGATGCATTTGAAGAAGCTCCTAAGGCCTTGGTCAAGTGGGTCCCCAAGACTACATCAAGTTCTACCTCATCAAGTACGACTACAACTCCAAGTATCCCCATCAAGATGGTGTGGATCACGAAGAAGAAGAACTAGGAAGTTCTTGAGGGTGACTCCGCCAACATACTTCATTCATATCATTTTGGCAAAGGACAAGTGCAAACAACTTTCACATCTTGCACTAGTTCAAGGAGTCACAAACCCTCTTGTTGGTAAGACAAGGGACAAGGTAACCTAATGCTTTCATGTACATCATCTTGTGTGCAATTCACTCTATGCCTATGGATATCCTTGTTTGTTCCTTGTGGGACTAACCCGTGTAGGTATTGAAAGTGCAACTCACTCCAATGGACTGCTCCAAATGATCTACATCAACATTGAGCGTCTACATCTTCAACACCTACATGAAATCATCATCGACAAAACCCAAGGTTAGTTCATCCCTCTTAAGAGGGATATCACATCTAGGGGAGCTTTACTCTAAAAATTGAGCTAAAGCAACTCTAATGATGTGAACACAACAATGCTTTATGTAAAAGTGGTAACCCCACTTGCGCTTAAACGATGAGTATGACCTATGATCAAATGTTCTCAATTGACTCCTAAGTCAATATACTCATATATGGATGACCTAGTCATTGCCAATTGCTTGATAGATGCTAGAATGGTTGTGCATGCTTTTCCACATGTTTTATTTGCTATCTTATTGTGTGAGCATGTTGAATGCATATTTTTCTCATTCGAGGACATCCATTTGTTGCTTTGACTGTTTGGCTCCTTTTCTTTTGCCAAATTGATGGACAAGAATGCCTAAGTACCCTCTCTAGCTATCTATGCTTTTCTCGTCTCAAACTCTATTCATGCTACATCACAAAGCTTGATCAAGTCAGATTGGAACCACTCTGTGTGAGGAGCACTCGGAGTCCCTGATTCGTCATAGGCTTAAATATCCAAAACCTCTGTGTGCATTTCGGTATGACCGAGTCATCCACTTCGGTTACACCGAGTTCACTAAGTTGATCTAGGTTTTCAATCTCGGTGCAACCGATTTGAACTTTTTGGTCCCATCGAGTTGCAGCAACTGCTAGCAGTTTTGCATCTCGGTGCCACCGAGTTGTTCTACTCGGTCACACTGACCGTGTCAGGTTATATATACTCATGGGCCAAATTTCGGAAAACTGTCCAGCCCGCGTGTGACCTGCTCTGCCTCTTCGGGTCTCCGGATCATGTCCTCGCCGCCAGCGAGCTCCCGCCGCTGGACTCCGCCGCCGTCAACGGAAATCTTCACCGCCGTTGCCGCTGTAGCAAGTCCATCGCCGAGTTAGGGTATGGACTTGACTCTTTGTGCTATTCCTCAACTCTGATTCTTAGCACAATGCATTGCCATGTTTCTTTTCCACGTATGAGATCTTCCTATCCAGTAGGGCTGGAAAAAAAGCTCGAAGCTCACGAGCTAAACAAGTAGCTCGTGACTCGGCTTGAATCGACTCGAACTCGAACAATAACGAGTCGAGCCAAGCTTTAGTTTAAGATCCTTTATAGACCAAGTTAAACGAGCCAATCTGACGAGTACTTGTGTAGATCGTTAGGCTCGGTACAAAAGATCGGCCACTCCCAATCCAAAAAAGGCTAGCTACTCAGCAGCCCGTGTCTCAGGCGCGCAATACAAGTCCCAGTTGTTGAAGGCCCAGCCGCCCAGGAGACTCATGCGTTACAAGGAAATTACAATTGTTTAGTGATGTGTATCTTTAATATATACATAATCATTTTTATCATGTTTGAGGGTTTTATTACATATCTTTAACGAGCTTAACAAGCTAAACGAGCCAGCTCGGAAGTTATACGAGTCGAGCCAATCTTGAATTTTAGCTCGTCATAGTAACGAGTCGAGTCGAGCTAGCTCGTTAATGAACCAAGCTCTAGCGAGTCGAACCAAGCTGGTTCGACTCGGCTCTAATTCCAGCCCTACTATCCAGCAAAAACTCCGTAGAAAGTAGATTTGATTCAAAAAATTTAGGGTTAGGTCTCCGGCGAACTCATCTCGGACCAACCGAGTTGTAGAAATCGGTCCCACCGATTTGGCTTAGGCCATTGCACAAGTGCTTTTCGGTCTGACCGAAAGTTGCAAATCGATGTGACCGAGTTCGATTCTCTGTGAAACCCTAGCGATATCGGTGCCACCGAACTGTGACTTGGTCTGGCCGAGTTTGCTAGTTCAGGCTCCAGAATTGCTTCGGTGTCACCGAGTTTAACAATCGGTAGCTCCGAAATGCTTTCTGTAGAGAACTAAAACTAAGTTTTTCTTGTCATCTGTTTTGCAAAAATTCTGTGCTTTGTGATGCTCATCCACTCTATCTCATCGACATCTATTCACAAGATCAGTTTGCAGTGTCAGAGATGTCTGAGGGCAGTGACAGTCAGAACAGGTCTGAGGAGCAGGTACATTTGAGTGAGGGCTCTAGTTCCAACAACTCCAGCTACTATGAGAGCATCAAAAGCACTCCCAGTGACCTTCCAAAGGCTACCACCAAGACCACAAAGAAGAAAACTTCAGATTCTGAGGATGAGGACTTTGTGGCACATGAGGCCACTTCGAAGAAGAAAGTACTCAGGAAGGAATATGGCACAGCTGAGGCATCCAAGCCAGGGCAGAAAAGGAAAATCCCTGCCAAAAGGACTCCCATGTCTAAGACCAGAGCCTCTACTCAAGAGACTATGGTGATCACGCTTGAATCCTGGGATGATGAGCCTGATGGTACAAACAAGAGACCTAGGAAGATAACAGCTAGAGTGATTGGCAAGCCATCCATGAGGGGTGATGATGAAGCTGAAGCAGAAGAGGAAGAGGTTGCTGCACCAGCACCCAAAGCTCAGAAGGTTATGGGAGATGCTATCAAGTCTGGGGCTGCCCCTTATAAGCCCAAGACTTCTCCCAAGACTGCTCAAGCCACCAAGTCTGCACCCAAGAGGAGTACAAGGAATATTCTAGCTTCAGAAAAGAACAAGGCCCCAATGCCTGAAGTTGCTGAGGAAGCTAATACTCAAATGCTCAAAAGACTGAAGCCCAAGATCCCTGATCACAACGATGCTCATTTGGTTGCTGAGGACATGGAACTGAGAAAGGATGCAAGTCTTAGGTTTTGGAGAAAGTCTGATCCATATGCCATAAGGAGAAGGACTGTTGTGGACTACAGGTTTCACACAAAGGAACAACAAGACTTCTATGAAATAGTCCTGCTTGACAGGAAGCCCATTGTTTTGTATATGAGAAGAATAGACTGGAAGTTCATTGATGATAATGCAGATTACTACCCCAATGTGCATGAGAGCTTCAAAGCATGTGGAGTGGACAAGTTTGTGGCTCAGAAGTTGACTAAGTGGAATGATGAACTCATCATGCAATTCTATTCCACATCCCACTTCTATCCTAATGGAAGGATTGTATGGATGTCTGAAGGTACAAGGTACTAGTCGACTGTTGCTGAGTGAGCCAAGCTAATCAATGCCCCTGAAGAGCATGAGGATGATCTAGATGTCTATGCCAAGAAGAAGCAAGACCACAACTCCATGGAAAATATGTACAAGGTGATCCCTGATGATGATCTGGAAACTCACAAGTTTGGTTCTGTACGTCATTTGCAAGCTGGTCTAGCCACTATAACCACAATCTTGAGGCATACATTGTTGCCTAAGTCTGGAGATGCAAAGATGATCAGAGGACATTCCATCAACATGCTGCATATATTTGATGTGCCACAGAAATTCAAAGTTATGAGCCTGATTGTAGAGACAATCAAGAGGACTGTCGCAGATCAAAAAGAGATCATGTGGGTATGCTCCACACATCCAGATGTTTATCAACTCCAAGATGGGCATAGGCACATATCTACTGGACAAAGAATATCTACCCTTGGTGCCTGACTTTGAGGACAACACAATTGTCATGGATGAGAATGAACCATCTTCAGTGCAAGCTCATGAAAGAAGAGAGAAGGCCAAAACAGAGAAAGCTGCCAAGATGCCAAGTACAGAAGAAGCATCTCAAATGACTCTTAAATCCAAGCAAGATCAAATGGCATATCTGATTCAAGCTACCATGAGGATTGAGAAGGGCTTGGCCACCCTGACTCAGAATCAGGAGAGCTTGGAGAGGATCATTGAGACTAAGTTCTAAGATCTTGATTTGTAGGTGACACAGATCCAGTCTGCAGTTGAGAAGCTTCAGGAGGAAGCAGAGGAGAGAGGAGGACAGGCTACCACATATGCATTTCAGTAAGTGCCTCGAGGTGAGAGATCTGCTGCAGTGCCAGTTCCAAACACCAGAGCTACTACATCTGCACCAGAAGCTATAACTTCAGTGCCACCTCCAGCAGCCACTCCACCAGCTCCAGCTACTTCGTCTGAAGCCTTCGTCCTTGGAGTTCTCTCTACACCGCCTCCCGAATACCGAGCCTGAGAGACGCATAGCACTATGCATTTTCGAACTTTTTAGTAACTTGTTGCCAAAGGGGGAGAAATATGTATAGATCATCGGCTTCGAGAGAGATCGTCTTGCCTCCTTGGTCTCTCTTGCTTTTGGTTGAACTTCATTCGTGTGTTTGTTCGATACTCTACGTTATGTGTGTGAGATATTTGTGTGATCATGTGTTTGATCATATGCTACCTTAATGTTTGCTTGGATGATATTATCTCTATATTTCCATATGATCATTCACTTTGCTTGGTGATGAGTGCATGCTTTAGTGTATATCTTTTTGAGCGCTCCACCAAGATGTATGTGACATGGAAGAGTAACCCATGATCCTAATCTATTGTGCATTTGCATTCAAACGCAAATTCAAAATAATGCACAAATTTAGGGGGAGCTCTTGCTTATCACATACTTCTCAAAGGGACGATGTAGTTAAATCATACTATCATTTGTCGAAGCTTTGATCTATATGTTGTCATCATTTACCAAAAAGGGGGAGATTGAAAGTGCAACTATCCCCGAGTGGTTTTGGTAATTACTAACAACATATAGCTCATTGAACTAATGCTATCTCAAGATAATATTTCAGGAAAGTTCAATGTTTGGCATGGCATGGATTGGGATTGTGGACCCCTCAAAATGCAAAGGTTAAAGGATTGGCTCAAGCTCAAAGCTAAGGACTCTACATTTTCCATTTTAGTGATCCAAGATCACATTGAGTCCATAGGAAAGCCAATACTATTAAAAGGGGATGAGGTGTTGCTTAATGGCTTGCTTGCTCATGATGCTTAGTGATATGCTCCAAAAACCCTCAACCACTTTCTCACATCCACATATGTACCAAACCAAAAGTCAAACTCGGCCCCACCGAAAATATCTATCCGGCGCCACTGAGTTCATTTGACATAGCCACTGCCAGAAACCCTAATCATTTCGGTCTCACCGAAAGGGATCTCGGTCTCACCGAGATGGGATTGCAAACTCTCTATTGCCTGTTGCAATATTTTCGGTCTAACCGAGATTTGCAATCGGTCCCACCGAGTCTATAATGCAAACTCTCTGTTGCCTCTTCGTAACATTTCGGTCTCACCGAAATGAGCAAATCGGTCCCACCGAGTTTGCCTGACCAACTCTCTGTGTGCTTATTACCAAAATCGGTCTCACCGAGTTTGTGTAATCGGTCCCACCGAGATTACGTTATGCCCTAACCCTAATGAAATCGGTCCCACCGAGTTGATCATATCGGTCCCACCGAAATACCTAACGGTCACATTATGAACTAAATCGGTCTGACCGAGTTCTTTGAATCGGTCCCATCGAGTTTGGTAAATTGTGTGTAACGGTTAGATTTTGTGTGGAGGCTATATATACCCCTCCACCCACTCTTCACTCGTGGAGAGAGCCATCAGAACATATCTACACTTCCATCATTCATGTTTTGAGAGAGAACCACCTACTCAAGTGTTGAGATCAAGATATTCCATTCCTACCATATGAATCTTGTTCTCTAGCCTTTCCCAAGTTGCTTTCCACTCAAATCCTTCTTCCACCATATCCAAATCTGTGAGGAGTTGTTTGAGTGTTGGGGAGACTATCACTTGAAGCATTTGAGCAAGGAGTTCATCATCAACACACCGTTTATTACCTTTTGGAGAGTGGTGTCTCCTAGATTGGTTAGGTGTCACTTGGGAGCCTCCTACAAGATTGTGGAGTTGAACCAAGGAGTTCGTAAGGGCAAGGAGATCGCCTACTTTGTGAAGATCTACCGCTAGTGAGGCAAGTCCTTCGTGGGCGATGGCCATGGTGGGATAGACAAGGTTGCTTCTTCATGGACCATTTGTGGGTGGAGCCCTCCGTGGACTCGCGCAGCCGTTACCCTTCGTGGGTTGAAGTCTCCATCAACTTGGATGTACGATAGCACCACCTATCGGAACCAAGACAAAAAACATCGTTGTCTTCACTTGCATTTGATCCCTCTAAACTCCTCCCTTTACCTTCGTATGCAATTATTTACTTTCCGCTGCTATACTCTTAGAATTGCATGTGTAGGTTGATTGCTTGACTTGTGCTAAGTTGCTAAAATCTGCCAAGAATTAAAATTGGGAAAAGGATAGATTTTTATTTGGTCAAGTAGTCTAATCACCCCCCTCTGGACATACTTTCGATCCTACACCCCTCCCTAGGTGTAGGTCCCGAGGTGCTGTCGCCCTACGCTGCATCCCCATGAGGCTCCAGGGCGAGCAGCTGCTTCTTCTTCTTGGGAATGACCTCAGGTGGGTAGATGACACTTTCGCTCTCTGGATCCTCGACTACCGCCGCCTGGTAAGCACGCTCGAGAGAGAACACTGTGTCCTTCTCCTCACAGGCGATGGTGATGACGCCGCCGCTCCCCGGCATCTTGAGAACATTGTAGTTGTGGTGAGTCACTGCCATGAACTTGGCCAGGGCTGGATACCCTAGGATGGCGTTGTAAGGGAGGTGGATATGGGCGACATCAAAGTCGATGAGCTCAGTGTGGTAGTTGTCGCGTTTGCCGAAGGTTACAGGTAGGCGGACCTGCCCTACGGGAGTGGTGGAGCCGTCGGTCACTCTGGAGAAGGGCTTGGTAGGCAGTAGTTGATCATAGGGTACTTGGAGGCTGTCAAATGTCTCGATGGACAGGACGTTAAGCCCCGCGCCACCGTCGATGAGGGTCTTGGTAACTTGGACGTTGCTGATGACGGGTGAACAAAGCATCGGGAGGGTGCTAGCCGTAGCTACGCACTTGAGCTGGTGTGCTGAACTGAAGGTGATGGGCATCTGGACCACCTGAGTGAGCGAGTAGCCTCGAGCTTGGGGAGAGCCGCGTTTACTTCACGGGTGAATTGCTTGAAGAGGCGCTGAGAAGCTGGGGCTTGCGCTTCGCCCAAGATGCAAGCAATGGCTTGTGGCTCCTGGAAGCCCCCAGCCTCCTCGTCCTGATCGTCGTTTCTCCTTGGCGGTGGTAGAGGTGGTAGGACGACCCTGCCCTGAGGACGATCCTCCCGAGGCTAGTCCCTCCAGGCGTCCTCGCGGGGCTGGCCACGCCAACGGTCCTCTCGAGGTTGATCACGCCACTCCTGGCGGGGGCCGCGGTCGTCCCAGCGTCCCCCGGTCCGACTTCCCCCGTGGCCGTAGCCACGGTCTCCGTGCTCGGGGCATTGGATGATGCGTCCTTCGCGGAGGGCCCTGAGCTCTTGATAGTCATGAGTGTTGTGGCTGTGCACGTTGTGGAAGGCGCAAAATGCTCGGCCGCTCTTGGGTGGCTCTGGGTAGTCGCAGCCGCGCTTCATTTCTGGTTCGGCTGCAAGCACTGCTGCTCCTTTACGCTTTACATCCTTGCTTTTGGCCTTCTTGTCTTCGGTTTCAGCAGCGGGGAGCTCGACAAGCGAGAGGCGCCCCTCCTCGGCCCTGGCGCACTTGGTCGCGAGGTCGAACAACTCCAAGGATGTGCACGAGTCTTCGTGGATGGCGAGCTCTTGACGTCACAGACACCATCCGAGAATGCCGAAATGATGGCTTCGTCCGTGACCTTGGGGATCTTGACACGGACACTGTTGAAGCATTGGATGAACTTATGTAGGGTTTCTCCTGGTTGTTGCTTGATATTCCACAGGTCTCCCGCGGCCGGGGGACGGTCTCGGGTGCCCTAGAAGTTGGCGATGAACCGCTCGCGCATCTCACCCCAGGTGGAGATCGATCCAATGGGCAGGTTCAAGAGCCATAAGCGCGCGCCATCCTTGAGGGCCATGGGGAACCAGTTCACCATGATCTTCTCATTGCTACCAGACGCTTCGATGCTCAACTCATAGAGCTGCAGGAACTTCGCAGGGTCGGGGGTGCCGTCATAGCATGGAGGTAGGTCGGGCTTGAACTTCCCAGGCTAGTTGATGTTGTGCAGTTCGGGGGCGAGGGCCTTGCAGCCTGCCATCGACATCGGAGCTTGTTGGTGAGGCAGAGCTTGATCTCGGTCCTCGCGCGCCACCACGGCGGGGGCGCGCGGTCTCGGCGCGCAGCGGCCGAGGGAGTGCGGGCGCTCCTCTGCGGGGCCGCTAGATCTCTTGGTAGCTTCCTTCTACATGCACTGGCGCCGCGCGTGGGCGGTCACGCCACGGGGCCACGTGCCCTCATGGGGAGGCGGACGAGGCAGGGAGAGGGACGGCGCTGGAGAGCCCCCAGCGGCGCTGACGAACTCGGTGATGCGGTCAAGCCATTCTTCGTAGAAGTCGTCGACGGGGTGGTAGCGCAGGAGCTCACGTGCCATGAGAAACGCAGCCTGTGTGTCCGCGGGTCCGCGGCGAGCGTGTGATGAAGAGACCGCCGGAGTCAGCGACGGGGTAGCGGTGTGTCCATCTCGCCGCACGGAGGGGTGCAGGGACGATGCCTGTTGTTCATGCCGCGCCGGACACTTGCGTAGTGACACTTGCGTAGGATCTGTTCCTATTCATGCTTAGGTACACAACGTCTAATAACACCATCTACTCCTTCTTTATAAAGGTGTGGGTCATCCCAGAAGTAATGTCTTAAGTCACAGAAAAACTTTTTCTTTTGCTGGTATGTGAAACTAGGTGGTATAAATTTAGCAAAAATGTAATTAGCATAATCAGCATACCATGGAGCAGTACGAGAAGCATTTATGACAGCTAATTGTTCATTAGGAAAGCTATCATCAATAGGTAGTGGGTCATCAAGAACATTCTCTAACCTAGATAAGTTGTCTGCAACGGGGTTCTCAGCTCCCTTTCTATCAATGATATGCAAATCAAATTCTTGTAGCAAGAGAACCCATCTAATAAGTCTAGGTTTAGCATCTTTCTTTTCCATACGATATTTAATAGCAGCATGATCAGTGTGAACAATTACTTTAAAATCAACAATATAAGGTCCGAACTTATCACAAGCAAATACAACTGCTAAAAAATCTTTTTCAGTAGTAGCATAATTTCTCTGGGCATTGTCTAGAGTTTTAGTAGCATATTGGATAACATTTAATTTCTTATCAACTCTTTGTCCTAGAATAGCGCCTACATCATAATCACTAGCATCACACATAATTTCAAAGGGTAAATTCCAATTAGGTGGCTGGACAATAGGTGCAGAGATCAAGGCTTTCTTAAGTATCTAAAATGCTTCTACACAATCATCATCAAAGATAAAAGGAACATCTTTCTGTAAGAGACTAGTCAGAGGCCTAGAGATTTTTGAGAAGTCTTTAATGAACCTCCTATAAAAACCGGCATGACTAAGGAAACTTCTTATACCTTTGATGTCCTTGGGACACAACATCTTTTCAATAGCATCAAATTTAGCTTTATCAACTTCAATACCTCTTTCAGAAATTTTATGCCCCAAGACAATACCTTCATTAACCATAAAGTTGCACTTCTCCCAATTCAGGACAAGATTAGTTTCTTCACATCTCTGCAAAACTCGATCAAGGTTGCTTAAGCAATCATCAAAAGTAGTTCCATAAACGGAAAAATCATCCATGAAAACCTCAACAATCTTTTCACAGAAATCAGAGAATATAGCCATCATGCATCTTTGAAAGGTAGCAGGTGCATTACATAAGCCAAAACACATACGTCTATAAGCAAAGGTACCGAAAGGACAAGTAAAAGTGGTCTTTTCTTGATCCTCTTTTGACACAGGTATTTGAGAAAAACCAGAATAGCCATCTAGAAAGCAAAAATGTGTGTGTTTGGATAATCTTTTAGCATTTGATCAATAAAAGATAAAGGGTAATTATCTATTCTAGCATTAACAATATTCAAGAAGGGTCTACCAAGTATAATAGGGCAAAAGTCATCTTGTGGGGAACCAAGAACAAGAAAATCAGTAGGGTATTTAAATTTCCCACACAAGACTTCAACATCTCTAACAATCCCCATTGGTGAAATAGTATCTCTATTGGCAAGCTTAATAGTAACATCAATGCCTTCTAACTCAGCAGGTGCAATATCATGCATAATTTCTTCGTATAAGGAATGAGGAATTGCACTCG
This sequence comes from Secale cereale, assembly GCA_902687465.1. Classification (NCBI taxonomy): domain Eukaryota; kingdom Viridiplantae; phylum Streptophyta; class Magnoliopsida; order Poales; family Poaceae; genus Secale; species Secale cereale. Next base: position 630,082,804 of record LR738715.1, read on the forward strand.
CACTAGCACCCATATCACATAAGCCATGATATCAACGATCTCCTATTTTAACAGAAATAACAGGCATGCCTACAATAGGTCTATGTTTATTTTTAGTATCGGGTCAAGCAATTCTAGCAACTTCAGCACAGAGGTAAATAACATGCCCATCAATATTATTGACCAAGAGATCCTTAACCATAGCAATAATAGGTTCAACTTTAATTTGCTCAGAGGGTGTAGGTGTTCTAGCATTAGTCTTACGAACCACAGTTCAAGCTTTAGCATGATCCTTTATTCTAACTGGGAAGGGTGGTTTCTCAATATAAGTGGTAGGAACAATAGGATCAACATTATAAGTGATAGTCTTTTCTTCAACTTTAACAGGTTCAACTACTTTTACTTTAATGGGAGGATGATATTTAAACCACTTCTCCTTAGGGAGATCAACATGAGTAGCAAATGATTCACAGAAATAAGCTACTATCTCAGAGTCAAGTCCATATTTAGTGCTAAATTCACGGAAAACATCAGTATCCATAAAAGATTTAACACAATCAAACTTAGGTGTTATACCCGACTCCTTACCTTCGTCGAGATCCCAATCTTCAGAGTTGCATTTAATTATTTCCAATAAGTCCCGTTTGAATTCAATAGTTTTCATCATAAAAGAACCAGTACAAGAAGTATCGAGCATGGAGCGATTATTGAGAGAAAGTCGAGCATAATTTTTTTGAATAATAATTTCTCTTGAGAGCTCATGATTGGGGCATGAATGTAACATTGACTTTAAGCCTCCCCCAAGCTTGAGCGATACTTTCTCCTTCGCGAGGCCAAAAATTATATATATAGTTACGATTACGATGAACTTGATGCATAGGATAAAACTTCTGATGAAATTCCAGTTTCAAACGGTTGTAGTTCCATGACCCGATATCATCGCATAGCTTAAGCCGTGTCAATGCCTTTCCCTTCAAAGATAAAGGGAAGACCTTCTTCTTGATAATGTCTTCGGTCATACCCGCAAGCTTGAATAATCCACAAACTTCATCCACGTTGATTAGGTGCAAATCGGGATGCAATGTTCCATCTCCTGTAAAGGGATTAGCTAGCAGTTTCTCTATCATACCCGAAGGAATTTCAAAGTAAACATTTTCTATAGGTTCAGTAGGTTGAGGAGCAACTCTTTGCTCTACTGGTCGGGGTGAAGCTACCCTAAACAAGACCCTCAAAGGATTATGTTCCATAATAACAAGTGACAGTAAATTTTAGCACACTATATAAATTTTTCCTTACCAAATTCCACTTACCAAAGGCGATTCACTCCCGGGCAACGACGCCAGAAAAGAGTCTTGATGACCCACAAGTATACAAGATCTATCATACTCCTTTCGATAAGTAAGAGTGTCTAACCCAACAAGGAGCAGAAGGAAATGATAGGCAGTTTTCAGTAAGGTATTCTCTACAAGCACTGAAATTACCGGTAACAGATAGTTTTGTGATAAGGTAAATTGTAACGAGTAACAAGTAAAAAAAGTAAATAAGGTGCAGCAAGATGGCCCAATCCTTTTGGTAGCAAAGGACAAGCCTGGACAAACTCTTATATAAAGGAAAGCGCTCCCGAGGACACATGGGAATTATCGTCAAGCTAGTTTTCATCACGCTCACATGATCCGCGTTCGTTACTTTGATAATTTGGTATGTGGGTGGACCGGTGCTTGGGTAATGACCTTCCTTGGACAAGCATCCCACTTATGATTAACCTCTATTGCAAGCATCGACAACTACAAAATAAGTATTAAGGTAAACCTAACCATAGCATGAAACATATCGATCCAAATCAGCCCCTTACGAAGCAACGCATAAACTAGGGTTTAAGCTTCTGTCACTCTAGCAACCTATCATCTACTTATTACTTCCCAATGCCTTCCCCTAGGCCCAAACAATGGTGAAGTGTCATATAGTCGACGTTCACATAACACCACTAGAGGAAAGACAACATACATCTCATCAAAATATCAAACGAATACCAAATTCACATGACTACTTATAGCAAGACATCTCACATGTCCTCAGGAACAAATGTAACTAATCACAAATCATATTCACGTTCATAATCAGAGGGGTATTAATATGCATAAAGGATCTGAACATATGATTTTCCACCAAATAAACCAACTGACATCAACTTCAAGGAGTAATCAACAATACTAGCAACCCACACGTACCAATCTAAGGTTTTGAGACAAAGATTGGATACAAGAGATGAACTAGGGTTTGAGAGGAGATGGTGCTGGTGAAGATGTTGATGGAGATTGACCCCCTCCCAATGAGAGGATCGATGGTGATGACGACGGTGACAATTTCTACCTCCCGGAGGGATGTTTCCCCGGCAGAACAGCTCCGCCAGAGCCCTAGATTGGTTCCGCCAAGGTTCCGCCTCGATACGGCGGCGCTTCGTCCCGAAAGCTTCCTTCTGATTTTTTCCAGGACAGAAGACACCTTATACCAGAAGATGGGCATCGGGGGGCTGCCAGGTGGCCCACGAGGTAGGGGGGCGCGCCCAGGGGGGTAGGGCGTGCCCCACCCTCATGGACGGTGGGTGGCCCCCTATGGTGCTTTCTTTGCCCAATATTTTTAATATATTCCAAAACTGACTTTCGTGGAGTTTCAGGACTTTTTGAGTCGTGCAGAATAGGTCTCTAATATTTGCTCCTTTTCCATCCCAGAATTCCAGCTGCCATCATTCTCCCTCTTCACGTAAACCTTGTAAAATAAGAGAGGAAAGGCATAAGTATTGTGACATAATGTGTAATAACAGCCCATAATGCAATAAATATCGATATAAAAGCATGATGCAAAATGGACGTATCAGTGCTTTTGACCTCGGCTTCTGCTCGCGGCGGTGGCTGCCTCTCATGGCCGAGGATGACTAGGTGGATGCTACCTCTTGAGCTTGCGTTGGTTTTTCCCTTGAAGAGGAAATGGTGATGCAGCAAAGGAGAGTAAGTATTTCCCTCAGTTTGAGACCAAGGTGTCAATCTAGTAGGAGACAACGCACAAATCGCCAAATACCTGCACAAACAATCAAACAACATGCACCCAACGCAATAAAGGGGTTGTCAATCCCTTCACGATTATTTGCAAAAGTGAGATCTGATAAAGATGTATAAACTGTAAAGTAAATATTTTTGGTATTTTTGGTTTATAGATTGGAAAGTAAAAGATTGAAAAATAGTAGATTGGAAACTTATAAGATGGAAAATAGACACGTGGCCATAGGATTCACTAGAGGCTTCTCTCAAGATAGCAAATATTATGGTGGGTAAACAAATTACTGCCAAGCAATTGATAGAAGAGCGCATAATTATGACGATATCTAAGGCAATGATCATGAATATATGCATCATGTCCGTGTCAAATAGACCAACTCCTGCCTACATCTACTACTATTACTCCACACATTGACCGAAACAATTCTTGAGTATTAAGTCCGTAAAGAACAGAGTAACACATTAAGTAAGATGACATGATGTAGTGGAGTTAACTCAAGCAATATGATGAAAACCCCATCTTGTTATCGTCGATGGCAACAATACAATACGTGTCATGTCCCTTTGTCACTGAGATTGAGCACCGCAAGATTGAACCCAAAGCAAAGCACTTCTCCCATTGCAAGAAAAACCAATCTAGTTGGCCAAACCAAACTGAGAGTTCGGAGAGAATCACTAAGATATCAAATCATGCATATAAGAATTCGGAAAAGACTCAAATAATATTCATAGATAATCCGATCATAAATCCACAATTCACCAGATCTTGGCAACACACTGCAAAATAAGATTATATCGGATAGATCTCCAAGAACATCGAGGAGAACATGGTATTGAGAATCGAAGAGAGAAAAGAAGCCATCTAGCTACTAGCTATGGACTTGTAGGTCTATGGTAAACTACTCACACTTCATCGGAAGGGCAATAGGGTTGATGTAGATTCCCTCCGTGGTTGAATCCCCCTCCGGTAGAGTATCGGAAAAGGCCTCCAGATGGGATCTCGCGGAAACAAAAGGTTACATCGATGGAAAAGTGGTTTCTATGACCCCTCTAGGGTTTCTTGAATATATGTGAATATATAGGCGGAAGAAATAGGTCAGTGGAGCAACAGGGGCCCCACAAGGGTGGGGGGAGCGCCCTACCCCCTGGGCACGCCCTCCGTCCTTGTGGCCGCCTCGCAGCTCCCCTGACATGCACTCAAAGTCCTCTGTATGTCTTCTGGTCCAAGAAAAATCCTCGTAAAGTGTCGTTCCGTTTGGACTTCATTTGATATTCCTTTTCTGCGAAACTCAAAAACAAGGAAAAAACAAAAACTGGCACTGGGCTCTTGGTTAATAGGTTAGCCCCAAAAATAATATAAAATAGCATATTAATGCATATAAAACATCCAAAACTGATAATATAATAACATGGAACAATAAAAAATTATAGATACGTTGGAGACGTATCAGACATCCCCAAGCTTAATTCCTGCTCGTCCTCGAATAGGTAAATGATAAATATAGATTTTTTGATGTGGAATGCTACCTAACGTATTTATCAATGTAATTCTTCTTTATTGTGGCATAAATGTTCAGATCCGTAAGACACAAAACAATAGTTTATCAATATCAAAGCAATAATACTTCAAGCATACTAAAAGCAATCTATAAAGCTTCGAAAAAATAACACGGCCAAAGAAAGTTATCCCTACAAACTCATATAGTCTTTTATGCTCCCTCTTCTTAACACAAAGTATAAATCATGCCCATCCCGGTGTCAATCAAGCAATTGTTTTCATACTTTAACATTCTTAAACCTTTTCAACTCTTCACGCGATACATGAGCGTGAGCCATGGATATATCACTATGGGTGGAATACAAGGTGGTGATAGACAAAAGTAGGGAGAAAGTCTCACATCGACTAGGCAAATCAATGGACTATGGAGATGTCCATCAATCGATATCAATTTGAGTGAGTAGGGATTGACATGTAACGGATGCACTAGAGCTATAAGTGTATGAAAGCTCAAAAAAACTAGTGGGTGTGCATCAACTTGCTTGCTCATGAAGACCTAGGGCATTTGAGGAAGCCCATCATTGGAATATACAAGCCAAGTTCTATAATGAAAAATTCCCACTAGTATATGAAAGTGACAAGATAGGAGACTCTCTATCATGAATAACATGGCGCTACTTTGAAGCACAAGTGTGGAAAAGGATAGTAACATTGTCCCTCCTCTCCTTTTATCTCATTTTTCTTCTTTTTTAGGCTCCTCTTTTTTTGGGGACTCTTTTGGCCTCTTTATCTAACCAATGTTCTAATAATTATGATCATCACACTTTTATTTACTTACAACTTGATACTAGAACAAAGATATGACTCTATATGAATGCCTCCGGCGGTGTACCGGGATGTGCAATGATATAGAGTGACATGTATAATGTAGGGACCCCGACTCATAAGTCCAGATCACCGAATGCAAGTGTACAGTGATCCCAAAGATCAATGCTCACTGAACACACATAAGCTGAATAACAAGAGTCTTACATCCGTACATGCCATCTTACACAAATTATGACCGTTATGGTCAAGTCTTACATAGATAATGCCTCATGGGCTGAACATCGAATAAACTGAAATAGCGGAAGTCTTCGTAGATAAGTAGAACCCATGCCATCTGTCTTAACCCTATAGGCATCCTGACTGGGAAATCGTCCTAGTTCGCAAGTTCGTCTCCAAAGAACTCTTCTTCAAATTCCCGCTCTTCCATGCATGGCCAATTAAATAACTAGTGGCAAGCCAATGAGTACTTTGAATGTACTCGCAATCAACCCATGTTTTTGGAACAAGTATGACAAGGCATGATATATCACTAAATAGGATGTGTTTGTAGAAAGAAAATTTTTGAGTGTAATGTCATGAACTACCTACTAGCGAAACATGCATCATAAGAGTCTAGTTGTCCATGCAACCAGGTTACAGATATCAATATAGCCAAGTTTAGATCATCTCCAACTCAGTCAACACGTCGAGTCTTTGGACTTGACTCATCTAGTTCTTTCCACACACACACACACACACACCAGGTTTCGCAAACATTGGACGTAGCCCAAGAGCGGCTACCCAACTGTCCTTGACCATGTAAACGACTATTCGAATAGTTTTACACTCTGCAGAGGTAGCACACTTTACCCACAAGATCCGGGAAGCTTTCGTGACATCCACGATCCCGCAGCACCTCAAGTACTCGGGGAAGCACCCGATCATTACCTTTCCCTAGACGACACTAACATAGGGTCCACTCGTTGATACACGACCCTCGTGTATAAGCATAAGATGATGGGACTCTGCCCTTTCACATTATCACCCATACACGAAGGGACCAACGGTGTGTCCGGTGCCCTGTGAAAACAGTCATGGCCGCCTGTCTAAGCACGACCCCGTCCCGAGAGTGACCTCAAGCCACCCCCGTCACTAGTAATGTGAGAACCATGCTAGTATTATCCTAAGTAATCAATAATGCCACGTCTCATAAAGGGGTAGAGTGGTTGTACATGTAAGGTTGGAGTAACGGTCGCAACTTACACCAATCCGCTTTGAAAGCAACACACACCCACTTGCCTTAGTACACCAATTCATCATCAAGTGGTCACCCAACTCATCATCTCCCTCGGGCATCAGTGGCACCAATCGGTTTTTCAAAAAGTCATTTGAAAGCACTAGCCTCCATCACCATGCATATTCCCGTCCCGCTTGCATAGCCACTACCATAGCATCCTATCTACTCCCACCGCATAACCCTCACAGGAAGGTAGGGTCATTCTTGATGCAAGTGCCAATAGGAAAAACAACAAAGGTAACCAACCAAAGTGGTCACCAACTCAACATGATTCCGATGCATTGGAAGTAAGTGCTATATGACATGCACAAAAAGGGGTTTCTTAACATGGTCAAAGGGCTGCTTGCCTTGGTTGGCTTGGTCTTCAAAGTCTTCAAGTCCTTCTCCTTCTTCTTCTCCAACTACTTCGTCAAACACGGGATCTATTCGTCGCAAAAAAATAACAGAAAAATAAGGCAATAATAAAAACAGAAAAGTCAAAGTACTCAGAAAAAGTCAACTTATCTTTGTAAAATACTAGGAGAAAAACTAAGAAGGGGAAAATTCTTAGTTTTGGATTTGGAGTTGCAGAATAGGATGAATGGATTTTCAAACAGAGATTTATTATTCAAATTTGAATTTAAATTTGAATAGTACAGAAAAGGTTCATTAACATGTATGAAAGATACACCATTTAATAGGTGGGAATATTGCAAGATTTTAGGAATTGGAATTAATTAATTTGGATAAATATTTTATCCAGTGGATTTATTTGAAAATCCACAGAAAAGAAAAAAGAAAAAGGCCACTCTTCAACTAGGCCAGAATGGCCACAGTGCACAGCCCAGAGGCAATTCGGCCCGGGCGAACCGAGTGGCACGCGCGCGCCAGGTTTAAACCCGATGGGTGGGGACCAGGCGCCAGTGAGAGAGAGGGAGGGAGAGAGAGGAGAGGCTGACAGGCGGGGCCTGCCTGTCATCCCTAACCCGAGACCAGACGGCCAGCGAGCTCACCGGCGGCGATGCAGGGCACGACAAGGCGAGTAGAGGGCAAGGTTGGACTCAACATGGAGTCTCCATTCGGGTGGTGGTGGAGGTGGTCGCCGGAGCTGCCTGGTTCGTCGGCGACAAGGAGGCACGACGGAGGAGCGTCGGGCGATGGTCGTTCTGGTCATTTTTGGCTGCAGACGAGGCGGGGGAGAGAGGGGAAACGATCAGTGGACAGTGGTGGTTCCAGATTGGGGCAGAAGAGCGGCGGGGAGAGCATGTACCGAGCGAACGACGGCGAGCTGTCGCGGCAGATCTCGAGCTCGAGTGCTCCTGGAAGAGAGCTGGGGGCACAGGGGTCGATTTGGAGCGTGTGGAGGCGAGTGGTGGGGAGGGAGAGGCTCGAGGCAGCCTATATATAGGCGGGTGGCGGTCCACCGAAGACTCGTGCACCGACGAGCTCGTTGCCATCGCCACGGGTCACGGAAGCTCATCGCGGAGTGTCTAGGGCGTTTGTGAGGTTAGTCTAGAGCGAGTGGAGTGAAGAGAGAGGGCAGAGAGGGGTCAGGGGCACCGCGCGTGTGAGCTCGCTCACTGGTGCGCTCGGGCGCTCGTCGCGCGTGTGAGCTGGGGCGAGAGGAGAGAGAAGGAGGAGCGGGATTGGACAATGGCGTGTTGTGGACGCCGAGGTTCCTTGTCGGGCGTGAGGGGGAGAGCCGAGGTGGCCGGAGGTGCTTGGCAAGGGGCGGCTACAGTGCCAGAGCGCACTCTAGCATGCTCCAAAGCACGCGTATGGCCGGCACTGACATTGTTTAGTGGTCGTGGGCGCGACCACTGATGTCAGGTAGCTAAGGGGGTGTAAACAATATGAAAGTGGCATTGGATGCTCTGGAAAGCTTCTAGAATGAGAGGGGGTTGAGAGAGAGAGAGGTGCAAGGGGCTGTCCAGAGGGGTAAAAGAGGTGGCTTCCCCCTTCAATCATTGAGCTGAGATGCTGCTATAGTTACTGGAGGTAGAAGGGGTCCTGGTGGGGTTGTGGTAAACATTTGAGCCCATTTGGATTAGTGGATGAGGTCAAAGTTGTTGTTTTGGTAAATAGCCAGAAGGTGTTTGCAGTTTGTTTGGGCAAGAAAATGGATTGCATTTGGCATGAGACTCCACAGGTTGAAATGGCACATATAATTAGGGCCTTATACCAATTTTGAGCTCATTTGGGCAAAGTTGCCAATGCAACTTTTGTAAACCCTAAAAATCAACAGAAAGGCATTTACCAAGCTCTAGTCATGCAAATCCATTCCCCTTGATGCACCACTTGGTGTAGTGTCACCATTTGGGGTTGTGAGCATGTCCACAAAGTTTGGGGACATTTGGAATAAGTTGGTAATGTAAAGTTGTTCAAATTTGAATCTGAACAGAAATGGTTTTGGGGCACTTTTGTGAACCAAAACTATTTGGATTGAGCTAAAATTTGCAAGGTCATCATATTATGCATGACTTGCTAGAATTTTCCTAGAATTTTTAGAGAATATTTCCTTTGTAAATATTTCGAATGCTTGAAATATCCAGAAAGGGTTTATGAGGGATTTTCCAATATTTTGAACATGACCATGTGTTGAAACTCTTATATATGGACAATATATGTCTTATGAGTTTCCCTAATTTTTCTCAAATATTTTTGAAACATTTAAATAATTTTAACCTATTAAAGACCATTTCTGGCCTAAAGAATAAGCCTTTAAATAAAATAGGAAAATAGCTTTTAAAATTATACTTTTGTGGTTGGAGTCCTATACCTAATAGGATTCAAATATACCTTTGAAAGATTTTACACATACTAAATCAAGTACTCGCAGTGCAAATCTCAATTCAGGGGTTTTTGGAAAACTAATTCTTTTAAAATATTATTTGGGCATTTTATTTTTGTAAGAAAATACTATATTGTTCTATACACATGGTATGATTGTTGGGCAGATGTCTGGAGCAAGGAGGTGAAGTATAGAATGTGAGGCTATGTTGACCTTAAAGAGCACTTGAAATCACAGAGAGAAAAACCAACTCCAAATAAAAAGCCAAGTGATACAAAAAGTTTTTTGTTGGTCCCAATTTTCATGCTTTAATAATGCAATAGACATGTTACAAAATGCATGGTGTGACATATAAAAATATGAACGGTGGCTTTGCGACAAATACTATGTCAACTACATGATCATGCAAAACAATATGACAATGATGATGCGTGTCATGATAAACAGAACGGTGGAGTTACATGGCAATATATCTCGGAATGGCTATGGAAATGCCATAATAGGTAGGTATGGTGGCAGTTCCAAGGAAGGATATAAGGTGGTTTGATGCACCGGCGAAAGTTGCGCGGCATTAGAGTGGCTAGAAAGGTGGAAGGGTGAGAGTGCATATGATCCATGGATTCAACATTAGTCATAAAGAACTCACATACTTATTGTGAAATTTTTTATTAGCCCTCGAAGCAAAGTACTACGACGCATATCCCTAGGGGGGAGGTTGGTAGGAGTTAACCATCACGCTCCCTTGACCTTCACCCAAAGATAAACAATCAAGATACAATGCACTCCAATTTGGTTGCATAGTTAGGAGACAATACATGCATGCTACGGGAATCACAAACCTTAACACAAGTATTTATTTAACTTCACAAACTACCACTAGCATGACTCTAATATTACCGTCTTAACATCTCAAAACAATTGTAAGGAGTCAAACTTTTTATAGTGTTCAATGCTCTATATATGAAAGTTTTTATTATATCTCCTTTGGATGCCTATCATATCAAGACTAAATTCATAACCCAAGCAAATTACCATGTTGTTTTTAAAGACTGTCAAAATAATATAAGTGAAGCAAGAGAGTTCAACAATTTCAAAAAAATAAAACCACAACCTTGCTCTAAAAAGATATAAGTGAAGCACTAGAGCAAAATTGCCTAGCTCAAAAGATATAAGTGAAGCACATAGAGTATTCTAACAAATCACGATTGAAGTGTGTCCCTCTCAAAAGGTGTGTACAGAAAGGATGATAGTGGCAAACTAAAAAACAAATAATCATATCATACAAGACGCTCCAAGTAAAACACATATCATGTGGTGAATAAAAATATAGCCTCAAGTAAAGTTACCGATAGACGAAGAGGAAATAGGGGATGCCATCCCGGGGTATCCCCAAGCTTAGGCTCTTGGTTGTCCTTTAATTTTACCTTGGGTTTCCTTGGGAATCCCTAAGCTTAGGCTCTTGCCACTCCTTATTCCATAGTCCATCAAACCCTTACCCAAAACTTGAAAACTTCACAACATAAAACTCAACAGAAATCTCGTGAGCTCCGCTAGTAAAACAAAGCAAATAACCACTCAAGGTATTGTTGTGATCTCATTCTTATTTTATATTGGTGTAATATCTTCTGTATTCCAACTTTTCCATGGTTCATACCCCCCCCCGATACTAGCCATAGATTCATCAAAGTAAGGAAACAACACATAGAAAACATAATCTGTAGCAATCTGAAAACTTCGCATACTTCTGTAACTCTAAATATTATGAAAAATTAAGAAGACCTAGGGAATTTTTATATCAATTTCGTGTAAAAATTTCAGAAGGTTTTGACGTTCCATCGAATTATTGAATTTTCTGCACTGGGCGCAAAGGTTTCTGTTTTTCAGCAAAATCAAATCAACGATCATCGTAAGTCGTCCCAAAGGTCTTACTTGGATCAAACACTAATTAAAACATAAAAACACAAGTACTAAAGAAGTAATAATGTGTGAAAACAAAAGAATGGAAAGAAAAAGGAAAAAATAAATTTTATTCAATGGGTTGCCTGCCAACAAGCTCTTTCTTTATATCCATTAAGATCGGCTTGAGATTTCAATGACGCTCACATGAAAGATAAGAATTGAAGAACAAAGAGAGCATCATAAAACATGTGGCAAACACATATGAGTCTAACATACTTCCTATTCATAGGCATTTTATAAGGAAATAAATTATTAAGACAAGTGAAAACTAACATATGCAAGGAAGAAGAAAGAAACAATAGCAATCTCAACATAACGAGAGGTAATTTAGTAACATGAAAATTCCTACAACCATATTTTTCTCTCTCATAATAATTGCATGTAGGATCATATTCAAATTCAATAATATAGTTATGACATAAAATTTTCTCTACATGATCCATATGTATGCAAAGTTGACACTCATTCAAAATAGTGGGATTAATTTAGAACAAAGTCATTGCTTCTCCAAGCCCAATTTTATCAAAAAATTCATAAGATTGATCAAAAGTTTACATTCTTTTAGACCAACTTTCAATATCATGGCAAACATTATTATCAATCTCATATTCATCATGGGGCTTAAATAAATTTTCAAGATCGTAAGAAGCATCACCCCAATCATGATCATTGCAACAAGTAGTGGGCATAGCAAAATAAGCATCCCCAAGCTTAGGGTTTTGCATATCATTTGCAAAATTGACATTAATAGAATTTATAATAACATCATTGCAATTATGCTTTTCATTTAGCTATCGTGAATCGCTTCATAAATTTCACCACAACTTCCAGATTCACGAATTTCAAGCAAAACTTCATAAAGATAATCTAGTGCACTCAGCTCACTAGCAATTGGTTCATCATAATTGGATCTGTGAAAAATATTAGCAAGTGAATGAGGATCCATAAACTTTGTTTCTGATTTTCGAAAAACACACAATTATACCAAGCAAACGAGCAAACAAACCAAGTAAGACATAAGGGCAAATGAAAAGACGAATGGAAGAAGGGCGAAGAAAAGGCAAATCTTTTCGAAAATTGTTTTAGAAGTGGGGGAGAGAAAAACAAGAGGCAAATGACAAATAATGTAAATGCAAAAGATGAGAGTTTTATGAAGGTTACTTGGTATGTCTTGACTTGGCGTAGATCTCTGTGGAAACGGCGCCAGAAATTCTTCCTGCTACCTCTTGAGCTTGTGTTGGTTTTTCCCTTGAAGAGGAAAGGGTGATGCAGCAAAGTAGAGTAAGTATTTCCCTCAGTTTGAGAACCAAGGTATCAATCAAGTAGGAGACAGCGCACAAATCGCCAAATACCTGCACAAACAATCAAACAACTTGCACCCAACGTAATAAAGGGGTTGTCAATCCCTTCACGGTTATTTGCAAAAGTGAGATCTGATAGAGATGGATAAACTATAAAGTAAATATTTTTGGTATTTTTGGTTTATAGATTGGAAAGTAAAAGATTGAAAAATAGTAGGTTGGAAACTTATAAGATGGAAAATAAACCCGGGGGCCATATGTTTCACTAGAGGCTTCTCTCAAGATAGCAAATATTACGATGGATAAACAAATTACGGCCAAGCAATTGATAGAAGAGCACATAATTATGACGATATCTAAGGCACTGATCATGAATATAGGCATCACGTACGTGTCAAGTACACCAACTCCTACCTGCATCTACTACTATTACTCCACACATCGACCGAAATGATGCTTCATCTAGAGTATTAAGTCCATAAAGAACAGAGTAACGCATTAAGTAAGATGACATGATGTAGCGGAATTAACTCAAGTAATATGATGAAAACCCCATCTTGTTATCCTCGATGGCCACAATACAATACGTGTTATGTCCCTTTTTGTCACTGGGATTGAGCACCACAAGATTGAACCCAAATCAAAGTACTTCTCCCATTGCAAGAAAAACCAATCTAGTTGGCCAAACCAAACCGATAGTTCGAAGAGAATTACTAAGATATCAAATCATGCATATAAGAATTCAGAAAAGACTGAAACCATATTCATAGATAATCTGATCATAAATCCACAATTCATCGGATCTTGGCAAACACACCGCAAAAAAAGATTACATCGAATAGGTCTCCAAGAACATCAAGGAGAACATGGTATTGAGAATCAAAGAGAGAGAATAAGCCATCTAGCTACTAGCTATGGACCCGTTGGTCTGTGGTAAACTACTCGCACTTCATCGGAAGGGCAATAGGGTAGATGTAGATGCCCTTCGTGGTCGAATCCCCGTCCGACAGAGTACCGGAAAAGGCCTCCAGATGGGATCTCACGGAAACAGAAGGTTACGGCGGTGGAAAAGTGGTTTTGATGCCCCCTCTAGGGTTCTGGAATATATGTGAATATATAAGCGCAAGAAATAGGTCGGTGGAGCAGCAGGGGGCCCACAAGGGTGGGGGCGTGCCCTCCGTCCTTGTGGCCGCCTCACAACTGCCCTGACATGCACTCCAAGTCCTCTGGATGTCTTCTTGTCCAAAAAAATCCTCGTAAAGTTTTGTTCCGTTTGGACTCCGTTTGATATTTCTTTTCTGTGAAACTCAAAAACAAGGAATAAACAGAAACTGGCACTGGGCTCTAGGTTAATAGGTTAGTCCCAAAAATAATATAAAATAACATATTAATGCATATAAAACATCCAAAACATATAATATAATAGCATGGAACAATAAAAATTATAGATATGTTGGAGACGTATCAGTGGACGGGCCAGAGGTAGGAGGTGTCTCGGTGATTTTTTTAGACTGCCATGTAGGTCCCACAAGTCATAACACCTAACTTGTCGGTCAAATAAACTACATTGACTTAAGGTCCCATGTGGGTTTATACGTGCCGAATCTGCACTTGGTAATTTATTGCAGCAGATTAAGATTTTGTTTTGTATGTTACTGCTAATTTTGTAGAGTGGTGGATTCTTGGTAAGGCTGGTTGGAAAGTGATAGTTTTTTTGTTAAATACTTCAATATTTATGAGGAACAATCTACTAGCGAAAAATAACAATTTTACATTGTGTTGTACTACTAGTGGTCGCGGGAGAATAACTTGTATGGTTTTGTGGGTTCGACCCTCGTCGAACACACGTCGGTCTTTATAATATTTTATTAACCTCGTTGCAAGCAACAGTGTGTTGTCGAGCTCGACAAAAACAATGTTAATCCTACCACCCGCATGAGTGTTTGGTTCTATTCCGCCTACCAGAGGATTTTTTTTGAAAAATCAATGCTAACTATACACGCACATAAAACATTTCAGAATATTAAGTAGAACACTAGACACAGAAAAATCAAATGTCGTTGTGAATTTGGCTCATTTTAGTTTGGGCCATAAATTTTGCCCATTAACAAAATCAGTGGTAATAATATTCTTTTTGTTTCTAAAGCTGTAATTCAAATTCAAATTTCCTTTCTTGTGGCATGGTTTAAATAAACATATACATGCTAAATTAGTTTTAGTTTATATTAAGAAAACTATCTTTGTACACTGGTAGTTTGACTTTTGAAAGTCCGACGCACGTGTCGCACCACAATCAGGGTGCACCGGATAACCCAACATGTGTAGGGGTTTTCCCTCACGTATATTTTGCATCCACTATTATCTCGTGGCTCACGTACTAGAGTAGTATGTAGTATATCACAACACTGTTTCTCGCATGCAAGATCACTCTAGTCGCCCTCGCCTGTTGCTTCCTTAGCTGCCATCTTTAATGGCGCCTCCCAATTAAGTCGTAGGAGCTGAAAAAGCCTGGCGCCGCACTAGGAATAGTGCAATATGGCCCTGGACCTAAAGTACTCTGTAGCTTGTGGCGTTGCACACATGGACTTTGCTCCTCAGACATTGCACACATGGACTTGGCTCCTTTACACTGTATCTGCTCTAAAGTCGCAGTACGATCAACTCTAAAATCTATAAAAAACCGTCTTTGATGTGATTTTTTTGAAGCGGAGGCAAAAGCTTTGCCTCATCTCATTAATAAAGAATGAACACTACAAAAAACCACTTCCGTGATAATATGTGTTTGTCACAGCAGGTCACGTTTTCTGTCATGCATGTACATCCATGAAGATTTTATGACAAAATCAAGATAGTCATACCTATGCTGTCGTAGAAGTGTTCCATGACAATACCAAAATTATCATCATGGAAGTGTCCACTTCCATGACGATAAATAGTTCATCATGGAAGTGCTTTCATCAAGGCTAACCGACACGTGGCATCCACCGTAACGGCACGCCGTTAACCCTATTGGGTATTGTTCTGGATCCGATAACCCGCTAACAGCGAGGACCAATGGGGATTTTCCACGAGTAAAATTCTCATTGGCCGAAGGGACCACGTGTCGGCTCCACGTGCGGACAGATGTCAACCAACCACTGGACAGGAGGCGCCTATGATACGCCGACACGTGACGCGGCCCAATAGTGGCCCATTCAGGTCAAAAGGCCGACCCGGTTGACTTGGTCAAGGGATAACGGGCCGGCCCATAGAAAGCCTCCTGACGGCCTGCTCACATATAGCCCATTCATGCCCGATAACTCATGGCCCATCATGGGCTTTACAATTTCGGCCCACTAGTTTCATCTGGGCCGTCCAATATGATTCCAGCCCATTGTAACTTCCGGCCCATGTACGGCCCATGACGTCTTTCAACCCAGATGAGGCCCTTTATAACTCTTGGCCCGTTAATGACCCATAGTGAAACTGGCACATAATGAACAGTATATCGCTTCATACCCATTAACAACCCATTACTCCATTGGGATGCTCCCAGCCCGTGTTATCTTTCGGCCTTTTAAGGGCCCATTTATTCTTGGGATGATTTGCAGCATTCGGTAGCTTACGGTCCGTTACTGGCCTTTTCCGCTTGTGGGTCAAATTCAACCCGTGGTTAAAATCGTCCTGTTGACCCGTTGGGCCGTTTTCATAGCGTCATCAAATACGGCCCATTAACGACATGTTATGTGTGTCGATGGAATTAAGCATGTTACTCGTCGGCCTCTTAAAGGCCCATTATGGTTGGCCCATGCCCATGAATGGACAACTGTCAGTCTAGCCCGTTTACGGCCCATAACGCTATCCGTTATTGGCCCATGTTTTCCCAATCGACCATACGACCCGTAAAAGCCCCATGGATTCTACGGCCCATAGAAGGCCATGGTGACAACGGTCCGCATGTTGCCCATGGTTATTGTGGCCTAGTTTTAAAAAATAGGTTATTGCGGCCACTAGCAAACCACAGAAAAAGAACTGCACTGACTACAAGCAAACAAATAAACAAGACAATAAGGAAATACAAGCAATATGCGCTAGGCTATTCCGGCTATTACACATATTACAACCATTGGGCATCAAAGTTCGCCACCAGTGCAAATATGAGGAACAAAACATCATATTACATACACTGGTTGTCAAAGTTGGCGGCCAGTGCAAATAAACGTTGCAGCAAAATAAGTCCAGAACTAAAACCACTTCATAAGAACTCAAGAAACAATATCATGGGTATCCACCATGCTCGCAAGACGCTTAGCAAGCTTATTAGCTTTCTCTTGTTTGGCGCTTAAATCCTCCAGCGCATGTTGTTGCCCTAGAAAGTATGCATCTGAATTCCAGGGACTTCCACAGTCCTTCGACTTCTTGTCGTAGCACAACTGATCGATGTCTTTCAGCTTGTAGTTGAGACTCAAGAAACCAAAATGATTAAGACAGTGAGTTCGAGGAGTTTGTGCCAGCGGTAGTGGCCAGTAACTCAAACACTACACCAAGACATGACTTTGGGGTTGTCTCACTATCTTCAAGATAGTTTTCCTTAGTTGTTTTATCAGCTTTTATGGAGACCAACAAGGATATCTCACTATCCTGAACCTTATCTGCATTACTTCCTTTATCATTGCTTAATAAGGTACTCTTCCCCAATATTCTGTCAGCATTCTAAAAGAAGAAACAAGCAGACACATAACATATTTAGCATGTAGTATATGAAACTCATTTCGGTGAACCTGTTTAGTAGTATAGTGGATAGGATTAAACTACCAAGTCTTCTATTGCCAAGTAGTACATAATAAAAGCATCAAACAAACATATATCTATGTCATATGGTCACTGCATTATTTTGACAAATCAAAATAGTTCAAATCATATCAGTTCAAGACAAAGCAACATTGAAAGAATACAAGTGTGGGAAACTACATGACACACCAAGATTTCAGATGGGTACCACGGGTGAACATGTACAACAACACTATTGGCTCTGTTGTGATGCTAGTAATGTGCACGATATGAGAAGTCAACTGTATACACAATTGAAATTGAAATCGATAGAGCAATTTAGAAGAGCAAACATGCTTAAACATACCTGTTGTGCCATTGGAGTTTCGATTGGATCCTTCAATTTAAAAATAAGTTTGTATGAGTAAATACAGTGATACAAGAGCAAGGCAGTATGCACCATAGTAATGGAATCTTAAATGAGAACAATTATTCTTCAGTCTTAAGCACTTGTTCTACACGAATAGAGTACAGTAAGACGGAGGATACAATACTTCAAAATAAAAAATGAGCTCATAGACCTTACCACATTCTTGGTTCGGGACCAGTACAGAACAAGACGTTCCTAGTCATCGTCCCGTAAATGTGTCTCGAGAGAACGTAAGGGAATTTGATGAGTTTCTTTGCCAGTGAAGTACATTTTCTTCAGGTAATTCCAATACTGCCACCAAGCATTCTTGAAGACACAGAGGTATTAGCACACGTTATGTCATCCCGAGTTTCCAAATCGATCCTTCTCTATAGAGAAAAATGGGAACATTTGCTGTATTATAACCAGCATGGAGGTAGAATGTATGGGACAAAGCAAACTAATTGCCATGAATAACATTACTTACACATAACTCCGAGACGAACACCTACAACTAGCATTTTCCTTCATCTTCAGTATAATATTTCCATGATGGGAAGATACGCACATAGGATTTAACAACATCAAATGCGATAGATGCTAAACTGCGAATGGCTGGTTTTGCTTCATCCAAAGGAATAGGTGTATTAACTGGTGGAGTTGGGGTTTGCCGTGGTAGTACTGGCGCTTTGGGCACTGGAGCTGCCTTACCAACTGCTCTTGTTTGGGAGCTATGTGGTGGAGACGATGTTGTGTCAACTGGAATTGTGTTACAATCTGCTGGGGTTGGGGTTAGATTGGGTGAAGCTGGTTCTCTGTCCGTCGGAGTAGGGGTACAATCTGCGAGAGTCTGGGTTATGTGTGGTAGGGTTGGTTCTCGTGCATGTACACCGGGGTGCTATCTCCACCAAGAGGTAGCACCGTTTTATTTGAAGACCGTATTTTTACTCTGCTAGATACTGCCATCACCCACTCCAGTTCAAATGGTTGATAAACAAGAAACGTAGTTGAATGTACGGACCTTATACGAGAGACATATGTGATAGATAGCGTGGAAATAAGAGGGCATGAAATAGTTCACATGTATATTGTTTAACTAAAAAGGATAGCATGACATAAATTTACATATATTATGTGTATCTAAACTGGATAGCATAGCATGACATAATTCGAAGATATGATAACTAACTAAATAGGATGTCATGAGATAATGATGTCTTTAGTAAATAGGTTCGCCTGACATAATTCACATACATGTTATCTAAGTAATTAGGATCGCATGATATAATTCACATATGTGATTTATATACTAAGGAGAGGGCATTCGTATATACGATGTCTGAACTAAGAACATGGTGTTGAATAGTGTGTATATGATGTCTAAACTATGCAATGCAAGACACCATATGCATGATATGAGCAGTATAACCGTGCCAAGTTAGAGCATACACCTCGGTGGGGGAATAGTGCCGGTCATTTGTCTCTGAATCTATCTCTAAGGAGCTATCGGGACCCAGCAAGAGATCTACTTCGACAGGTAGCACTGTCTGCTCTGAAGACCTTGTTTTCACTCTAGATTTTTCCATCACCCACTCAAATGGCTAATTCAAAGGAAGAGTAGTTGAATGTACAAACATTGTTGACAAATGGAAATGTAATGAAGAAAAGGATTGGCAAGATATCATTCAAATATATGATGCCTGGTTAAACAGGATGGCATTGCATAATTCACATATATTATGTCTGCCTAAATGAGATGATATTGCATAATTCACATATATGGTATAGAAACTAACCATGTGGCATTACAGAACATGTCTAAACTAAGCAGATGACATACATGATGTTGAAAGTAGGCACTGCAAGGCAACATATGCATGATATGACCAACATCATCATGCCAAGTTAGAGCAAACACCTCAGGGGGTAAATAGGAGTGGTTAGCTCCGTCCGAATCAGCCTCAGAACAGATATCTTCCTCTGGATTACAATTTGGAGGAGTGGGGAGGGACAGGGTCAGCCATTGCATCCACCATCGAGCGATGTCTGCATGCCAGTGTATTGCCGCGCAAAACTCTTCTCTTTTTCTCTACATGTTCAGCATGATTGTGTACAATATCTGACATGCATACAATAAAAATATAGTGAGATTATGTAAAAAGAGCATGTAGAATCTAGAGTGATGGTAACAACCAGTGGATAGATCCAAAAATAATGATAACAGCCTCATGATAGCTTTAATTTAATAAAAAGACACATGATGGTTGCTTTACTGTTTGTTTCCCACCCAAGATGAACAACTAGATAATAGACAGAGGTACTATTCATTGCTGCCTCAATATGTGCCCCACAAGGCCACAAGCATTTTAAAACTCAAGTTTCAACATTAATTTGGACCTAACTTGGAGTCTAAGATGTGAACAAGATGATAAAGTAGCAGGTAATATTAAGCAATGCATAACATAAGCAGAAACAAAAGAGTGTGACCTCTCTTGTAGACCTGTGCACTCCTTAGGTTAATCTGCTGAGTTGATGATGGTGATGCAGTTGCGATGGCTGCCGGCAGCAGGGAAGGAGATCTGAGGCGGCGAAAGATGGTCATGAGTCGTGATGTCTGGTATGGTGTACGCTTCTGTCGATGGAGCAGCTTAGGTGAGGTGGACAACGTCGCGACAGGAGCAGGACAAACCACGCAAAGTTTTCTTCGACACCTATCTATTACTGAAGTAATTCTGTAAGGGCTCCTTTGGCTTACATGATTCTAAAAACGCAGGGATAGGAAAACATGGGAATATGATAGGAATGCACGTTGGAAACAGAGCATTTGTAAACACGGGATTTCTGTCAACTTGGGTGTTTGATTCACAGGAATTGGAAGAGCAGAGGAATGCAAAGGAACATGGCCAAATTAAAGTGAAACAAAAGGAAAGTGTGTACAGTTAGAATGTTATTCTGCCACTGATGCACTTAGGGCTCCTTTGATTCAAAGGAATTTTATAGGATTTCTAAAGGACTGAAATCCATAGGATTTTTTTCCTATGCCGGTCCTTTGATTCATAGGATTGGATTCCATAGGAATTTTTCCTATGGAATCTTTTGTACTACATTTCATAGGAAATCTAACATCCACTCCAACCTCTTTTTACAATTCCTTTGTTTTTTCGGTGGCATCAAACACTCATTGCTAATCCTATAGGATTCAAGTGGGCATGCCACTCCAACCCTATACTTTTCCTATTACTACATTTGCAAAATCCTACAAATCAAAGAGGGCCTTAGTCCTGTTTTCATGCATAGGAATTTATAAAGTAGGTATAGGTGGATGGTTTGCTCCATTCCTTTCAACGAAATGCATGAATAATTGAATAGTAGAGTGCAATAGGAAAATTTCCTATTGTATGTTTTTCCTTCACTTTTTCCTTTGAACCAAAATAGCCCTAGTGGATCAACATGAATATAAAGTAATAAGTGATGCCATAAGTGTACTAACCTGTTTGGTGTAGCCGTGTCAACCTCAGCATCATTGGGTTGGTCGCTGAAGAAGTTACGGCAGAGGTGGCTGTCAGAGGTCTGGAGGAAGATCTAAGGTGTCTGTAGACGGCGTCCAAGGCACTGCTCTGTTGTGATGGATGGTTCCATCGTTGGAGCATCTTCGGCGAGCCGTAAGATGTCGAGGCTGAAGCAGTACAAGACAAACATTGATAATCTCAAGTGGGATTCTAATAGAATCTCCAATAGATGATGTAAAATACATTACAAAAAAAATGATAGATGTAAAATTTACATCACCAATAACTACAACAGATGAGGTAAAATATGTTGACTCTGTACTTAACTGTTGAAACTGAAATTTACTGTGATATCTGAATGTTACTGTCAAAACTGAACGCACTAGTACCAGAGAGGCACTTCACATGTAGTTTAGGGCGCTAGAGCACTAGTAGTGGAGAAACAGTGATCTAAACTAGCAGGCGATCGACAGGGAATACAATAGCAGATAGGAGCCGGAATAGTTGCTCCTAGAGGAGCAGCGTGGACTAGATCCAGGGCAGCAACTCGTGTAGCTATAGCAGCCCGTGTACCAGCATCAGCAACGCGAGCGAGAGTAAGAGCAGAGCAGTAGCACGAGCGAGGGGAAGAGCAGAGCAACAACAGCAACGCGAGCTAGCGAGAGCCGGAGCAGCAGCAGCAGTGCGAGCGAGCAAGAGCCGAAGCATGAGCAGCAACGCGAGCGAGCGAGAGCCAGAGAAGTAGCAACATATTTGGCTGGTATGGACACCACCGCTAAGGGAGCCTCACACTGGGGGAGAGCCGTCGTGGAGATGTCGCCGGCGGTGCCGGCTTTGAGGTAGCCGCGCCATGGGGGTGCGGGATCGAGCTCTATTAGCACCGGGAGGTCGAGTTAAGGAGAAGGTATGATGCAATGAGTGTACAACCTCTTTGGTGGCGCCGAGTAGGCCTCGGCTTTGTCCGAGGAGTCAGTGAGGATGTTGCGGTTCTGGTGGAGCAGGTTAAGGCGGCACTATGGGGATGGATCAGCCGCGATAGACGAGGCGATCGTTGGAGCAGCTCCTTGGAGGAGGAGGACGGGGCGGCTGAACCGGCGGGACGACAAGATCGATGATGGATTTTCATCCGGGGAGGTGGATGAGGGACGTCGAGTTTTTGTGGTGGACGCTTTCATTGGGGAAGAGGCTCCGGCTGGGGGGCGGTGGGTTGGTGGACGGCGGAGTGTGGGGTTTCGTGGCTGGAGCAGAGAGGTTATAGCGGCCTGGATTTTCGAATGGCGAAAAGGAGGTGACGGGAGGGGGGGAACCATGACTTAGGGACACGCTTGTCCGAATTGTAGGGTGTATTACAAAAGTACCCCCACCGATTTGAACTAGTTGTCCTTTCGGCTCAGGGTTAGAACGGGGATTTCACATGTTGGGATTTGGCAGCAGGAGGGAGTTTTCGCGCGCGTTGTAATTTCAGGATAGCAAGGCGCGGGGAGCAAGTTTTTGGAGAGTACCAAATCAAATCGCACTTCCCTCTATGAGAAAATAAAATAAAATAAAATATTTCGCACCAGACAAAGAGATAGTCTTGTCCCATTTCATTGTATGGATTGTTA
This sequence comes from Secale cereale, assembly GCA_902687465.1. Classification (NCBI taxonomy): domain Eukaryota; kingdom Viridiplantae; phylum Streptophyta; class Magnoliopsida; order Poales; family Poaceae; genus Secale; species Secale cereale. The sequence goes on from LR738715.1 coordinate 630,105,739, forward strand.
CAAATGCTATTCAAAACTTTGAATCCATGTTAAGCCAATTAATTTTTTTTGCTGGCTGTATAATGCATGTAACCTACTCATACGAACATTTTAGTGCATTCCAAATTTCTATACTACCGCCGCAATTCGAACTAAATTTGAATTTGTTTTTCTATTTGAATAAGAATCTACAATCATGATTGTTCCCAAGTTAAACAACATTTGTATATTATCTTAACAACACACGACATGATTGCGATAGAGATAGATATGAACTATGTGCACTATATGAACTCGAATTCAAATATTTGAATACACTTAATGTCAACTCCAAATAATAGTACATTTGATGTACTAACTAGATCTTCATAATCTAAACCATGTTTCATACGTACACTGTGTTTATCACACAAAGTATAGTGCCCCGCACCCTACATTATGACAAGTATTTAGCCCCGAGCTGCAAAAGCCACACATTATCACAAATTCAAAAAACATTGTTTATATAATATAACATGCTCATAACCACACCATGCGTATCACCATTATATTCATGCATGCATGGGTTAAAAACACTATGATCTCTTATTCAAATTAAATATTCGAATCCTCCCTCAGCATCCTCTTAGTTGTGCACGTTCATTATTTTTCTTAGGTCGTTCTCCCATGGTGTCTGTACGTCTCCCCACCCCTTTCTTTTCGGCACACACACCGATCGTTATACCTCTCTAGCCAGGTATGGGTACCACAAACACATGTTTTCCCTCTTCTCTTCTTAGCGTCCATGCCTCCATGTGTCTAATATGGCCCCACACAAATGCAAACTCTCGCCCCTCTTTTCATCGACCTCGCACTCGCACACGCCTTCCCCTCTCAACATAGTAGGTCTCTCACACTGGCCACCTTCTACCCACATACCTATCTCTGTGTCCATCTCTCCGGGCCTTGTTTGCCTCTAACATATGCATGTATACCGATTGATCTCCCTACGTATAGCTAGGTCGACTATAACTCTTTTTCACCATGCACCGACCGATGTACCTCACTACTCACTAGTTATGTCTCTCACTTTCTCCGACACACATCGATTGATTTACCTATCTAGCTAGGTCTGCTTACCATACACACATTGTCCGCCCTTGTCATCCATGCATGCCTCTCGACCCATCTCTCACAGGCACGTGCACACACAGAGACACATCCCCTCTCTTATTGTTATTGCAGTCGTCCCCTCTGTTTGTCTAGTAGGCCTCTCCCACCCTCTTCGAGAAGCAACTCCACCAACAAATCTCCGGCACTATCTCTATCTCTCTCCCAACCCTGTTCCTTTCCTACATATATGCATGGATGTCGATCGATCTCCCTCAATAAATAGCCAGGTCTCTCTCCTTCTCCGCACAAATACCAGTCGATCTACCTCTATATAGTCAGGTCTCTGCCCCACCCTTCTCTCTCTCACACACACACTGACTATCGAACTTTGTAGGTAGGTATCCATGCCACACAGACAAACTGTAGCTCTCCCCTCTAACGTTCCAGTAGGCCAGCCGCCCTATATCTTTGACATGGGCACACACAACCTCGCTGGCTTTCTTTGTCGTTAGTGAACCCATACACTTCATCCCTCTCTTTGATTCTATTGATATCTCACGGCGGTGATCCCTCCAGTCTCCTCTCGTGGATCGCCGCCTCTAGATATGATATATCCATGCCTCTGTTTCACACACATTGCATATGTTACATTTGTTGTTTGAGATATCATCAACACATATTCCGTGTCTATCTCTCATGCATGAACCTACACACCATCTCTCTCACACACACCCACGTAGGCGGGGTACGTTCACGAAGAGGAGAGGTGCACGCATGATGCACGTACTCACATCTCGTTCCCAGCAACACCCGTGCGGGTACACACAGTGGAGCTCATTTCTGTACGAAAAGGCAGCCCACATGCTAATTTGAATCGTGTAGCATTTGTTTACTTGAAGGAGGGTCATATACCACGCGTCCACGAAAAAAAGTTCGGCTTGACGCGTTGGTGCGCTATTTTTAAATAAAGTTACATTTCTCAGTGGCACGTACAAAATATAAAACGATTGTTATGAAGAAAAGGGTAATTCGCTCCACGATATACTATGGAGCTTGCCTGTTAAGGTTGGTTTGTATTCACACTCTCTCACACAAGACGGCGGTGACCTCTCTCTCTCACCACTGGTCACAGAATCCAGCCCGATCCCGTCCGGCGGCGGAAAGGGAGGACGTGTGTTGTTGCTCCGTTCGACGGCATCGAGGCAGCACGTCTTGATATGCGGTACCGACCGTTCTCTATGAACATGCTCCGGTGCGGCAGGGCAGACCCCCCTCCCGCCGGTGCCCTCCTAGTTACATCCAAACTGCCCCCAGGTACATCTTCCACCCCTTCGGCCTTGCTCCACATCCCATCTTGGCATCTCCCCATGTCGCTGCATGTGGAAAATCCTGCATGTGTATCTTCCCTAGTTCTTCGCCCAAATCGTAGCTCGACCGGCCTACTTTCCATGTTGCAATCTCGTCCTCACACCCTTTTTCGATAAACAACCATGTTGCTATCTTCCCTTCGGACAAGGAATATGCTTCTTTTTTGTCGGCGTATGTGTCTTCAAATGTTATTGGTCAGTAATTGTTTCCTTTCTACCTCTTTTGCAAACAGGGCTATCCATTCACTTCATTGCTATTACGATCTTTTGGTGAACGCCACAAATCACTTTTTTCTTAAGAGTGTTTTATGCAGATTTGGTGAAATGTCACATGGGCAACGTTTCTATATTTCAGTGGGACTGCACAAAGGGAGATTGGTCTTGCTCTATCCTCCTCATCCAACTCCGAGGCTAATCTTCTCCAACTATTTGCTTAATCTTCTCCAACTAGTTAGTCTTAAGAGAGACTGCAAAGGTGATCGGCTTCTATTTGTGTGTTTATTGTTTCATCAATAGTCCTATATTATCGTAATCACACTTACTCAATATATTTGGAACAGGGACGGTGAGCTCTATTTTAGTGGTTCTGCACAAAATGATCGGAATGTTCCATGCTCCTGGCTTCTACTTTTTTACCAACATGTCTTGTTGCTTTAGACAGAGCTGCAGGAAAGTTGCTGCCAATGAAAGCATGGATCAATTTTTCTTTTCTTTATAACACCTTCTCACAACTTTGTCTTCAGTTGTGATGTAAATATTAGCTCTGATCTGCTAATCATTGAGATGCATTAGCAGGTAGTTAGTTTTTTTTTTGCGAAAGAGCTTGGATGTTAGTTTCCGTATTTGATTTGATGTTGTAATGAGACAACCTTCCATCTGGCAAGACTCATGAAACAAAAGCTGAAAGCTTGAAAGCATTGTACAATTTCATGTTGCTGGAATATTGTGTGTACGTCAATTATGTAAACACTAGCAAGATGCCCGTGCATTGCATGGACCATCAAGATGCGCGTGCATTGCACGAAACATCAAGATGCGTTTATACGAGTAGTTTATCCTGTGGGAGATAAGGATGAATGAGGGAAGGCCTTATCTACAAATGTGGAGAGGAGTGCGAATATCTTTTTGCAAAATTGTCATAGTTTCCTTCCTATCCGTCAGATATAGATTGGACGGCCTATACTGCAGGATGGCAGGCACACCATCATCACTAACTCTATTTTTTTATAAGAGTAGAGATAAGTAGATAAGTAGAGAAATGCTGGTCCGGGTCCATGTGCCATGCACCAAATAGCCCGGTCATCACGCCGCACCAATAGTGAGCAGTAGTAATGAGCAGTCAAATCATAAGCCCCACCTTTCCCACAGCAAGTTGCTCGGACGAAGCAACTATCAATACACTCTTCTTTCAATCTGCTCCTACTAGTACTAACCAAGTGCGCGTATGGCATGTCGGTAAACGCGCTTCCTCTTAGCATATCACTGACATGTGGGACCAGAGTGTGAGCAAACCGATCTCAATTGACCGCAAAATGGCGAACTCACTGCTCCTTGAGAGACACGAGGAGCGAGAACACAGACGGGCTAGGTATCGCACGGGGGCCGAGAAATATTAGAGAATGATCGATATCATTATTACATGTTTGATGTTTTTTAAATAATTGTACTCCCTCCGTCTCGGTGTACAAGTCATTCGCGTAGTTCTAGGTCATCGATTTGAGGAACTAAATATGTGTTATATATCCTGAAAAGTATATCACTAGACTTCTACACTGATGTAGTTTCTAAATATATATCTTGTGTCACATCTAATACATATTTAGATAGTTAAATTGTCGATCTAGAACTACGCAAATGACTTATATACCGAGATGGAGGTCGTACCACTGGTACTTTATCATAGATTAAATTAAAATAAGAATGTAGACGCTCCACCATGGGGTTCTTAGTACATGGATACTAATACTAGTAAGTTGTACTACTCGTACTACTAAAACCTTGCGCTTGGCTCTTCGCCTCTTCGGGAAGTCGAACAATGATGGTACTACAGTGTATGCCTCTGGCAATCTGACACCGAATGAACTACTGCACGTCCACCGCTTAGGCGAGGGAGAGGTTGCATTAGTCAAAAGCTTCTCCTCGTCCATCGAGCCAACACACTTGTGGTAGACGGAGAGGGCGTAGTACTGTATAAAGCAAGGTTCACCTCGTCCTGCAAGCTTCTCCTCCTGCGAGTTGACGGGACACGACAAAGTAGTGCTAGTCCATGATATGGCTTATTTTTTGGCGGGTAAATGAGAGAGCTTTATTCATATAAAAGCTATCTTAGGGCAATCAGCCAAGAGACTGGTCACTAGGAAGCTAGGTGTTTCATCAAGCCAGCTCTCGGTCACATTCAAAGTGCATGCATGCTTCACACAAAGATGTGCCGGAAGGTTTGCTGATCTGTTTACATGCTGAATAACAAAAGAAGAGAAATTATTACTGATCAGCTCTCGTATTTCCAACAGGATGGGAGCTAGAATTAAGAGAGTATTGTGGTGACTGTTCCAGAGTGTCACCAACTCCATGGTATCAACTTCTATTATCACATGCGAGAACTCTCTCGAAGAGAAGCAAATGTGTTGAAGATTGCTTGATCACAGAATAAAATAAAATAAGAGTGCAGACGCTCCACCATGCGGTTCCTTGTAGTAATACCTGTAGTAAACCTTGCGCTTGGCTCTTCGCGTCTTTGGGAAGTCAAACAATGATGGTACTACAGTGTATGCTTCTGGAAATCCGACACCGAATTAACTGTTGCACGTCCAACGCTTGAGCGAGGGAGAGCTTGCATTAGTCAAAAGCTTCTCCTAGTCCCGCAAGCTTCTCCTCGTCCTGCAAGCTTCTTGTAACACTCCGGACACACCCGCCGGTGGTCGTTACTCCTGGCGGGATCTAGACTGCCCTCACATATCAATACTAGTCTTTTTTGCGCACTTTGTCCTCACTCGTGTGCACCCGGGAGCAACTTCCCGGTCGGTCACCCATCCTGAAACTACTCCAAGCTGAGCACGCTTAACTTTGGAGTTCTATCCGAATAGGCTCCCAGAAAAGAAGGAATTCCTTATTGATATGAGTAGTCTATCATCCCTAATAAGCCAGGCCATCACATACACCCTCACTCAGAGGAACCGACGTCCTCGTCGGGCCACAGGAATGTTCCCTCTTGTCACAACCGTCTGTGCTTCCAGGACAGCACATGTGCCCTGCCGTGTGCCACGACGGGTCACAAACGTCATGCACAACATGACTGCAAACTGTCTGCAAACATCCGTGTAACCGCAAGGGTCGGCTCTGATACCAACTTGTCAGGCCCAAGATGCTTACGTGATTGGCGCACAACCGCATTTCGGGCGCTTAGCAAGATGGATATCATTACATCGTACCATTACATACATACATGGGGGATACAACAATACATACAAGTCACATGAATACAACAACATCAATACAAGGCATCCGACTACGGATACAAACAAGAAAAACACAAAGACATCCATCTGCTATCCCAGGCTGCCGACCCGGAACCAAACCCAAGACTGAAGAAGAAGAAGAAAGAAAGAACTCCAAACAACGATCAACGCTCTCACGTCAAGTCATCGGAAACCTGCACCTGCAACTGTTGTTGTAGTATCTGTGAGCCACGAGGACTCAGCAATCCCATAACCATGGGTAACAAGACTATCAAAGCTTAATAGGTAGGAAGAGGTAAAGTGGTGAGGTTGCAGTAGCGGCTAAGCAAAAATATATGGTGGCTAACTTACAAGTACAAGAATGAGATGAGCATCTACGCCAACGGTCGCAAATAGTAGTGATCGCTAAAGATCCTAAACTACATACGAGTCAAACATAACCCCACCGTGTTCTCTCCTCAAAATGAAAAGAGACAGTCATGGTTACTCACACAGTTGTGTGTTTTACTTCGGATCCTTTGTCAAGTTTTCTACAACCGGACATTAACAAATTCCAATCTGCCACATAACCGCGGGCACGGCTTTCGAAAGATCATAACCCTGCAGGGGTGTCCCAACTTAGCCCATCACAAGCTCTCACGATTAGCTGAAGTGATAAATATAATATCATCACCCCTTATCTTAGGGAAATCCGATCAGACTCGGCATCCCGGTGCACAAGACATTTCGACAATGGTAAAACAAGTCCAGCAAAACCTCTCGGTGTGTCGACACCCTGATAGTAGCCGCGCGTATCTCGTCTCAGGCCACGACCGGATGGGCGATTATACGAGTAAAACCAATCCTCGAGTTTCCCCGTGGTGGCCCCGCAGAACCCCCGTTTGGGACCAACACCATCAGCACTGGCCGCCCCTGCTATGTAGAAAGAATCCTCGGGTAGCGCTAACTCCCTATGCAAATTAATTAATTAATCAAGTTGTTATTATGAGCAAATTAAAACCAATGTTGGGCCTTGCTGGAGGAGTTTTATTCAAAGACGAACTGTCAAGGGGTCCCTAGGAAAATTTTGAAAATACTACGTTCCCCAACAGTGGTATCAGATCCAGGTCTATGCGTAGATGATATGCACGAGTAGAACACAATGAGTTGTGGACGATACTAGTCATACTGCATACCAGCATGTCATACTATGCTTCGGCGGTATTGTGAGATGAAGCAGCCCGGACCGACATTACGCGTACGCTTACGCGAGACTGGTTTCACCGTTATGAGCACTCGTTGCTTAAAGGTGACTGGCGGGTGTCTGTCTCTCTCACTTTAGCTGCATCGAGTGTGACTATGCCCGGTCCTTGTGAAGGTTAAAACAACACATACTTGACGAAATATCATTGTGGTTTTGAATGCGTAGGTAAGAACGGTTCTTGCTAAGCCCGTAGCAGCCACGTAAAACTTGCAACAACAAAGTAGAGGACGTCTAACTTGTTTTTGTAGGGCATGTTGTGATGTCATACTCACAGCGCCCGATCGCCAGGCCGCTTGCCTCCCTGGGCCAGCCTCCCCTCACCTGGCCGAGGCCCAGCCTCCCCTCTCCGCGCCGCGTGGGCCTCTGCCTCCCCGCCAGCCCAGGCTCCAGCCGGCCCGAGCGCCCGAGGCCAGTCTTCCCCAGCCGCCGGCCTCTCCAGCTAGCTTCAGCCGGCCCAGCCAGCTACCTCGGCCTGCTCGCTCCTCCCTCAGGCCTTCCCCCGGCCGCCCCTTTGCCGGATCTCAGCAGGGCTGCATCGCTGCCATGACTACGGTCTCGTGCGGTCGTTCATGGAACGACGCCGCAGCGCCCCAGCTCCGCCCGAGGCCCACCTCTGCCTCCCTCCAGCCGCGGCCCGACCGCGCGAGCTCGAGCCGGCCCAGCCCCAGCCGCCCCAGACCGGTCCGCCCCCTCTTCTTCTGGGCCTCAGCCCAGTGGTGAGCACCCTCAAATCCCGCCCTGTGCGTTAGATAGTTTTCTTGCGCTCAGTTTTACTTAGTAGTTTTTCTGCTAAGTCCTTTCCTGTTGTAATCTGATGCATACTTTGACTGCTAATAACTTTTTGTGTGCTTATCCGTTTTGAGTGAATGATATGTCAAAATGATCGTGGTGATATGCTCTATACTTTGTTCCATTGTGCCATGCATGTTTGAGTTCATCTAGATGTTTAAATATCTGTTGCAAGGGTGCTACTTGTTATAAACTGCTGCTATTAGTTGTTTCCATGCCATGTTTAATATGTGATAACTTGGTGCATGTTTATCCAAATGATGCATATGATATGTCCAAATGTTCATCATGAGTTGCTCTACATGTTGGTTGCTTTAGCTTGCATGATAGATTTCATATTGCCATGTTTATCTCCTTTGCAAAAGTGCTTGTGGCTGTTAGGTTGTTAAACTTGTTACGAGATGCCTAGGTGAGGAGCTCGTTGCTATTGATGTGTTTGTCCCCTTGTCACATGCCTAGATGTTTTAGATTCTCCATGATGTGGTCTTTGATGTGGTGCATTTAACTTTCCATGATATGCCTTGTGTTGACTTAAACATGCTTGCAAACTTGCCATGATATTATTGCTGTTTTAACACTTGGTGAAATTTCACTAAGTCTGGAATCGATAATTTCCAGCTGCCATGTTTGCTTGATGATTACTTGTTGTATATGTTGTTGGCTATCCATTCATGCTCTCACATGCTCTTTTGGGTGGCTGTAGCATATTTAATTCTTGCTCCCAAGTTGCTATAAAATACTGCTGTCAGGATTTTTTTTGTCATGTTCAAAATGTTTTAGCTTGTTGCTATTGATCCATGCCTCCTATGGAGATGCTCCAATGGACTTGTTTGCTGTAGGATATGTCTACTTCATGTTCATGCTTCTTGTTGCCATGTTTGAGTGATGTAGCTTATATTTATCATGCTCCAAAGTTGCTATGTGGCTGTTAATTTCAGCTTGTTGTTATATTGTTTCATGTGTATCTTTTAGCCCGTTGCTCCGTTTGGGGTGTTCTTTATATGAAACTTGTGTGATTTTGCATGTAGATTCATATTATCCTCTTGTTAACATGTTTTGAAGTTTCTTGCTTGATGCATATTGTCATGTTCCTTGTGCTGTATCTCTGTGTTTCCTATGTTGTCTTTCTATGCATCCTTAGTGCATCTGCAGTGCTTCCTTAGTGCATCAGCCATGCTTCCTGTATAGATTTGTCATGCATCATATCTTGCCATGTATTGCATCATATAGACTTGTGTTGTTTTCTATGCTTCCTACCTTGCCTTGCTGTGCTTCCTGTATAGACTTGTTGTGCTTCCTATATAGACTTGTTGTGCTTCCTATATAGACTTGTTTGCATCATACTTTGCTTAAGCACATTGCCATGTTTCCTGTGATGTTTTCTGTGCTTCCTACCTTGCCATGTATTGCTTCCTGTATATATTTCTCATGCATCATACCTTGCCATGTATTGCTTCCTATATATATTTGTCATGCATCATACCTTGCCATGTATTGCATCATATATAAACTTGTGCTGTCTTGCTGTGCTTCCTACCTTGCCATGTTTTGCTTCGTGTGTAGACTTTCTGTGCATCATAAGTAGACTTTTTTTGCATCATACTTGGTAGTGCATATTGTCATGTTCTTGAGTGGTTTGTTTACCGTATTGCTTGCTTCTTCTCGTTAGTGCTTGTTCCGTTGCGTCGTGAGGATTCGTTCGTCTACCCGTGGTTCTTCTTCAAGGCTACTTCTTCGTCTTCTTCATGGAACCGTTCTTCTTCCTTGCGGGATCTCAGGCAAGATGATCATACCCTTGGATACCCTTACTATCATTGCCTTTGCTTAGTTGTCTCGATGGTATCGTTACATGTCGCGCTACCCATCTTTTATGTCAGCCTCTCCTTGTTGCCATGAAACCTCTAACCTTTGAAACCTTCCTAGCAAAACCATTGTTTGGCTATGTTACCCGCTTGCTCAGCCCCTCTTATAGCGTTGTTAGTTGCAGGTGAAGATGAAGTTCGTTCCAGGAGGGAACTTGTTGTTGGAATATCACAATATCTATTATTATTATTATTATTATTAACACACCTATATACTGGGCATGGGTGGAAGGCTTGGCCTTTTGCTCGGTGTTTTGTTCCACTCATGCCACCTTAGGCGCCGATAAACGGCATTATGTTCCTTCATTTTGCGTTCCTTACACGATGGGTGGATGGGGACCCCTTGATAGTTCGTCTTTGAATAAAACTCCTCCAGCAAGGCCCAACATTGGTTTTAATTTGCTCATAATAACAACTTAATTAATTAATTAATTTGCATAGGGAGTTAGCGCTACCCGAGGATTCTTTCTACCTAGTAGGGGGGCCAGTGCTGATGGTGTTGGTCCCAAATGGGGGTTCTGCGGGGCCACCACGGGGAAACTCGAGGATTGGTTTTACTCGTATAATCGCCCATCCGGTCGTGGCCTGAGACGAGATACGTGCGGCTACTATCAGGATGTCGACACACCGGGAGGTCTTGCTGGACTTGTTTTACCATTGTCGAAATGTCTTGTGCACCGGGATGCCGAGTCTGATCGGATTTCCCTAAGATAAGGGGTGATGATATTATATTTATCACTTCAGCTAATCGTGAGAGCTTGTGATGGGCTAAGTTGGGACACCCCTGCAGGGTTATGATCTTTCGAAAGCCGTGCCCGCAGTTATGTGGCATATTGGAATTTGTTAATGTTCGGTTGTAGAAAACTTGACAGAGGATCCGAAGTAAAACACACAACTGTGTGAGTAACCGTGACTGTCTCTTTTCATTTTGAGAAGAGAACACGGTGGGGTTATGTTTGACTCGTATGTAGTTTAGGATCTTTAGCGATCACTACTATTTGCGACCGTTGGCGTAGATACTCATCTCATTCTTGTACTCCTAAGTTAGCCACCATATATTTTTGCTTAGCCGCTGCTGCAACCTCACCACTTTACCTCTTCCTACCTATTAAGCTTTGATAGTCTTGTTACCCTTGGTTATGGGATTGCTGAATCCTCGTGGCTCACAAATACTACAACAACAGTTGTAGGTGCAGGTTTCCGATGACTTGACGTGAGAGCGTTGATCGTTGTTTGGAGTTCTTTCTTTCTTCTTGTTCTTCAGTCTTGGGTTTGGTTCCGGGTCGGCAGCCTGGGATAGCAGATGGATGTCTTTGTGTTTCTCTTGTTTGCATCCGTAGTCGGATGCCTTGTATTGATGTTGTTGTATTCATGTGACTTGTATGTATTGTTGTATCCCCCATGTATGTATGTAATGGTACGATGTAATGATATCCATCTTGCTAAGCGCCCGAAATGCGGTTGTGCCCCAATCACGTAAGTGTCACGTGATCGGGATAGAATCGCATCTTGGGCCTGACACTTCTCCTCGTTCCGCGATTTGAAGGGACAAAAGAATGTAATGCTAGTCCATACTGCCTCCTTTTCGGGTTAATATGGCTTAATATGAAATGAGATAAATACAGTTGCGGTCAATGTACATAATGCTAGTCCTACGCTACCAGCCTGCTTGCTGGGGTTGCTCTCTTCACACTCTCTCGCATAGAACGACGGTGGCCACACCGCTGGTCACATAACCGGCCCGATCCCGCCGCCGGGAGAATGAGAGGATGTTCTGCGTAGACGCGGTCGGCAACGGTGAGGGAGAAAACCCACTCTCGGTGCGTCCCGGTCGAGGGTCCCCGCGGTATGGGCTGATGCCGCTTCCCACCGACCTTCTAGCTACAACCCGACGTCCCAGGTTGAGCACTGTTTTTTGCGGGGGAGATCTTTCTCTACTTCTAACGACTTCTATATGTGACGAGTTTATGTCTCATGAACTAGTGCCACTACTATTATTCTAATCACACTTAAGCAATATCTTTGCCAACAGGGATGCTCAGCTCGATTTTAGTGGAACTGGACAAAAGAATCCTATGATCCAAGGATGCCAGGCTTCTTTCCTTCAACATGTTCTACCTAGCCAGGAAATTAAATCCTGTTTAGGGTTTAGGGTTTAATGCCTGGAGACTCCATCAGTAAAAAAATAATTGTACACACACTCGCAACTTTTGTCTTTAGTTTCGAAGTAAATATTGGCTATGATATGTGAATCATTGAGATGCATCAGCTTGTGTGTTAGTTTTCCTTTGTATTCGATGAAATATTGTGATGGGGCAACCTTGGAGTCAGGATACATATACATGAAACAAAACCTGAAAGCTTCGTACTCCCTCCGGACCTTTTTTGTATGCGTATAGTGGGGAGTAATATCATAGACCAGTATCATGCATATGATACTAGTGTATGATACTACCTTCATAGTGCATAGTATCATAGAGTATGTAGTATCATAGATGATCCTATTTATTGCCATGCATGATACTACAAAGTACTCCCTCCATTCCCAAACATAAGTCTTTCTAGAGATTCCAACAAGTGACTACATACAGAGCAAAATGAGTGAATCTACACTTTAAAACATGTCTACATTCATCCATATGCTATATTTCATCTGAAATGTCTTAAAAGAATTATATTTAGGAATGGAGGGAGTAGCATAACATTTAGCACGATAAGGTATCTACCTATGTTACTCCCTCTCTTTCTTCTTTAATTCTCTGCCACATCAGCGTGTTTGCTATTCCCAAATTAATGACCTAGGTACACGTGCACGACTTGTAAACTGAGATGGAGGGAGTACTTTCTTGTAGCCCTTTACTATACATGTTGACTATTACTATTAGTAGCAATGTATGAAAAATACATTTTGCATGTATATATATGCAAGGCCACTAACAGTAATCGAGGCAATAGTACTTTCTTGTATAATGGAATGAAGGGAGTTGTACTTTCTTGTAGCCTATACATGTTGACTATTACATCGGCTATAGATGACACGCCAACATGTTAGGCTTCAACCGGCTATATTATTAACCATGATTAAGCCATGCTTGCACATAGAGAGAGAGAGAGAGAGAGAGATAGATAGAGAGAGAGAGAGAGAGTCACGTCGCATGCATGCAAAACCGGAGGGAGAGAGAGAGCTGCATGCAGTACAATATTCTTTTGGATGTAAGAAGCAAACCATCACTCTTCGTTGAATCCACTTCTCCCTCATTCAGTACAATATTATTTTGGAAACCAATGTTTCGTTTCATTGGATCACGCCATCAAGCAAAATCAAAGTTCAAATCACGCCTGTCGTGTTCGTGTCTCACCCTCCTCCACCCACACGCTCTGTCGCTTGACATGCCACTCACCGCAAACTGAGTATAGTCAAACTTCCCTGCCTGCTTGTCGATGGATCGCGCCATGGAGTAGTATCATGGCTGGAAGAGATAGATGAGGAGGGGGATGAAAGCTAGTTGTAGCATGGACTCGCAAGAACTTTTTTACTCCATTGTATATTGTGGCCGCCCGTGGTGACGTTTGAATGCCGAGCAGTCGCGTGCACCGGGAAGCGGCGCGGGCAGCGCGCCGCTTCAATGCCGGCGCCACTGAGAGGTCACGCCCGCTCTGGTCGGGCATGAATGTGGCACTAACCATTTAGGGCGGGAAGTGCGCGCGAGTGATGATGACGGTTCGGGTTGGCCAGGGCGGTCAAGAGCGGGCGTGGCAGCAGTTCGGACGGCCGGAAACATGAGGTACTGGACATACTACGACTAGCCACAATGGAGAGTGACATACACTAGTAACATACACATATCCCTATATTATGTTACTACCTTCATACTACCTCCGTCCTGGTTAATTGGTCCCTATTGTATTTTGTGTCATATTTTGACCATAAATTTAACTAATGAAATGTTTGTGCATGTCACAAAAATTATATCACTGAAAATGATCAAGTACAAATCGAACGATATAATTTTTGTTAACATACATTAACATTTTGTTAGTTAAATCGTTGGTTAAAGTTTGGCACAAACTACAAAGGGGACTAATACACCATAAACCAGGACTCGATGTTACTGCTGAAGTTATTCCCACAGTGGCTAGTCTACGTAATTATTAATAACGTAAATAATGTGCCAGTTGGACAAATATGATTGGAGATGGAGATGGAGATGAAGATGGAAGTACGACTAAGAATTTTACGTAAACACGGATATGCATGTCTATGTGTGTGTGCGCGACTCTCGCGACTACTCGTACACATCATCGATGTCTCGTTCTCCCTACACACACAAACTTAGTTTGTTCCTAGGATAGGAATACCATAGGAGTGGGAAACAATATGAAGTGAGATAAATGGGGTAGTACGTACATGAAGAAATGTACACACAATCACTCTACCTCCAACATACCCGTGAGTACACGATGGAGCGCATTTGTACATGAAGAGGCATTACGTACATAATAATTTGACCATTTAATTTGTTCACTTAATAATGGAAGGTCGGGGACCACATGGGTGCGATACAAAGTGCGACCTGGAAGCGGGGGCATGTTATTGATCGAGTTTTCTTTCTTTTTTTTGAAGAAAAAAAATCAAGTTTTCTTTCTTGGTACGTTAAAAAAAGATTTGTCCGCCAGTTTTCATTTCTTCTTTTCGGGAACGTGCGTATTTTATTTAAAACAACTGTTATGGAGAGATGTTTTTACTCCATTGTATATATAGCCTCTTCTTTGATAGGATTTCTCGCATCTCGCTCTCTCTCCCTCCTCACCGGTGGTCACAGATCCAGCGGGATCCCGTCCGCTACGGGAGGTGAGGAGGTCCAGCGTTGACGTTGTCACCGCGGCAATGGAGGAAGCCGAGGCGCACCGTCCTCTCGGAACAGCGATGCGTATATTTTTGCAAACAGCGATGCGTATCTCCATACCCGGGCGTGTCTTCCTCAATTTTAGTGGAACTGCACAAAATTGGATGTCCACTGTTGTTTCTCCTCACTGTCTTCTGCCATGTGGTTCTTCCTTTCTCGAGCTTGATTATCGAGAAGAAACAAACCACATTGAGGATTACCAAAATTCATTGGTGCCTGACCCAAACTTGATGCCAACATCGATGATGCATCACCACGATGACCTATCGATGCTCATGGTTGCATCTCATGGTTGCATGCGCTGGTGAAGCTGATCGATGTTCAATGAAGAAAGGGTTGTCTTCCATCGGTGCTCTTTGCGTCTTATACCACAAAGAAAATATCCTTCATAAGTTCATCTTGCAACAGTCGTTTACGTTGGTGCATTTTTATCACATAATTGGATATGAACCAAATGTTTCCTTGAAGAAGCATCGACGTTGGTAATAAGAGCAAAAGTTTTGCATTGATTTCTATGCCTTTTCACAACTTTGTCTTCAGCTCCCCTGTAATTTTTTTGTCCAGCTTTTAACTGAATATGTTGTCAGGCTTTGATTAAAAACCCGGAAGGAGGTAGTACCCCTCCGTTTTTATGTACTCTGCATACTCCCTCCATTTTTGTATACAAGGCCACAAAGCAATATTACAGCAGGTACCAAGGTAAAAGTAAATGTGTTAATGCATATTTCTCTGTCCCACAGTACTGCAGGATGCTGCTAATGCGACACTACGATTAGAGATCCTTTGAGAAATTGTGTGCGATGCAATAATCGTAAATGGTGGTGTATGAAAACCGTCAAAAAATGTGCAAAACGTTTGCGATGGAGGGTGCATCAAACAGATTTTAGTTGCGTGTGCGATCTAGGGCATACGGTTCAGTCCAATGAACTATTTGCGATGAGGTGGAACAAAAGAAACGGGCAGCCTGATGAAGGCGTGTGCGATATAGAGCATACGATTCACTCGGATGAACTGTTTGTGATTAGGCAACACAAAAGAAATGGGAAGCCAGATGAAGGTGTGTGCGATATACAACATACGGTTCACTCGGATGAACTGTTTGTGATTAGGCAACATAAAAGAAACGGTCAGCCAGATCAAGGTGTGTGTGATTAAGGGCATACACTTCAAAAGGATTAACTGTTTGTGATTAGGCAACATAACATAAACGGGTAAGCCAGATCAAAGTGTCTGCGATTGATGGCATACACTTCACATGGATGAACTGTTTGCGATTAGCCACAACAAACCGAAACAGTTAGATAGATCAACGTGTGTGTGCTAGACGGACGCACACATTCTAATTAAAAGAAGCGTGCGTGATGGTAATAACGAGCGCGCACGGTTGTTGGAACAAGACATGTGCTGACATTGCCTATTGCGGTGCACCCTATGGTGCAAACGCCACGTACGTGGCCGAGAAGGCGTACATGCCCACGTTACGCCTTCCGGTAATAGTGCCGCACTTATAACTGTCAGTAAATTTTGAGCATGCGTCCCGTCACATTCCAAATTGCAAACCTGTTCACACCGATCAAAACCTAAACGGTTTCCCACTTAGGAGCGTATTACTACGCAGTTATAAATACTACTACTCCAAGATGACTGCACATTCCTCCTCAATTCCTCATCCACAAAAAGTCAAAAACAAACAAGTCATTCATCATCGTACCCTTGCGTCCGCCATGGCCAGCGTGAGTTCTAGGTCGAGAGATCGCCACCAGGGAGAGGCGAGCCTGGAAGTGGGAGCATGAGAGATGTCCCGCCTCGCCGCGATAGCAGCCAACATGTCCCGCCGCACGACTGTAGCAGCAGAGATGTCCCGTCGTGCCACCGAACCAGCATGGAGGACCCGCCGCACCGTTGATGCAGCAGACTGGTCCGGCCACGCCGCGGAAGCAGAAGAGATGTCCCGCCGCACCGCGAATGTAGTAGAGATGTCCTCCCTTGCCGCAGCGGCCGGGGAAAATGCCTCGCGGGCAGGCGAGGACTCTTACACGCGCATGCGCGTCCTCGTCCTTAGGCAGATGGATCAGATCTCCAGGTGGGCGAGGTTGCAGGATGACCTGCAACCCTTGTTTGAACAGTCTACCGATGTCATTCGACAACTAAATGAGAGCAATGCGAAGTGATACGTCTCCAACGTATCTATAATTTTTGATTGTTCCATGCTATTATTTATGAAGTCTTGGATGTTTAATGGGATTTATCATTCACTTTTATATCATTTTTGGGACTAACCTACTAACCCAAAGGCCCAGTCCAGATTGCTGTTTTTTTTCCTATTTTAGGGTTTTGCAGAAAAAGAATATCAAACGGAGTCCAAACGGAATGAAACCTTCGCGAGAGATATTTTTGGAGAAAATCACGCACAGGAAGCTTGAGAACCACGTGAGAGGATCGAGGAGCCGCCCTCGAGGGTGGGGGGCGCGCCCCCCTTCCCAGGGCACGTCCCCGTGCCTCGAGGCCTCCTCAAGTGGCCCCTGGTGCCCTCCTTCTTCCTATATAAGTCCACGTACCCTAGAAATTCCGTGAACAGAGAGAACCCTAATTCCCCCGCCGTAGCTTCTGTTCCCGTGGAGATCCCATCTTGGAGCCTGTTCCGGAGCTCCACCGGAGGGGGATCCATCACGGAGACCTTCATCACCATCATCATCATCGCCCTCACCATGAGTTGTGAGTAGTTTACCACAGACCTTCGGGTCCATAGCTAGTATCTAGATGGCTTCTTCTCTCTCTTTGGATCTCAATACAAAGTTCTCCTCGGTCTTCGAGGAGATCTATTTGATGTAATATCTTTTTGTGGTGTGTTTGTCGAGATCCGATGAATTGTGAGTTTATGATCAAGGTTATCTATGAAAGATATTTGGTTCTTCTCTGAACTTTTTATGTGTGCTCATAATATCCTTGCAAGTCTCTTCAAATTATTGGTTTGGTTTGGCCTACTAGATTTATAGTTCTTGCAATGGGAGAAGTGCTTGGCTTTGGGTTCAATCTTGCGGTGTTCTTTCCCAGTGACAGTAGGGGCAGCAAGGCACGTATTGTATTGTTGCCATCGAGGATAAAAAGATGGGGTTTATATCATATTGCTTGAGTTTATCCCTCTACATCATGTCATCTTGCTTAAGGCGTTACTCTGTTCTTATGAACTCAATCACTAGATGCATGCTGGATAGCGGTCGATGTGTGGAGTAATAGTAGTAGATGCAGGCAGAAGTCGGTCTACTTGTCTCGGACGTGATGCCTATATACAATGATCATGCCTAGATAGTCTCATAATTATTCGATTTTCTATCAATTGCTCGACAGTAATTTGTTTACCCGCCGTAGAATATCGCTATCATGAGAGAAGCCACTAGAGAAAACTATGGCCCCCGGGTCTATTCTTAACATATTAATCTACATCTACTTTACTTTTCCCACTTTTATTTGCTGTTTTATTAAACTAAAAATACCAAAAATATGAACTATCATCTCTATCAGATCTTACTTTCGTAAGTGACCGTAAAGGGATTGACAACCCCTTATCGTGTTGGCTGCGAAGTTCTTATTTGTTTGTGCAGGTGCGAGGGACTCGCGCGTGGTCTCCTACTAGATCGATACCTTGGTTCTCAAAAACCGAGGGAAATACTTACGCTACTGTGCTGCATCTCCCTTTCCTCTTCGAGGGAATACAACGCAAGCTCAAGACGTAGCAAGAAGAATTTTTGGGCCGTTGCCGGGGAGGCTTACGCAAAAGTCATATACCAAGGACCTATCACAAACCCTTATCCTTCGCATTACATTTTTTTGCCTCTCGTTATCCTCTCCCCCAATTTACCCTTGCCGTTTTATTTGCCCTTTTCCCGCCATGTGTTTTTCCTTCGCTTGCTTCTTCTTTGCTCATGTGCTGCTTGCTTGCTTGTCATCTGAGGTCCTCAACTTTAAACAAAGGGAGGAAGAAAACTTAAAAGATGCCTGGTATAGAATTTGCAATGCTCAAAATAGATCTAATAGGAAGCTTTCCACTTCCGTGCTTCTTCGCAATTTTTGTGTTGGCATAACTCCGTGGAATAGATTTATCTTAGATACCATTACCGGTGGTGATTTCTTGGGTAGACACACCGTTAATTCTTATAACGCTATGACTGAATTATTTGGCTCATCACCTCTTATGGTCAATGGGACCGTTTTATCTTTGGAGCATGTTATGCAAAGGTTAGAAATCATTAAAAACAAAGTTGCTACGGAAGAATTGGTAGAAAACTTGGATAGAAAAATTCATAATGAAACCACCCAATATGGATCCAAGGTAGGAGTTGTTCTGAAAAATCTTAAGGAAAAAGAACCCATAGTTAAAGAAAAGCTAGATCAGGATTCTACTAGAATCAATATACTTGACGATGCCATCACTAATGTGGGTTCTGTTCTTTCCGCTATAAAAACTACTCCAAATACCTCCACTAAATTATCTAAGTTCATGTATGTCCCTAAAGACAAGGGTGAAACTTCTAGAGTTGCGGATCTCAAATCCGTAAGTGTTCACCCTAATTTTCTTACTTTTGCAAGAGACCCTTTGACACTTTAGAATTTATTGATTTCTTGCCCAAGAGTTTGATTATTCATAGGGACAAAGAAGTACCCAAGAACCATAAGTGCTTAATCAAAGAATTGCCTTCCAAAGATGGCAATACCTTGATTTATCTTGTATCGTGCCTAGCTAGGGGCGTAAAACGATAGCGCTTGTTGGGAGGCAACCCAATTTTATGTTTTTCGTTTTTGTTGCTGTTAGGGAATAAATATTGCATCTAGCCTCTGATTAGATGTGGTTTCATGTTTTGTTTAGTGTTTGTGCCAAGTAGAACCTTTGGGAAGACTTGTGTGAAGTTTATATGATCTTCCTGTGAAAAACAGAATCGTTAGCGCTCGCTAAAGTAGTCGTGGGATTTTACTGGAGCGTGCTTTTTAGATGATTCTTTTTGCAGATGATTGGTAGCCAAATTCCAGAAATTTAACAATTTAGTTTGAATTTTGTGGAGTTACAGAAGTAGGCGAATCCTGCAGATTACTATAGACTGTTCTGTCTTTGATAGATTCTGTTTTTCGTGTGTTGTTTGCTTATTCCGATGCATCTATGAGTAGTATTGGAGGATATGAACCATAGATAAATTGGAGTACAGTAGGTTTAACACCAATATAAACAAAGAATGAATTCATTTCTGTACTTTGAGTGGTGGTTTGCTTTTTCTTACTAACGGAGCTCACGAGAATTTTTGTCTAAGTTTTGTGTTGTGAAGTTTTCAAGTTTTGAGTATTGGTTTGATGGACTATGGAACAAGGAGTAGCAAAGGCCTAAGCTTGGAATGCCCATGGCACCCCAAGTAAATTCAAGATAATCAAAAGCCTAAGCTTGGGGATGCCCCGGGAAGGCATCCCCTCTTTCGTCTTCATCCATCGGTAACTATACTTGGAGCTATATTTTTATTCGCAACATGATATGTGTTTTGCTTGGAGCTTCTTGTATAAGTTGAGTCTTTGCTTGTTAGTTTGCCACAATCATCCTTGCTGGACACACCTATTTGAGAGAGTTAAATATGGCCTAGAAATTGTTAGAACACTGTATGTGCTTCACTTATATCTTTTGAGTTGAATAGTTTTTGCTCTAGTGCTTCACTTATATCTTTTAGAGCACGGTGGTGGTAATATTTTGTAGAAATTGTTGAACTCTCATGCTTCACTTATATCCTTTTGAGAGTCTTTTAAAACAGCATGGTAATGTGTTTAGGCTAAAGAAACTAGTCTTCGCATGATAGATATCCAATGTCAATGTAGTAAAAAAATTCACACCAAGTGCATTGAATAGAATGAAATGTTGGATGCTTGATAATTGTTTTGAGATATGAGGATAGTGATATTAGACTCATGCTAGTGGAGTTATTATGAAATTGAGAAATACTTGTGTAAAGGTTAGTGATTCCCGTAGCATGCACGTATGGTGAACCGTTGTGTGACTAAGTTAGAGCATGAGGTATTTGTAGAGTGTCAACCTTTGTGTGGATGTCGGGGGCGCGCGATGGTTAACTCCTACCAACCTCCCCCCTAGGAGTATGCGTTGATTGCTTTGTTTTGATGACTCGTTGATTGTTGCAATAAGTATATGAGTTCTATGACTAATGTTGAGTCCATGGATTATACGCACTCTCACCCTTCCACCATTGCTAGCCTCTCTTGTACCGCACAACTTTCGCCGGTACCATAAACCCACTATATATCCTTCCTCAAAACAGCCACCATATTGTTCCTCAAAACAGCCACCATACCTACCTATCATGGCATTTCCATAGCCATTCCGAGATATATTGCCATGCAACTTTCCACCGTTCCGTTCATATGACACGCATCATATTGTCATATTGCCATTGCATGATCATGTAGTTGACATTGTATTTGTGGCAAAGCCACCATGCATAACTTTTCATACATGTCACTCTTGTTTCATTGCACATACCGGCACACTGCCGGAGGCATTCATATAGAGTCATACTTTGTTGTTGTAGTATCAAGTTGTAATATCGAGTTGTAATGAAAGTGTGATGATCATCATTATTAGAGCATTGTCCCATGGGAGGAAAGGCTGAATCTATAAAGCCCCCCCGCAAAAAAAGGCCAAAGAAAAAAAGAAAGGCCCAAAAAAAAGAAAAAAAAGAAAAAAAAAGAAAAAAGGGGACAATTGCTACTATCTTTTTTCCACACTTGTGCTTCAAAGTAGCACCATGTTCTTCATTGTAGAGAGTCTCATGCTTAGTCACTTTCATATGCTAGTGGGAATTTTTCGTTATAAAACTTGGCTTGTATATTCCAACGATGGGCTTCCTCAATTGCCCTAGGTCTTCGTGAACAAGCAAGTTGGATGCACACCCACTAGATTCTTTTGTTGAGCTTTCATTCATATTTAGCTCTAGTGCATCCGTTGCATGGCAATCCATACTCACTCACATTGATATCTATTGATGGGCATCTCCATAGCATGTTGATACACCTAGTCGATGTGAGACTATCTCCCTCCGTTTTGTCTTCTCCACAACCACCTGTATTCCACCCATAGTGCTATATCCATGGCTCACACTCATGTATTGCGTGAAAGGATAGAGTATGAAAACAAATGCTTGGCTAAAATTGGGGTTGTGCATGATATGAATATGTTTATGTGATAATGAGGGAGCATAGCCAACACTATATGATTTTGTAGGGATAACTTTCTTTAGCCATAGTATTTTGAGAAGACATGATTGCTTTGTTAGTATTGCTTGAAGTATTATTATTTCTTATCTCAATATAGACTTTTATCTTGAATCTTTCTGATCTGAACATTCATGCCACAATTAAGAGAATTACATTGAAAAACTATATTGGTTAGCATTCCACATCAAAAATTCTTTCTTTATCATTTACCTACTCGAGGACGAGCAAGAATTAAGTTTGGGGATGCTTGATACGTCTCCAACGTATCTATAATTTTTTATTGTTCCATGATATTATTTATGAAGTCTTGGATGTTTATTGGGCTTTATCATTCACTTTTATATCATTTTTGGGACTAACCTACTAATCCAAAGGCCCAGTCCAGATTGCTGTTTTTTTGCCTATTTCAGGGTTTTGCAGAAAAAGAATATCAAACGGAGTCCAAACAGAATGAAATCTTCGCAAGAGATATTTTTGGAGAAAATCACGCACAGGAAGCTTGAGAACCATGTCAGAGGATCGAGGAGCCGCCCTCGAGGGTGGGGGCGCGCCCCCCTTCCCAGGGCGCGCTCCCCTGCCTCGAGGCCTCCTCAAGTGGCCCCTGGTGCCCTCCTTCTTCCTATATAAGTCCACGTACCCTAGAAACTCCGTGAACAGAGAGAAAACCCTAATTCCACCATCATAGCTTCTGTTCCCGTGGAGATCCCATCTTGGAGCCTGTTCCGGAGCTCCACCGGAGGGGGATCCATTGCGGAGGCCTTCAACATCATCATCATCACCCTCACCATGAGTTGTGAGTAGTTTACCACAGACCTTCGGGTCCATAGGTAGTATCTAGATGGCTTCTTCTCTCTCTTTGGATCTCAATACAAATTTAATCTCTTTTTGCGTTGTGTTTGTCGAGATCCGATGAATTGTGAGTTTATGATCAAGGTTATCTATGAAAGATATTTGGTTCTTCTCTGAACTTTTTATGTGTGCTCATAATATCCTTGCAAGTCTCTTCGAATTATTGGTTTGGTTTGGCCTACTAGATCTATAGTTCTTGCAATGGGAGAAGTGCTTGACTTTGGGTTCAATCTTGCGGTGTCCTTTCCCAGTGATAGTAGGGGCAGCAAGGCACGTATTGTATTGTTGCCATCGAGGATAAAAAGAAGGGGTTTATATCATATTGCTTGAGTTTATCCCTCTACATCATGTCATCTTGCTTAAGGTGTTACTCTATTCTTATGAACTCAATACACTAGATGCATGCTGGATAGCGGTCGATGTGTGGAGTAATAGTAGTAGATGCAGGCAGGATTCGGTCTATTTGTCTCGGACGTGATGCCTATATACAATGATCATGCCTAGATAGTCTCATAATTATTCGCTTTTCTATCAATTGCTCGATAGTAATTTGTTTACCCGCCGTAGAATATCGCTATCATGATAGAAGCCACTAGAGAAAACTATGGCCCCCTGGTCTATTCTCAACATATTAATCTACATCTACTTTACTTTTCCCGCTTTTATTTGCTGTTTTATTAACTAAAAATACCAAAAATATAAACTATCATCTCTATCAGATCTCACTTTCGTAAGTGACCGTAAAGGGATTGACAACCCCTTATCGCGTTGGCTGCGAAGTTCTTATTTGTTTGTGCAGGTGCGAGGGACTCACGCGTGGTCTCCTACTGGATTGATACATTGGTTCTCAAAAACTGAGGGAAATACTTACGCTAGTGTGCTGCATCTCCCTTTCCTCTTCGAGGGAATAGAACGCACGCTCAAGAGGTAGCACGAAGCTTCGGGCTGACCGCGACCTGCTGAGGGCGAAGATCGTTGGAAGTGCGGAGCAGCAGGAGCAGACCACTGCCTTGTTGAAGAGGACCGACGTCATCGTCGAGAAACTTATGGACGAGAATGCCATGCTGCACAACGAGTGCAGAAGGCTGGTGGAGGAATCCGTGGATGCTCTCAACCAGCATCTTGAGGACAAGAAAGTGCTCGTCGCCGCCCGCCGCGGAGACTAGTTGTCTTCCTTCTTCTTTTGCCCTTGTGTATATCGGGCGTTGCCACATGTGGCTTTTCTAATTATGTTTATAAATATGTAAGACAATAATTATCCAATGTAATCGTCCTTATATTCATCATGCTTGCTATAAGTCGCAGTCGATGCTATATAGGTCCGTCGGATCTTACATCAAGATCCGTGCAAAACTTTCTTTTTCAAATTTTCATTTTTCTCTCTTAAATCTCAGTCCAGTGAGACATATAGCCACACCGTAAAACAGGTGCTTGGGCGCCATTAATGGAGATGTTGGGAGGGAGGTGCACGGTGGGTAGCGGTCAAAAGGGATATCCTCCCGATGAGCATGCGTAGGGGTCTGATCGCACACCTCCTGTACTCAAATAGCTACCCCGCACGTCACCTCCTAGCGAATAAAAAAGGGGACGGGTGGCCGCACGTAATTGGTAAGTCGAACGCCCACGGTTTCAATAATACTTGTGTTTCCGATTTGTAACGTGACAACACTTGTTCCAAAATGACTTTGTTGATTGTTAGTGTGTGCGCCTTCACAAATCGGACAGAAAAATTACCACAACATGTTGGTGCCATGTCATGAGACCATGCCAAGTTTCATGATTTTCAGGCATGTTTTGGAATTACAGGAATTAAAAAACCAAGTTTCTCAATCTTTCCGGCCGAGCCACGACGCTCAGATGTTTGAATTTCACTCCCATCTCTTGCATGGGACCTAGAAATTCACCCAAGGACACACATGTGATTTTTCAAACAACTTTGGTGCACTGGAGCATGTGCTTGTAGTTCAAATTTGAATTATGCACATTAAATGCCCATAAACTAAATTAATGTATAAAAAAGCCAAACGAACCCGGAATAATTCCAAAATTTAGCATGGTACTTCTATTTGGTCTAATCTGGCTGTGTAAAAAAGTTAAGGCGGGAGAAGGCAGTGTACGTATGTCATTTCGGACACGGAGGTGACACGTTCCCTCTCGGAACCACGAACCTTCTTGAGGGAAGCTCCGGTTTGCAAGAAGCTTACACCAAAGCTTGTCCCAATTTAGCCAAAAAAATTACCGCAACATGTTGGTGCCATGTCATGATACGATGACAAGTTTCATGATTTTCACGCGTGTTTTGGAATTACAGGAATTAAAAAACCAAGTTTCTCAATCTTTCCGGCCGAGCCACGATGCCCAGATGTTTGAATTTCAGTCCAATCTCTTGCATGGGACCTAGAAATTCACCCAAGGACACACATGTGATTTTTCAAACAACTTTGGTGCATTCGAGCCTGTGCTTGTAGTTCAAATTTGAATTATGCACATTAAATGCCTAGAAACTCAATTAATGTATAAAAAAGGCGAAACGAGCATGGAGTAATTCCAAAATTTAGCACGGTAGTACTTCTATTTGGTCTAATCTGGCTGTGTAAAAAAATTTAAGGCGGAAGAAGGCAGTGTACGTATGTCATTTCGCACACGAAGGTAACATGTTCCCTCTCGGAACCATGAGCCTTTTTGAGGGAAGCTCCGGTTTGCAAGAAGCTTACACCACAGCTTTTCCCAATTCGGCCAAAAAATTACTGCAGCATGTTGGTGCCATGTCATGAGACCATGTCAAGTTTCATGATTTTTAGGCGTGTTTTGGAATTACATGAATTAAAAAACCAAGTTTCTCAATCTTTCCGGCCGAGCCACGACGCCCAGATGTTTGAATTTCAGTCCCATCTCTTGCATGGGACTTAGAAATTCACCCAAGGACACACATGTGATTTTTCGAACAACTTTGGTGCACCGGAGCCTGTGCTTGTAGTTCAAATTTGAATTATGCACATTAAATGCCTAGAAACTCAATTAATGTATAAAAAGGCGAAACGAACCCGGAATAATTCCAAAATTTAGCACGGTACTTCTATTTGGTCTAACCTGCCTATGTAAAAAAATTAAGGCGGGAGAAGGCAGTGTACGTATGTCGTTTCACACACGGAGGTGACACGTTCCCTCTTGGAACCAGGAGTCTTCTTGAGGGAAGCTCCAGTTTGCAAGAAGCTTACACCAAAGCTTGTCCCAATTCGGCCAAAAAAATTACTGTAGCATGTTGGTGCCATGTCATGACACAATGCCAAGTTTCATGATTTTCATCCATGTTTTGGATTTACAGGAATTAAAAAACCAAGTTTCTCAATCATTCCGGCCGAGCCACGACACCCAGCTGTTTGAATTTTATTCCCATTTCTTGCATGGGACCTATAAATTCACCCAAAGACACACATGTGATTTTTCAGCATACTTTGATGCATTGGAGCATGTGCTTGTAGTTCAAATTTGAATTATGCACATTAAATGCCTAGAAACCCAATTAATGCATAAAAACGCCAAACGAACCTGGAATAATTCCAAATTTAAACATGACACTCATGTACTAGTTGCATGTTCACTGTATGTAATTGTTCTAACAATTCGAACACCATCCTTTCCCTCTGTAACACCATTTTGTCTTTCAAAACATAATGAAAAAATCAGGTATACCACAAACAGTTTACTAGAAAGAATCGTGTGGGATGCGATATAAAATATCTTGGCGCACCGTCTTGTCTGGCTTACGCAGGAAGCTTCGTCATCTACAGTCCACCGCCCCCGCTTGAACCACACTTGCGCGCCAGTTTCTCGCAGCATCGAGCGATTCTTTTGCCACCGCAGAAGTATCTATATCCCCGCCTCCTCCCTCCTACTAAAAGCCACATTTCCACTGTTCCTCCCTGCTTTCCAAGTTCAAACCTTCACTGCTGCTTACTGGTAGCTCAGCCTCCTCCCTGACGACCCTTCTTCTTGCATCGTCGCCTCCTCGCCGGCAACCCTTCTTCATGCAGCGCGGCCTCCTCATCGACGACCCTTCTTCTTGCTGCTCGTCCTCGTCTCCGCCGACCCTTCTTCTTGTTGTGCGGCCTCGTCGATATGGTCAGGTAATCCACACCCCACCCACACCATCCTCCTCCTTTCCCGTCCCACATGCCCCGACTGACGGAGCAACACCTTCCACCGAAATCACTGCCCCCTCCTCCAATTAAGCGCCGCCCACAACCATTTTACACGCAGTATAACATGGAGCTGAGTAGCATGCGGCCGCACGCGCGAACGAGGTTGCTATGGCTGACATGCGTGTCGACCGCCAGATCTTGGAGGAGCACCTCGTCTTCGAGGCCACCGTCGACACCGCCGCGCGGTTGTCTACTTTAAAATACAGTTCATGATGTTTTCTCGAGGCCAACGCCAGTGCCTTCTAGTGATTTGTCCTCTATAATGTTAATATGCAATCTGATGTTCAGTTAACAATTTGGTCCTCTGAAATGTAATGTTCAGTTAACACTTTGGTCCAACAATTGCTACATTTCGTAGTACTGTTCTCAAGCATTCTTTGTTTTGTTGACTGTCTTATCTTCTAGTACATGTTTCTATTCTGCAATGTCGTGCTCAATTAACTATTTTGCTTCATTTGGTCCGCTGTCCATTTAACTGTTTGGTTCAGTTCTGCAGTTTGATTTTCATTTGCTGTGGGTACAATTTTGTATTGTTATGCATGTGACACGAATCGAATTTGGCTGTACTCAGTACATATTCTACTTATAGTATGTCAACTCTCAGTTAACCTGATCAAGATCTTGCTTATGTGTGTTGTAGGGAAACACTGGGAGACACTACGGTTTACCATCGAGGTTTGTTCAAGCAGGGTCCTTTGGCTAATAGCACATTATTGTGCAGTTGCAGGAATCATTCTAATATTTAGGTTTCTTACAATTTGGTCTTGCACATGTAGGTCCTGGTATCAGAGGCTTAGACCCACTATTCGACTCATTTTGCATATGGGGAAATGAGATGTCCATGAATATCAGTCAAGTCAAGAAACTCAGAAAGATTGTTAGGATGAAGAAACTTGCGACGGATAATAGCAAGATATTTGTTTGCACAATGAAGAAGACATCAGTCAACTATAGGATGGTACCAACTCTTTTACCTTGTTTTTACCCCTTGCGCCATTTCAAAATTTACAACAGCAATTTATGCATAGCTTTGTTTTCAGTACTTTTCAAAGCAGTTCACCAATGATTACCTCTCAAACCACCTGCATGGTCAAGAGGCGATAAAGGTATTCATTCAACACCCACGATACAATATTGAAGTTTTGCTGAACAGGATGAAGGTTGGGCGGGCAATTATCCATAGCCACCGGCGTAAAGTTACAAGGACATTCAACATCACTGAAGGCTCAATATTTGCCTTCCGCTTCTGCAGTTTCCTAGATGAGATTCATCTGTCTATTTACTGTGTATGATGCTACTTTCCAAAGGTTTTTGATGTTGCATGTGAAACTTGGTGCTGTTGTGTAATGGCGTAACTGAGTGCCAAAACTATCTGATGTAATTTGATTATGAAATCCTGGTTGCTTGTATACGGATATGAAATATCTGGCATGTCTTATAAGAAATATCAGTTTGATTAGTACATGGATTATCAATAATTGGCTAATTACCCTGCTTATTAGGGTTTTCTATTGCAAACAGTTACTCAGACAGCACCGTGTGCGATGAACTCAAACAACCCGCACGGTTTCTAGAAAGTAGGCGTGTTCGATGAACTAACAATCACACATGGCTTACAGCAGTGAACTATTTGTGTTAGGCCACCTTGCACAAACGTTTCCACACAAAGAACTGTGTGGGATGTTGATACGTCCAAAACGTATCTATAATTTCTGCTTGCTCCATGCCTTTTTTGTGTGATATTGCTATGATATTTATGCACTTCCATACACTTTTGATCATATTTGGACTAACCTACTAATGGTTGCAAAAGTGCACAATGTTCTTGTTTTACACTTTATTGTGTAGGAATTACTTGGAAATTGACAAAAACGCAAAAGGAGTCGTATTGGAGTAGGACTCTGACTTTCCTGAAATCTGTCTGAGAACGTTTCTTAAAGATGGTCACGTTCCGGCCTGAAGACGACGTCAAACGGAAAAAGTCTAGTTGCGAAAGTTGTGGGGAATTTCGAGGCGATGCTTATGGATATAAAATTCGTCCAAATCGGAGTCCGGACGGCCGAGTAAAGCCCGTTTTACTGAGGCCCAAAATCTGATGACGGGAATCCGAGAGTCTATATAAAGAGAGGAAACCTAGGTCACCAAGGGACACGAATTTTCCTCCTCCCGAGCCGCCGTCTTGGAGGAGAGGACCAGCACCATTGCAGCACCATCCACAAGGAAGAAGGGGGGCCAAGGAGCCGCTGCCCCCTAGGGCCGCCGTCGCCGCCGCGCCCCCAAGGGCCGCCGCCGCTGCCTCCGTGGCTGCTGCCGGTCGCCGCCTCCTCGCGAGGCTGCACCTCTCCATCAACACCATCATCAACCTCCTCCTCACCATGTCCATGTGTGAGTAGTCTTCTCCGGGGCCGAGGGCTCGTACGTGTAGCTATGTGGTTATCTCTCTCTCTCTCATGATGTGATCTTCGTTGTGATCATAGGCTATGTTAATCTAGGGTGATCCCATGATATTTCCCCTTCCTCTATGTATTGGATTGATGTACTCACTTGTCTTTATCTAGTATAATCCCCGAGACCAAGGTGACAGCGGTCTATTGTACATGGATTAGAAAAATATTTTCATGAGTGATTTCCTCTCTTGTGTGTTGATTGAAGATTGAGAGTCTCTTGGTGCTTGTCTTTGACTATACTTTATATATGTTGTGGTGATTGTGGGACTCTCTTTGGATGGCCGCGGTGACATTGGGAAATCCTTAGATTGAGAACTACGAACTTTGAGGTGTGCTTTTGTAGCCCTACATAATTATCGTCCTCTATTGACCACGAAGGAATGACCTCCGGGTGCGTCTTCATTGCATGTTTTATGGGAAATATCATGTGATTCGATTATGTTAATGTTGTTGGGAGTTGCCACTAGTGAAAGTATGATCCCTAGGCCTTGTTACCACCATTGCAATACCATTTGTGCTCACGTTTACCACTTGTTTGCTTGCTGCACTTTTTATTACAAATTTATATTACTTTGCTTTGCCACTCCTATCATCCATATTTTACCATCTCTTCGCCGAACTAGTGCACCTATACAACTCCTAGTTGTATTAGGTGTGTTGGGGACACAAGAGACTTCTTGTATCTTAGTTGCAGGGTTGCTTGAGAGAGACCATCTTCAACCTCTACTTCCCTGAGTTCGATAAACCTTAGGTCATCCACTTGAGGGAAATTGCTGCTATCCTACAAACCTCTTCGCTTGGAGGCCCAACATAGTCTACAAGAGTAGAAGCGTGTGTAGACATCAGATGTACATACCTACGGAAATGATTTTCTGGGATTCACCGTGTGGGATGTACATACCTACGGAAATGATTTCTGGGATTCACCGTGTGGGATGTACATACCTACGAAAATGATTTCTGGGATTCACCGTGCGGGATGTACATACCTACGGAAATAATTTATGGGATTCACCGTATGGGATGTACATACCTACGAAAATGATTTCTGGGATTCACCATCTGGGATGTACATACCTACGGAAATGATTGGGTTTTGGTGCCTCGCCCGATCGCACACGGTGTCAGGCCCAAGATGCAATTCTATCCCGATCACGTGACACTTACGTGATTGGGGCACAACCGCATTTCGAGCGCTTAGCAAGATGGATATAATTACATCGTACCATTACATACATACATAGGGGATACAACAATACATACACGTCAACATGAATACAACATCATCAATCAAGACATCCGACTATGGATGCAAACATGAAAAGAACAACGACATCCATCTGCTATCCCAGGCTGCCAACCCGGAACCTAACCCAAGCCTGAAGAAGAAGAAGAAGAAAGAACTCCAACACAACGATATCGCTCTCACGTCAAGACATCGGAAACCTGCACCTGCAACTGTTGTTGTAGTATCTGTGAGCCACGAGGACTCAGCAATCCCATAACCATGGGTAAAAAGACTATCAAAGCTTAATATGTAGGAAGAGGTAAAGTGGTGAGGTTGCAGCAGCGGCTAAGCAAAAGTATGGTGGCTAACTTACGAGCACAAGAATAAGATGAGCATCTACGCAAACGGTCGCAAACTAGTAGTGATCGCTAAAGATCCTGAACTACCTACGAGTCAAACATAACCCCACCGTGTTCTCTTCTCAAAATGAAAAGAGACAGTCACGGTTACTCACACAGTTGTGTGTTTTACTTTGGATCCTCTGTCAAGTTTTCTACAACCGGACATTAACAAATTCCAATCTGCCACATAACCGCGGGCACGGCTTTCGAAAGATCATAACCCTGCAGGGGTGTCCCAACTTAGCCCATCACAAGCTCTCACGATCAGCTGAAGTAATAATAATTATTACCCCTTATCTTAGGGAAATCCGATCAGGCTCGGTATACTGGTACACAAGACATTTCGACAATGGTAAAACAAGTCCAGCAAGACCTCCCGGTGTGTCGACACCCTGATAGTAGTCGCGCGTATCTCGTCTCAGGCCACGACCGAATGGGTGATCCTACAGGTAAAACCAAACCTCGAGTTTCCCCGTGGTGGCCCCGCATAACCCCCGATTGGGACCAACACCATCAGCACTGCCCCCCTGCTATGTAGAAAAGAACCTCGAAGGAGCGTCCCCCTTATGAAATTTAATTAATTAATTAAGTTGTTATTATGAGGCAAATTAAAACCAATGTTGGGCCTTGCTGGAGGAGTTTTATTCAAAGACTAAGTGTCAAGGGGTCCCCATATACCCAACCGTGTAAGGAACGGAAAATCAAGGAACATAATGAGCTCCGAATGCGACGAAAATTGACATGCGGTCTACCTATGCTATAATAAGACCACACTCCAAGTTTCATCCCATTCCGAGAACGTTTTCCGGCCACTCACAAAATAAATATTCGGAGGCGCCGCGGGCGCGTGCAAGTGTGTCTGGGCTCAGAACAGACAACAGAGAGGACGAGGGGACTCGGACGGATGCAAGTTTTGAAAAATATGCTAATGCAAGCACACATGATGACATGGCAATATGCAACACGCAAGAAGGTGACATGGCAACGAGGACGAATAACTGACTGACACCTGGCGCACTAGTCTCGGGGTGTCACAACACTCCCCTACTAACAAGAGATCTCGTCCTGAGAATTTAGGACTGAGACGAAAGAGGAAAGGAAGAACCAAGTTCTTCGAGGACAAAAGAGTGAAATAAAAAAATATTGAGAGGCTGAGCCACTCGAAAGGAAAATGCAACGGAGATGAACAAAGCTGCAAGGACTTCGTTAAACAAGAGGAACAAGGAATGCGAGAACCAAGTAGGCTAAAAAGCACGAAACAAGGACTGAAGGAACAAGAATGAATTCGAAACGACTCCGGTTGAAAGAGATAGAAAAGGAATCTCCATGAAGGAATTCGGGCAGCACTCCGGCTAAAACTGAAAGAAATAGCACACCGGTTGAACATGAATGGAATGGAACAAGAACTTGAAAAGATGAAATGATGCTCTACGAGAGCAACAACACAATGCCTCCGGCAGAATTAACAGAGTGAACTGAAAAGAACGGATAAGAGAAGAACAACTTTGGACACAATTGAATTTGAAAGAGCATATAGAAGGAAAGACTCAAACGGAGTTGTTGAGAAATTCAACAACAAAAGAATGAGCTTGTTGTGGACTTACATAAATCATCTCAAAACTTGAGGTGAATTACCGCCGGAACGAAAAGAAAGGACTAGCTGAGAATGAAGAATTGCAAAACTCCCTTTCAAAAGAATGCGGAGAATTATTTGCATCTCGAGACACAAAATAATAATGCTTGAGCTGCTCCACAAGAATTTGAAGAACACTTGAAGCAAGAATTAACTCATGATGAACCACCCTGAAGAACTCCGGTAACCAAAGGATGATGATATAGAAATGAAGGATTCAAGAATAAGAATAAAGCCTTGCGATGATTAGACGGGGTTCCGACGAGATAACCGAGAAAATTTGAACTCCGGAAAAGAAAATATTAAAACACTTGGAACTAGAATTTATTCATCAAGAATAAACTCCGAAGGAAGGAATATACTCAACTTGCTGAAAAGAATAAGAATTATGTTATGCTTATCCTCCACCAATAAATTGATGAGAAGCAATGGACTTGCATACTACTTATTCTTGTTGAAAAGGATTAAAGAGAGGATATATCGCGAACTCAAGAAAGTCTTCTTGAACCACTGGTAGGATAGGGATAAAATGAATGGATTGATATGATAACACCGGAAAAGATCTCTTGAGAGAACCACCGTGAAGAATTGAAGTCGAGTGAAGAAAAGAACGAAACACCGGGAAGAATTAAAATCGAGTGAAGAACAAGAATGACCACCGTAAGGAATGAAATTGAACGATGAAAGAGGATAAGCCACCGTGAAGAATTGAGATTGAGTGAACACAAGAGAATGAATCTCCGGGAAGAATAAGGCACTTGAGTACAATTTGAATGACGAGAACGAAGAGATTGTGAACTGATTAAAGAATACTTGAACGAAGCACCAGACAAATGCGAGACGAACGAAGAGACATTAATGAAGAATATTTGGAGGATGAAGTTGAAAACTGAGAACAAAGGAATCTTCTGAAATGATGACCTTCCGAGGAACACAAAGAAAAGAATTCATGAAATGCTCCGGAAGAATGAAAAGAAGAAAGGTTGAACCAATGATGAAAAGAATTAAAAGCGATCTTGAAGAAGGCATATGACGGATGGAATCCATACTTACGTCACACTTTGAAAAGAATTTCGGAACACTCCGAAAAATAAAAGAGTCAGTTAAGATCCTGGGAAAAGACCTGTGGGTTAGGGCCCACTGAAGAAAATCACCGTTGAAAAAGGATTGAAAAGGAGATAATGCACCAGAACGATAGAATGACTCGAATGAGGTGACAACCTCGAATTAATTGGAACACAAACGAATCTCTTGAGATGTCTTCAAAACTCTGGATAATAAATGGGGAGAGGTAAACGAGCAAGGGGAAAACAGTTGAACTGATGAAAGAATAAGAACATCACCGAGATATTGGAATAGAGTCCATCGGAAAAGAAAAGGAGATGAAGAAGGACGAACTAGACGAGAATTCACCAGTTGAAATAACTGAGGAAAGAATGCAAAGGATTCAAACAAGTACGATGGATACTCGATTACGGACTCCGGCTCCGAGAGAAAAGGGTGGGAGGGTGGGAAAAAGAAAGACAACTTCGGACAAGGAAAACACCGTCGGTCGAAAAGAACTGAGTGTTGAACTTGCAAGAAGAAGAGGGTCGAAAAAACACTTGACGAGAGATGCACCAGATGACAAGAACTAACAACGCAATGAACGAAAACTAACCACGTGATCCTAAAAAAAATTGAAGGGGAAGAGAAGTAATTCAAAACACCTACGTCAAGATTCCTCACCAGAGCGACGAAGGGGCAGAGGAGTAAAAAGAATTCCTACTCTCCGATATAACTAGACTTCGAAAAAGTTTTCTGCTAGACTCAACAACGGCCAAGCTACGATCAATTAGGGGGGCTCCTATGGTCGGTCGAGGCTCTGATATCAACTTGTCAGGCCCAAGATGCGATTATATCCCGATCACGTGACACTTACGTGATTGGGGCACAACCGCATTTCGAGCGCGTAGCAAGATGGATATAATTACATCGTACCATTACATACATACATAGGGGATACAACAATACATACAAGTCAACATGAATACAACATCATCAATACAAGACATCTGACTACGGATGCAAACATGAAAAGAACAACGACATCCATCTGCTATCCCAGGCTGCCGACCCGGAACCTAACCCAAGCCTGAAGAAGAAGAAGAAGAAAGAACTCCAACACAACGATATCGCTCTCACGTCAAGACATCGGAAACCTGCACCTGTAACTGTTGTTGTAGTATCTGTGAGCCACGAGGATTCAGCAATCCCATAACCATGGGTAACAAGACTATCAAAGCTTAATATGTAGGAAGAGGTAAAGTGGTGAGGTTGCAGCAGCGGCTAAGCAAAAGTATGGTGGCTAACTTACGAGTACAAGAATAAGATGAGCATCTACGCAAACCGTCGCAAACTAGTAGTGACCGCTAAAGATCTTGAACTACCTATGAGTCAAACATAACCCCACCGTGTTCTCTTCTCAAAATGAAAAGAGACAGTCATGGTTACTCACACAGTTGTGTGTTTTACTTCGGATCCTCTGTCAAGTTTTCTACAACCGGACATTAACAAATTCCAATCTGCCACATAACCGCGGGCACAGCTTTCGAAAGATCATAACCCTGCAGGGGTGTCCCAACTTAGCCCATCACAAGCTCTCACGATCAGCTGAAGTAATAATAATTATTACCCCTTATCGTAGGGAAATCCGATCAAGCTCGGTATCCCGGTGCACAAGACATTTCGACAATGGTAAAACAAGTCCAGCAAGACCTCCCGGTGTGTCGACACCCTGATAGTAGCAGCGCGTATCTCGTCTCAGGCCACGACCGGATGGGTGATCCTACAGGTAAAACCAAACCTCGAGTTTCCCCGTGGTGGCCCCGCATAACCCCCGATTGGGACCAACACCATCAGCACTGGCCCCCTGCTATGTAGGAAAGAACCTCGAAGGAGCGTCCCCCTTATGAAATTTAATTAATTGATTAAGTTGTTATTATGAGGCAAATTAAAACCAATGTTGGGCCTTGCTGGAGGAGTTTTATTCAAAGACGAAGTGTCAAGGGGTCCCCATATACCCAATCGTGTAAGGAACGCAAAATCAAGGGACATAATGCCGGTTTATCGGCTCCTAAGGTGGCATGAGTGGAACAAAACACCGAGCAAAAGGCCAAGCCTTCCACCCATGTCCTGTATATAGGCGTGTTAATAATAATAATAATAGATATTGTGATATTCCAACAACAAGTTCCAACATGGAACGATCTTCATCTTCACCTACAACTAACAACGCTATAAGAGGGGCTGAGCAAGCGGGTAACATAGCCAAACTATGGTTTTCCTAGGAAGATTTCAACGGTCAGAGGTTTCATGGCAACAAGGAGAGGCTGACATAAATGATGGGTAGCGCGACATGTAACCATAGCATCGAAAACACTAAGCATGGCAATGATAGTAAAGGTATCCAAGGTGATGGTCATCTTGCCTGAGATCCCGTAAGGAAGAAGAACGTATCCATTAAGAAGACAAAGAAGAATCCTTGAAGACGAACCACGAGTAGACGAACGAATCCTCACGATCGCAACGGAACAAGCACTAACGAGAAGAAGCAAGCAATACGGTAAACACACAACACAAGAACATGACAATATGCTCAACCAAGTATGATGCAAGACAAGTCTATATATGATGCAATACATGGCAAGGTAGGAAGCACAGAAAAACAACACAAGAACATGACAATATGGTCAAGCAAGTATGATGCAAGACAAGTCTATATATGATGCAATACATGGCAAGGTAGGAAGCACAGAAAAACAACACAAGAACATGACAATATGCTCAAGCAAGTATGATGCAAGACAAGTCTATATATGATGCAAAACATGGCAAGGCAGGAAGCACTCAAAAACAACACAAGTTAACAAGCTTAAATGAGGCCGGAAACTACATATAGCAAATCCGGCAAGTCCTCATATGCATAGTTTGAAATTAGTCCAGATCTGAACAAACTTAAGTTAAAGTTGTTAAACATCAGGTTAACATGCACCATGATGATCTACACGAAATTCTAGTCAAGTTTCATATAAAGTTTGTTTAATTCGGAGCTACGACCTAGAAGATATGAGCAAAACAAGTCAAACATGGAAACGGTGCAAGATGCACCCAAACATCAAGCAAACTCACTCCAAACATGAAAACAACAGGATATTGTGATTCTACATGCAAAATCACACAAGTTTCATATAAGGCACACCCAAAACGGAGCAACGGGCTAAAAGATACACATGAAACAAGATATAACAACAAGCTGAAGTTAACAGCCACACAGCAACTTTGGAGCAAGATAAATATATGCCACAACACTCAAACATGGTGACAAGAAGCATGGACATATAGTAGACATATTCTACAGCAAACAACTCCATTGGAGCAATTCCATAGGAGGCATGGATCAATAGCAACAAGCTACACCAAATTGAACATGTTGTTAAAAACCTGACAGTTATATTTTATAGCAACTTGAGAGCAAGAAATAAATAAGCTACATCAGGTCATATGAGCAAGTAAGGGCATGAATGGATAGGCAATAACATGTACAACAAGGCATGATCATTGGCCACTCCAAAACAAGGATGGATTTGCCTAGGGCATCAAGCAAACATAGCATCAGGATATGACAGATTCCAGACTTAGTAGAAATTTCACAAAGTATAAAACAGATATGTTGGCATGGCATGTTCGCAAGCATGTTTAAGTCACCTCAATGCATATCATGGAAAGTTAAATGCACCACAGCAAATGCCATATGAAGGTGATTCTAAAACATCTAGACATGTGGCATGAGGACAAACACATCAATAGCAAAGAGCATTTGAAATCAGCATCTCATAACAAGTTTAAGCTCTTAACAGCCAAATGCACTCTTGCAACAGAGATTACCATGGCAATATGGAATCAAACAAGCATGCTACAACAACCATCATGTAGTACATTTCATAATGAACATTTTGACATATCATATGCATCATTTGGATAAACATGCACCAAGTTATCACATCTCAAACATGGCAACAAAATAACAAGTAACAATAGTTTATATAAAGTAGCACTCTTGCAACAGAGATTAGAGCATCTAGATGAAGTCAAACAAGCATGGCACAATGGAACAAAGTGTAGAGCATATCACCACGATCATTTTGACATATCATTTGCACAATTTGGAAACACACACAAAAAGTTAGAGCCATGCAAACATAGCAACAAAATACAACAGAAAAAAATGACTTAGCCATGTTTTACACTCCGAGAAAAAAAACAGGAACGGCGCATGATAGCTATCCTACGCACACGGCGGGCAAAAGACGGGGCTCACCATTGGGCTCGGCCCAAGGAAGAGGAGGCGAGGCAGGTCGGGCCGGAACAGGCTGGAGCTGGGCCGTGGCCCATATGGCAAAGGAGGGAGCCCGGAGGGAGCAGTGGCTGGCCGGACTGGGCCGCGGAAGATGGGCCCTGGCTGGCCCGACTCGAGGAGGCCCACCGGGGCGCTGGCGGAGGCGTCGTCCTCCTCCTCGATCCCATCTGGATCGAGGGAGACCGGGAGGCGGCGGCCTGGGGACGAACGCCCGCGAGGCGACGCGGAGAGGACGACGAGGGCAGGACCGAGGCGGTGCGGCGTGGATCTGGCCTCCGGGGCCCGTTCCCGTCGTCGGCGGCAGCCCGACGGCGAGGAAGAGTGTAACATCCCAAAATTCTAAATTTTGGAATGTTATAATAAATAGATAGATTTGATTGTTGTTTGATGTGCTGTGTGAAATTGAGTGAAATTTGAACTTTTGAAAGTTAAATGAGAGGGAATAAAATGACTTTCCCAAAACTTCCACTTTGCTTTTGATCTCCGAGGGAATTCAAATTCTTTTCAACACGAAAACCCTAGAGTGAAGATAATATGACTTCTTCCATTTATTTTAAATGATAAAGGGCTTTGAAAGGATTTTTGAATTTGTCAGGACCCCGATCCTAAGTCACACAGGTCTAGCCTGGAACACATCTTATCACTTTGCGGCCTCACGCACGGTGTCCCCACGGGTGCCATCTTACCTGGCCCGGGACCGTTTGCGCATTTTGGCACACATATATGATAGTGTCGCTAGCATCCATATGACAGAGAACCCGGGCCGACATGACTAGTTATAAACCAAAAGTGGCACTAAATTACAGAGACAGACATACATGACCCAGCAACAAACGTGTCGGTCATCAACGTATGAACCCAAGTCGTAGCAAGCTACAAGGACTTAAAGGAACAACGCGTGACATTTCCCCTAAGGGACAGACACAGGAACGAAGAAGGACACATGCCAGCCAGCCTAAGTGTTCCGAAGCAGTAGCAAGCTACTAAGGCTCAATGGAAGCACTAGGAGACATTTCCCTGTAAGGTAGGCTACCAAAGGTAAACAACTAGGTGTCGGATCCCACACATAGCAATACACATTACACGTACGCATAACATGCAAGTATGTGCTGTACAACAGGACATCACAACATAACTCAACAACTCATATAGATAAAGGCCCAGAAGAGCCATCATAGCATTTATTAGAATCAAAGGTCACATGACCTAACATACAGAGCATACAGGCAACGGAAGCATAACATGTCTGAGTACAGACAACTACAAATGAAAAAGGCTAAGAAGCTTGACTATCTACCAGACCCTCCCAAGGGTACAAGATCGTAGCTGAGGTAACAAACTAAACGTCGAAGTCCACGCGGAACCACTAGCGAGACTGAAGTCTCTCTGCAAAAACATAAATTAAGCAAACGTGAGTACAAAGGTACTCAGCAAGACTTACATCAGAACTAGCTACATATGCATCAGTATCAACAAAGGGGGTGGTGGAGTTTACTGCAGCAAGCCAGCTTTGACTCGGTGGCTATCCTAAACTACGACTGCAAGTAACTCTTTTGAGGTGGCGCACACGAGTCCACATATTCACCAATCAATACACCACTATGGATCCGCTCCCGTCTTCCTACGAGAAGGTCATCCATAGCACTCACGCTTATCTTGCGTGTTTTAGAGTATCCACTTTCACTTGTCTATGAACTGTAGGAGTAACCAAGTAGTCCGTACCGCGAACAACGGCTATTCGAATAGTTTGATAACCCTGCAGGGGTGTACTTCTTCACACACGCTTTCACCACTTAACGCCGTTTACTCAACGTGTACTCGGCAACCTTCAAGCGGAAGCCCAGGGAGGGTGTCGGCCACGACCTGACTAACTACTCAAGTCTCTCGTCCAGGTTTATCGCCTATTTGGGTTCCATCCGCGGGGAGATCCGGCCGAGGTGTCGCTCACGGCCCCAAACGATGTGTACAGGGTTCCCGAGTCACCAAACGGGCAACCGGTACACCGTGTCACGTACCTGTCGCATCACAACCCACCCCGAGGGTCAGCGTTGTGCACGACCTCCAGTAATCTATAAACACCAGAAACTAGTTGCAACTCCTGGACAGAGATCGAGGGTAATTAATAAGCCGAGAGGGTCAATTAAGGATCCCAATGTGTGGTAGTAGCTGTAACTTGAACCACACATACAGATCTCGGGTCCTAAGAACGATTCCAATGAAACAACCCACCATGTACTCCTACATGGCCCTACATCGATACCTTTACCAAGCGTATTCCAGAATTCCTTCTCTTTATCGGTATGATCATTTCACTCTGACCCATCACCCAGATGAATCAGACCAGACACAACTCTAAGCATAGCAGGCAACATAAACAAATAGCATGGTGGATCACACATCACATGGCTCAATCAACTCCTACACATGCTAGTGGGTTTCAACTATTTACTGTGGCAATGACAGGTCATGCAAGGGATAGGGTTCAACTACCGCAGCAAGTAGCAGTTCACACGCTGTTGCCTTAATGTAGTAAAAGAGAGCAGGAGCAAGAACATTGGGTTTGTATCGGAATGATCAATGATTGCTTGCCTGGCACTTCTGAAGATAACAATGAGTCTTCATCGGTGTCATCGAACTCATCGTCGGAACGTCGTCTACTGAGAGGGGACAAAACCGACAAACAGAGAAAGAACACAATCAATGCAATGCAACAATATGATGCATGATCATGACATGGCAATATACTGTTGATTGAGCTAATGCAACTAGCAACACAATTAAATGAAGTTGGTTTGAACCAAAGGTTCAAATTCAAACTCCATATGTGATTATTTAATTGTCATTTAATTGATTTGACCTGATCAGCATGCTTAGCTTGTTCAAACATGCATGAAAGTGCCATATACAGATTCCTTGTATTTTTCTGATCATTTTTCATATATAAATTATTTTCATCTGAGCTACGGTTGATTTTATATGATTTTTACAAGTTTTGGCTATTTTCTGAAATAAATAAATCATTTAGATTTATATAAAATTCCAGAAAGGCTATATTGCATCAGCATGACGTTTGTGTGATGTCAGCAAGTCAACAGGGGCTGTTCGGGTCAAACCTGACCAGTGGGGCCCACTGGTCAGTGACCCACTAGCTAACAGAGTTAGTTAGTTTTTAAACTAACACTAACTAAACTGCTGGTGGGGCCTAGGCCCACATGTTAGTCTCTCAGGGCCTAATTAAGTTTAGTTTTAACTAAACTAATTTAACAGGGGTTGGCCCCACGTGTCAGTGACTCATAGAGCTAAGCACACAGATTAGTACTTAATTAAAACTTAATTAAAACTAAACGACGGCCGGCCCCACATGTCATGGACACAGGGGGGGTCCAGCCGGAGTCAAACGGGGTCAAAACCACCGGCGGCTCGACGCCGGCGAGGCCAAACGTGGCGGCGGTGTTCGGGAATCGCCCTCCGGCGACCATTTGGACGGCGGCTTGGTGCTACGCGTAGTTGGGGAGCTCGCGCACCAAATGGAGGCAACGGGAGGACACGGGGACGGCGGAGCTCGTCGGAACGGAGCTCGCGGCGGCGCCGGAGTTCGGGCTCCGTCGAGCTAGGCGCTGCGGGGCTCGGGGAGACGAGCGAGGAGGTGCTACGGGCTTCTACGGGTGCGGTGAAGACGAAGTCGTGCTTGGAATCAAACCAACGTGGCTGTGGCCACGACGGCGACGTGCGGTGGCGGCGGCGGGTACGGTAAGAAAGGGGGCGACGGCTACGGCGAGTTGCAGGCTACGGGGACAGGGGGAAATGGCGGAGAAGCTCACTGCGATGCCGAAGAGGAGGTCATCGAGCCCGGGGAGGTCCTGGTGGTGCCGAATCGACGGCGAGGCTGTCGATGGCCGAAGGTTGAGGACGAACGCGGTGATGGCGAAGCAGAGCCTCCCAGCGTCCCGTAGCTCGGTGGAGAGGACCAAGAGGACGCGGCGGAGCTCTCGGGCATGGCGCTGCAGCGAGGGGGCGATGGTGGCCGCGGTGGTGACGAGCGGCGGCGACGGCTCCGTTCGGTTGGGAGAGGGAGAGAGAGCAGAGGAGAGGGGAAGAAGCACGAGGAGGGTCGTGGGGGTTCTAGGATGTCGTGGCGTTCATCCAGGGGATCGGGGAGGAGGCAGGCAGGCTGGAGGTGGTCGGCGCGTGGCTGCGGGCGCCGGGCACACGCCCTCGTCCTTCTGTCACGAGGAAGACGACAGGGGGAGGGCCAGGTGGGCTGGGACAGAGAGCTGGGCCGGCTGCAGGTAAGGCCAGGTTAGTTCCTTCTCTCCTTCTCTCTCTTCTAAATTAGTTTCTGTTTTCTATTTTTTTCTATTCTGTAATTTGTTTCTGATTTAGTAAAAAAATACTAAATCAATTTATTTCCTTCTGATAAATTTGTAGGGACTAAAAGAATTATTCCAAAGCCCCTCACAATTTTCCAGAATTATTGGAGCAATTTAAAAAAGATATATATATATATATCATTTAATTGGCCCCAATTCAAATACTTATGATTTAATTAAAGGCCCAATAATTCCCTAAAAATGTTCAATATTTTTGGTTTGGGATCAAAACCCTTGCCAAAATTATCACACATTGATGAAGGCATTTTTGGGTTTTATTGAAAAGGATTTTTATTTGAACCTAGTTGAAATCATTTAGTGCTAGGGTTTGTCATCCCCATTTCAATTTTCTGTGAAAGTAAACATGATGCACCTGGGGACCAAGCAAGGCAGGCAAGGGCTGGTCTAGGGCTGTGACAGAATTTTATCCTCGAAATATTTTCAATTCAGAAACTTTAAGCAACTCAATGATTTTTCCGAGAGAATATAAAATGACTTCTTCAAATTATCGGAAATATGAGCTGGAAGTTTTTCTGAAATTTTCTGGAACTCAATTTCAAATATTGAGTTATTTGGTTTTTATTCAAATTATTTTTCTCCAAAAATAAATTACATGGAAATTAGGGTAACATGATTCCCTACAGCAGAAAATTGGAGAGAAATAAATTTGAAGTCTTTTGGGTATTTTAAAATGATTTTTATTGGTTTTTAATTGGAACAGTAGCTATATTTTATTTATTAGGATTTTTGTGGATTTTCTTTGACAGTAGGAAAATTTCCATCTTGTAGGATTTCTTTTTCTGCAAATTTTGATATATAATATGCCTATATTATATATTGAAATTATTTTCCTTTTCTTTTATTTTCGTCGTCTGAAAAAAAGGTTAAAAAAAAGAGTTTCCTTCGCCGACTGGGCCGGCCGAGCAAAGCGCCAGGCCACGGCCCAGCTCGC
The DNA here is from genome assembly GCA_902687465.1 of Secale cereale. Lineage (NCBI taxonomy): Eukaryota > Viridiplantae > Streptophyta > Magnoliopsida > Poales > Poaceae > Secale > Secale cereale. The sequence goes on from LR738715.1 coordinate 630,149,173, forward strand.
CACCGCCCCCATCTCCAAGCTCGGGACTCCCGAGCCAGTACGCCATGGCCGCCGCCGGCTTCGCGCCGTGGACGCCCCGGAGTCTTTCGCCCCCTTCCCCACGCAACACCGCCCTTCTCTCACCTATAAAGGCCAAAGCCCCGGGCCCGTTCCTCTTACCGCTGCCGCCGCCGCCCCGCAATTCCGCCGCTGCCGCGCCCAACCGCCGCCGCCGCTGCCTTGCTTCACCGCCGCCGCTGCCCTTCCCGCCGCCGCCGCTGCTGCCGCCTCCTCCACCACGCATCGCCCGCTCCGCCCGCTAAAGCCGCCGCCGCGCTGCCCTTCGCCGGTGCAGCTCCGCCGCTCGCCGGAGCCGCTGACGGATCCGTCCGGTTCACCCGACGCCCGAGCCGGTTTGTCTCAAACCCGCTTAGACCCGGTTCTCTAAAAAAAACCTAGTTTAGATCTTGTTTTTTTAGGTTTCGTTATCTAGTGAGCGTTTTCTATTTAGTTAGTTTTAGTGAACGGTTTCGTTCTTTAGCGTTCTGTAGTGAACGTTCATTTTCTAGGTTTTTTTTTTCTGTTTTAGTTTCCGTCCAGGGACTTAGATGTAAATATTTTATTTACAGATTAGCCCCAAATCTTCTTTCGGCCATAACTTCTTACCCGTTGGTCCAAATCCAACGAAACCAACGGCCACGTCTTCATTACGAAGCCCTCTTTCCAGTAATACAACTTAAACATGTTTTTGAAAGATTTAAAATTGGAATTCAACTAGTTTTAGATTCATACTTCGTTTGATCATAACTTGAGTTTCGTAACTCCGTTTTAGTTGATTCTTTTTGCAAATCGAAGCTCTTTACCTAAACTTTCTGATAAGGCCAAATTCACATAATTTTGGTACTGTTGGAAATTGTTTTGTGTTTCAAGAGTCATTCGTTTGTTTTTGAAGTTTTCCGAAGTGTTTATTCGTCCTGTCTGATCTTTCAGAGTGATTGCTTATGTGTGGTTACTATTGCTTGCTTACGATAGATTGACCGGAGTGTGACGAGTAGATCTATCAAGAGTTTTGAGTGCGAATCATCTTCATCAACATTGCAGGCAAGTTCACACTTTGATCATATTTTTCCAATACCCAGTTTTCATTGCATTAGTTATATCCTCAAACACATTGCATCAGTAGGATCAATTAACTTGTGGGACTGTGAGGTAGATTGAGGTAGAACCTATTACCTGCATTATTTTCAAACCCTTGGGAGTTACTTCTACGTTTGCTGTTTGGTTATGCTATGCTCGTAGACGTGGATTGGGTGAGTGTATCCATGATAGATGTGAGATTGTTAATTAATGGTTCAACTCAAGGTGGCAACTTTAACACACATCTGGGTGGATTGAGGCACCTGGGTATTCCAGCGATTGCCTATTTTCTTTTGGACCGCCACCCAGGCTCAAAGGGATCATGAGATTATTCATACTGAAAACTTCCGTGTGCAGCCACAAGCTATTATGGGCTCTAGCATAGTTGACTAAGTCGTGCGAACTCTTACAGTGGTGGACTAGCAGATGTAGGGGGATGTAGGTTGGTACGATCCACCCTGACGTAAGGTGCTAGTGCTTCTGAAAGACTGTGTCTCGGTCATCCGTTTCTCAAACACCATGCAGTGCGAGAAACCAAACGAAGGCGATCGAGTCTTGTGGGGAAAAGTGCACAAACCTCTGCAGAGTGTACAAACTAATCATGATTAGCCATGTCCCCGGTTATGGACGTCTTGAGTATCTAGTACTTGGATATCATGTGAATCTCATCATGTTACTTTAATTAAGATTGTTGGGTTTAATGATGATTACTAATTGGGGTTGAGAGGATGTCTATCTTCTCAACGATGTTTCAACTACCATGATAGTTAATTAAAATCTAATCCTTTGTAGTAGGGAAAAATTGGCTTTACGCAAAAACTTTAACCTTACAGCCTCCACCAGCCAAATATGCATGTAGTTGTAGGCTTTGTTCACCATTATCATTACAGTGTGAAATTGCCAGTACATTCAATGTACTGACCCTTTGTGGCTGGAACGTCTCATGTTGCAGGATTATCTTACGACGAGTAAGTGATTCATTAGGGTTACAATTTCTACACTCAACTTTGCCGTTGGTGTTGATGGAACCCCACAACCTTTGTTGTTTCCACTATGATCGATTGAGGTAATAGTAATTACGTTACTTAATACATGTGATTTACCTCTATTATAAATCCTCGAGTACTGTGTGTGCCAGCATTCCGATCCAGGGATGACACAAAACACAGAGACTTCGGTCCATTCGGATCGTGGTCGCTACAAGATGGTATCAGAGCACATGTTGACTATAGGACGTGACCCTAGAAACTGGCTAGACCATAGGAAATGATTTCTCTAAAACTATCTGTCGGTGTACTAAGGTAGGGGTACCTCAGTACCCCAACTTGTGCACGGGCAGTAGCAGCTCCCCGCGGCAGGGTTTACCACGTGCTTGCCGGAAACCTTTTCGGTCCTTATTAAGCCATTCAAAAACAAAGTATACAAGATAGAAGATCAAGACCCCGGCAAGTGGAGCCTGTCGGGAATGCCGTCCCAGGCTCAAGACTATAACATTAACACAAGACCCTGGCAAGAGGAGCTTGCCAGGAAGACCAGAAGACTGCATCTCAAAAGACATGCCTCGGCGCAGCATGCGCCCCGGCAGGGCCCGGGGAGCGACAAGCTTCAGGGCCCGGCAAGGTCAAGGCCCCGGCAAGGTGCTTGTCGGGGGGAACTCACGCTGTGTGCCCGCGCTCCAGCTCATCGGCCCACGCGTCACCCTGGGGTCCTTCCAGGGACGCGTGGCGGATGGCTGTGCAGCCTGGGGGACACGGTGGCACTCCACGGTGACGAGGCTACCGCCGTGGCGAACGGAGACGCACGGGCGGGCGCTTTTGGGGTCGACGGCGACGGGCATTTAATGCTCTTGTCCCCCACTGTCAAGTTAGGTGATGACCACTGTTCATCCACTGTTCACGCACTGTTCCCGCACTGTTACAACTACCACCAAAGTTACGTTTTTACCCTCCTCTACGTTGACACCTGTCGGTGACCCCTTGAGCTATAAAAGGAGGCCCATGCACAACGTAGAAAGGGTTCAGAACCTAGACTGCTCTCTCGCTCGGTGTAGCTAGTTCTTCAAGCTCCCGAGCCCTCAAACTCAATACAAATCAAGCAGGAGTAGGGTTTTACGCGTCCGTCGCGGCCCGAACCTGGGTAAACTGCCCGCGTGCTCTCCTCGATCTGCTCTTCGTGCTCCCTCCGCTCCCTTACCGCAACGTACAAGGGGCTCCGGTCCCATAGGTGTTCGTAGTGGGCAGTTTCCCCCGACATCTTTGGCGCGCCAGGTAGGGGGCGTCGAGGTTGTGCGAACCTGATCCGGCGTTCACGCGGGCGCATCCTTCATCAACCTCTCCAGCCACATCGACTTCATCAGTAACAGCATGGCCCCGAAGAAGAAAGCCTCGGAGGTCGCAGGCCCGTCTGCGTCTGTTCCACCGCCACCAGAACCAACGGTGGGTGGAGGAGACGCCGGCGGAAGGGTGGTCGCCGGCGAGGAAACTCGTGGCGCCACCAAATCCAAGGACAAGACGGACGACCGAGCCTCGGTGTCCGTAGATGCGCCACGTCCATCCCAGCAGACCACAACCCAGCAGCGCCGTGGTACAGGAGGTACCATCCGCTTGCTGGGACAAGGGCAAACCGGAGGTTCACGGGATGCTCTAGGCCATCGCCCTGGCACGAGCAAGGCGCGGTCGCCGGGGCGGGAAACTGCTCCTTCTAACCCTGTTAGGAGTCCGAGCATATCCCGCTCCTCGCACCGCTCGCCCCCGCTCCCCTCCTCTCCAGCAGAAGCACTCGCAAGAGCGCAACTGCTCCTCGATTTCCCTCCAGCGGCGGACAAGGCCGAAGACTGGAGGGCGACGATTCAAAGCCTCATCGCCTTCGCCAACAACGACACGCCGCAGCAGCCGGCGACCTCGCGGCCACGGCAAGTCGAGAAGACGAAGGCCGACGGCGACAAGACCGCCGGGGGTGCAACCATCGTGCACTCCCCGCCGCGGAAGCAGAAGACGCCTCCCCGCCGGATTAACGTCGACGATGACTCCACGGCGTCGTCGGATCCGCGGGCTCGTCGGGACCAGCGCCAAGTCCTTGACGACCGGCGACAAGAAGACGCTCGGACAACAATCGAGCGCCGCCGAGAAGCTCGGCGACAATCAGATCAGCGCGCTGGGACCGCTGTCGACACACACGCGCCCGGTGAACCAGGCGACTTGCCGTACGCGGCGGGTTGCCCTGCGTTCACCCGTGAGCTGCGGCGTGTCCAGTGGCCCAGCGTGAAAAACTTCAGGCCCGACGTACCCGAGAAGTACGACGGCAAGACGCACCCCTCGGAGTTCCTCAGCATCTACACCATCGCGGTGCAGGCTGCCGGGGGGCGCGATGAGAAGATACTGGCGAACTACTTCCCGCTGGTGCTTAAGCCAAACGTTCGTTCTTGGCTTATGCACTTGCCGGAAGGCTCTATTTCTTCGTGGGCAGATCTGTGCCACCAATTTGTTGGCGCCTTCACGGGCGGCCACAAACCCCATGGCCAGGAGAGTGATCTCCACATCTTGGCCCAGAAGGAAGGAGAACCCCTGCGCAAGTACATCCAACGATTCAGCCGCGTGCAGCACAATATCCCTGACGTCCACCCTGCCGCGGTTATCAGCGCGTTCCACCAGAACGTGCGTAACCGCCGCATGCGTGAGGAGATGGCTATGACCAAGATACGGGATGTCAGCGAGCTCTATGCTCTGGCTGACAAGTGCGCGCGCGCCGAAGAGGGGAGGAGACTCCCCGGAGAGGATGCTGGCGCAGGGGGAAGCGACAGCGAGGATGCCGCCCCGGCAAAGAAGAGCCGGCGGCGGAACAATAGAAAGAAGAAGAACAAGGAAGTGCTGGTCGTCGAGAAGTCCGGCAAGGAGGCTCCCGCCAAGACAGCACAGGCCGGCAGCTCCGGCAAGGAGCCTGCCCCTGTAGCGGCAGCCGACAAGCAGGACGGCTCCGACAAGCAATATTGCAAGATCCACCGCACCAAGGGTCACGACCTTTCAAACTGCAAGCGCGTCGAGTACCTCGTAGAGCAGCAGAAAGCTGAATACGAGCGGCGCGACAAGGAGAAAGCCCAAGGTGGCGGAGGAGAGCCAAGCAAGAAGCGGCCGTTCAATGGCCGGGGAGGACACCGCGGCAAGGCCAAGCAGCGGCAAGGAGATCGACCTCCCCGGGGCCGCGACAAGGACGAAGAAGAAGACGACGACGACGACATGGAGGAAGGTGATAACAGCGAGCAGGAGTTCCAGAAGGCCACGGAAGTCCTGTGCGTCGACAGCGGAGCCTCTCTGCATACTTCCCACCGCCAACTCAAGCAGTGGGTGCGGGAAGTGAACGCAGCAGAGCCGCCCGTTGAGTCGCGCAGACTGCTGAAATGGTCCAGCACGCCCATCATTTTTGATCTTGAGGATCACCCTGACCGCACCACAGCGGTCGGGTGCTTGCCGATGTTGGTTTCACCAACCATCCGCAACCTCAAGGTCACCAAAATGTTGGTTGACGGCGGGGCCGGCCTGAACTTGATCTCCTCGGCTGTGATCAAGAAACTCCAGATCCCAGATGGCGAGCTCGAAGAGACCGGTTCGTTCCAAGGAATAAACCCGGGGAGGAGCAAGCCCAAGGGGAAGATAACTCTGCCAGTGACCTTTGGCGGGGAGCTTAACTTCAGGACGGAGAGGATAACCTTCGATGTTGCCGATATCCCATTGCCATACAATGGGATACTTGGACGTCCTGCCCTCGCAAAGTTCATGGCAGCTTCCCACTACGCCTACAACGTACTCAAGATGCCGGGGCCGATAAGCGTCATCTCTGTCCACGGCGACAAGAAGGACGCGCTTATCTGCGCCGACAAGATATACCGGGACGCAGCAGCCGCAGCGGAGAGCAACACACTTGCCGCTGAAGCTCCCGGGGGGAAGAAGACCAAGACCAAGTCCGGCAAGTGCTCTGGGGCCCACTCCGACAAACGCACCTCCTCGGAGTGCTGCGCTGCCGTCGAGGACGTCCCATCGAGCTCCACCGGCAAGTGCAAGAAGGGAATGGCCGCTCCACCGGCAACCAAGAAGGTGTCCGCCAAGGAGGACGGCACTGGTGGTACTTTCACCATCAGTGCTACACTTGACAACAAATAGGAAAGCGCGCTCGTTGCCTTCCTGTGGGCGAATGTCGATGTGTTTGCATGGCAACCATCTGACATCCCCGGTGTTCCCAGGAAGGTAATTGAGCACAAGCTTGCTGTTTGTCCTCATGCGCGGCCCGTCAAGCAGAAGGTCAGGAAGCAAGCCGTGGAGCGCCAAGAATTCATTGCCGAAGAAATCAAGAAACTAGAAGCAGCGGGCCTGGTTAGAGGCGTGATCCATCCGACGTGGTTAGCAAATCCAGTTGTCGTGCGTAAGGCCAACGGGAAGTGGAGACTGTGTATAGACTTCACCGATGTGAATAAAGCATGTCCCAAGGATCCATTTCCCTTGCCGCGCATTGACCAGATTGTTGACTCCACCGCCGGATGTGAGCTGCTCTCTTTCCTTGATGCATATTCAGGCTACCACCAGATTTTCATGGCCAAGGAAGATGAAGAGAAGACTGCATTTATCACTCCATGCGGCACCTATTGCTTCATACGCATGCCCTTTGGATTGAAAAATGCAGGCTCGACATTTGCAAGGGTGGTGCACACTGCTTTTGAGCCACAGATCCACAGAAATGTAGAAGCCTACATGGATGACATAGTGGTGAAGAGCAAGAGCAAAGATACCCTGATCCAAGACTTAGAAGAAACATTTGCAAATCTACGCAAGATCCAGCTTAAGTTGAACCCCGAGAAGTGCGTCTTTGCAGTCCCCTCCGGCAAGCTTCTCGGGTTCTTTGTGTCCCAGAGGGGGATTGAAGCCAATCCCGACAAGATAAAAGCCATCGAGCAGATCGAAGCCCCGAAGCGCGTCAAGGATGTCAGGAGACTTGCAGGTTGTGTAGCTGCCCTCAGTAGGTTCATTTCAAAGTCTGCAGAACGCGCCCTGCCTTTCTTCAAAATTTTGAAGAAGGCAGGTCCTATGAAATGGACTCCGGAAGCGGAGGCAGCGCTGCAAGACTTGAAACGATAACTATCCTCCAGTCCAATACTTGTCGCACCTAGGCCACAAGAGAAGTTGCTGCTGTACTTAGCAGCAACCAATCAAGTGGTTAGTGCTGCGTTGGTAGCGGAGAGGGAGGCAGAGGAAGAGTCTACATCACCGGCAAGCGAATCCAGCGACAAGCAGGGGGCTGCTCCGACAAGCTCTGGCCCCGACAAGGACAACTCTGCGCAGGAACAAGGAGAAGTGCGAAGGAAGATGGTGCAGCGCCCAGTGTATTTCGTAAGTTCCCTCTTGCAGGGGGCTAGATCGAGATACTCCGGGGTGCAGAAGTTGCTTTTCGGCCTCCTCATGGCCTCGAGAAAGCTGCGCCATTACTTCCAAGCACATGAGATAACAGTGGTCACTCGCTTTCCGTTGAAGAGGATATTGCGGAATCCAGAAGCAACAGGCAGGATCGTCGAGTGGGCACTGGAGCTGTCAAGCTTTGGTCTCAAGTTTGAGAGTACTTCAACTATCCAGAGCAGAGCTTTGGCAGAATTCATAGCTGAATGGACCCCAACGCCAGATGAAGAAGTTCCAGAGACAAGTGTTCCCGTACAAGAAGCGACAAGCGAATGGGTAATGTACTTTGATGGTGCCTTCTCGCTGCAAGGCGCCGGTGCCGGCGTGGTACTCATAGCGCCCACCGGAGAGCACCTCAAGTTTGTTATCCAGATGCACTTTCCCAGGGAGCAAGCGACAAACAATACTGCTGAGTATGAAGGCTTGCTTGCCGGCCTCAGGATTGCGGCCGAACTTGGGATCAAGAAGCTGATTGTGCGGGGAGATTCCCAGTTGGTGGTCCGACAAGTTAACAAGAGTTATCAGAGCCCTTTGATGGAAGCTTATGTAGATGAAGTGAGGAAGCTTGAAGAACACTTTGAAGGTCTGCAAATGGAGCACGTTCCAAGAGCTCAGAATGATATTGCGGACGGCCTTTCAAAGTGTGCTGCAATGAAGTTACCTGTGGAACCAGGGACCTTCCTGCTCAAGCTAACTCAGCCATCCATTACACCATCAGTTGGGCAAAGTAAGAAGAGAAAGTTGGTCTCCGGCGACTACTTGCCGGCGTATCTTCCCGAAGCCGCCGCCAAGGTTCCCAGGATCAACGACCAGAACGCTGAGGAACAGTTTGCTCCTGCAGATCCTAGGGTCTGTACAGTTGAAGCAAGCGTTCCCGACAAGCCTCGCCCCGGCGAGCTTGCCGGGGGACCGTCAGCTCCGGCAGAACCAGAGGTTCTTGCCGTAGAAGCTGGGGTTCCCGCAGCGGCCCTCATGCCTTTAGTCCTTGCCGTTGAGCCTCAGGCTCCGGCATGGGTGCAGCAGATCGTCCGTTTTCTGCAAACTGGAGAACTTCCCGACGACCCAGAAGAGATAGAGAAGATAACCAGGCAGTCAAGTATGTACCAGTTCGTGGACAACGAACTGTACAGAAGAAGACTCAATGGTGTCAGGTTGAAGTGCATTTCCAGAGAAGATGGACAAAAGCTGTTGGCAGAGATACATGGAGGCATATGTGGTCACCACATTGGCGCAAGGGCACTTGCCGGGAAGGCGTTCCGGCAAGGGTTCTTCTGGCCAGAAGCCCTCCAAGATGCAACTGCACAAGTAACCAAGTGTGAAGCGTGTCAGTTCCATGCCAAGCAAATTCATCAGCCAGCTCAAGCTCTCCAGACGATCCCTTTGTCCTGGCCCTTCTCGGTCTGGGGGCTCGATATCCTCGGCCCCTTCCCCCGTGCTGTCGGAGGCTTTGAGTACTTCTACGTTGCAATCGACAAGTTCACAAAGTGGCCAGAAGTGGAACCGGTGAGAAAGGTGACAGCACAGTCAGCGGTCAGGTTCTTCAGGTCGATTGTTTGCCGTTTCGGGATCCCTAACAGGATCATCACCGACAACGGTACGCAATTCACTAGTCGCACCTTCATGCAATACGTCCAAGACCTTGGCGCCAAGGTCTGCTTCGCTTCTGTTGCTCACCCGAGGAGACCCGGTCAAGCGGAGAGGGCAAATGCTGAAGTGTTGCGTGGACTCAAGACAAGGACCTTCGACAGGCTGCATAAGTGCGGAAGAAACTGGATAGAGGAGTTGCCGGCGGCTCTTTGGTCAATCAGAACGACACCAAATCGAGCCACCGGACAGACACCCTTTGCTCTTGTCTATGGAGCAGAGGCAGTTCTCCCCACGGAACTCGTATACGGATCTCCTCGAGTGCTCGCTTATGATGAGCTCGAGCAAGAGCAACTGCGACAAGATGATGCATTGCTCCTTGAGGAGGAACGTCTCCAGGCTGCTGTACGAGCTGCTCGATACCAGCAAGCCTTGCGCCGCTATCATAGCCGCAAGGTTAAGGCCAGGAGTCTCGAGGAAGGCGACCTTGTTCTTCGGCGTGTTCAGTCCGCCAAGAATTCCAACAAGTTGACGCCGAAGTGGGAAGGCCCTTATCGGGTGAGACAAGTCACAAGGCCCGGCGCTGTCCGCCTTGAGACCGAAGAAGGCTTACCGGTGAGCAACTCCTGGAACATAGAGCATCTTCGCAAGTTTCACCCATAAGGTGCGGTTGCCGTGATCCGCTCCGGCAACCACCTTTTTTGTACAAGTCTTGCCGCTGTTGCATGTAATCCTTTGTACAAAGCCGGGCGCAGATCCCGTGCATCAGTAAAGCTTTTGTGTTTTGCACTATTCGCCTTTTCCATGCTTTTCTTCGCTATTTGCATGCATTGTTTGGCATCTTGTGCAACACACGTACCCGGTAAGCATTAACACGCCGAAAGACCCTATACTTGTTTTCCCTCCTCTTTTTCTTTCCCTCTTAAGCAGAAGGAATGTTCCTCGCGCACAAGTTTGCCGGGGGGAAGGAGATGGAGGATGAACCAACTGCTGTTCAAGAAAGAGAAGCCTTGTCGGGGAAGCAAGCAACATATGAAAGCTAAGTTACCAGAATTTGAGCAGTTCAAATTTTTAAATTTCAGTTATCTTCCTTGAACAACCACACTTTGTATGGAAAACCTGTGCGCGGAGGAACCTACCCGTGGCTAGCCGCACCCTTACCTTGTTTTCGAGTACGCTCAACGACTTAAGTGAGCTGCGACAAGTGTCGCGCCCTTACTTCGTTTTCGAGTTCGCTCAGCAAACTAGGTGCATTGCGACTAGCTGCGGCAAGGTTGCTTGCCGGTAAGGCCTTTGCCAGCAGGCTGCTCAGAGTCCAGCACTCAGCGCTCGCGGCAAGGGCCCCTTGCCGGCGAGTCCCCTAGAAGCGTAGGGTTAAAAGCATACAAAGTAAAGGACCAAAGCAAGGGAGATAACACAGCATCGATTGATCAAAATAAGATAATATATTACAAGAGATAACTTGTTGCAATGACTAATAGATTCATGTTCATGGAACGCTATGCAGCAATAAAGGAAATAGAGAGAAGGAGGCCTAATCTACGCGGTCGCCTTCACGCCTGGAGATCTTGTTCACCTTGGCGATGATGTGGGCGACCTGCGCCTTCAGCGCCTCCTGATCTGCGTCATCCGGCAAGCTGCGGAGGACGTTGACGAGATTTATGCCGGGGTTGCGGTGGACAATCTTGGTCAAGACGCGCTCCAAGGTTCCCGCGCAGAGCTGGCGCGACTCCTCGGCCAGCTGCACGGGGAGCTTCTGCTGCAGACGTGCGAGCGCCGGCGCGATCCCTCTGAAGAAAAGACTGAGCTTGGCGCTGTGGGGGAGATTTGGGTCCGGAGAGTACACAAGGTGTTCAACCCTCAGCGCCATCAGCTCCTTGTCGATGTTGGCGGCGGAGGCGACCAGCTCCTCCGTCCATTGCTCCACCGCCTGGTTGAAGAGGTTTGCGGAGGTGGCAGTGCTCTCCACCAGCTCCTGCTCCTTGCGGACCTCCTCCTTCAACTTGGTCTCGCGGTCCCGGGCGGCGTCAAGTGAATCCCTCAAAGTGGAGACCTTCAACTCAAGATCATCAATTGAGTCCTTGGCGGCTTTGAGCTCGTCGCCCTGCTTGGAGAGGCGTACCTGAAGCTCGGAGTTAGTATGGGCGTCTTTCTCGCGCTCTATGTTGAGCGCGGTGACCCTCTCCGTGCTCGCCTTCAGGTACTCCTCCAGCTGCGCCACCTTAGCTTCAAGGTCCTTCTTGGCGTTTTCCGCGGCGATTGCGGCTTCCTTCACCTCCTTCATAGTCTGCTCCCGGGCGGTGAGCTCGTCGTCGTGCGCGTCGAGCTCAACCTTCCGCTGGTTGAGCGCTCCTTCACGCCGGGACAGCTCTTCGCCAACTAGGCGCTGCTGCTCCTCGGCCTCAGCTTTTTCCAGAAGAAACTCCTGCTGCTCTCCGGCAAGCCTCTCGCGCTCCTCCGCCAAGTCGCGGAGGGCCGCTTGGTTGGCGGTGCGGAGTTCCGCGGCGCGCTTCTCCAAGTCTGCTGCAGCCTTGGCAGAGAGGGCTTCTCGGGAATCCAGCTTCGCCTGCCTGGCCCGGTAAAGGGCCAGGAGCCGGCGAAGCAGTTTTTCCTCCTCGGGCTCGTCACTCCCGCCAGGCGCTTCGACGATCTTCAACCCCGCGGAGGCGAGGACCTCTCCATCAAAGGTCTCTCCCTCCACGGGGGCTCGCGACGAAGACCCCCACGGCACTTGTATGAAGACGCCATTGGGGGCCTCAAGATAGAAGCCGGACTGCTCCTTATCGGCGGAGGGGTCGGCGGCCGGCGCAGCGCTCGACGCTCCTGCCGCCTCCGGGCCGGCAGTGTGGCCGCCGTCTCCCTTCCCGGCCGCGGTGTCTGCGGTTGGAGCGGTCTCCTCCACGGCAGGCTCGTCGGCTCCTGCCATGCCCTCAGCGGCAGTGGCGTTGCCGCCGTCGCCTTGCGCGCCCTCCTCGCCGGTGGCCTCGGTCTCCATCCGGTCCGGCGCAGGAGGATCTAGAAGAAGAAGAAAAGAGAAGATCAAGCAAATATCCAAAAAGACAAGTCCAAGAAGAAAAAGTTGTCAGACTTACCTTCGCGGACGTCTTTGACGACTGGCTCCCTCGCCGGGGAGTCCTCCCTTGGCGGTGGAGCAGCGGCTCCTGCTGGCGGAGGGCCGCCCGTGCCCTCCCTTGGCGGGGTGGCTGCCCTCGTCAGGCTGCTCGCCCTTGGCGGGGAGCCCGCCCTTGGCAGGGTGCCCGTCCTCGTCGGAACGTTCTCCCTCGCCGGGGAGTCTACCCTTGGCGGGGAAGGTGGAGCCGGTGGCTCGCCGGAGGCAGTCTCCGGGCGCTCCTGCAGCTGCGGCTCCATTTCTGCACAAGACAAACAAAACGACAAAACGTTAGCACCAAGCTAAAACCTCAAGCGCGCCCGACAAGTAGGAAGTTCAAGACCAGACTTACGCTGGGGGCTGCTCCACGGAGCAGCGCTTAGGTCCGGCAAGTTCGTCGCCGGCGCATCCCCTGTCGCCGCGACAGGCGAGTCGTCGTCGACCTCGACCACAGGGATCTTGGCCCGCTTCGCCGCCCGCTGGGCCAGGGACCTGAAAACAAGAACAAGATTAGAATCATAAAAGAAGAATCAAGACAGAGCTGAAGAAGCTACAAATTACAAGCGCTTACTCCTCTTCCTCGTCGTCGTCGTCGCTCAGGGCGGAGAAGTCGAACTCCACCTGAGGCGCGCCCGCGCGAGGAGTAGGAGGAGAAGGCTCCCTCGGGCGCTTGGCGGACTCCGGGGCTGGGGGCTGCGAAGACCCAGCCTCCGTTGATGCCGAGGCCCGGGGAGCAGGCGAAGCAGCTGCTCCACTCTGAGAGGATCCCCGTCCGCTAGTTGCTGGTGCGCGAGGCGCCTCCGCCGCGGCTGGTGCGTTGGGGACCTCCGTCGCGCCTTGGCTCGCTCTGGTGGCCCGCGCCGCCCGGCGAGCAGGCTGCTGTCGGGGCGCCTGCGTCCTCGTCGCTGTGGGCGCCTTGCGGAGGCGCTTCCCCGGCGCTTGCTTTGGACTTGCCGGAGGTGAGGAGCTCTCCGACGATGAGGAGGCGTCGCCGCCGAGTCCTAGAGACCCGCCGGTGTCTTCCTCGGTCTCGGTGTCTTCCTCCTCCTCCCCAACAGGCCCGCTGGGTCCGGCATCCTGCCCTGCGGCCCTACTCCCTCCGGTGGCTCCGCTCCCTCCGGCACCTCTGCTGCCTCCGGCAACCTCGCCTCTTGCCGCGGCCTCGCTCACGATTCCGGGAATCCCGGCATGCCTCAGAGAAGGAACCCCGGCGAGCTCGTCGGGCGGAAGCTTGAGGAGTCTGCGGATCTCTGCCTCCTCGGCTTGGCATGACGCGTCCTCAGCCTCTGCCTCGTCAACGGTGAACCCGAAGTCTCCTGCTGCTGCGGCTGCGGCGGCCTCTTCCACCCGGGTAGCAATATAAGCTATCTCCCGCTCCGTGGTGGCCCGGGTGAGACCCTTGATCTCCTCAGTGTTCTTCGGCACCTCGACCAAGTTATTGAAGAAACTCATAATTGCATCCGGCGTGGGCACTATCCATGTGGGGTCGACGCCGTGAGAGTCACACGCGGGCATCATTGCACGCAAGGCGTCCCGGGCGGTGCTGTTGCACAGCGGCACCACTCCCCGGGGAGATCTAAACCACTCCGGATGGGCCGGGTCGTGCTTGAAAAGCTCCCGGACCATCCCCTTCAGCTCCAGCGACGTGAAGTTGAAGTTCAAACCTGGGCGCAGCCTCATAATATCCGCCGCATTGCCAAACTCCCATGCTGGCCTTTTCCTCTCCTGTAAAGGGGCAATGCGGCGGCGGAGGAAATCTGCCCCTACCTCTCCGATGGTCAACTTGGCTACCCGAAGACGAAGTATCCTGACGAGGGCGGCGTTGAGCTTGACATCATCCGGGGCCAAATCGCTCTAGTCCCTGCCGCGCACTATGGCTGTTGTGCGCGGCGTAGTGAAAGGCTCTGGCCGGTCCTCCACTATCCAACACCAATCTGCGCGCCACTCCTCCCACTTGCCGCGGAGCTCCCCTTTCAGATATGACTCCTTCTTGTTCAAGCGGAAGATCCAAGAAATACCCTCGGAGAGGGGAGCGCCGGCCTCTACTCTAGGCATGAAGAAATGCCGAAAGAGCGCTACGTTTGGATAGATCCCTATGTAGTTTTCGCACAGATGTGCGAAAACCGCCATCGTAAGGATGGCGTTGGGGGTGAAGTCTAAGAGATGGAGGTTGTACGTGTTCATGATGTCACAGAAAAACTCCGAGAATGGAGGGCACAAGCCGCAGTAGAAGAAGACAGCGAAGAAGAAGTACCCGCCGGGGAGCAGATCCTTGGCAGCGGCGGGGTAGACTCTGGTCCGGGGATGAGCCTTGGTCTCCTTGGCCCAGAAGAGGTAGTACCTGTTCCAGAGCTCCCTCGCGCTGAGCCTCGGCGCGAAGACCACATTCCTCTTCCGCAAGAGAGCAAGCTTCGCCGCCTGCTCAGATTTCTCCCTCTTGGCCTTCTTCGCCTTCGCCTTCTCGGTCTTCGGGGCCATGGCGGAGGCGACGGGGGGAGGGGCGAGGAGTTCGGCGGCGCCGCAGATGCGGGAGACGGCGGAGGAGGTGTGGAGGCGGAGCGCAGCGGGGGATTTCTGGAGGTTGAAGAAGCAATGAAAGCGTAGGAGGGAAACTGCCCCTGCTTCCTCTGCTTTTAAGGGGGGAGTGGGAGACGCTCTGATTTCCCATTAAAGAACGTGGCCATGATCTCTCCCACGACGCCGCAATCGACGCGTGCCGTTAGGGAGGGGCGCGGCGGATGCGGAAGGGAATCTACGGCTCGCCGTGGGCCGCGCGTGCCCGTGCACTGTTCTGGGCCAGGCCCAACAGCGCTCGGCACCGTGTGTGGCCCAGGCCCGGGGGCTCCTGTCGGTGTACTAAGGTAGGGGTACCTCAGTACCCCAACTTGTGCACGGGCAGTAGCAGCTCCCCGCGGCAGGGATTACCACGTGCTTGTCGGAAACCTTTCCGGTCCTTATTAAGCCATTCAAAAACAAAGTATACAAGACAGAAGATCAAGACCCCGGCAAGTGGAGCCTGCCGGGAAGGCCGTCCCAGGCTCAAGACTATAACATTAACACAAGACCCTGGCAAGAGGAGCTTGCCAGGAAGACTAGAAGACTGCATCTCAAAAGACATGCCTCGGCCCAGCATGCGCCCCGGCAGGGCCCGGGGAGCGACAAGCTTCAGGGCCCGGCAAGGTCAAGGCCCCGGCAAGGTGCTTGTCGGGGGGAACTCACGCTGTGTGCCCGCGCTCCAGCTCATCGGCCCACGCGTCACCCTGGGGTCCTTCCAGGGACGCGTGGCGGATGGCTGTGCAGCCTGGGGGACACGGTGGCACTCCACGGTGACGAGGCTACCGCCGTGGCGAACGGAGACGCACGAGCGGGCGCTTTTGGGGTCGACGGCGACGGGCATTTAATGCTCTTGTCCCCCACTGTCAAGTTAGGTGATGACCACTGTTCATCCACTGTTCACGCACTGTTCCCGCACTGTTACAACTACCACCAAAGTTACGTTTTTACCCTCCTCTACGTTGACACCTGTCGGTGACCCCTTGAGCTATAAAAGGAGGCCCATGCACAACGTAGAAAGGGTTCGGAACCTAGACTGCTCTCTCGCTCAGTGTAGCTAGTTCTTCAAGCTCCCGAGCCCTCAAACTCAATACAAATCAGGCAGGAGTAGGGTTTTACGCGTCCGTCGCGGCCCGAACCTGGGTAAACTTCCCGCGTGCTCTCCTCGATCTGCTCTTCGTGCTCCCTCCGCTCCCTTACCGCAACGTACAAGGGGCTCCGGTCCCATAGGTGTTCGTGGTGGGCAGTTTCCCCCGACACTATCTTTTTCAAAAAGATTCTTATCTCTCTTCTTTTCTGAGCTTTGTCAAATCTCCCCTTTGACCTTAAATAGTTAGACAATACCCTTTACCATTTGGACCACTTCGGAGTAAAGAGGATTTCACCATACCTTGGAAGTTTTGAAGCTACAACAATGGATACTCCAAAGATTTGAAGAGTTGACAACTTTGAAGAAATGATAACCTTTAGAAGACCAAACCCCTGTTATGTACTTACGTTAGATGCGACGATTGTGAGCCGTCATTTGTTTGATGTTTTCCGACGGCCACAAAACAAAACCCGTCTTTTCAAAACTATTGTTTGTATTGAGTGTATCTCTCGCTCCATCTCTCTTATCTCACCCAAAACCCATGTACCCAATAGAGCATGACTGAAGATAGACTTGAAGTCTCTGGACTAATTACCCAGCCAGAAGCAGAGCTATGGATACAAAACATGGAGGATCACTTTAGGAAGAATTTAGTTGCAAGGAAGTATGAGGTTCAATACGCTCTCCAGTACTTTACAAAAAGTGCTGCAACATGGTGGAAGATGCATCAAGCCATACAAGGATGTAATAGAGCAGAAAATTGGGAAGAATTCAAGAAGACTGTGTTAAGATCCCGTCTCATCCGCAAGCGTGCTGACAACCCGAAGAAGAAACATTGTGCCTGCAGGATTTGCGACACACCCAGGAGGAGCATGAGGATGAATGCCCTAATTGTGAAGGAAGACACCAAGCTAAAGAATGCCCAACTAGGCAGATTACTTGTTTCTTGTGTGAAGGGACTACCCACTACCCTGCTCAGTGCCACATTTTCCCCATGGTGCAACGAACAATCCAGCAGAAGAAAGAAGCAATGAAAGAAGTCCTCGAGGAAACCTTAAGGGAATCCGCGATGGAGGAAGTTATTGACGACCCTGATGGAGAAGGACTAGATAGATATTACTCCCGTACTTGCTATTCATGTGGAGAAGAAGGACATTTTTCACAACATTGCACGAAGGAAAGGCAAGAGTATCTGGGAGACTTCCCGACAGAAGAAGTGGAGTTTGATCCACAAAAGATAGAAGAATTGATTGGAACAAGAAATTCGAGGAAAAGAAAGAGCATGTGTCCCAAGAACAACCCAATTTCTGTGGAAAAGGACCCGAGTCACATCACATGTTATCGGTGCAAGGATTTAGATCATTATGCTAGCAATTGCCCAACCAGGAAGCAAAGAACCCAATAGTCACCATGAAGTCCTTAGATTTGTCTGATGACATTAGTTTACACTACAAAGAAGTAGAGCATTTTGCCAGAGAAGGTTCAGACCAGAGGAAATATTGAGAAGAGTAGTTGAGATTTTGATATTAGAATGAAGCATGTAGATTAATATGGAACACCCTTTTTACGATGTTGAGTTGAGATTATGGAAAGAACATTGTAATAGTCATGGAGCGATAGAAGTTGACATTTTGGAATCTGAGAAGGAAAAGTATGAGTTGTTGGATGATTCGGAGTGTCTATCTTGCTATCTCACATAGACTAAAACCTAGAACCATGGACCAGTTGACCCCAAACCCTTCTCGGACAAACGACCCCATTTTACCCAAGGATGCCCGTATGTTGTCCTGAGAACCCCTTCTGTCTTGTGCCTACAGATGGCAACCCTTTACGAGTCTTTTCTATAAGGCCCAGAAACCATCATGACCCTGACCAGCGATCAAGATTATCCAAAGATCCTGAAGGACATGATGAAGCATATTCACCTGGAAGGAGATGGAGTTTACAAGGGTTATCCCTTCATGGAGAATGGAGTTGAACTTTGGTACGTGGAGGTACACCTCCATCGCGTGAAAGGAGTTTGCCCAAAGACTATGGGTCAATACTTTTTCATCTCCCGAGTACCGCGAACAACATTCTTCGATTCTGTTCGTGAAGCTGCTATGGAGGCCATACGTGAGATTGGAGAAATACTCGAAGCAAGACTTCATTATACCCAGGAATGCCTGAGTAAGGTGCATGAAGAGATGATGGAGAGGAAGCACACGACCAATAGGATGAAGCAAAAGATTGATGATTTCAAGAAGCACATGGCACAATTCCAGTGGGACTAAAGCATCCTTAGCTAGGACCAATGAATAATGATGGAAGTAGTTCCTGACCCCCCAGACTATCTGGATAGTAGCAATTGTAGTGATGCACCCTTGGAAATTGGAGTACTGAATACTGGTTCAAGAAGTAATAAAAGATTCGATATGAGGAGAATATGGATTATGGATGAACCAGTGCATTTTGTTTAGTTGAACCTTATTGAGTGAACCCTGGACCCATAGGAAAATAAAGTGTTGCTCCAAGGAGTAGAGTTTGCACAAATAAGTTGGAGTTTATTTTGATATGAGGCTTACCCCAAGAGTATGAAGGAAAGAAGTACAATTGGATTTTTAGGAGGGTGTAAGGCTGAAGTATGGAACTATAGTGACCCCAAGGATTGAGTTATGGATATACAAGTTCTAACGTGGACCCTTTAGCCGAGAACCTAAGGAGGCTACATAATCACAAGGGAACCACGAGACTTGTCTATAGTTATGTGTATCTGCTGTAGTAAAGCAGTACATTTTGCTATAGATTGTACCAAGAAGAAGGAGTTTTGTGCTAAGTATTGGAGTTGAAGCATGCAATGGAAGTGCAGTAGATCGTGGTAAGTTGAGAATCAATACAGTTGGCATCATGGTGTTGATTTTGGATATTATAAGTGGGTACTATAAAAGGTGACGAGTGAAGACAGGATACATGGATCAAGATTTTTAGGAAACTAGTGTTATTCATTTTAAGTGTGGTAGAACCCAACACCGTTACCCGAATACACTAACTAGTGGTTGGTTAAGTCAGACTTGGAGGGATTGCCCAAAGATGAGTCTGAGTAATTACATCGTAGTTTTACCCACAGAGAAGTAAGGTATAATTGGATGGATTTAAGAAAGCCAAGGAAGTTGGATGTTGGAAGTATGATCAGTTGCAACCCGAGGATGAGACCAAGTGTTGGTAGTGATGAGATGAGCCATAACCCACAGGCCCCAGGACCTGTCAAGAAAGCAAGCATACTCTTGCTGAAGGAAAAATCCCTAGAGGGAGCTATGATTTTGATCAGCAAACGCTTCCTAGGCGCTTACGCAAAACCCGAGGGTTGTGAAGAAACGATAGATGATTGTTTGGCTTACAGTATCAATGGAATTATTCGAACTCAGTTCGTCGACAAGATGAAATTCTGCAATGCTTGTGATTATGACCGAGTGTTAGAATTCGAGATTCACTGAACCATATACAAGGTAATGATTTGGGTGCGGGATGGATTGATCACCATACCGACTTACTCTTATTATTCGCCTCTGTTATACGGTTTGGTAAATCTGAGTGACTTACCTATAGTAGAGAGACGACGATGTCAAAACTTTGTTAAAACCTTAAAAGGGTATAGAAATTTTTCCCTTGTACACGGCATGTTGTTGCCAACCGTAGGATATACGGTGAGGATGAAGCCCAGACCCGTTTTCTGCAGAGACCCAATAAATTGTTTCATGACCCCCATGAGAGGTCGATATTTGTTTAGTATTGTCGCCAGACTTGTCAGTTAAGAAGAACCAGTCCCGAAAGAGCCTTACCAAGATGAAAGGATACAAGGATTAAGGACAAAGATTTTGCCACTACCGAAAGAGCCAGAGAAGGAAATACCCTGAAGATTTGAGAAGACCGACGCCATCAACCCAAAGGAAGGAGTACCTGAGTTTTGATGGAACCGTAACCCTATTTCTAAGTGTGGTAGCACACTAGACCATAACGACTAATGGATTTGTTAGAAGACCCCCAAACCCTAACCTATTTCTTGCTAGCCTCTCCGAATCTCGAGGACGAGATTCATTTTAAGTGTGGTAGGTTTGTAACATCCCAAAATTTTAAATTTTGGAACGTTATAATAAATAGATAGCTTTGATTGTTGTTTGATGTGCTGTGTGAAATTGAGTGAAAATTGAAACTTTTGAAAGTTAAATGAGAGGGAATAAAATGACTTTCCCAAAACTTTCACTTTGCTTTTGATCTCCGAGGGAATTCAAATTCTTTTCAACACGAAAACCCTAGAGTGAAGATAATATGACTTCTTCCATTTATTTTAAATGATAAAGGGCTTTGAAAGGATTTTTGAATTTCATCCTCGAAATATTTTCAATTCAGAAACTTTAAGCTTCTCAATGATTTTCCCGAGAGGAGATAAAATGACTTCTTCAAATTATCGGAAATATGAGCTCGAAGTTTTTCTGAAATTTTCTGGAACTCAATTTCAAATATTGAGTTATTTGGTTTTTATTCAAATTATTTTTCTCCAAAAATAAATTATATGGAAAATAGGGTAACATGATTCCCTACAGCAGAATATTGGAGAGAAATAAATTTGAAGTCTTTTGGGTATTTTAAAATGATTTTTATTGGTTTTCAATTCGAACAATAGCTATATTTTATTTATTAGGATTTTTGTGGATTTTATTTGACAGTAGGAAAATGTCCATCTTGTAGGATTTCTTTTTCTGCAAATTTTGATATATAATATGCCTATATTATATATTGAAATTATTTTCCTTTTCTTTTATTTTCGTTGTCTGAAAAAAGGTTTAAAAAAAAAGAGTTTCCTCCGCCGACTGGGCCGGCCAGCAAAGTGCCAGGCCACGGCCCAGCTCGCCACCGCCCCCATCTCCAAGCTCGGGACTCCCGAGCCAGTACGCCATGGCCGCCGCCGCCTTCGTGTCGTGGACGCCCCAGAGTCTTTCGCCCCCTTCCCCACGCAACACCGCCCCTCCTCTCACCTATAAAGGCCGAAGCCCCGGGCCCGTTCCTCTTACCGCTGCCGCCGCCGCCCCGCAATTCCGCCGCTGGTGCGCCCAACCGCCGCCGCCGCTGCCTTGCTTCACCGCCGCCGCTGCCCTTCCCGCCGCAGCCGCTCCTGTCGCCTCCTCCTCCCCGCATCGCCCGCTCCGCCCGCTAAAGCCGCCGCCGCGATGCCCTTCGCCGGTGCAGCGCCGCTGCTCGCCGGAGCCGCTGACGGATCCGTCCGGTTCACCCGACGCCCGACCCGGTTCGTCTCAAACCCGCTTAGACCCGGTTCTCTAAAAAAAACCTAGTTTAGATCTGGTTTTTTACGTTTTGTTAACTAGTGAGCGTTTTCTATTTAGTTAGTTTTAGTGAACGGTTTCGTTCTTTTGCGTTCTGTAGTGAACGTTCGTTTGCTAGGTTTTGTTTTTTTTTCTGTTTTACTTTTCGGCCAGGGACTTAGATGTAAATTTTTTATTTACAGATTAGCCCCAACTCTTCTTTCGGCCATAACTTCTTACCCGTTGGTCCAAATCCAACGAAACCAACGGCCACGTCTTCGTTATGAAGCCCTCTTTCCAGTAATACAACTTAAACATGTTTTTGAAAGATTTAAAATTGGAATTCAACTTGTTTTAGATTCAAACTTCGTTTGATCATAACTTGAGTTTCGTAACTCCGTTTTAGTTGATTCTTTTTGCAAATCGAAGCTCTTTACCTAAACTTTCTGATAAGGCCAAATTCACATAATTTTGGTACTGTTGGAAATTGTTTTGTGTTTCAAGAGTCATTCGTTTGTTTTTGAAGTTTTCCGAAGTGTTTATTCGTCCTGTCTGATCTTTCGGAGTGATTTCTTATGTGTGGTTACTATTGCTTGCTTACGATAGATTGACCGGAGTGTGACGAGTAGATCTATCAAGAGTTTTGAGTGCGAATCATCTTCATCAACATTGCAGGCAAGTTCACACTTTGATCATATTTTTCCAATACCTAGTTTTCATTGCATTAGTTATATCCTCAAACACATTGCATCAGTAGGATCAATTAACTTGTGGGACTGTGAAGTAGATTGAGGTAGAACCTATTACCTGCATTATTTTCAAACCCTTGGGAGTTACTTCTACGTTTGCTGTTAGGTTATGCTATGCTCGTAGACGTGGATTGGGTGAGTGTATCCATGACAGATGTGAGATTGTTAATTAATGGTTCAACTCAAGGTGGCAACTTTAACACACATCTGGGTGGATTGAGGCACCTGGGTATTCCAGCGATTGCCTGTTTTCTTTTGGACCGCCACCCAGGCTCAAAGGGATCATGAGATTATTCATACTAGAAACTTCCGTGTGCAGCCACAAGCTATTATGGGCTCTAGCATAGTTGACTAAGTCGTGCGAACTCTTACAGTGGTGGACTAGCAGATGTAGGGGGATGTAGGTTGGTACGGTCCACCCGGACGTAAGGTGCTAGTGCTTCTGAAAGACTGTGTCTCGGTCATCCGTTTCTCAAACACCATGAAGTGCGAGAAACCAAACGGAGGCGATCGAGTCTTGTGGGGAAAAGTGCACAAACCTCTGCAGAGTGTACAAACTAATCATGATTAGCCGTGTCCCCGGTTATGGACGTCTTGAGTATCTAGTACTTGGATATCATGTGAATCTCATCATGTTACTTTAATTAAGATTGTTGGGTTTAATGATGATTATTAATTGGGGTTGAGAGGATGTCTATCTTCTCAATGATGTTTCAACTACCATGATAGTTAATTAAAATCTATTCCTTTGTAGTAGGGAAAAATTGGCTTTACGCAAAAACTTTAACCTTACAGCCTCCACCAGCCAAATATGCATGTAGTTGTAGGCTTTGTTCATCATTATCATTACAGTGTGAAATTGCCAGTACATTCTATGTACTGACCCTTTGTGGCTGCAACGTCTCATGTTGCAGGATTATCTTACGACGAGTAAGTGATACGTTAGGGTTACGATTTCTACACTCAACTTTGCCGTTGGTGTTGATGGAACCCCACAACCTTTGTTGCTTCCGCCATGATCGATTGAGGTAATAATATTTACGTTACTTAATACATGTGATTTACCTCTATTATAAATCCTCGAGTACTGTGTGTGTCAGCATACCGATCCAGGGATGACACAGAACACAGAGACTTCGGTCCATTCGGATCGTGGTCGCTACAAAGAGCGGCGCGGCGGAGCTGCGGGATGGCTTCGATTGCGGGAGGTGCCAAGGCAGCAGGGCGGCCGCTGTGGAGGTCGCCGACGAAAGAACGGCGGTGGTCGCCGGTGGAGCCGGCCACGGCGGCATGGCGGTTACCGGCCGGCGCGACGCGCGAGGCGACGAGCTCGGAGGCGGAGGGGCGGTGCGGGCTCGCGCGGGCCCGATTCGGGTCCCGCGGGCCGCGGCGGCGGTGGGAGGTGGCCGCGCCACGTGGCGGAACGTGGTTTGCTGTGGGCGGCGGCTGGGGTGACGTGGCGTTGTGTGATTGGTCGAGGCGATGTGGAGATGGCTGGACATGTCCGGCGGCGAGCGGACATGTCCGGCTGCGCGGAGGAGGACGGGGGTAGGGTTTGATCCGCGCGAAAAATGGAGGGAGGCACATATATATAGTTAGAGGGAGCTAGGAGTGTCCAAATGAGGAGCCGTTCGCGGCCACACGATCGTGATCGAACGACCAAGAGCATGGTGTGGTTAGAATGGGCTTGGTGGGCTGTGAGAAAGGGGTGTTGGGCCAAAAGACAAAAGGCTTCCGGCGGTTAACACGGTTAACCGTTGGGCTATCAAATGAGCTCCGAATGCGACGAAAATTGACAGGTGGTCTACCTATGCTATAATAAGACCACACGCCAAGTTTCATCCCATTCCGAGAACGTTTTACGGCCACTCACAAAATAAATATTCGGAGGCGCCGCGGGCGCGTGCAAGTGTGTCTGGGATCAGAACGAACAACGGAGAGGACGAGGGGACTCGGACAGATGCAAGTTTTGAAAAATATGCTGATGCAAGCACACATGATGACATGGCAAGATGCAACACGCAAGCAGGTGACATGGCAACGAGGACGAATAACTGACTGACACCTGGCGCACCAGTCTCGGGGTGTCACACACAGCCCCAGCCTGGGTCCCAGGAGGACCTATCCCCGACAATTTCTGGGTCGTGTGGGAAGGATACCCTATCGCACACACTCACTTGGCGACGATTCCAAATGCCGTCGCAGAAAGGGGTAAAAACTGTTTGTTTAGGACCGACGCGCACCAGTTCCACCTTCTACAACAAGCCAATGCTCTCACTCCGTTTGGTTAATTAATGAGGTGCATGCAAGCCAACTTCTAACACACACCTGCATGCAAGAGAGAAGATGAGAGAGAAGAGAAGCAGGCTATAGACTTACAGCCGGCTGTAGCACGTGCCCCAAGAAGCTATGTGACAGTGTATGGTGGGCCATATGATCGAAAAGTAGTATTTCTTTGTAGCCCACTACTATACGTGTTGGTTATATTGGCTATAGATGATGTGGCAAGATGTTATAGCTAGCAATGGGCTATATTATTAACCATGCTCTTATACAAGGCCACAAACTCATATTATAGGTACCAAGGAAAAATTTAATGACTGCTTTGCTACCCAATTTTTTTTTTCGTTAACTGGGATCATTAATGTGTCTGCATGCATGCAAGGAAGAAATGTGATGGAAGTAGTACATTATCATTATGACTACATGCATGCAAGTATTAAACAATTGGTAGCACGAGGAAACATCATTAAATTTTGTTTACTGTGAGTGGCCTTGTATAAATGCAAAATGTATTTTTCATAGGGGCCTTGTATTGTTGCAAATTGTAATTTTGATTGTGACCTTGTATATAAAAATGGAGGGAGTATTAGATTTGTCTGAAGTCAAACTTTGTAAGTTTGACCAAGTTTAGGCCGAACACAACAAACCATAATCATTGAGAGAGGGCAAACTGTACATACAAAGTAATTGAAATTAAATTTCTTTATTTGTACACACTCTCACACCTTTCCGATAATTTTTGGCGCATGTGGTTGTTCACTTAACGGAGGGTAGTGTACTGCACGTGAACTACAAGAAGTGCGACTAGGACGCGTGGATCGTTCGTTGTTCGTAGTTTTCTTCACTGGTACTTTAAATAAAGAGTTTCGTTTCATACACAATTTAAAGTAATTGTTATGGAGAGAAAAATAAAACCACTCCACTTGATTAGTAGTACTATATAAGACGGAGCCTCAGCGCTTGTTCGCTAGGGTTTGCACTCTTCACACTATCGCTGCACTACATACATATACACGCCGGAGGCTTAGCGTTCCTTTGCTAGGGTTTGCTCTATTCATGATTTCTCACCCTCTTCATCAGATCTAAACAAGACTGCGTTGGCCTCTCTCTCTCCTTCCTCACAACTGGTGAAGGAGCCGTCTGGATCCTGTCGCACCGGGAAGGGGAGGAGGTGCAGCGTTCACTCTGTTGCCTTCGGCGAGGGAGGCAATCCACTGCCGGCTGTGCTATTCTCTTTCACCCAGCACCTGTGCGGGAGGGTCTCCGTTCCCTTCTTCCTCGCTACCGTACGTAGTTTGGGCAGATCCAGCCTCCCGCCGCACGCCTCGCCACATCCCGACGACCCTAAGGTATAACTTTCTTTGAAACTGTCATTGCTCTAGCTGCATTCAGATCTTTTTTGAGAGTGTTCCGTCGAATCTATGTATTGGTTCAAAGAGGAAAGAAGGGTGGGGTGGGGTGGAGCATGAATCTAGGACGTGGCTCAATGAGGAAAGGAGGGAGGGAAAGTAATATCGACTGGCTATCCAGCCGCTCTGTTGGTCGAAAAGGGAAAAAGGGGGTGACCTAGTACACAGATCTGGAAGGAACTGATCTCTTTGTTGAAAAAGGAAAGAAACCAGGGGGGTCACAGAGTTTGTGCAGGGCTAGATTTGCTGCCCTCGCATAGGAAAAAGGTTTAAAGAGAACAAACATGGGACCAACACAGATATGCTACTTGCTAACATACTCTGTATCACCCATTTATACGTGTGGAGGCACATGTTGCTGGCATGTCCCATGTTCCATACAACTATTTTGCTGTTGTAAATCTAAGAATGCCGCTAGAAAATTGAAGCAATGCCACTGTTAAAAGTAAATTGCATTTTTAACAAATGTTATTTTAAGAGAATTGCTCTGTTAATATGAATCAATGCAACCGTTTTAGAAATGCTACTGTCCTATACTTTGTTTTCCATCAAGATAAGGTAGATGCTTATTTTTATGGCCACATGTTTCATCCTCCTTTATTGTCTAGTAATAGTTTCCTTTTTTCCTCTGTTAAAACATGGATATATATTCAACTTGTTGCTATTGCGACATTTTGCTTTGCTACGCGAAACACTTTTGTTTTAAGAGTGTTTTGTGCAGTTCAACTTGAATGTCACACCAGCGACTTTGCTTAATTTTGGTGGAACTACACAAAAGTAGATCGGATTTCCATTTATGTGTTGAGATTTCTTTCAATTCCTCCTCGTGAGTTGTTTCAAATCTTGGTCAAGAAAGGTCAGTACCGACTTTCATCCACATGATGGTGCAGTGTGCTTTGAGATGTAGTGCTACTTGTATTGGTACTGTTTGGATACATGTTGAATTGAAGCTATTGAACTGCTGTCTTTTACCATTAAGTGAGCAAAAATTGTTCCAACCCAGACATGATGCTTGTTTCTTTGTTACAGCGAAACTCTGCATCACCCCCTTTATAAGTTGATGGAAGCACATGGTGCTGTTGCGCCCACTCTTCCCTGGAACTGTTTATGCTTTTTGTTAACCTAATGCCACCTGTAAAATTAAGCAATGCCACTCTCAGAATTAACTACTGAATGTTAGTTCAAAACTGCAACACTTGTTAGGAATCGGCGGGAGTACCATTTTTGTTAGGGATCGGCTGGAGTACTTGTTTAAGAAATGTATTGTTGAGATAATGCCTCTGTTAATATATATCAGTTACACTGTTTTACAAATGGTACCATCCTGCTTTGTATTTCTTTCTACATGTTTAACCAAAGTATTGTTAAGATAGTATCTCTGTTAATATGAATCAGTTGCATTGTTTTAGGAATGGTACTTTTCTGCTTGTCGTTCTTTATACATGTTGAAACAAGGTATTGTTAAGATAATGTCTCAGTTAATATGAATGAATCACACTGTTTGAGAATTGCTACTCTCCAGCTTTGTTTTCCCATTAAGATAAGGTAGATATTTTTTTTTCTGGGAGTATAAGTCATCAATCGTTATTTCTCAGTAATTGTTTCCTTTATACCTATTGTTGTATACATGCATATCAAACCTTCTGCTCGGTTCTATTCCAACTTTGATTTTAGTTGAACTGCGAAAAGGGAGCCATTGTGTTAGGCAAACTGTTGCATTATTGGGCCCAGTTGGTCTTCCCACTTTGCAGAAAGAAGCAGTCACTATTTGCGCCACATTACACAACGAATGATCGAGAAGCTTTACATAGTATTAGTAGACGTTGGTGACATGACTAGTCTGCAAAGAGCATGGCAAACTCACCAACACGTGGAGTGAAAAATTCAGCCCACAAGGAAATGTTTGACCAAGTCAGTTGCCGACGTAGCTGTAACAAACGAGGTCAGTATCGGCCTTCATCCACATGATTGTGCTTTGTTATGTTGTGCTACTTGTATTGCTGTATTTTTTTGAATAAATGTTTAATTGAAGCTATTTGTCGGGGATCGACACCTATGGGATCACTAGAAGCCCTTCTACGGTCGACGGGCGCGGGGTTGTGCAAAGAGCGGGTCTAGGAGTCAGCACAAGGATCATTTACCCAGGTTCAGGCCACGAAGATACGTAATACCCTAGTCCTACTTTGATGTGTATTTGAGTGTTCTTGAGCTCTTGAACTAGCTACGGTGCGTGCCTAGTCCAAAAGATCTGAATCCTTCTCCAGTATGCCTCGGGCCTCCTTTTATAGTCAAAAGGGGTTGCCACAGTGGCACACAGGAGGAGGAAAGGTATACACTGTACAAGCTTATATCTTGCCATTACATGACAAGACACATTAAATGCGCTACTTAGGTGTCCACTTGCTTTATCGGGGACGGCAACGAGGCCCGTCCCGTCCGCCGCGGCTTCGTCTGGCTGCAATGCGCGTCCAGGCCAATGAGCCATGTTGTGCCATGTAGGTTGGCAGGCAGCTGAGATGGCGTGGTGGTAGGGTCTTCACGAAGATCTGCATGCCACCACGTAGGTGCTTGACTAGCTGGATCAGGAACCACGTACTGCCACGTGGGTACTTTCTTGAGCTAGTGGGTCGGCCGCCAAGCTAGGGTGATGATGGGGTGGCAATGGCTTGCCGCGGTCTTGCGTCTGTTCCCGGCAAGGGTCTTGCCGGGGCCTTTGCGAACGCCCTTGGCAAGAGGCTTGCCGGGGCTTCGGGAGTATCTTCGCTAAGGATCCTTGCCGGGGCCTCGTGGGCATCCTCGGCAAGGAGCCTTGCGGTCTTCTTGTCTTTTGGTTCTCGTCTAGGATTCATAAAGATCTACATGTCATCACGTAGGCGCTTTCCGAGCCTTGGTTCCAACGTTGTTGATGGTGTCGGAGCTCCTAGGCTCAAGGGTGGCTGCAATGGAGGCTTCGGGTGAGTTGCCCCGGCAAGGGTCCTTGTCGGGGTCGTGCAGGCCGCCCCGGCAAGGGTCTTGTCAGGGGAAGCTTATCTTGTTGCTTGGCCTTCTTGCACCACTGTCTTGGCGCTCCTCTGGTAGTATTGTGCTTCGGTTTCCATCCTCGGCCCTGCTAGGTGTGGCCGCAGGCATGGCTCTGACTGCCCGTGCACAAGTAAGGGGTACAAAGGAGGACCCCTACTTTTGTATACCGACAGGAGCTCCCGAGCCTAGGCAATACATAAGCGCGACGCGTTATTCGGCTAGGCCTAGAACAGTGCGCGGGCAGTTGGGGCCGGATTCTTTTTACTGCAGTAAATCATGCATCGGGGAGGGCAGGCGGCGGTCGCAGAGGGTGCGGGCTTTAACGCTGGGGCGGGGGGGCGGGCACTGCTGATTGGAGCAGCGGGTCAGTCTTGTTTCCTTGCGTCATTGGCGACTGGATTGTTCGATTTGGGCGGTCGCCTTCTGGCTTGCTTGGTCTCTCCCTCCTATAAAGAAGGGGAGAGGGACAGTTCTACCCCATTCATCCTCTTCCAATCCGATCCCTTTCCTTCCCAAGTTATGGCGAGAGGGCGTGGCCGTGGCCGTGCCCCTGCGGAGGCGACCAGGTCTTCCTCTCGTCAGAGGACGACGGCGGTCAAAGAAGAGCCGGACGCCCAAGATGAGGGCCATGCTAGAGGTAGAGGCGCCGGTCTGGGTCATGGTCGGTGAGGCGGCCGAGGTAGAGGCGGCCGAGGACGGGGGACACCCGCGTCGTCATCATCTCCATCTCCATCTCCTTCACCATCTCCTCCTGCCTCACCACGCGGCCATGTCAGGGACATGACGTTGGAGTTCATTCTGCAACTGCGCAAGCTGCCGCGTAGTCACCTTCGTCTTCCTGAAGCGTTCGCGAGGGTGTTGGAGGTCGACTGGCCATCGAGGTTGAGGCTTCACATGAAGGAGTGTTGCAACTGCGCCATGTGGGCGGACACCAAGTGCCCCGCCCCTCATGTAATGCTTCTCCATCGGGGGTGGAAGACCGTCGTGCGTGCCCACTGCTTGATGAAGGGCACATCCTTTGCTTCAAGTTAGCGGAGAGCGATCTGCTCTCCGTCAAGGTCTTCGGGCGCTCGGGACACAGGCTAGGGTGCTGTGCGGAGAGCTCGACCGATGACGAAAACTCCTCCTCGAGCGACAGTGATGGGGAGGACAGCGACTGCGATGACGAGGGCAGCAGGCGGGAGGATGACGGGTCCGACTAAGCGTCAGACACACCATCCCTGGGCGACGCCGGTAGCACCATTATCTGCACCGCCAGCTCCTTGAGCTTCTCGGGGTCGTCTCCTTGGGCGGCTGGTGTTGGGTGGCTGGAGAAGATGAAGGAGGTGTGCGGCGGCCGTCATGTCGGAGTACACGGGAATCAAATGCCTTCGTCGCGTATTGCCGGCCCAGAACGGTGCGCGGGCAGTTGGGGCCGGATTCTTTTTACTACAGTAAATCCTCTGGTGGTTGCGCTTCCCCATTATCCGCGCTGAACGCATGACATGGGGGTCGTGCATGGGGCGGATGCTGCAAGCCCGTGTCACGTCGCAGTAAATGGTAAAGGGGGCGGCCCGCGCCTTCCCCATAAAAAAGAAAAAACTGCACGCGTGCCGCTCATTTACCTTATGCGCCTCTTCAATCTCGGAGTCGCCATTCCCCCTTCTTCTTCAAGCGAAAAGCTGAAGCTCTTGCCTCCGCCCGCCGCTGCCGCACTCTCATTGCTTTCGATTCCTCACCTCTTCCCTAGCCGCCATGGCAGCCAAGACTGGTAAAGGCAAGTGAGTGGCCAAGGACGCGGGGGTGAAGGAGTTACCGGAGAGCGAGTTTGCGGTGCTTCAGACATAGCTCTCCTACTCCCCCCCGATGGTCGATGCGGTCGAACTTAGGGACTACTTCAAGCCTCTATGGGGGAGGCAGACGACGCGGCATCCGGCCACGCGCATTGTCCCCGCCAATTTTGCTCAGGCTGGCCCGAATCGGTACCCCTTCTTCGTCGACTACTTCTCCTGCGGCCTCTGCCCCCTTTCTTCGATTTTTTAATGATGTTATGCACACCTACGGCTTCCATCTTCTTGATTTTACGCCGAATGCCGTGGCGTGTATTGCTTTCTTCGCACACCTCTGCGAGAGTTTCGCCGGGATGGTTCCCAGTACGGCGCTCTTCTGCCACTACTTCTATCCTTGCATCCAGGCGGGGGACGCCATCTCCGGTGCCTCACCTGGATTCCACGAACCCAGGAGAAGGGTACGTATCCGGAGGGTGCGCAGAAGGAGAGGTGGGAGGAGTGGAGGAGTCGGTGGTTATGGACCGGGGAGGAAGATCCACCGGAGTTCTACCGGGGTTTTCAGAGCCCGCCGGTCCGCTACAGGGACTGGGGGGATGTCGACGTCAACGACAAGAAGCTCTCGATCGCCACCACCAGGATCCACCGTCTCGCCAAGGCCGGGCTCACCCTTGAGATGACCGGGGCCGATTTCATCCGCCGCCGAGTCGTGCTACTGCACAACAAGTGGAGGCTGGCTTGGCGTTTCAGGAACGCGACCGACGTCATGAGGCTCCGCCCTGGTCTGAGGCACAACTTCAAAGTGATGGGGCATGCCAATTTTTGCCAGAGGCTCTTCCAGCTTGTCATGGACTGCGACGGCAGGGCTGAGAGGACCGGCAAGGCCGTTAAGGGACCTCTGTTTGGGTTGCCGATGGGGGTGGTCCCGCTGAGCAACAACTCTCGCCAGTCCACCATTATTGCCATGATGCCGGACTTCAACGCACATGGCCTTGACCCGGCCTGGGCCGAGCCACCAGCGGATCAGGTGCTCGAGGTTTCTGACACCTTGTCGGAGGGCTATGTTCGCGAAGAGCCGGTTCTCATCCGCGACACCACCAAGGAGGAACTGGATTATATTGCCGCCAGGGCGGTGGAGGCGGCGCTTGCCCTGGAGGCCGGCAGCACCGGCCAAGTGGAGGATGAGGCCGACGCGGCCGCTGAGGATGAGGAGCTCGCGGATGGGCGAAGTCTGCTGGGGAGGCCAGCGGCGCCGGCGCCGGTGCCAACGCTCCTCTAATTGAAGATGTGGTCGAGGAGTCGACTAAAGAGGAGGTTGAGGCCGCCGACCCTCCGGCCACGGGAAGGCGGCGCGTCCTACGGCGGGCCAGCTCTGGTGAGCTGGTCCAGCCCGATAGCAGGGCGCAGCGGTAGCAGCCCCAGGAGCAACTCGTGCGTGAGATGAGGGCGATGAAGTCCGCGAAAGTGAAGAGGGAGGGGAAGACCACGGTGGCGAAGAGGACGATGACTGCTTACTCTTCGTCCAAGCATGGCTAGAACCCATCTCGTTCTCCCCCTCCCGCAGATGTTATCATGGTGGCTGACTTTGATCTTGGGTCTCTCAGCCCAAGGAGGAAGAGGAGGCCAGTGGAGGAGGAGGAAGTGGAGAACGAGTATGTATTTTGCTCCCCACATTATCTCCTAACTCCACCTCTGTATTATCTTTCTCTGATTCTATGTTGTCTTCATAGGGACATGGAGACGCTGGCCCAAAGGGCAGCAAAGAGGGCCAGGGCCTCGATGGGCGACAAGCCCCCGGCAAGTACTTCGAGTATGTCGTTGTTGGTGGAGAGCACACCAGACAGCAGCCCTCGGCGTGGCCCCCACTCCAGCACCCAGCGTAAGTTCATTATCCACTCCTCCACAGATGAACATTGGGGTGTGAATCCTTGATGTTGACCCTGCCGGGTTTGCAGGAGTGGAACGACAGCAGGTGGAGCCACTGAGGGCCAGCCCCAACACGCTGCCCCCCTCGACTACGCCGCCCCGAGGGGCGTCCCCGGCAAGGGCATCCACCACCGAGCCCATGCCTACGGAGGAGGAGGAGATGAACTTGGGCGCCAGTGACTCTACCCCGGCATCGATCATTGGAGGGGAGGGCGTCACTTTTTCCCTGCCTGGTATGGGTAAATTGTTTGTTTCCAGTCCTTGTCAGGAGGACAAATAGCACGTCGCTCACCTTCAAGTATCAGCCAAAACCAGAGGCAGCAGAGGAGGGAGGTTGGTCATCAGCCACCACCTCCTCGGCAGCAGCCTTGCCGGCCTCCTCGGCAGTGGCCTCGCCAGTTCCTCCGGCAGACCCCTTGCTGGCCTCCTCGGCGATGGCCTCGCTGGTCCCTCCGACGCGCCCCATGGCGGCCTCCTCATCAGTGGTCTTTGCTGCCTCCTCGGCAACGATCCTATTGGCCTCGGCCCCAGTGTCCTTGACGTCCTCCTCGATGATGGAGTCGACATCCACCTAGTCCATCGAGGGAGGAGCTAAAGACCAGGATAAAAGGTGAGGCGAAGCGAGGGTCGAGGCTCAAGTTGAAGAAGAAAGAACAAGGACAGGAAACAACAATTTACCCATACCAGGCTGGGAAAAAGTGACACCCTCCCCGCCAATGAACGTTGCTGATGTAGAGTCACCAGCGCTCAAGTTCATCTCCTTCTCCTCCATAGGCATGGGCTCGGTGGTGGATGCCCTTGTCGGGGATGCCCCTCGGGGCGGCGTAGTTGAGGGGGGCGGCTTGTTGGGGGTGGCCCTCAGCGGCTCCACCTGCTGCCGTTCCACTCCTGCAAACCCGGTAGGGTCAGCATCAAGGATTCACACCCCAATGTTCATCTGTGGAGGAGTGAGTAATGAACTTACACTAGGGCTGAAGTGGGGGCCACGCCGGGGCGGTTGTCCGGGCTGCTCTCCACCAACAACGGCATACACGAAGTACCCGTCGGGGGCTTGTCGCCCGTCGAGGCCCTGGCCCTCTTTGCTGCCCTCTGGGCCAGCGTCTCCATGTCCCAGCGAAGACAACATCGAATTAGAGAAAGATAATATAGAGGTGGAGTCAGGAGATAATGTGGGGAGAAAAATACATACTCGTTCTCCACTTCCTCCTCCTCCACTGGCCTCCTCTTCCTCCTTGGGATGAGAGACCCAAGATCGAAGTCAGCCTCCACGGTGACATCTGCAGGAGGGGGAGAAGGAGATGGGGTCTAGCCACGCTTGGACGAAGAGGAAGCAGTCGCCGTCCTCTTCACCACCGCGGCCTTCCTCGCCCTCTTCACTTCCACAGCCTTCGTCGCCCTCGTCTCACGCACGAGTTGCTCCTGGCGCTGCTGCCGCTGTGCGATGCTGTGGGGCCAGACCGGCTCACTAGAGCTGGCCTGCCACAGGACGCGCCGCCTCCCCGTGGCCGGAGGGTCGACTGCCTTGACCTCCTCTTCGGTCGACTCCTCGACCACATCTTCAATAAGAGGAGCGTCGGCGTCGGCGCCGGCGTCGCTGGCCTCCCCAGCGGACTTCGCCCATCCGGCGAGCTCCTCATTCTCAGCGACCGCGTCGGCCTCATCCTCCACTTAGCCGGCGCTGCCGGCCTCCAGGGCAAGCGCTGCCTCCGCCGCCCTAGCGGCAATATAATCCAGTTCCTCCTTCGTGGTGTCGCGGATGAGCACCGGCTCTTCACGAACATAGCTCTCCGACAAGGTGCCAAAAAACTCCTGCAGCTGATCCGCTGGCGGCTCGGACCAGGCCAGGTCAATGCCATGCGTGTTGAAGTCCAGCATCATGGCAATAATGGCGGACTGGCGAGAGTTGTTGCTCACCGGGACCACCCCCGCCGGCAACCCAAACAGAGGCCCCTTGACGGCCTTGCCGGTCCTCTTAGCCCTGCCGTCGCAGTCCACGACAAGCTAGAAGAGCCTCTGGCAAAAATGGGCATGCCCCATCACCGTGAAGTTGTGCTTCAGACCAGGGCGGAGCCTCATGACGTCGGCCGCGTTCCTGAAAAGCCAAGCTGGCCTCCCCTTGTTGTGCAGTGGCGCGATTCGGCAGCGGATGAAATCGACCCCAATCATCTCAAGGGTGAGCCCGACCTTGGCAAGATGGTGGATCCTGGTGGTGGCGATCAAGAGCTTCTTATTGCTGACGTCGACCTCCCCCCAGTCCCTACGGTGGACCGACGGGCTCTGACGAACCCGGCAGAACTCTGGTGGATCATCCTCCTCGATCCATAACCACCGAATCATCCACTCCTCCCACCTCTCCTTCTACGCACCGTCCGGATACGTACCCTTCTCCTGGGTCCGTGGAATCCAGGTGACGCAGCCGGAGATGGCGTCCCCCGCCTAGATGCGAGGATAGAAGTAGTGGCGGAAGAGCGCCGTACTGGGAACCATGCCGGCGAAACCCTCGCAGAGGTGGGCGAAGAAAGCCATACACGCCACGACATTAGGCGTAAAATCAAGAATATGGAAGCCATAGGTGTGCATAACATCACTAAAAAAATCGAAGAAATGGGGACAGAGGCCACAGGAGAAGTAATCGACGAAGAAGGGGTACCGATTCGGGCCAGCTTGAGCAAAATTGGCGGGGACGATGCGCGTGGCCGGATGCCCCTTCGTCTGCCTCCCCCACTGAGGCTTGAAGTTGTCCCTAAGTTCGACCGCATCGACCGTCGGGGGGAAGTAGGCGAGCTGCGTCCGAAGCACCACAAACTCGCTCTCCGGTAACTCCTTCTCCTCTACGTCCTCGGCCACTCCCTTGCCTTTACCGGTCCTGGGTGCCATGGCGGCTAGGGAAGAGGTGAGGAATCGAAATCCACGAGAACGCGGCGGTGGCGGGCGGAGGAAAGAGCTTCAGCTTTTCGCTTGAAGAAGAAGGGGAAGAACGGCGACTCCGAGATTGAAGAAGCGCAGAAGGTAAATGAGCGACGCGCGTGCAATTTTTCCTTTTTATGGGGAAGGCGCGGGCCGCCCCCTTTAGCATTTACTGCGACGTGACACAGGCGTGCAGCAACCACCCCATGCACGACCCCTATGTCATGTGTTCAGCGCAGATCATGGGGAAGCGCAACCACCGGAGGATTTACTGCAGTAAAAAGAATCCGGCCCCAACTGCCCGTGCACCGTTCCGGGCCTAGCCGAACAACTCGTCGCACTTATGTATGGCCCGGGGTCTCCTGTCGGTGTACAAAAGTAGGGGCTCTCCTTTGTACCCCTTACTTGTGCACGGGCAGTCAGAGCCACGCCTGCGTCCACACCTAATAGGGCAGAGGAGGGAAACCAAAGCACAAGACTACCAGAGCAGCACCAAGACAGTGGCGCAAGAAGGCCAAGCAACAAGATATGCTTCCCCCGTCAAGACCCTTGTCGGGGCGGCCTGCACGGCCCCGGCAAGAATCCTTGCCGGGGCAACTCACCCTACGCGTCCATTGCAGCCACCCTTGAGCCTAGGAGCTCCGACACCATCAACAACGTTGGAACCAAGGCTCGGGAAGCACCTGCGTGATAGCATGCAGATCTTTGTGAAGACAAAGGGTCTACGAATCCTAGATGAGAACCAGAAGACAGGACAACCGCAAGGCTCCTTGCCGAGGAAGACCACGAGGCCCCGGCAAGGCTCCTTGCCGAAGATACCCCCAAAGCCCCGGCAAGCCTCTTGCCGAGGGCGCTCACAAAGGCCCCTGCGAGGCCCTTGCCGAGAACAGATGCAAGACCTTGGCAAGCCCTTGCCGCCCCATCATCGCCTCAGCTGGCGCCCGACCCACTAGCCCAGGCAAGTACCCACGTGGCAGTACGTGGTTCCTGATCCAGCTAGTCAAGCACCTGCGTGGTGGCATGCAGATCTTCGTGAAGACCCTACCACCACACCAAAGATGTCGGGGATCGATTCCTATGGGATCACTGGAATCCCCTCTACGGTTGACGGGCGCGGGGTTATGCAAAGAGCGGGTCTAGGAGTCAGCACAAGGATCATTTACCCAGGTTCGGGCCACGAAGATGCGTAATACCCTAGTCCTGCTTTGATGTGTATTTGAGTGCTCTTGAGCTCTTCAACTAGCTACGATGCATGCCTAGTCCAAAAGATCCGAATCCTTCTCCAGTATGCCTCAGGCCTCCTTTTATAGTCAAAAGGGGTTGCCACAGTGGCACACGGATGGTGGAAAGGTATATAGTGTACAAGCTTATCTCCTGCCATTACGGGACAAGACGCATTAAATGCGCAACTTGGGTGTCCACTTGTTTATTGGGGATGGCAACGAGGCCCGTCCCATCCGCCGCCGCTTCGTCTAGCTACGACGATCGTCGAGGCCAACGAGGCATGCAGTGCCATGTAGGTTGGCAGGCAGTTGAGATGGCGTGGTGGTAGGGTCTTCACGAAGATCTGCATGCCACCACGCAGGTGCTTGACTAGCTGGATTAGGAACCACGTACTGCCACGTGGGTACTTGCTTGAGCTAGTGGGTCGGCCGCCGAGCTGGGGCGATGATGGGGCGGCAAGGGATTGCCACGGTCTTGCGTCTGTTCCCAGCATGGGTCTTGCCGGGGCCTTTGCGAGCGCCCTCGGCAAGAGGCTTGCCGGGGCCTTTGCGAGCGCCCTCGGCAAGAGGCTTGCTGGGGCTTCGGGGGTATCTTCGGTAAGGAGCCTTGCCGGGGCCTCGTGGGCATCCTCGGCACGGAGCCTTGCGGTCGTCTTGTCTTCTAGTTCTCATCTAGGATTCTTAGACCCTTTGTCTTCACAAAGATCTGCATGTCATCACACAGGTGCTTCCCGAGCCTTGGTTCCAACGTTGTTGATGGTGTTGGAGCTCCTAGGCTCAAGGGTGGCTACAATGGAGGTGTTGCGTGAGTTGCCCCGGCAAGGGTCCTTGCCGGGATCGTGTACGTCGCCCCGGCAAGGGTCTTGTCGGGGGAAGCCTATCTTGTTGCTTGGTGTGACGCCCCCGATTTGACCGTACACTAATCATGCACGCAAATGTGTACGACCAAGATCAGGGACTCACTGGAAGATATCACAACACAACTCTAGACACAAATTAAAATAATACAAGCTTTATATTACAAGCCAGGGGCCTCGAGGGCTCGAATACATAAGCTCGAAAACACAAGAGTCAGCGGAAGCAACAATATCTGAGTACAGACATAAGTTAAACAAGTATGCCTTAAGAAGGCTAGCACAAAAGGTAACAACGATCGAAAAGGCAAGGCCTCCTGCCTGGGACCTCCTAACTACTCCTCGAAGCCGAACTCCATGTAGAAACATCATCGGGATCCTCTGGCTCCTGGACTCCACCGATCTGGTTGCATCAACCAGAAGGAAGAAAGAAGGGGGAAAAGGGGGAGCAAAGCAACCGTGAGTACTCATCCAAAGTACTCGCAAGCAAGGATCTACACTACATATGCAATGGTATCTGTGTAAAGGGGGGAATATATGTGGGTTAAACTGCAGAATGCCAGAATAAGAGGGGGATAGCTAATCCAATCAAAGACTACGCTTCTGGCCACCTCCATCTTGCAGCAGTAGAAGAGAGAAGATGGAAAAGTAACAAGTACCAAAGCTTCTGGCCACCTCCGTCTTGAGTAGCTAAAGAGTTCACCAAGTAACATCGTATAGCATAATCCTACCCGGTGATCCTCCCCTCATCGCCCTATGACAAAGCGATCACCGGGTTGTATCTGGAACTTGTCTGGGTGTGTTTTATTAAGTATCCAGTTCTAGTTGTCATGAGGTCAGAATACAACTCCGGGTCGTCCTTTTACCGAGGGACACGACTATTCGAATAGATTAACTTCCCTGCAGGGGTGCACCACATAACCCAGCAAGCTTGATCCCATTTGGCCGGACACACTTTCCAGGGTCATGCCCGGCCTCGGAAGATCAACACGTCGCAGCCCTACCTAAGCACAACAGAGAGGTCAGCACGTCGGTCTAAGTCCTAAGCACACAGGGGTCTGGGCCCATCGCCCAATGCACAGCCGCACGTTGCGAGGGCGGCCGGTGAGCAGACCTAGCAACCTCCATTACTAAGGAAGTTACGTTACACGGTCCAACCCGGCGCGCGCCGCTCAGTCGCTGACGTCAAGGAGGCTTTGGCTGATAGCACGACGTTGAGAGCCCATAACTATTCCCACGCAGCTGGTTAGTGCGTAAAGGCCAATGGCCAGACTCGGATCAAATATCCAAACTCGTTAAGCGTGTTATTATGAAAATCACCGCGGACAACGACCAGGGCCAGGCCACCTCTCGACTGGGTGTCTCAACCTGCCCCTGTCGCTCCACCACAAAGATCCACTCGGGGGCCGTCGGGAACTCAGGCCCACCACTGCCTGGATGGAGCCACCTGTCCTTTCAGCCCCCACATCGGAATCACTTGCGGGTACTCAATGAGCCGACCCGACTTTAGTCACATCATGTATCATGTAAAATATGTATATAGTATATACCCGTGATCACCACCCGAGGTGATCACGGCCCGATAGTATAGCATGGAAGACGGACAAGGATGTGGGGCCACTGATGGAATACTAGCATTCTATACTAAGCATTAGGATAACAGGTAAGGTATCAATAGTGGTAGCAACAATGACAGGCTATGCAACAGAATTGGAGCTATCGAATCATCAACAGTAGCAAATCTAATGCTAGAATAAGAGAGAGAATGGGCGATATCTGGTGATCAAGGGGGGGGGGGGCTTGCCTGGAAGCTCTGCAGACGAAAGGAATCTTCAGAAGCGTAGCCGTAGTCGAACACCGAAGCATCAATGGTCTCGGGGTCTATCACAGTATCGAAGTCTACCGAAAATAAGCAACGAAGGGGGAAACAAATAAATAACAGAGCAAACAATAGCATCACAAAGCATCACATGGCAAAAGGCGGTGCTACGTGTGACCTAACGCGGTGCTCGGTGATACAGGCGAAGAGGAATAACATCCGGGAAAGTATTCCCGGTGTTAGGCATTTCCGGGGAGATGAAACGGAGGGGAATGTTGCATGTTCGGTATGATAGAGATGTGTGGCGGACGAACGGACTGCGTATTCAGATTCGTCTCGTCGTTCTGAGCAACTTTCATGTACAAAGTATTTTGATCCGGGTTACAGATTATTTTATATTAATTTTTAAAGTTTTAATTCATTTACTCGAATTATTATTAATTCTAAATTCAAAGGCTAAACACTAGGTGCACCCAGCGCTGCGCACACATAAAATGTACCAGAGGCTGACAGGTGGGCCAGGGGGTCCCAGTTGACCAGTCAACGTTTGACTGGTCAACGTGGCGTGGGGCCCCCCTATCATTGACTATTACATTAACTAACTAGTTAATTTAGGCTAACTAGGTTATTAGGCTAATAAATTTAATTAGATTAATTAAACACATTAATTAGGCTAGTTAAGTTAATTAATTATTATTATCATTTATATATTTTTTTAATCTTTTTTTGTTTCCTTTTCTTTTAATAAGGGCCGGGCCCCACCTGTCATGGGACCAAGTGGCCAAGCGGGGTGGGCGGCTTAACAGGCGCCGGCGATGCGGTCGCCCGACCCAGTAGAGGGCCGAGCAGGCGCAGATTGGCGCCGGTGTCGGGCGCGTGGCCGGCGGCACGGCTCGCCGGCCGGCCGCGACAGCCGGACACGACGCTGGGGCGGCGGCGCGCGCACTAGTGCGGCGGTGGCGCGCGGTGGACAGCGAGAGGAGCCCGTAGCGCACGAGCAACGACCTC
>LR738715.1:630189685-630287309 GCA_902687465.1 Secale cereale
GGGTGTGCGGGCGGTCGCCGGAGGAGGAGGGGAGGGCGTCGGGGCCGCAGTGGATGGAGCGGGACGGCGGGGCCGCTGGCCACGGCGATCTAGGTGGGGTTGGGGGAGAAGGGCGCGGGGTCTGTGCGGCGAGGCGGGGAGCAGGAACAACACGAGCGGCGACAGGCAGGCGCGATGGCCATGGTGGTCGCGAATCGGCGCAGATGGGCGCGTGTGGGCGCGCGGGATCTGGAGCGGGCGCAGTCGCGGGTGACGGCGAGTGCGTGCGTGCGTGCGCCTAGGACGAGGAGGAGAAGACGAGGGCGTAGCGGCCGCGACGATGGGAAGGGGGAAAGGGAGAGGCCGACTGGGTCCTCAGCGACGTTGGTAAGCAGGGGCGGCGAGGCGCGTTGGCGCCCTCAAGGAGGAGGTCGGGGACGGGGCAGACCGGCGACGGCTTGAGGGCGCTCCGACATGACCTGGCGCTTGCAGTTGGTTCAGAAGAGGACAATGGTGCTCCTGGACAGTTTTGGAACGGCGAGGGGGAGCCCGTGGTCGTGACGACGGCAATGTGGCAGCGACGAGCCCGCTCGGGCGAACGAGACAGAGAGGGAGGCGGCGCGAGAGGGATAATGTGGGGCTAGGGTTCGACAACGGGGTCGAGGGCGATCTTATCCTTGCGGCAATTCGCCAGATGAACGACGCGCGGAGATCGGAGGCGTGAACGAGCGTGTGAGCTCCACGGCGACGCGGTGAGCAGTAGAAGGGATGGGGAAGTGGGCTAGGCTGCACTGTAATGTGCACTAGAGCCCATTAGCACAACACTAGTTAGGCCCTTTTCCAGTTTTTAATTTCTCCACTGTTTCGTATTTATTTTGATCACCAAATGAATTTAGTTGCACATGATACTTCACACATAATTCAAATGCAATATTTTGGTGCAACACACAAAGTTTCAGGTTCCTAGGAAGTGTTCAAATTTTAAGTTTCAATTGAAATGGTCATGGATAAGTGTTGCTGGTCCACCTACTGCTTGCTAAGGTCAAACTAGTAATCCAAATAAAGTTTATTTCACCTTGATGATTGTTTTGGGAATTTATTCAATGGTGTGAACATTTTGTTTAGTTGTTTAAAGAAATATTAATTTTGATTTTATTTAATATTTGAATTCGAATCAGTTTTGAATCATCGCGAGATTATCATCGGTAATCGTGGTGATGTGGCATCATTAGGAGAGGGTTACTGTAGCTTCATTAATCGGGCGTCAAAATTCTCCTCCACTACAAGAAATCTCGTCCCGAGATTATAAGAGGTGGAGTAAGGTGGTTACCATATTCTAACAAATCTTCTCAGTCTTGGTTGCTCTTCTCGAAGAGGTTGATCTCTTTCGTTGATGTCTTCATTTCTCCGCTTTAAGTCATCATGATCAAGTCATCATCCTTTCTTCAGGATCTCCATCATCCTAGGAACGCGATAAGGGGGGAAATTTTGGAAGAACGCAACTCCACAAGGCTGGGCATCTGACAGTGAACTAATTGAGAAATACACGAAGTACCATACGAGTAGTATTGTAGTGAACTCCTTGAGAGCAATACGCGATGGTACAAAAGTTTCAAATGGGTAGGCATTCATCCGATGCCTAAACAGAAGTT
This sequence comes from Secale cereale, assembly GCA_902687465.1. Classification (NCBI taxonomy): domain Eukaryota; kingdom Viridiplantae; phylum Streptophyta; class Magnoliopsida; order Poales; family Poaceae; genus Secale; species Secale cereale. Next base: position 630,191,317 of record LR738715.1, read on the forward strand.
GAAACGGGGGCTTGAGCAATGAGAACAATTAATGTGTTTGATACCAGGATGAAATATGGTATACCATTTAGCTTGTGAATTACTTACAAGCCAAGTGTAAATGATACTTTAGAATCAAGGTTGTATAGAAGAGTCAGGTTTCGATCCAGTGGACCTGTGGGTTATGGGCCCACCATGTGGGTTGAAAGTAGGAAGGGTGGTGACATCTTGCACAGCCGCGATAGGGAGGCATGCCAGTGGATAACTTGTCAGCTAGGTCGGCAACAATGTCGGTACCAAGGACGGGGAACGAAGATAACCATTTTCCCGCTCGTTGAAACGAGGCGGACCAATAGGCAAGGTTCTCTCCCATCGGTGGTTACCGGAATGTTATCAACAATAGTAATAGGGTCTTACTGCCAAAGTTGTACACGAAGGTGTTTACATAAGCAGAAAATTATTGCTGCTTAGATTATATGTAGATCAAAGAAAGGTTAAACAAACAAATTGAATGGAAATTGTGATTACACATAATTAATAGGAGTATATCCTTCCCATGGACAAGCAGAACATGGCATACAGGTTAGGAGAGCAAGTACCCAACCATTCAGATAAAGAGGCAAGGATTAATCAAGATGTTACCCATACAACGGTGTTTGGATAACTGACCAAGAAATATTTAGCATCACGCTTCCAATGTTCTTGTCGATGAGCGGGGTATGATAGCCATGCTTCAAGGTAGCAATGATATGGTGTTTCAATCAAGGGCCAGACTTTGGATACACAAATGATCCATCAGGAGCAACTTATAAAATAAGTCTTACCATTTCCTCCTGGAAGAATGGTTATCCTTGCAAAAGAAATCATAATGATGGATCCTTCAGCCAGGGGTGCTAGGCATGACATCATATTACCGGGCCATCAAATGACCAACATTATAACTCCTGGAAATTTGCCCCAACCATCATATCTGACCGAAATTCAGATCCGATTGGTGTCATGATACCTCAGACTCGGGATGTTCGAGAAGAAAAGGTGCAACACAAATCGACGAAATGGCATTGCATGATTCTCAGGAAATGAACTATGGGAGCGGGTTCCCGAAACAATAGTTCATCATTAAACCAAGGAGAGAATGAGGAGGTGGCTGATGGGCTCAGCGACAATTCATCGAAAATTCCAAACGGATGGATTTCCACAATAACGTTAACAAGAGGATGACACTTATCAATTCAAATGATATAATGTTGTATGCTGGAGGAAAACATACACCATTAATCATTAGGTGAAAGGTGTGCCCGAAATATGGCCTTAGGCAGCAAGATCAATGTTAGAGTGATGATTCAATAACCAATAGTCTAAGAATGAACTGTCGATCGTTAACTTCAAAGCAATAGGGTTGCTAGAAGTGCAGATTTCAAGCAGCATCTTTAGCATATTGGTATCCCGGTTGAAAACAACACGGGGAACAAGGAAGAATGGTGATGATGAGATGTATCTTCATACCGAGAATTTCTAAGAGGTGGGGCAATCCTCGCAACATCCTCGACATAAAAGACAGTAATACTTCAAGGCAGAACACAACACTAGCTGGAGAGCAAGTTGTACTCAAAATGTGGACAAGTTCGCGATGAATGGAAGTTAAGGGTGTTGTCGATGATATTAAAAATCATCGAGGGCAAGGAGGGTATTTCTCATCATGAACACAGTTGACATCTCGGAAGAAGTGAAAGTGTTGAAGGTGATTCGAAACATTTGCCGGGAGGTTTCAAGAGGATGCAATGAAACAACAACGGCAACAAGCAAGAGAATGATGAAGTGGCAAGTTATAGGGTCAATATATAAGATGCAAGCTCGGAACCAAAGTTGCCTTTCAAGACAAACAACATGATGTTGAAAGCTCGATGTAAATCGTGCTCACACACTAAAGAATTCGTGCCCCAGAGAAGGACGAGGTAGCACAGTCAAAGATAGCAAGACAAGGATGCAGCCATAGTCTAGGAATGACAGGTTGAGTTCAGAATTTCCTAGTAAAAATACTAGGGGTATTTGATTTGTAGTGCAGGGTAATTCCGCTAGTCGGTGTCCTCGGTTGACAACAACCCAGAACCCGTAGAGTGATTACGATATGGGAAGACCTTACTTCGACAACGTTAGTAAGATGTGGTGCGGTGGCAAGACATCTTCGAGATACCAGGGGGTAATACTCAAAGGTAGAACATGATAGAAGTAGAACCGGGTCATTGACCTATGACAGTAGATACTTTGACCTTGCCAAAAATTAGACAAGGAACTGGAATGAATTCCCATCAGATATATCAGATCAGAACAGCATGGTCGGAACCATAACTGTAAGGAATCAATTTAAGAATACCGAAAGAATCATACAGCTGGATAATCATTTTGCAAGAAGCTCCCGAGACGGTCTACATCAATTTCATGGGCATGAACACAAAGTTCAAGGTCGACTCCCACTTCTTTAATGCATATCATTTCATTCACCTCTCGCTCTAATAAAACTGTAGTGTTGGAATTTTATTTCGTAGAACACCGAAAGAGTATGACTTGTGAAAACTTTCGGGTTCTCACGTATTACGGGAAGGCATAGGTTCAACCCATCGAGCATCTTAGTAACATATACCACAAGTTTCAAAAGTAAATATCACAGCTCAAAAGTAGAGCATGTTTGTCAAAGCAGAGGATACAATTTACCAATGGCATTATGTATCAAGGGAAGAACTCACAAGGTGATTGAATATGAAGGACACTGTCGGATAACCATCCAATAACGGATCGGGCGGTCCACAACGGAGCTGATGTGAGTATCGGTACTCACTCTGATGAAGAAGGAGTGCATAGGCATCAGATTCAAGAATCACCGGATTAGTCTGATGCTTAAATAGAAAGAAATTATGGTTTTCAAAATGAAGGATCAGAAGCAGACGCTCTGATCAAGGATGGATAAGTTGAAAACACTTAGTCGGACAATCAATAAGGGTTTGAATTGCCGAGAACCAACCCATGTCCGAAATGTTGTTTGAGCTGGAAAGATAATTTTAAAAAGGATAACCTGATGTCTGTGTGCATACGTAAACATTGAATCGATAGGCTCAAAATGGCTAAGATAAGGGATGATAACGGAGACTACTAGTCATATGGAATTAACCATAATGCAAGCAGGCAAGAATTTCAAGAGTAACTGGCTGCAGAGGATTTTTGAAAGATCGAAAAGTATTCAGAAGAATTTTGTGAGACACATGAACAATTGAGAAGAACGGGTCCTCGATAAATGTGAGGAAATAACCGTAAGAGTTTTCATGCGAAATAAAACTACAAGACAGTAAGCTCAAAGGATTCTCGGGACAACGAAGAATATTTCGAGGCCTCTTGTAACAACAAGAGCGACGAGGAATGATCATGAGAATGACAAGTGCATGCAGATATCCATAGGGATATATCGATGGCAGTGAATTACAAAGGCGATGAACACAAGTTCTCGGGTTAACAGCGGAGAGTATCTTCAGGGTCTTCTGGTGCAGCATACGATCATCGATCATAAGGTGCTCTCCGGGTGAAAGTGATATCGAGATCCTAATGTTAGATTTAGCAAAATTCATTTATCCCGAATTGAAGAGAGATAAGAGTCCTAGAGTATAGACGAGGAGTAAAAGATTCTAATACCACCCAATGGTGCTGTGGGCCCGTAAGCCACACAACAAGTTAGTAAATTTGTTTTTCAAAGACTAGACTCAACTTCGGCCAAGGAGTTGGAAAGGGGGATTCCTACAGGCAGTTGGCTCTGATACCAACTTGTGACGCCCCCGATTTGACCGTACACTAATCATGCACGCAAATGTGTACGACCAAGATCAGGGACTCACTGGAAGATATCACAACACAACTCTAGACACAAATTAAAATAATACAAGCTTTATATTACAAGCCAGGGGCCTCGAGGGCTCGAATACATAAGCTCGAAAACACAAGAGTCAGCGGAAGCAACAATATCTGAGTACAGACATAAGTTAAACAAGTATGCCTTAAGAAGGCTAGCACAAAAGGTAACAATGATCGAAAAGGCAAGGCCTCCTGCCTGGGACCTCCTAACTACTCCTCGAAGCCGAACTCCACGTAGAAACATCATTGGGATCCTCTGGCTCCTGGGCTCCACCAATCTGGTTGCATCAACCAGAAAGAATAAAGAAGGGGGAAAAGGCGGAGCAAAGCAACCGTGAGTACTCATCCAAAGTACTCGCAAGCAAGGATCTACACTACATATGCAATGGTATCTGTGTAAAGGGGGAATATATGTGGGTTAAACTGCAGAATGCCAGAATAAGAGGGGGATAACTAATCCAATTGTAGACCACGCTTCTGGCCACCACCATCTTGCAGCAGTAGAAGAGAGAAGATGGAAAAGTAACAAGTATCAAAGCTTCTGGCCGCCTCCGTCTTGAGTAGCTGAAGAGTTCACCAAGTAACATCGTATAGCATAATCCTATCCGGTGATCCTCCCCTCGTCGCCCTGTGAGAATGCGATCACCGGGTTGTATCTGGAACTTGTCTGGGTGTGTTTTATTAAGTATCTAGTTCTAGTTGTCATGAGGTCAGAGTACAACTCCGGGTCGTCCTTTTACTGAGGGACACGTCTATTCGAATAAATTAACTTCCCTGCAGGGGTGCACCACATAACCTAGCACGCTTGATTCCATTTGGCCGGACACACTTTCCAGGGTCATGCCCGGCCTCGGAAGATCAACACGTCGCAGCCCTACCTAAGCACAACAGAGAGGTCAGCACGTCGGTCTAAGTCCTAAGCACACAGGGGTCTGGGCCCATTGCCCAATGAACACCTGCACGTTGCGAGGGCGGCCGGTGAGCAGACCTAGCAACCTCCATTACTAAGGAAGTTACGTTACGCGGTCCAACCCGGCGCGCGCCGCTCAGTCGCTGACGTCAAGAAGGCTTCGGCTGATACCACGACGTTGAGAGCCCATAACTATTCCCACGCAGCTGGTTAGTGCGTCAAGGCCAATGGCCAGACTCGGATCAAATATCCAAACTCGTTAAGCGTGTTATTATGAAAATCACCGCGGACAACGACCAGGGCCAGGCCACCTCTCGACTGGGTGTCTCAACCTGCCCCTGTCGCTCCGCCACAAATATCCACTCGGGGGCCGTTGGGAACTCAGGCCCACCACTGCCTGGATGGAGCCACCTGTCCTTTCAGCCCCCACATCGGAATCACTTGCGGGTACTCAATGAGCCGACCCGACTTTAGTCACATCATGTATCATGTAAAATATGTATATAGTTTATACCCGTGATCACCACCCGAGGTGATCATGGCCCGATAGTATAGCATGGCAGACGGACAAGGATGTGGGGCCACTGATGGAATACTAGCATTCTATACTAAGCATTAGGATAGCAGGTAAGGTATCAACAGTGGTAGCAACAATGACAGGCTATGCAACAGAATTGGAGCTATCGAATCATCAACAGTAGCAAATCTAATGCAAGAATAAGAGAGAGAATGGGTGATATCTGCTGATCAAGGGGGGCTTGCCTGGAAGCTCTGCAGATGAAAGGAATCTTCGGAAGCGTAGCCGTAGTCGAACACCGAAGCATCAATGGTCTCGGGGTCTATCACAGTATCGGAGTCTACCGAAAATAAGCAACGAAGGGGGAAACAAATAAATAACAGAGCAAACAATAGCATCACAAAGCATCACATGGCAAAAGGCGGTGCTACGTGTGACCTAACGCGGTGCTCGGTGATACAGGCGAAGAGGAATAACATCCGGGAAAGTATTCCCGGTGTTAGGCATTTTCGGGCAGATGAAATGGAGGGGAATGTTGCATGTTCGGTATGATAGAGATGTGTGGCGGACGAACGGACCTCGGATTCGAATTTGTCTCGTCGTTCTGAGCAACTTTCATGTACAAAGTATTTTGATCCGGGTTACGGATTATTTTATATTAATTTTTAAACTTTTAATTCATTTACTGGAATTATTATTAATTCTAAATTCAAAGGCTAAACACTAGGTGCACCCAGCGCTGCGTACACATAAGTGTACCAGAGCCTGACAGGTGGGCCAGGGGGTCCCAGTTGACCAGTCAACGTTTGACTGGTCAACGTGGCGTGGGGCCCCCCTGTCATTGACTATTACATTAACTAACTAGTTAATTTAGGCTAACTAGGTTATTAGGCTAATAAATTTAATTAGATTAATTAAACACATTAATTAGACTAATTAAGTTAATTAATTATTATTATCATTTATATATTTTTTTAATCTTTTTTTGTTTCCTTTTCTTTTAATAGGGGTCGGGCCCCACCTGTCATGGGCCCAAGTGGCCAAGCGGGGCGGGCGGCTTAACAGGCGCCGGCGATGCGGGCGCCCGACCCAGGAGAGGGCCGAGCGGGCGCAGATTGGCGCCGGCGTCGGGCGCGTGGCCGGCGGCACGGCTCGCCGGCCGGCCGCGATAGGCGGAGACGACGCTGGGGCGACGGCGCGCGTACCAGGGCGGCGGTGGCGCGCGGTGGACAGCGAGAGGAGCCCGTGGCGCACGAGCAACGACCTCGCGGTCGTGCCGCGAGCTTGGTGACGACGCGGTGAGGGGGGGTTGGCGCAGGGACTGCGTCGCGGGGCTGCGGCGCAAGCGGCAGTGCAGAGGCGAGGTCGCGGGTGTGCGGGCGATCGCCGGAGGAGGAGGGGAGGGCGTCGGGGCCGCAGTGGCTGGAGCTGGACGGCGGGGCCGCTGGTCACAGCGAGCTAGGCGGGGGTGGGGGAGAAGGGCGCGGGGCCTGTGCGGCCAGGCGGGGAGCAGGAACAACACGAGCGGCGACAGGCAGGCGCGATGGCTGTGGTGGTCGCGAATCGGCGCACATGGGCGCGTGTGGGCGCGCGGGATCTGGAGCGGGCGCAGTCGCGGGTGACGGCGAGTGCATGCGTGCGTGCGCCTAGGACGAGGAGGAGAAAACGAGGGCGTAGCGGCCGCGACGATGGGAAAGGGGAAAGGCAGAGGACGACTGGGTCCTCATCGGCGTTGGTGAGCAGGGGGCGGCGAGGCGCGTTGGTGCCCTCGAGGAGGAGGTCGGGGATGGGGCAGACCGGCGACGGCTTGAGGGCGCTCCGGCATGACATGGCACTTGCAGTTGGTTCAGAAGAGGACGATGGTGCTCCTGGACAGTTTTGGAACGGCGAGGGGGAGCCCGTGGTCGTGACGGCGGCAATGTGGCACCGACGAGCCCGCTCGGGCGAACGAGACAGAGAGGGAGGCGGCGCGAGAGGGATAATGTGGGGCTAGGGTTCGACAACGGGGTCGAGGGCGATCTTATCCTTGCGGCAAGTCGCCGGATGAACGACGCGCAGAGATCGGAGGCGTGAACGAGTGTGTGAGCTCCACGGCGACGCGGTGAGCAGTAGAAGGGATGGGGAAGTGGGCTAGGCTGCACTGTACTGTGCACTAGAGCCCATTAGCACAACACTAGTTAGGCCCTTTTCCAATTTTTAATTTCTCCACTGTTTCGTATTTATTTTGATCACCAAATGAATTTAGTTGCACATGATACTTCACACATATTCAAATGCAATATTTTGGTGCAACACACAAAGTTTCAGGTTCCTAGGAAGTGTTCAAATTTTAAGTTTCAATTGAAATGGTCATGGATAAGTGTTGCTGGTCCACCTACTGCTTGCTAAGGTCAAACTAGTAATCCAAATAAAGTTTATTTCACCTTGACGATTGTTTGGGGAATTTATTCAATGGTGTGAACATTTTGTTTAGTTGTTTAAAGAAATATTAATTTTGATTTTATTTAATGTTTGAATTCGAATCAGTTTTGAATCATCGCGAGATTATCATCGGTAATCGTGGTGACGTGGCATCATTAGGAGAGGGTTACTGTAGCTTCATCAGTCGGGCGTCACACTTGGCCTTCTTGCGCCACTGTCTTGCCGCTGCTCTGGTAGTCTTGTGCTTCGGTTTCCCTCCTCTGCCCTGTTAGGTGTGGCCGCAGGCGTGGCTCTGACTGCCCGTGCACAAGTAAGGGGTACAAAGGAGGGCCCCTACTTTTGTACACTGACACTATTGTATTGCTATCTTTTCCTGTTAAGATAATGAAGATGATTATAGTTGTAAGAGTATGTTTAATCAACTAGTACCACTATTATATTCATCATGCTTTTTATGTATTTATGCAGACTGGGATGCTCAGCTTGATTTCAGTGGAACTGTGCAAAATGTTCAGATGGTTCGTGTCCTCCATAATACTTCCATCATGCACAATACATGAATGGTTCTCTAATCATTTGTCGTCTCCTTGGGCCACCAGACTATCTACTTGAATGAAGCTGCCAACATCTTCAACGCCTTGCAACATATACATACGAAATCCACCATGCTACACGAGACATTGTTTGATTTCAGTGGAACTGCACAAAAAGATACGCTGGTTAATCCGGCTCCATGTGTCATTTCAATGTCCAAACTGATGACAAACCCTGCCCATTCCACAATCATAGGCATTACATATTTTGAAAGGGAGGAGCTTGTCAAAGTTTAATCATTGATGTTAGCAAGAAGACATTAGTTTAATATATTGGAATTGGAAAACCTTGTCAATTTTTGCTCCTTGATGTTAGCTAGAAGACATGAATTTGATATTTTGGAGTGGGACGCCCTTTGCTGTGAGCAGTGTTGATCATTTTTTCTATTCCCGTGTTCAGTTCAGAACTAAATATTTACTCTGCTGAGATGCATAGTCACATGAATGTTGACTTATGTAATGTATTTTAAGAGTTTGTTCTAAATGTTGTCTATGAAATGCCAAGCCTTGTGAGTTTGATTGCAAAGTTGAGCTTGGAATGCTCTCGCATGTGGCATCACGAGCTGTTCACGATGCCTCTTGAGAATAATGCTTCATATTGTTTTGCATGTTGATCTAATGCCAGTGATTTGCATGTTAAGAAGATCATCCTCTTCTGTTGTTTCTGTGCATAAGAAGTTCATTGTCTTATGTTCATTCGTAGCCTATATGACAACTCTGGTAGGTTAGAGGTGAAACCATATGATCTACCGACCAACTCATCATCTTAGGCTGTGATTGGATCGTAAAAGAAAGCAGATAATCTTGGGCGAAGATTTTGGTTGGTTGATTTGGACTAGTAAAATACACACTAGTCTCTCAAATTACACGCATAACTCGTCGGTTTTTGTTATTGACCTCGGGCTATGGCGCCGAGCGTTGTCACTTGTCAACATGTTCAACAAACATGAGGAATCAGGAGATGACTTTATTGGAGAGGATGGCAGTGGGGACCCACCAGGGCCATAGCCGCACGTACGCAAGTGCCTCCTTATTAAATACAACTATTTTTTGCTTCCTCCTTGTTTCTTGACATCACGATCCCACACCATTGTCAACCAATATAGTCAATAAACGAGAGAATTGCACAAGGAGCGGCCGACAGCTGGGACCCAGCAGCTCGAGCAGTATTTGTGTTTTGGAGGTGTGAGCAGAGTTTTTCTTGAGCGATGTTTTTGTTGTTGTTCATATGAGTGGGTATCAACTGGGCGGGCTGTGGCCCGTTTAGCCCAGGCTATTATTTTATGTAGTCCAAATATCCAGCCCAGATATTACTTATTTTCAAGCTGAAAATGGCTAGCCCAGATATACTTCTTTTTTGAGGAATACCCGACCCAGGTGAACTTGTTATTCTCCGCCCCGCTGTGCTGCAAATGTTTCCTACGAGGGATGCATTAGGCTTAACAACAAAACGGGCTTCAAGAAATAATAAATGGGATGTAATTTTATAAACTAGACTGTAACTTTTAAAAAATGCACCAAACATGTAATTAGTTAAAAATATATATTATTTTTGGATTTTGAAATTTTTAATTTCATTACTTGTTGCGCGCGCAATATTTCGTTGGATTTTTATGTTATACAAATTTATTTTGAAATTATATTTAAGCTGACTTGAAATTTCGGGATAAAAATATTTCGGATCCGATCAAAATGTGGGAAATTTTTATTAAATTCTGTTTTGAGCGGTTGGTTGAAATTATTAATCATTGTCCTAGCTAGAAAATGGACTGTAATTTTAATAAACTGTGAATGGGCTGTAGTAAATTCGATTAGAATTCAAAAATGGGCTGTACATTCTTACAAATCGCAAATGGGCTCTATATTCTCTGCCACACACTTGTGGGCCTACTAAGTTGACGTGTACGCAAGGCTTTGTCCACTTATAGTAAACACACGGTTCTAGTAGCAGTGGCCGTTGGATGTCCATCAAACGGATGTCGTGCTTCTTCTTCAATCTTGGATATTTTTGCTTCAGTCGCCCAAACCACCACCGGAGGTACCACCTGATACCGCCTCCCGTGGCCGGCTGTGCTGCCGCGCCAGACTCACTGGCCCACCCTACTCCCATCACTGTCCATGCCATTCCTCTACTCACCAACACCTCCAGTTATTCTCCGGCGATGGCAGCCTCACGCCGCAGGCGAACCAGTGAACCCTTGTACTCCCCTCCGCGTGGGCATCCACCTGCCTTGTCTTCCCTGGCTCCATGTCGTTCCCTTCCTAGACCTCACCGTCATCCACCACCTGGGTGCTGTCCTCGCGGCATGGTCAACGAACGGCAGCCATTGGAAGATCACTCTACGCGGTGAGGCTGACAGATGGACCCACCAGCTACATCCTCGCATGCAAGGAAGTGCGTCCATATTACGGGCAAAAAATTGATTCTCCCCCCTTATCGCTGGGACCCACCATCAATAACTTTGCACATAAGGAAGTGCCTCCTTATCCTCCCTGACAGTCGGGACCCACCTGGTCAAAGCGTACGTAGCGTTGTCATTCTGATCGTGATCGTGTACATACATACTGGTCGATCGGTCTCTTTGGAACGATGAACCGTGGACGAGCAAGCAGCGGCACGTGTAGTAGTAGTTCAGGCAGTCCAGTCTAAACCGGGTACACGTACGTACAACTAGATGCCAAATACGGCCACATACGCACATACGAGCGGGGTCTCGAACGCCTAGCTACTCGCGCATACATACGACCATGGAGCGTGTACATAGAGAGGCAACGGGCGGCAGCAATGGTGTCCTGTTCATCGGCAGCCAAGCGGCTGGGTCCGAACGGAGAAACAACATCATGTTCATCGGGAGCGAAGCCACTGGGTCGGAACGCGTCGTTTTCAACGGGAGACAACCGGCTTGGACGGAACAGCCGGAACGGGGTCTGGTGTACCGCAAAATAGAGGAAAACGAACTTCTGTTTGAGCGCATACGGTCGAAACGGGGTATTGTTCATTGGGAAGGGTCTGGCGTACCGCAGAACAGAGGAAACAGACTTGTGTTCGAGCTCCTACTATCGAAAGGGGGTCCTTTTGATTGGGAGGGATGTGGTGTACCGCAAAACGAAGGAAACATACTTCTCTTTGACCTCCTACGGTCAAAACGGGGGTCATATTTATCGGGAGGGGTGTGGCGTATCGCAAAACGGGACTCCATAGGCTACTGTTCATCCATCGTCTACTACCTCGCTCCAGCCTCGACGGGCTACTGTTCATCCACCGTCGACCTCCTCCTGCATCCACCTGCACTGTTCATCCACCGTCGACTTCCTCCCGCCTCCACCAGCTTTTGTTCGCCACGGGGTCCTGTTCATCCAGCCACCATCAGCTACTGTCCAACCAAACCTCCACACTAGGGGTCCTGTTCATCCACCCCCAACTGGCTTGGGTGTGTGGCAGCCTCCTCTCGATCGGGGCCCTATTCATCCAGCCCCCACCGGGAACTGTTCATCCTACGCCAAGAACATCCACTGTTCATCAAGATGCAGTAGCAGGGTTTGATCGGCTTCAGTTAGCAGTAGTAGCGAAGGAATCGGTCAGGTTCAGTTAGCAGCTAGCATGGATAGATCGCTGGGGTTCAGTAACTTGGCTAGTGCAATCACTCGGGTTCAGTAAGTGAACGCCTCGCTCGGGTTCAGTTAGAGCCCAACGCTTCGCACATACACGCGATGTGTACGAGAGAATCCGCAAACCTCCGTGCATCGCTTTGCCGCGACCACCCACCGTAATCGGGAACTCCCGGAATTTTCCTCGCCCGCACTTCTACCACGATTTTTCTGTCATGGACGGCCCAAAGAATGTCATGCAGGTGCATCCCCGGCCCGCTCAGGATGAAAAGCCCATTTTTTTCATGATTTTTTATTATAGGAGTAGGATCCCACCACATCTACGATGATACGGGTTTTTGTCACAATTATCGTCATAGAAGTGTCATAAGCATGACATGATTTTTTTCGTTCGGCCCAACATGTCATGAATGTGTCTTTTTTTGTAGTGGAAGGACCAACAAAAAAAGTTGAACGAGATCCATTACACGTCCGCAAGTGGAAAAGGAAAAGCCTACTCTCGCGGTATCAAAGAACTCAAATGTTTTGCTGATACGTCCAAAACGTATCTATAATTTCTGCTTGCTCCATGCCACTTTTGGGTGATATTGCTATGATATTTACACTTCCATACACTTTTGATCATATTTGGACTAACTTACTAATCCAGTGCACCCCAGTGCCAGTTTCTGTTTTCGGCTGTTTTTGTATTTCAGGTTTTCACGTTTCGAGAACTGCCCAGAAAAATCTAGAAAAATTATATAAAAAATCAGCGAACCGGAAACAACATTGCGTCCGAAGGGCAGCCTGGGGGGCGCAGGGGCTCCAGGCGCCCTATGGGCGCCCCCCCTGGGCCGCGCCGGGGGGGCGCCTGGGCCCCCCGAGGCTTCCCCGGTGCCCTACTTTGGCATATATTTAAAGGGTCCTCCGTAACCCTCAGAACAGGACTTCTTTTCGCGATCCCATCTCTGTTCCGCCGCCGCCGCCGCTTCCAAGATCGGAAGCACCAGGAGAACTCTTCCCGGCACCCTGCCGGAGGGGAGGATCACCACCGGGAGCTTCTCCACCACCATGGACGCCTCCCGGATGACTCGTGAGTAGTCTCCCTTGGACCATGAGTCCATGACCAGTAGCTATGTGATGTTCTCCTCCCGTTCTTGTGCTTCACTAATTAGTCCTCGTGAGCTGCCCTACATGATCGAGGCACCTATGTAATCCTTATGTTGTTGCTCGATTATGAGATTATGTTCAGATTGATCTTGAGTAATATATTTGATTCACCTCTTTTATATTTTAGTTCATAAGTAATTCTTGCATGTTCTCCGTTGTTATTTATAGCTTTGGCCGAGTAGTAAGTAGTGACTCCAAGAGGGAACGTTATGCTCGATTGTGGGTTCATGCCCCTCGATGACTAGCTAGTGACAGAAACATGAGTCTAGGGGATGTGCTGTTGCCACAAGGGGGAAAACAACGGTGCTTGTGCCCGCGGGTGCAAGGATTGTTTACTTTACGCAAAGTTCTTTTAATGCAGTTGTCTGTTGCATTGAGTTTACACTATGGGTGGGACTCGCAACTTAATACCAGCGAGATGTTCTGGATAGATATCTCAAGGTGGATGATTAGTAGTAGATATTGATGGATTTCGGTCTACTTACTTTGGCATACCGCCCATGCTTTGAACCTCAACCTTTCTTGCAATGTAATCAGCATTGGTTTGCGTTCGTGGTCCTGTCAATTGCCCAGCTGTAATTTGTTTACCTCACATAGCTGTTTTATCGTCTTTTGGGAGAGAGACATCACTAGTGAACATCACGAGACTTCGGTCCATATTACCATCATTGATCACATCCACTATTTACTTTCCGCTATTTATTTACTATTGCAAAACACTATCTATCACTATTATCATATTGCTTTTAACCCTTTGTGAACTACAAGGCCGGAGAGATTGACAACCTCTCTGTACTCGTTGGGAGCAAAGTTATTTGTATCTGTGTGCAGGTCCACGTTGGTTGCTACTAATCTGGCGCCGTAGCAATTGACACCTACTTGTTGAACCTAGGAGTCTCTGGGGATTCGATCCTTCATATCTTTGCTAAGGGAAAACACTTCTACTTACTGCATCTTACACCTTCCACTTGGGGTAACCAACGAGGGGTTCGAGGCCCATCAAGGAGTATTTTCTGGCGCCGTTGCCGGGGACTCCACTCTTCAGGATAGGGGAGTTGCATGCTATCTTTTACCTTTGCTTTTTAGTCTTGTTAGTTTACTTTTCATTTTTCCTTTAGTTCCTTTTTATCAAAAATCAAAAAAAAAATTATTTGTCTTTTTATTAGTAGTCCTTTCTGTTTAGCCAAACATGTTAGGATTTGGTGCTTTGAGGGAGTCAGAAGTTCTAGATTTCCATCAAAGGGATGGAGAAAATATGAAGAAGGCATGGGACAGAATTTCTGATGCACATAGAAGAATTATGCCTTGGATACCTATAAAAATTGTGCTTAGGAATTTTTACCATGGTCTTTTTAAATGGTGTAAACACTCGCTTGACATTATAGCTGAGGGAGATTTCTTAGAATGTGATGAAGCTAGAGCTCTTGAAATTATACATGGTCTATCTAGTTACTTTGTTTATGATCATAACTTTGATACTATCATAGATAGACTTGCTACTATTGAAAAGAAAATGGATGCTCTAGACTTAATAAAGGTAGATAAACCCAAACCCAATAAGAGAGATATTTTGGAAATAGATAATGACTCGGAGCCTCTTGTTAGGATTAGCATCTCTAATCAAGACTTCCTTGCTTATTGTGATATTGGATCTATGGTTTCTACTATGCCAAAAACCGTTCATGATTCTTTAAAATTTAATATGGATATACTACCATCTTATCATGAACATACTAATGGAGATATTTCTGAAATCCAGGGAAAAATAAAAGACATGCCTGTTAAATTCCTTAAAGGGATTGCAATGATTGATTTCTTCATCGTGGAGCCAAATCAAGGAAATGTAGTGCTTGGAAGGGACTTCCTCCGAGCAGTTAAAGGCTTCATCGATATAGGTAAGGGACAAATCCGCTTACGCGGGAAGGCAAAAGGTGTGTACCCCTTTCCTAGAAGGAACAAGAATGAACTTGTTGAGGAATCATTTGAACCAATTTATAACTCCGATCATTATGATGATTATTGATTCCTCTATGCATTATGCCTAGCTTAAAGGCATAAAAGAAAGCACTTTTGGGAGGCAGCCCACATGAATAATTTTTTTTGCTTTTGTTGTGTCTTGATGTTGTTTACTGCTGTAGCATCACCATTGTATCTTTGATTTTCATATTTGTGCCAAGTATAGCCTCTGATTGCTAGAAAGTTCAAAAGTTGTGAGGTGCTGTCCAGGAAAAAGATTGTGTCCTTGGAGAGAAACAATTCGTATAAAATCACCAGATCATCTTTTTGGTCTGAATTTTTTCGAAAGCGTTCTCTATATAATTGTCTTTCGTGCGTCAGTTCTGAGTTTTTTGATTTGAGTTGCAGAAGTATCCCGAACAGATCAATTACTGCCTGCTGTTCTGTTTTTCACAGATTCTGTCCTGTTTTGCCTTACCTTCACTTTGCAAATTAAGAGCTTGCTTTTTCTTTGCAAAAACCTTTTGGAAATCTTGAGAAACAGTAGAACTTCAAGAATATCCTTATTTCCAGCAAGGTATAATTATTTTATTAAGGGTACTAACCTCGCTAATCAGATTATGATGAGTTATGTATGAAGGGAGTTTTCAAGTGTGCGAGGGAAGATGATAAAAAGATTCAGGAGTGTCAAGCGCTCAAGCTTGGGGATGCCCCCGTGCACCCCCAAGAAATATTCAAGGAGACTCAAGCTTCTAAGCTTGGGGATGCCCCCGTGCATCCCCTTCTCCATCAACATTATCAGTTCGTCTTTCGTTTCGCTATATTTTTATCACTTCATATGTTATGTGCTATGCTTGGAGCGTCTTGCTTTTAGTTTTCTTTTTAGTTTTTCATAACGAGTCGGAACCCAACATTCCTTTATGTGGGAGAGAAACACGCTCCACCTCTACCTAGAACATTACATAGAATTTTCATGTCTATCTATGCTGTGTGTGTTCTTTGTCTTTTAATAGCTAATATCATGCTCTGCTCTTAGTATTCATGCTTATCTTTTCAAGAGCTTTTATTTAGTTGGTTGCTTGAACTCTCTTTAATTACCATGCTCACCTTATTAAGAGAGTTTGCTTCCGTTGCATGGGTTAATGTGTCTGTGATAAAGATGCTACTTTCATGATGGTGCTTAGTAGTTCAGGTTTTCTTATGGTTAATTTCAAATAGCTGGGGGGTTCCCAATGTGTTATTGGAGTACCAACTTGGTTTGTTTGCCTATGATGTGGTATGGTTTAGTAATATCTTCCTTCGAGAATTTATTTTGATTGACTTGGCGTATGCTCACACATATTCAAGACTGTAAAGAAAGTCTGTCAAGCCTTGATGATCTTTTGTTTCTAAGTAGCGATATAACTACCATGCCTGATTCAATATTGCTTTGTCGCTCTGCATGATTATGACCGTCATTGCTCTCTTAGTTGGTCGCTCCCAGTCTTTTGCTAACCTCCACCTGCACTAAGCAAACTAACCATGCAATACATAGCTCATGGGAAAGTAGCCTAAAAACTATTGTGGTAAAGAATATGTTGCTTATGTATCTTATTTCTTATGAATTGCTTGCTGAGCGGTAACCATGTTTCTGGGGACGCCATCAACTGTCACACTTTTGTTGAATATCATGTGAGTTGCTATGCATGTTCGTCTTGTCTGAAGTAAGGGTGATTTACCGTGGGTTGAATAACTATGCATATTGTTAGAGAAGAACATTGGGCCGCCAACCAAAGCCATGCATCATGGTGGAAGTTTTAGCTTGGACCTTAATCCTCAATCTCTCATGAGAATATTCCTATGCATTAAAGAGGAGTCCATCATCTATTTTCTATGTTGTCCCGGTATGGATGTCCTCAAGTTGAGATCTATCAAAAACGAGAAATCAAATGCGATCTATCTCCTTGGACCTTTGTACAGGTGGCATAGAGGTACCCCTTTGTGACACTTGGTTAAAACATATGCAATGCAATGATAACCCATGGGGATCCGAGCTAATTAGGACAAGGAGCGAGCACTATTGGTATTCGATGCACGAGGCTTGCAACTTATAAGATGTTTTATACATGACACATATGAAGTACTACTACCGTTGACACAATTGCTTCCATGTTTTCAAAATAAAAAGCTCTAGCACTTAACATTTCTTTTACCTTTATGTTGAAGCACCAACTACTGAGAGCATGATTGTCATTCTGAGTGTAATGTGCATTGTCCCAAAGTAGCATTGTCTTTTGCATGATTGTGATATCGTTTATTCTGAAATGATTGTATCTAGTCATCATTTAAACCTTGAAGGTGCCCTAGCATTTATGTTTTGCATCACTAAAGGGGGCAAGCTAGATATCACTTTATCATATTTGCACGTCATGTTCATTACAAATCTTTTTGATGTTTCAGTTTCATATTGTAAAACTTTCAGTCATTTGTGATTTTCTCTTGAGACAACTTAATTACTATAGAATCATTGTCTCAGTAAGCTTTTGTCATATGACTATGAGAAAGTCCTATATGGTTAATAGCATGTCACCACAGAAATTATTCTTGTTATCATTTACCTACTCGAGGACGAGCAGGAATTAAGCTTGGGGATGTTGATACGTCCAAAACGTATCTATAATTTCCGCTTGCTCCATGCCACTTTTGGGTGATATTGCTATGATATTCATACACTTCCATACACTTTTGATCATATTTGGACTAATTTACTAATCCAGTGCACCCCAGTGCCAGTTTCTGTTTTCGGCTGTTTTTGTATTTCAGGTTTTCACGTTTCGAGAACTGCCCAGAAAAATCCAGAAAAATTATATAAAAAATCAGCGCACCGGAAACAACACTTCGTTCGAAGGGCAGCCTGGGGGGGCACAGGGGCTCCAGGCGCCCTGTGGGCGCGGCCCCCCCCCCCCCGGGCCGCGCCGGGGGGGCGCCTGGGCCCCCCGAGGCTCCCCCGGTGCCCTACTTTGGCATATATTTAAAGGGTCCTCCGTAACCCTCAGAACAGGACTTCTTTTCGCGATCCCATCTCTGTTCCGCCGCCGCCGCCGCTTCCAAGATCGGGAGCACCAGGAGAACTCTTCCCGGCACCCTGCCGGAGGGGAGGATCACCACCGGGAGCTTCTCCACCACCATGGACGCCTCCCGGATGACTCGTGAGTAGTCTCCCTTGGACCATGAGTCCATGACCAGTAGCTATGTGATGCTCTCCTCCCGTTCTTGTGCTTCACTAATTAGTCCTCGTGAGCTGCCCTACATGATCGAGGCACCTATGTAATCCTTATGCTGTTGCTATGTTGAGTTTGCTGGGATCCGATGGATTATGAGATTATGTTCAGATTGATCTTGAATAATATATTTGATTCACCTCTTTTATATTTTAGTTCATAAGTAATTCTTGCATGTTCTCCGTTGTTATTTATTGCTTTGGCCGAGTAGTAAGTAGTGACTCCAAGAGGGAATGTTATGCTCGATTGTGGGTTCATGCCCCTCGATGACTAGCTTGAGTGACAGAAACATGAGTCTAGGGGATGTGCTGTTGCCACAAGGGGGAAAACAACGGTGCTTGTGCCCGCGGGTGCAAGGATTGTTTACTTTACGCAAAGTTCTTTTAATGCAGTTGTCTGTTGCATTGAGTTTACACTATGGGTGGGACTCGCAACTTAATACCAGCGAGATGTTCTGGATAGATATCTCAAGGTGGATGATTAGTAGTAGATATTGATGAATTTCGGTCTACTTACTTTGGCGTACCGGCCACGCTTTGAACCTCAACCTTTCTTGCAATGTAATCAACATTGGTTTGCGTTCGTGGTCCTGTCAATTGCCCAGCTGTAATTTGTTTACCTCACATAGCTGTTTTATCGTCTTTTGGGAGAGAGACATCACTAGTGAACATCATGAGACTCCGGTCCATATTACCATCATTGATCACATCCACTATTTACTTTCCGCTATTTATTTACTATTGCAAAACACTATCTATCACTATTATCATATTGCTTTTAACCCTTTGTGAACTACAAGGCCGGAGAGATTGACAACCTCTCTGTACTCGTTGGGAGCAAAGTTATTTGTATCTGTGTGCAGGTCCACGTTGATTGCTAATTGCGCCGTTAGCAATTGACACCTACTTGTTGAACCTAGGAGTCTCTGGGGATTCGATCCTTGGTATCTTTGCTAAGGGAAAACACTTCTACTTACTGCATCTTACACCTTCCACTTGGGGTAACCAACATGGGGTTCGAGGCCCATCATTTGCCTCCACAGTAACTATGCAGATGAACAGGCTGCTAGTGTGTCCATGAGAGGAGCGACTGAGTAGGCTAGCTACGCGCATGAATAGAGCAGCAAGAAGGTATATCGTACGTAGGTGTACTTTCCCTACATTGATACTACAACAATAGTTCTGGAGAATAGTAGTACCCTCCTCTTCAACTGTAGCTCCTTGGCCTTGAGATTCAGAAGTTCAAAACTGGTACTCTAAGTATAAGTACTAAGTACAACTATAGTACTGGTACTACTACTAGTACGCTTATAATATACTATTAGTACATATTAAATGATAATCGCACCATCACACTACCACTAATGAGTGCCCGCATAACTTCCTTAACGTAGGGACGAGGTCTTGCGGTTATGTTATTATCTCCTCCTCGCTAGTTACCCTTCTGTCGAAGAGACCAAGGTAGTTCATCGCTGCTGTGATGGATTTTCCAGGTGGTTCTGCTCCTTACCAAGGCTAGGAGACCTTAGACGACGATCCTCCGGGAAAAATAGCACGTCACTTCGACTTCCTCGAAGCCGAAAGACTCGGTGCTTCCTGCACCAACTATTTTAAGACGACGCATAAACAAGCTTGGGGAAAGCCATGCTTGTTTGTCTTCCATGCATCCTCAAGGAGAAGGTTATTCAATGGGACAATCCATTGAATAATCCACCGCAACATGGTCGTGGTTGTACGTTGACTCCGCTAGAGTTGCCGATGTTGAGAGGTAGTCGATTTTTTTGAGATGAGTAGGTCAGTCATTGAGTCTGATTATGTAGTGTATTATAAATATACTTAGTTATTTCATCGCATAATTTCTCCTCTACCCACCGTTACACATGTTTGAATTGGTGCCAATAGAGATTGGCTTGCATACCTACGGCTGGATAGCACCATAATATTGCACAACATCCACTGCAGTACGGTTGTCCCCGTAGACCCCTTCTCCAGCATTGGGATCGGCCTTCTGAGCTAGCAGGGCTTGAATAGATATGATGATGCCACCATGAGGTTGAAGAATATAGAAATTGTGGATCCTCTGAGAAAGTACCGCGGCTGAGATGATTACTATCTCATTGCGGTGTTCGACACAAGGATTGCCATCAATACGAATAGCCCTAATGGAAGATGCTAGCACATGTTGCCTACTGCAGATTTGTTCCCGTACAAGTCAAAGACGCCGTGTGACATGTTGTCCGCATCTTTGCGGTGACAAGCCAGGGGAATTGTTTCATCTGGGTGCCAACCTACGGTATGGGAGATAAAAAACGGAATGCACTAACCATCATTGGCATCCCTGATGCTACTCTATTATTTTACATGGACCAATCATCCCCTGATCAAAATCAGATCATCGATCCTAGATGTGCATTTGCATCCGCGATACTGTCTAACCTGGAACCTTGTAGTTAACTTTAGCAAATTGGGATCAACTATCTTAGCAGTCGTTACCCATGGTACCATTCATGTGCAACAAGGTCACACGATCTACCATGATTGGACCGTCACCATCTACCCAGGTATTCCATTCTCTCATTGTCGTGTGTTATAGTAGTACTTGTTAGTTTTTTTCCTTTCTTGACTGGGACATGTTTAGTACTAGTACAATTTAGTGATAGATTTTTTAGCCCTCTCGACTTATCTTTCATTGTACTAGTAGTAGTACTACTTTGGATCCATAGTAGCATGTTGTGGGGATCGGTGGGAGTAGTACTTTTTACCTAGCAGGACGCGTATAGCTAGGCTCTTGAACTCACTCCCACCATTTTTGTTTTTCCATGTCTTACTACCTCCTCCATGTAGCCAAAAGTGGCCATATATAATAAGTCGGTTATAGTACTTCCTATATATACTAGTGTTATAGTAGCACTACTTGTTGCACAATATTTCTGCGCACATTTTTTAGCACAACATTATCCTCTATGGACCTTGAAGATGTACATCACCATGTGTCCAGATATGAGAAGCCACGTGTACCAGATGAATGGCTCTAAGTTCGACCCCTATGATGCTATGTGGGAGCCGAGGAACACTCTTGGAGAGTACTCACTTTTCATTGGGGACAACTATCTGATACGTCGCCAACGTATCTATAATTAGTTATTGTTCCATGCTATTATAGTATCAATCTTGGATGTTTTATATGCAATTATATATCATTTCTTGGACTAACCTATTAACCTAGTGCCAAGTGCCAGTTGCTATTTTTTGCTTGTTTTTGGTTTTCCAAAAACTAGTACCAAATGCCGTGAAACTTTTTGATGATTTTTTTCTGGACAAGGGATACCCTAGAAGCTTTGGGAGGAGAACATAATGAGAACGAGTAGATGGCAAGGCACTAGGGCATGCCCTAGGGACACCCTAGTACATTGTGGGTCCCTTAGAGCTTCGTGTGACCTAATTCCAGCTCTATAAATAGTCTAAAATTGGGAAACCAATAGGGAGCCACCCCAAATACTTTTTCCGCCGCCACAAGTTTCTGTTCTTCCACGATTCCATATGGAGGCCGAATATGTAGGCCTTTTCTGGTACTATGCCAGAAGGGGAATTGATCACTAGGGCTTCTTCATTATCCTTGCTGCCTTCCGATGATGTGTGGGTAGTTTACCATAGGTTCATAGCTAATAGCTAGATTTCTTCTTTTCTCTCTTTGATCTTCAATACATTGTTCTCCTCGTTGTTCTTGGAGATCTATTTGATGTAGTCTTCTTTTGCGGTGTATTTGTCGGAATCTGATGAATTGTGGGTTTACGATCAGATTATCTTTGAATATTAATTGAGTCTTCTCTATTCTTTTATGCATGATTATTATAGCTTTGTGTTTCTCTCGGATCTATTCTTTCGGTTTGGCAAACTAGATTGATTTATCTTGCATTGGGAGAGGTGCTTTGTAATGGGTTCAGTCTTGCAGTGATCTATATCCCAATGAAAAAAAGGGACAAGACACATATTTGTATTATCGCCATTAAGGAGAAAATGATGGGGGGTTATTCATTTGGATTGAGTTTACTTTGTGTACATCATGTCATCTTGCTTAAGGCGCTAGTCCGTTTCTTATGAACTTAATACTCTAGATGCATGCTGGATAGCGGTCAATGGGTGGAGTAATAGTAGTAGATACATACATGAGTCGGTCTACTTGTCTCATACGTGATGCCTATATACATGATCATTAATTGCCTTAGATATCGTCATAACAATGCACTTTTCTATTAATTGCCCAATAGTAATTTGTTTACCCACCGTATGCTTTTTGTTCGAGAGAGAAGCCTCTACTAAAAACTATCGCCCCTCGGGTCTACCTTTATCGTATATTAAAATCCAAAAATACATTGCTGCAATTTATTTACCATTATTTGTTTTGTGTTCTATCTATCTATCTACCATTATCGAATTTGATCCTTGGAAATAACCGCCAAGGGGATTGGCAACCCCCTTGATCACGTTGGGTGCAAGTATTTGCTCTTTTGTGTGTAGGTGCTATTCACGAGGTTTCACATGGTTCTCGTACTGGATTGATAGCCTTGGTTCTTAACTAAGGGTAATACTTATCTTTACTGTACTACATCATTCTCTCCTCTTCGAGGAAATCCCAACGCAGCTCACAAGTAGGAGGAATAATTTCTAGCATCGTTGTAGGGGAGACATTACCAAAACCTATCAAGTAACTTTGCATGAACTATCATCTAATTATATTACTTTTATTTTCCATTTGCCTCTGGTTTTCATCTCCCCCACTTGTAAAACACTTTTACAAAAAAACACAAAAATATTTTTGTTTGCCTTTTTACTTGTTTGCTTGCTCGAAGTTGCTACCATGTCTGAGTTCATTATCGAAAAAAGTGAGGATGGTATAATCTCTAAAGTTGAAATTCCCACAAATTTGGGTTCTAAATTTTTTGTTGCGGGAAGTGTGCACTTCATAGGGAAAAACAATATACACAAATTCTTTAATGTTATTGAAAGTTTGGTTTGCAATGATATCCATATTCTTAAAAGAACCAGTAGTTACCGTGAAGCTATTTTAGCCCCCCATTCTTAAACTTGAGAGAAGATTTATGCGCATTCATCCCACTTTCCAAAGAATTTTCTACGAGCTACCTATTATAAACAAACCTAAGCCTAAAAAGATAGCTACTCTTATCCTCATGAATGCATTTGATTATATAGTGCGAGAGGCTCGAGGGATCTTGGACCTTTATAATATGAGTCATGAACATCCTATGATAGATGAAATTTTATATGACAAAGATTATATGACGAGATACGTCTTTTGTGATAATGATACTTTTGATGAAAATACTAAAAAGGAAGTCCACCCTTTACATATTATCCAACAAGTTTTCAATGGTATTAATCAACGGTATTCTTGGATAGTGAAAGGGAACCAAGAAGGGTTTGAAGAAAGTAGCCTTGAGAATGCTAAGATTTTAATGGATGATGTGTTCCCTATTGTTTTTGGAAAACCACCGGATAAATACACACACCAAGACACAAAAACTAAGGATCACAACACTTGAAACTATACATTACACCTAGCCAGGGGTGTAAAATAATATCGTTTGTTGGGAGACAACCCAATAGTCATATTTAGTTTTCCTTTTTGTTTTCTGTTTATGAGTGTGCACACAATTATGCTACTGTTATGGTTGTGATTTTGTGTTTAAATTACTATTTGTGCCAGGGATGATTTGGTTGATGGTTGATTCAATTCTATGAAACAATATAAACTTTTGCGATCAGTCCAGGAAAAATCTAAAAATCACTGGAGCATGCTAATTTTCTGAAATAATTACGCATGATTGATGTACAAATTTCCCACATTGTCCTAATTTTTCTGAATTTGTGGAATTGCAAAAGTATCGTCATTGTTTGAATCTTTACAAACTGTTCTATTTTTGACAAATTCTGTTTTTTGTTGCATAGTTTGCTTGTTTTGATGAATCTATAGGTTGTATCAGGGGGTATAAGTCATGGTGAAGTTAGAATATATTAGGTATTATGTAATAATAAAATATGAATGTGTTTACAACAGTACCTAAAGTTTAAGATATGCTTGTTATACTAATGGATCTAACAAGTTTTCTGTTGAGTTTTGTGTGCTGAAGTTTTCAAGTTTTACGTGAGATCGCGATGGATGAACAAATAAGGAGTGGCAAGACCCTTAGCTTTGTTATTCCCAAGGTAACCTAAGGTAATATCCAAGGTCACCCTAGACTCTAAGCTTGGTGATGCCCTGGATGGCATCCCCTCTTTCTTCTACCAAACCATCGGTAAATTACTTGGAGCTATATTTTTATTCATCACATGATATGAGTTTTGCTTGGAGCGTCATGTATTGTATGAGTATTTACTTGTTTTGTTATTTAGTTTGCAACAATCATATTTGATGGACACACCTTTTTGAGAGGAACACACGTTATTTGTGATTTGTTAGAATACTCTTTCTGCTTCACTTATATCTTTTGAGCTAGGTAGTTGCTCTAGTGCTTCACTTATATCATTTAGAGCACGGCAATGGTTATATTTTAATAAATAGTCATACCGTTATGCTTCACTGCTACTTGTGAACTGTGTTGGGATTTCCCCGAACAAGAGAGAATGATGTAGTATAGTAGAGATAAGTATTTCCCTCGGTTAATAACCAAGGTTATCAATCTAGTAGGATAACCAAGCAACACCTCGTTTGAGCACATGCACACAAACAACAAATGCTTGCAACCCAACACGAACAAGGGGTTGTCAATCATGACGGTTACGAGCAAGATTAAATTGTATGGTGTTTGATAGGTAGATCACACAAAAATAATAAATTAATTAATTAATTAAAATGCAACAAGGTATTTTTGGTATTAATATATGATAAAAGATAGACCAGGGGCCATAATTTTCCTTATAGGCTTCTCTCTTGAAAATAGCATACAGTGGTAAATAAATTATTGTTGGGAAATTGATAGAAAATCAAATAATTATGACGATATCCAAGGCGATGATCATATATAGGAATCACGTCTTAGACAAGTAGATTGACTCCTTCCTGCATCTTCTACTATTACTCCACCCATCGACCGCTATCCAGCATGCATCTAGTCTATTAAGTTCATAAAGAACAGAGTAACGACTTAAGCTAGGATGACATGATGTAGAAAAGATAAACTCGCGTATGAATAAACCCCATCTTTTTACCCTTAATAGAAGCAATATAATACATGTCACGTCCCCTTCTGTCATTGGGATTGAGCACAGCAAGATCAAACCCATTACAAAGCAACTCTCTCATTGCAAGAAAAATCAATATAGTCGGCCAAACCAAATCAATATATCAGAGAGAAATATGAAGCTATATTAATCATGCATAAAAGAGTTGAGAGAAAACGTGTTGACACCCAATTTTGGCATAGTCAAGAACTTAATTAAGATGACCTCAAATGGAGAAATGATCTACATGAAAAAGTTCCGTATCGTTAAAAGGAGAAACTTTGATATTTGAATCATAGCCATATGATCTCATATCTGAGGCCGAAGTAGTGTTTGAAGTACTGAGATTGTATCCAGAACACTGTTCGGCTGATTACGCCCCTAAGGCGGCCTCACATGGAAAAATTATCTACACGAATTGTGTTTGTCTCATCAAAACAATCGTTTTGATAAAAATCGCTCCAATTCGAGTTCGTATGCAAAATTTACTGTCAACATGGTGCAGACTGGTTAGAGGACAAAATATTATGCCGGACATCAGACACATGTGGATGGATGTCTGATATAGTGCGTGAGTAGTTAGCGCTTCAAGATGGCCTCAAATCAAAATGTGTTCAACATGAAAGATGTTCGCCTCGTTGAAACGGTCAAGTCTGCTATTGGCTTCATCTTCATCCAAGGAAGTTTGTGGCCAGTGAGGCCTAAAACTCAAACCGTTGTCTCGGACTTATCTAAATACGAGTTCGGTCAATTTTGGAAAAAATTGGACGTGATTTGGAGTCCTTTTCTTGTACGAGAAGTTCAGCTGCCTCATAAATAGATGAGAGGTGGCCGATTGAACAACGCACAATCAAAAAAATCAATCTACTACTTTATCGTGTTCATCTATCTTTATCCCTCTCCCTTGTTATTCTTCTTCCTCGTTCTTCGTTCATTCTTTGATTGGAGGGCGATCCACGAGAGCCTATGGGCGTTCAAGTCAATCTAGGGCATCTCGTAGCCCTTGCGCGCCCTGAGAGGGTCCCTCACGGGCATGTGGGGTTTCGGTTGTAAAAAGCTCCCACCGGATTCCTTGTGCACCGCGCTTTCGGACATGACTCCTTCGACATGAGCTGCGGTACATCACCCCCGGCGTTGATGGTACACTGTGATGTGTTTGTGTGCGAACTCACTTTTTGGCGACTCCGCTGGGGACGAAGCTTTAAATGGTCTTCGGGCTGTTCTTAATACAACGAGATCGTCATCTAGGGTTTGCAATCTACAAAGGTAAATGAATACCCAATTCCCTTTTGTAGATTCAAACGATCCATATGTTTTTGCTAGATCGTCTAATGAGCATAATGTATCGACTAGCCCTAGTTTTATCAATCATGCATCTAATTATGTGCAAGTGCCGATGCAAAATAATCTCCATGCTTCAAATTATTATGATTTTATCAACATACAACATATGTATCCTAACTCTCATGCATCGGCGACACCACACATACCGACGAGCAACATGATAGGATTGGTTAGTCAATTTGAAACACCTCATGTTAAAATTTCCAATAGCATACAAGAAAGTGTTTCACCCTTTTATTCACCGGCAACTAATTTGCAATATGTCAATCCAACCTTGCAGATGGATGGGAGAATTGGCCATGCTACTACTAGATATTCGGCCAGTTACTCCCAACCATCATATGCTACACCTCTTATTAGTAATTTTTCAGCACCGTACGCAACTGTAGATGTTCATAATTTGGCCCCACGTCTTCATGGTCAGAGTCGAATAAGTGAATGTTTTACAGGAACACACGTGTCGTCATCTAATACTATAGCATATAATGCATGCTCTACGCAATTCGAGAGTTTTGGCAACATTCACGAATCATTGCCGAAATAATATGAAAGTATTGTGGAGCAATCCCTTCGAGAAGCGGTTGTGGCTGTGTTAAAAAAGAGCTTGGCACAAAACAATAGGATTAGTGCTCTTTGCCTTGAACAATATGAAAATGGGTTGTTTCCTGATTATGCTGCAATAAAGGCTAGAGTTTTGTAAGAAGATGAAACTTCATCAATTGATAGAATTGGCGAGAGAGCATATGGTTATACAACAGTGCATACACCTCCACCTAATACCGCAACATATTATACACCCCTCACAAAAGTTACAAAATTTCGGCAGCACTGACAATTCATTGCCAAAAAATCCTAAAAGCATTGGGGGCAAACTGATCTAGAGCATGCTAAAACTAAGAGGGGGGTGTCGGGTCACGGTCCTGACAATGTGTACTAGGGGTATGAATAAGGGGCAGAACCTAGCTATGGCGCAGGTGTAACACTCGATGTTTAATGAATTTGGGCCCCTCTTGGCGGAGGTAAAAAGCTCCACGTCTCGTTTCCTGAGGCTTGCTTTGATTTGGTGGGTATGTTTACAAAGGTTGCCCCATGTCCATCATGAAAGGGGGGTGCATCTTATATAGAGTACGCCACAGCCCCACATCCTCCATGTCGTTTGGGCATTGAACGACACTAAATGTGTCATTTACATGTGTAATGAGCCTCTGCTACGACAGCTAGAGGTATCGGTAGTCATGACTCTGTTTAATGGGGCCTCGGTATTCCTCAACCAATGCAGCTCCCACGTCGCTGGCTTGACTTCTTGGTCCAAGTGGTGTTGTGTATTCCAAGTGGCTGGTGGTCTTCCGAGTGCAGTCAAACCAGTTGAGTGGAACCCCTGATGTACACAATGAATGCTGGCATGGTCCAGGGACCTACCCATGTTGGTGATGGGCCCCATGTGGGTCCCAAATGATGGATCCTTGACCCTACCTTTAATAGGTGACCTCATCATAGGGTTAAATCTTTACGCGACAGGGTGCAAGTACTTCACAAAGAGAGAATTAATAAGGAATTAGCTCAAAGAAAAGAAGCCTTGCCAACTGATATAACCAAAGAAACGAATGGTGATTCGGAAACTAAAAGTGCTTCGATTGAGAAAGCCAAATCAAAAGTGCGTGTTCCAAATCCATCAAATCCTGAGAGGCAAGCATCATTGAGAAAGGGCATGGCAAGCTTAGGAAAACAACCATGCTTGATTTTTCTGAAGTTAATGAAACCTACTTCATGCCCTATGAGTTTCGTGCCATAGAAAGTGATGAGCTTCCAAGACAATAACAATTAGTTGAAAAAAGTTTAGTTGACAAATATCTTCAATGTAATGATGCACGGAACCAAGAAAAAGAGGGCAACGAGGTGTTGGGAAGCCATCTAGAAGCGAATCACGATATTACTCATGTCATGCAACCATCTTGCTCTCTCAACATATTTGAAGAGGTATGTCTAGCAAGTAATTTACCTATTTTTAGATTTGGTCACGACTTTATTGTCGACGCTTCTATTAAAAAATTCTCGTAAGTAGTTTTGAAAGACTAATGAAGAAGGGTAATTTATTTTTCAGGGATAAACTCAATACACCGCATATCGGTCAACACATTATACCATTCATAAAGACCGATAGTGACTTATTGCAACCAAAGCTTTTGCCATTGGTTTATTTAAGATTCATATCTAACTGGGTAGATTTGCTTGTTTCATACTTGGCTTACACTTGTTCTCAGTTGAGACATGTGTGGTCTAACTATTTCCATTTCAAAAATTTAAAGCCATGGTTAAAATCTTTTGAGAAAATCGATGCTAGTATAGTTTCTTATTTAAAGACATCAGAGATAGAGTGCAAAAGACGATGCATGGCCGAAGGGAGGGATGCATAATTGGAACCATTCATTTGCTTATTTCCAAAGCCGTTCTAACAACAAGATTGGCTAGAAGATAAAAGGTATACCTTCACTTCAAACATGTGTGATCAAATTTCTGATTTGTTGTTGATAAATGATTATATTAAAATTCTTGATCACCACGTCGAGCCATCTATCCAAAGATGAATGTATTGTAGGTTGCATAATTCGTTCAAAGATAATTTTGAGGATTGCAACATGTTTTGTCAAATAGTCAAATCGTCCATTAAAGGACAACTGAGATTTGTTGAAACACGAAAGGATGACCAGTCTATTCCGATTTGTCCTTATGGCAAAAACTTTTTGCATCGACTGCTTCAAGCCGATTTATTTAAAAGAAGGTAATAAATGCAAGTGACAGGATCAAGATTTCAAATAAAAAAGTTTTTGAAGAGCGTAAAGAACATAATCTTGAGGGAGAGAATTCCATCGAAGCTATAATGAGGACGCCAAGGACTGGGGGCAACAAGGAAATCCAATGATCAGTGAAAGCAAACCAAAAGAAAACAAAGGCCCAAATAAGCGCAAGTGTAAGAGTTCAAAAATCACCTTCGCTGAACTATTGGATAAATATCAAAAGAATAGAGAATATAAGAATGCTTATTGACCGAATCATGCAAAGAAACCAAGATCACCCCCAAGGTGCAAGTATGAGGATTGATATTGGGAAAATGAGATATTTAACGCGACATATTCATATCCTTATTTTGGGCCACCAATGCCAGTGACATGGATGCCTCCCTATGGTCATGTAGATCCATATCCATCATGGGACATGCATGATACAAGTGTTGGGGAACATTGCATGTAAAACAAAAAAATTCTATGCATACACAAGATCTATCCATGGAGATGCATAGCAACGAGAGGGGGAGAGCATCTTCATACCCTTGAAGATCTCTAAGCAGAAGCATTTATCAACGCGGTTGATGTAGTCGTACACCTTTATGTTCCGTCTCGATCAAGTATCGACCATACGGAACCTCCGTGTTCAGCACACGTTCAGCTCGATGACGTCCTCGCCTTCTTGATCCAGTAAGAGGGGTGAAGTAGTAGATGAGTTCCGGTAGCAAGACGACATGGTGACGGTGGTGGTGAAGAACAATCTCCGCAGGGCTTCGCCAAGCACAATGGAAACTATGATGGAGGATAAACTAGAGGGGACGGGGTTGCCGTCACACGTCTCCGTGAGTCTTGATGTGTCCCGGGTGCTAGCACTACCCCTCTATTTATATGTTGAGCCCCGGGGTCATATCTTGGAGATAAACCCTCCTCAAAGTCGGTTTAGCCCACAAGGAAGAGTCCTTCTCAGACTTCCAGCACTAGACGCCGCAGTCCTCGGCGTCTGGCCCATACGCCATGGGCTCGGCGTCTGGCCCAGGGCCAGACACCAGGGTCCCTGGCGTCTGGTTCTGACCTCCGCAAAACTTCCTCTTGCATGACCTAAAGCCCCATGGGCCTTACCCCTTGGCCCAAGCATATCATCCAATATATCATTTTTTACATCCGGACCATTCCGGAGCTCCTCGTCATGTCCTTCATCTCATCCGGGACTCCGAACAACATTCGGTCACCAATATACATAACTCATATAAAACTATATCGTCAATGAACGTTAAGCATGTGGACCCTATGGGTTCGAGAATGATGTAGACATGACCGAGATGCTTCTCCAGTCAATAACCAATAGTGGACCTAGATGCCCATATTGGATCCTACATATTCTAGAATGATGTTTATCGATCGAACCTTTATGACAACATACATAGTTGACGTTGTCTATCGGTATGTTACTTTCCCGAGATTCGATCGTCCGTATCTCCATACCTAGTTCAATCTCGTTAGGGGCAAGTCTCTTTACTCCTTCCATAATACATCATCTTGCAACTAACTCCTTAGTCATGTTGCTTGCAAGCTTCTTGTGATGCTGTATTACCGAGAAGGCCTAGAGATACCTCTCCGTTACACGGAGTGAAAAATCCCAGTCCTGATCCATGCCAACCAAACAAACACCTTTGGAGATACCTATAGAGCATCTTTATGATCACCCAATTACGTTGTGACGGTCGATAGCACACAAGGTATTCCTCTGGTATCTGGTAGTTGCATGATCTCATGGCCGAAGAAACATGTATTTGACATTAAGAAAAAAGTAGCAATAAACTAAACGATGATATGCTATGCTAACGGATGAGTCTTGTCCATCACATCATTCTCCTAATGATGTGATCCCGTTATCAAATGACAACTCATGTCTATGGTTAGGAAACCTTAACCATCTTTGATCAATGAGCTAGTCTAGTAGAGGCTCACTAGGGACACATTATTTGTTTATGTATTCACACATGTATTTAAGTTTCCGGCCAATACAATTCTAGCATGAATAATAAACCTTTATCATGAATAAGGAAATATAAAATATTAATAACTTTATTATTGCCTCTAGGGCATAATTCCGTCAGTCTCCCACTTGCACTAGAGTCAATAATCTATATTACATAGTAATGAATCTAACACCCATGGAGTCTTGGTGCAGATCATGTTTTTCCCACAGAAGAGGTTTAGTCAATGGGTCTGCCACATTCAGATCCATATGTATTTTGCAAATTTCTATGTCTCCATCCTTAACCTTTTCACGAATGGAGTTGAAGCGTCTCTTGATGTGTTTGGTTCTCTTATGAAACCTGGATTCCTTTGCTAAGGCAATTGCTCCAGTGTTGTCACAAAAGGTTTTGATTGGACTCGATGCACTGGGTATTACACCCAGATCGGATATGAACTCCTTCATCCAGACTCCTTCATGGGCTACTTCCGAAGCAGCTATGTGCTCCGCTTCACACGTAGATCCTGCCATGATGCTTTACTTGGAACTGCACCAACTGACAGCTCCACCATTCAATATAAATACGTATCCGGTTTGTGACTTAGAGTCATCTGGATCTGTGTCGAAGCTAGCATTAACATAACCCTTAATGACGAGCTCTTCATAACCTCCATAAACAAGAATCATATCCTTGGTCCTTTTCAGGTATTTCAGGATATTCTTGATTGTTGTCCAGTGATCCACTCCTGGATTACTTTGGTACTTGCACTACAAAAAAAGACACACCCGTGACATTTTGGGCTGAACGATTTTTTCCTTTCATGCTTATGACACTTCTATGATGATAATTGTGACAAAACACGGTATCATCATAGATGTGGTGGGATCCTACTTCTATGACAAAAAATCATGGCAAAAAATGGGCTTTTCGTCCTGGGTGGGCCGAAGATGCAACTGCATGGCATTCTATGGGCCGTCCATGACGGAAAACGCAATGGTAGAAGCGAGGGTGAGGAAAATATTGGGGAGTTCCCGGTTACAGTGGGTGATTGGGGCCGAGCGATGCACGGAAGGGTTGCGCGTTTCTCTTGTACACGTACGCGCGTGGGTGTGAGGCGTTGGGCTCTAACTGAACCCGAGTAAGGCGTTCGCCTACTGAACCCGAGCGATTGCACAGCAGGCTATGCGTTATTGAACCCGAGCGATCGATCGATCTGGCTGTTAACTGAACCCGATCGAGCTATTCCTTCGCTACTGCTGCTAACTGAAGACGAGGGAACCTCCTGCCTCTTGATGAACAATGATTGTTGTTGGGGGTTGGATGAACAGTTCCCGGTGGGGGTTAGATGAACAGGACCCCGTGGCCGTTGCCGCTAGATGAACAGGACCCAGATCGAGCCGGTTGGGGGTGGATGAACAGGATCCCGTGGAGGGCCGGTTGAAAGGTAGCCGGTGGAGGGCTAGATGAACAGTTGCTAGTGGAGGGGTGGTTGAACAATAGCCGGTGGAGGGGTGGTGGAGGCTAGATGAACAGGAGCCAGGTGGAGGTGGGAGGAGGTCCAGGAGGGAGACACCATGGATGAACAGTCTGTTTCCTCCATTTTGCGGTATGCCAGACCCTTCCCGATGAACAGGACCCCATTTGACCGTACGTGGATGAACATAAGGCCGTTTCCTCCACTCCGCGGTACGCCAGACCCTTCCCAATGAACAGGACCCCGTTTCGACCGTACGCGGTTGAACGGAAGGCCCGTTTCCTCCGTTCTGTGGTACACCAGACCTTGTTTCGGCTGTTTCGTCCAATCCGCTTGGCTGTTGATGAACACGACGTATTCCGTTGCCTCCCAATGAACACGACGCATTCCGTTGCCTCCCCATGAACATGACGCAGTTTCTCCGTTCCGACCCAGCCGGTTGGCTTCCGATGAACAGGACGTCGTTGCTACCGTCTGTGGCCTCTCAATGTACACAAACCCTGGCCGTACGTATGTGCGAGTACACGTTCGAGACCCCTCCCGTATGTACGTACATGGTCATATTTTTTGGCATCTGTCTGTATGTACGTGTACACGGTTTTGACTGGACTGCCTGAACTGCTACCGCTCCTAACTTGACCACAGTTCATCGTGGCAGACAGACCGATCGACCGGTATGTACACAGACAACATGATGCAGTTGCATGCATGCGTCCATGGGCATGGTGCGTCCCCACTGTCAGCCTCTCCATGTACCATCATCTTCCAATGACTCTCGTTTGTTGACCACGTTGACCACACCGTGCAGAGCGCACCAAGACGATGGACGACGGTGAGGCCCCAGACTAGAATGCTCCAGAGATGGGGAAGATGCGGCAGTGGAGTCGCAGACAGAGAGGAGTGGGAAACTTGACTGGTTTGGGTGTGGGGTGGGCCTACACTCGACAAGGAATAACAGTAGGTGCGGAGGAGTGGAGGGATGGCCTGGCCGTAGTTGGGGTACCATATCACTGCGAGGCGCGCAAAATAGCACCGCTGGACGCCGGAGGCTTTAGCAGGTGGTCCCGGCAGTTATGGGGGAAGAAGACGAGAGATTGAAGAAGAATGCCGGTCGTTGGATGTAAATCGAACGCGTTGGTTAGGCTTCAACCTTTGTATTTTTATTTTTTGCGGAAGTACTTAGGCTTTGACCTACTGGCCCACATGTGAGCTAGTCCATTTAGTTTTTAGTCCATTTGGTGGGCTGGGTGAAACAATGATGTAGCATCTATGCAGCCTGTGTATATATTATGGTAGATTTAAAGCCCATTTGCATTCTTCTCGAAATCCGCAGACTTGCTGGGTGAAAATATCATGTTGGGCTGGGCGGAGAAATGCTATAAAAACATAAACACACGATTGCACGTCTATTACTACATTGGTCAGTAAAATCTTTGCAAGCTTATGTACGCAATCACTCGGAGTTAAC
Organism: Secale cereale; assembly: GCA_902687465.1. NCBI lineage: Eukaryota > Viridiplantae > Streptophyta > Magnoliopsida > Poales > Poaceae > Secale > Secale cereale. The sequence goes on from LR738715.1 coordinate 630,225,894, forward strand.
TTGCCAAGTTATATATAAACAATTATCATTATTATTTTGTAAGAACTTTCAATTTATGAAATAAAATATCATTTTAATTTGATGAGTTAATACGACGTGGGTTATTTTTTTAGGATAGACGTGGGACAGGTGAGTTGGTTCTAGGCACTGGCGGAGGCCCCCGGTGGGCAAGGTATGGCAGCTGCCATACCTTGATTTTGGGCAAAAATAAATTTATACATACGCATGTATTGTCGATTGTCTCGTTCCCTCATTCGAGTGCAGCGAGAAAAAGGCCGCTGACACACACATGCACACCGCACGCACGAGTTGGGACGGCACACACAAGCAAGCACGAGTTGGGCCTGCTGGCACACAGGAAGCGGTCGAGCTCGTCGATTCCATCGAGCGCCAACCCACACGCATGCGCAAGCAACGAACCCTAGTGCAGCGACAGCGGCTGGTTAGGTCACGATCCAGGCGGGCGACTGGCGACATGATAGGCTACGGTGGCGGCGGGCTTGGGGCTTAAACCGTTTAACGGTGGCAGCAACAAGCTCCAGCGACAACAGCAAGGTTGCCTTTGATATCCTGAAAATGCCATTGCCTGGGTCTTCTAGACGCCACTGAAAACTTCATTATCGATATATTTTAGGTTGTTTTCCTATTGAAACATGCCTACATTTTTTTTTTGTTTTTTGTTTGTAATGTGTGTTGAATCTTTCTATTTGCATCAAAGGAATTCTTTCCTTAAGACTTCGCCACACCTTAATTTTTTTTCGTCCTCCGCCTCTGGTTCTAGGGAAAAGTACTGGGAGAAAACTCAGATTACATCGAAAAAGAAAGTGGGAGAAAATTCAGATATAGGATTAATGAAAACGAAAAATAAAGGAAGTGGGAAGGTCTATAAAATGGTTGGGAGAATGGTAGGTTTAACAGAACCTTATGTTGTTTCTGCTATATATATGTAATAAAATAAGATACAAATATAAATATATATACTATTATAGAAGGGAAAACATAGGTTCAGTTTTGCATTCTTACAGAAAAATAGAACTGAGCTGTGTGTCGTCTTGAAAAAACAAACATAACTTGGGTTGCTGATGTGACAAGCTAGGCTGGGAGGCCCAAAGGCCGCTTGATACCTACTGGGCCCAAAAAATGTTGAAACATGTCGTGGGCTGCCCATGTTAAACAACAAAACCTAGGCCATGGACCTGGTGGGCCCGGGACTGTCAGCCTCTCGACGAACAGTCGTCTCCCGATTCCTCTTGTTTTGCTGACCATGTTGGGAACGACAGACAACGGCGCCGCGGCGAAAGAACCAAGGCAAAGGACGATGTCGAGACATCGGACCGAACGAACCGGAGCGGGGGAAGACGTAGGCGGAGGGGAGTACACAGGTTGACTTGTTCGGGTGCAGGGTGGGCCGATGGAGCTGCCGCCGCCGGACAATGTGTCGGAGTAGAGGGATGGCCTGGCCAACGCCATAGGCTATGATGGGTCATCGAGGCGTGCGCAATAGTGCCGCCAGGCGCTGTATAGGAAGAGGATGAAAGGTTGAACAAAATAAAGAAATACAAATGGAAAGTGGTTGGTCCCAAATGTCTGTGTACGAGACCTGCTGGGTCCACCTGAGAAGGGGAATATGTTGGGAGGAAGGATATTCAAAGCACGGCAACCGAGTGAACTTAGTTACATACATAAGCAAATAGACACACAAAAAAGCACACATGTTAGTGGGTTTTTAGAAGAAATATTTCGGAAAAAGCAGATAATTACGACACATAGGCTAATGCATGAAAAACTCAGATGAGAAAGGTTCTTAAACAGATAAATTACAACATCTAGACCTTCCTGGCATGCTTGATCATGACGCTGCGGCTGCCCGTGTACTCGTCGGTTACGAGAAGCAGACACGCCCTCATGTTGAAGATCCGCCTGTACATGTCGTAGCATGCGTATGTGTCCTTGGCCGCATAGGTTATGTACGCTAGATTCAGAGGTACCTCCCACGTGTTCAGGTCCTTGGTATCATTATATTCTTTCATGTTGGCGTAGCAGGGGTCGATGATGGTCTCGACGAGGTAAACCACGGAGCCCTTCTCCTGCCCCTTGTCGATGATCTTGTATTGCTTCTGCATGTCGACAAGCTTGTTGCACCAGATGGCCGAATCTCCGCCTTCTTACTTCTCTCCACCATAGCGAAGGTGCAGTTGGCGCTGCCAATGAAACGGCCGAATGCTCCAGAACCTCTGATAGCCCTACAGAAGTGGTAGACGAGAACCTCTCCCCACACGCAAACCTGTGTGATGACGATCTGCTGGTCCCTGTCAGGAGACGAATGGATGGGCACAAGGTCTAGTCCAGCCACCTTGTGCTTTCTCGTCCTAAAGGTACGGCTTGAACTCGATGAGGCAGAGCTTCACCTAGTCCGGATCGTTGGTGTACATCACATTCAACTTGGTGCAGCCATGGGACTGAACAGCGAACTCAAAGGTGAACTCCTTGCTGAAGTCCATATCCAACGGGCTCACCCTTCGGATCACCATTGGAGTCTCTTCAAGTGAACGAGTGGGTAGGTGGTGGCAGCAGTTCGTTTTCCAGCTCTTGGGGAACAGGATTCAACAGTAAACTGAGTGTGTACATGCGACAATAGTTACTACCCCTCCCTCGCACGTTGCACGCCAAGCAGAACATGCACCCTCGGTGCATTCAAACACCTCTACTACTTCGGAGTAAGAAACCTTTTCCGGCCACACGTCGGTTCACGAGCGGGTCTATATTGGTACTGTAATAACAACTGTTAGTGGCCACTTTACTTAAATTTAATTAGCTTTAATTAAAATTTATTCTTAAAACAAGCAATGCATTGGCTCGTTCTATCAGTGCCATGCGATCAACATGCACAAAAATTAGAATTATTATTCTCAGGACGCACACGATCAACACATTTGTCGCACTCTCACACAAATAATACTACCAAGTTTGAACTGTTTGTTATGGTTGCTATCCTCTGCAACATCATGCCGTGTTTCCCAGTTTGCAAGATTCAGAACCAACAAATAAGATTCAAGTAATAAGTACAACAAAGATGCCTACACATCTCATTGATTCCTAGCTTGCAAGATTCAGAACCAACAAATAAGATTCAAATAATAAGTACAACAAAGATGCCTACACATCTCATTGAATCCTAGCTTGCAAGATTCAGAACCAAGAAATAAGATTCAAATAATAAGTACAACAAAGATGCCTACACATCTCATTGATTCCCAGCTTGCAAGATTCAGAACTAACCCATTAGAGCCTTTTGATAAAGTGAATACCAGGATTAAATCCATATTGGCTAGCCGTGTCATACAACCCTAGAACTTGGCAAATGCTCTTGACTATCACAACATCTGTAGTTGAGTATTCCTGTTTGCACATCACATATAAGAAAGAGCATGATTACTATAAAAGTGGCACTAGTTGAAGTCAACCTGCAGCTCCACTCAATGATTCAATTCATGTGACTTTTTCTGTAGTTCACCTAAAATGAAGCAAAGATTGCATCATTCATCTAGCAAGAAGTACTTGCTCTCGTGAGATGGCAGGTTCTTCTTTAGTACTTGCACAAAATTGAGCAACATTAAGGTTGGTTGTCCTGCTCATGTAAGGTGCAACAATAATTTGCTTATCCTTTTGTGAAGTTCACTAAAATAAAGTGCCATTGTGGTGACAGTGATCTTGCAAAGGCTAATAAAATGTTGCACGAGATTACCAGCATAATTTGGCGGAGATATTGGAAACTCCAATCACCATTTTGTGCAGTTGCACCAAAATTGAGAGATGTTGCCCATGTGACATTTTAGTTGAACTGCACAAGACACTCATTCCCAAAAAAGTGTTTTGTGCAGTTCACCAAAAGGTCACAATAGCAACAAGGTGAAATGGATATCCCTATCTACATAAAAAGATAGAAAGAAAACATTTGTTGGTCAATAAAAATATACGAAACATACACGAAATGAAAAGAAGCATCTTGATTATGTTCATGGCAATCACGCAAGGACAGTAGAAGTTTTAAAACGTCAGCAATGCTTCATGTTACCGGAAGCATTACGATCAACAATGACATTCGCCAAATATGGGATTACTTTAATGGTGGCATTGCTTGTTTACCAGATACAGTAGATCAACATCAGCTAAAGAGCTAGTTTAAGGGCAAGGGACCGTGGGGTCACCTAGACACTCAGCAACGTAAAGAAGCAACTTACTTATCATACCGGGGAAAATAGTAGGAGTGCCATTTGTAACATAGTTTAATTGCATCATATGACTGGAGGCATTAGATTAACAATAACAATGGTTAGATATGTCCTTAAGGTAATAGTGTGATCGCTTCATTTTACATCCGCCCTTACATTAACAACAGCAAAAGGTTGGTATAAGGACATGCGACAGTGGACGCATCAGCACAATGTACCTACAAAGAGGCATAAAGTGGTGATGTCGTGTTTGTTCATACTCAGTGAGGGCAGTAAATCTAATCCTGGAGACCTTTTACTATGTGAGGGTAGCAAACCTAATCCTGGACATACTCTGTTGACTTGTCCACCAGCCGCCACTTTCTATCCTTTTTTCAACCAATAATAGATTTGTTCCTTATCTAGTTTGTACTGCGTTTTCCCTTTTTTTTTCCTTTTCAACCAAGAGACCGGTTGGGTATCCAGTCTCTACTACTTTCCCCATGTTATTTCCTCTTTGAATCAAGTCCTAGATTCATGCTACGACTTTCTCCCCTTTCTTCGTTGTTTGAACCAAGTCCTACATTCGACTGCATGAAGTAGCTTTACCTCTAATAATACTAAAAATTAGGTGGCTTTGGAAGAGCTGATGGAAGTAGAAAAAGACGCACATGCAGACACGTGGGGAGCTGGGGAAGAAGAGCAAGGCCGCTTTCGAAGAACTTATACATGAGTGTCGTCGAGATGTCGACAGCGGCAGGTCGGATCTGCGCACAATATGGTAGGGAGGAAGAAGGGGTCTGAGGACCTCTCGAGCCAGCGCTGTGTTGGAGAGTACGACACAGGCAGAGGATCGGGACGCGCCGACAGCAGTGGGTTTCCTCCCTCGCCGCCGATGACCGCGTGAACGATGCACCTAGTCCCCTACACACCCCGGCCGAAGGGACCCGACCAGATCTATGACCAGCGGTGAGCTGAGAGAAAACGTCCCTCCCGCTGTCTTGTTTAGATTTGGAGAGGATGAGAGAATGAAGAGAGCAACCCTAGAAAAGCAAGCGCTCAAGCTCCTGCCTATGTATATAGTGGAGTGATTATCTTTTTCTCTCCAAAACAAGCGTTTCAATTTGTGTATGTGGTATTAAAGAAAAGAAACTCTCTGTTTAACGTGACTACCTCGACGTCCCACTTTGTAATGTACTGTACTATAAAAAAACATGCACGGTGTACATTCGAAATCGCTAGCTAGAACTTAAATTGTATTTGTTTACATGTACTATACCACCTTTTTCTTTTGGTTTTTTGCTCCATGGCGCAATTCATCGATACAAAATTTTACTCCCTCCGTTCCTAAATATTTGTCTTTCTAGAGATTTCAACAAGTGACTACATACGAAGCAAAATGAGTGAATCTACACTCTAAAATATGTCTACATACATCTGTATGTTATAATCCATTTGAAATGTCTAGAAAGACAAATATTTAGAAACGGAGGGAGTAGTTGTAATTAAAAGTCGAGGGCGGGGCTTTTCCCGGGTAGTACGCGCGGCAGTTTCGCCTAACCGTTTTGACAGAGAGGGGGGCGAGGGACTATCAGATTCAACTTACTGCTCGAAAGGTAGGGCTGTGTGATTGGATGGCTCGTTACTGCTGGAAAGATGGGGTCTTGTGATATGACTACTCATAATAGTCATTATGACGTTGGGAGCAGTGCGAAACACGGTAGCCCACTGAACCAGCAGGGGATAGCCATAGAAAACAATATGGTGATATGGCCATAAGAAACAACTTATGTCCTCCTCTCGGTTCATCGCCATCTACTTTAACCATTCCTGTGTTTTCAGTATCTTGCGAATCAAAGAGGCCCTTAGACTGGTTTAGGTCCGGACATTTTTTTTTCAATATGTTATGTCAAAAATTTAATGAACATGCTCCGGTTTGTTTGAAAATAATCTGGTTTGCATGTGGTAATTCATTTATTTATTTATTCTTTTGCGGGGGCTTTGCATGTAATTTGCCAGGTCTGAAATGTAAAGTACGCCGGCATCGTTGCATATGCACCGAGTCGTGCATGCACTACGAACCAGATGCTATATGTCCCACGTGTCGACGAAAGGAAGCACGTGGAAATAGCCTAGGAGTACATATAGGAGGAAAAATAATGTACTATAAAATCGCACGCACCCAACTAGTCATGCTCTTCTCCCTCGTTTCTCTCTCTTTATTCTAACTCAGCCGACTCGCGGTGGGCGGGGTGGGGATTTGCGAAGGTACTAGTAAACCAGGACGTAGGCAGTAAACCAGGACGAAGACAGTGATACAGCATACACTCATATGTGTACTACATATAATTAACGCCACCCAATAAAAGCAAGGGATCACACATGTTATTTACAACTGGAATAAAAATGTTGTACACTAACACATTAAGGCTATGAGGCGATGCGGTGCTGCTAACATGAGGCAAGAGGAAAGATGCATCCATTCACGACCTCCTCCTCCTTGACTCAGGGCGCCGGCCCATCGAACGGTGGCTAAGTAGTAGCAGCTTTCATGGCCAGGTCCATGTGCTTCTGAACAATGATCTCCAAAGATTCGAGCCGGTCAAAGAAGGCCAACGTCGTGCTGTCCCCCTGGCCTTGTAGTGGCCTATGTAGACGATTTCCTCATAGATGTGGACGTGCAAGTCGATGGTTTCTTGCATGGCAAGGCGGCGCGCTGCAAGCGCAGCCTCGAGGTGCACATTCTTCGTCGCGACCTCCGACAGCTGCATGGATACCAGTGCTTGAAAGAGTTCATCACCATGGAGGCCAATGAGGGTGGCAGGCAACGAGGAGCCTGGACGCGCAGGCTGGAGGAGTACGACAAGGTCGTCTGCTCACTTCTTGATGGCGGTGAACTTGTGGATGGAGCGGACAATCATCTCATCGACGCGAGAGGGAAAGTTGGCGTCGACGAGGGCTATGACGCCGGCGGTCGCTGGCACCGTCTTGAAATGTTGGCGGTGCGGGGGCGCAGGCCGGCGTCTTGGATGATCTGGCATAGCCGACTGCCGCTCGCGTCCATCGACACCATGGGTGCTTGTGGTTTCTGGTCACTTGTCTTGGTCTTGGATTGGAGTGAGCTGTGTTGCGCAGAGACTAGGAGTAGATGGATTGGAGTGGTGGGGCACTTTTATATGAGAGTCCAAAGTGCGTTGCATTAACATCGTGATGGATCCATTCTGCTTCTCCTATTAATTCCCTCTGCATGCTAATTGAATGAGGATGCACCATTGACCGTTCAACGTTTCGTGAACCGCTACCCGCCCCCTCGTTGGCATTCAATGTTTCAAGCCATATCAACGTAAATGCGGGCCAAAAAGAGACTACTCCTGTATTGTGCACCGCGACCAAGGTGGATAGGAAAGTGAGAGAAATTAATATTTATTTTCTAATTAATACGATTGCATGCAATGAACTGACCGCCGCATGCGGTGCTAGGTAGTAGTAGTATGTCTCAAGGCATTAAAACAACAGAAACGAGAAAGGTGGTCGGGTTTGTTTTGGGAATATTTGATTTTCGTAGGATAACTACTCCCTCCGTTCCCAAATATTTGTCTTTCTAGAGATTTCAACAAGTGACTACATACCAAGCAAAATGAGCGAATCTACACTCTAAAATATGTCTACATACATTTGTATGTTATATTCCAGTTGAAATGTCCAGAAAGGCAAATATTTGGGAACGGAGGGAGTATAACCGTAAGATCTGCATCCGACGGTGGCACCTATTGGACGCAAACAATACTAGAAAATAATTGTCACAAAACTTCCAGACCACACCCTTCCCCTACACATAAGACTGTCATGCAAGTGTTCACAACTGCCATATTCGGGTTGCGCTTGGCTCTTCGCCTCTTCGAGAAGTCAAACAATGTTAGTACTACTTCTACAGTACCGAATCAACTGCTGCATGTCCATCGCGTGGGGGAGGGAGAGCTTCTTGTTGTAAGCAAAAGCTTCTCCTCGTTTGCGAGCCACCGCGCACATGGGCAAGGGAGAGGGCGTACTAGTAATCAAGCTTCTCCTTGTTGTATTAGTTGACGCGACACATCATAGCACGATTTTCTCAAAAACCTGTGTTTACGAATGCATGCATGCCTTGAGTTTCCTGTTGATCCTTGCATCTATTGATATAATGCACCTTGAAGTATGAACATGTGATGATAAACATGTCACGATGGAGAGAACCTCCAGTGTTTGTAGGCAGCGCTACCTCTAACACCGCCCGCATATGCCTATAAACTGGTCTAAAAGACCCATATATTGTATACTAAAATTTGCAGAAGCCTCTAACATTTAACCCACCACAAGTTAAAAGATATATTCATCTCTTTACCAGATCAGTGTACAAACTTCAATCAACAGGATGACAGGTAGGGCCAGAAGATTATTTCAATCGAAAAACTGCTTGTAGACGGCCTAGCAAGGAGGCGACTCCAACGATTTTAAGCTTAGAGGCATCTAGTCTGCAGTGTATGGCATCAGGCTTAGACCTTACACAATTAAGCGTCTACCTTGTACAAATAAGCACCGGTGCCTATTTCCGCAAGAATATAGTTTATTTGTTATAGCCAACAGACTCAGCTCTATTGTACTTGCTCTAAGTCACCTTATGAAAACCAAATAATCCCAAAAAACATAGGCACGGTGCATTAACTCTCACCTCGCTTATTGTTTTTTGACATGAATAAATCAATTAACCAATAAGAGATGTGGGATGTGTGTGCTTTCAATGACTTGAGACTACCAAACACGACATGCACTGGTCAGTTCATTGCATGCAATGCTATTAATTAGCAAATAAACATTAGGTTCTCTCGTTTCCACCTCCTCCTTGGTTGCGATGCACAACCTAAGACGACTTATTCATGTGGACAGAGGGAGTAACTTCATACTACCCCTCCTACACATGAAACTGCCACACAAGCATTCGAGTTGCTCTTGGCTCTTCGCCTCTTTGGGAAGTCGAACAGTGATAGTACTACTACAGTATGCTTCTGACCATCTGACACCGAATGAACTGCTGCATGTCCACCGCACGCGGGAGGGAGAGCGTGTACCAAAAGTTTCTCCTCGTCTTGCGAGCCACCACCCTCATGGGCAAGGGAGAGGGCGATGGCATTGTAATCAAGCTTCTCCTTGTTATACGAGTTCACGTGACACATCAAAGTAGTGCACTCGATATATTTCAAAAAATTGTGTTTACCAATGCATTAAATACAATGCATGCATGCATGCCGTGTGTTTCCTTTTCGATCCTTTCATGTGTTGATTTAATGCACCTTGAAGTAGTATGAATATGTGATGGTAAAACTTTCTATGCCCCAGCTCTAAAGCGAGAGATGGTGGTGCACGAGGAGGGCGAGATCATGACGACGGAACAGGAACGGACGATGGATGTCTATATGGACCTCACCTTGCTCCACTACCCCTTGTGCCTCCGCCCCTTGAAGCCTCCAGTTTATGAGGTTCGAATAAATCTCATTCATTCGGCGGATCGAGCAATGTGCGGGTTTCTTAATTGATGTGATTTTTGATTGATTTGTGCAGTGCAAGGGAGGGCACCTGGCATGCGCGGACTGCCGCGGCGAGCGCCCCAGGAATCAGCGTGTCGGATTCAGGGCTCCGCAAAACCCGTTGAGTTCGAACACAGGGGCGTGAACGAAGATCTCTCCCACTCACGTCTACCTAGCGCCTCACTCTCGTCTTGGTGGAAAGATTCAAGCAAACAACGAACAAACACACAAGAGTTTATCCAGGTTCGAGCCACCGTGTGGTGTAAGACCCTACTTCCTGCTTTGGTGGATTGGCTCCGAGCGAGCTAGAATATGAACTGGTACAAGGGTTCCTGAACTTAGGAGGCGAGCTCAGGAGGGTCAAGAAGCTAGTGTTCTTGCTCCTTGTGCGGTGGTCAAGTATGTGAGTCGATGATCCTCCCCCTTGCAGTGGAGGTTCTAGCTACTTATATAGGCCGCCATGGTCCTCTTCCCCCGAAATGTTTAGGCGGGAAGGGATTCCACAACGGCCATTTTTGAGCGGGAACACAAGGACGTTCCTACCCTGACAAAAGCAGTCTTTGCCTGCAAAAGGATCAGGCGGTGACACGGTGGTGGGCTCGACGGTGACATCCTCCTTATCGTCCTTGCGGTCTTCGGTCTTGTTGCACCAAAGAGGAAACCTTTGCCCCGCTCCTTGGGAACCAACGGCTGCGCTGTCTCCTTTAAACGGAAATGGCAACTATGCCGCCGGCGGACGCTGGCACCCGCTGGCGTGGTGCATCACTGCTGACATCACTGCCTCCTCCTGAGGTAGGCTTGGCCTTGGATTCTCCGCCCCTCCGGAACGCCTTGCCGAGGCCGCTCCAGAGGGGGGTCTTGGCGTCGTTCTCCTCGCGAGGCCTGGCCCCTCACGAGGGTCTTGAGGAGTTGGTCCATCAGCTGGGCCATACCAGGCCGCTTGAAGGAGCGCGTCGCGGCCCGCAGATAGGCAAGTCTAGGTACCCTGGTTCCCAGGTAGTCGAAAGTAGCCCCCGGGCCCAAGGCGTGCACGGAGTTGGCTTCAGGGCGAAGCCTTAGTCGAGGACAAAGCGCCGCGGGCCCCAAAAAGGCTGCAGGCTAGGCTGGCGCGTGATGGTTGGATGGGACGCGAGTGACCCCGCTCCCCATGCCATCTCGATAACCGTGTGTCTTGACAAAAGGGGCCTTCTCCGCCGGGGGAGTTATCGCCCTCCTTCCTTCCTGCTTGGATTTCTTCCTTTTGCGCCTCTTGCTTCTCCGCACCCTTCGGCCCTCCTTGACCATGGCGAAGAAGAACAAGGGCACCGCATCGGTGTCTGGATCTGCTTCCTCTCTTGATGCGGCGCTCGAGGAGTCCTCCATCATCAGGGAGGAGGACTACTCAGAGGTCCAGCCGTTCCCGTCGAGCTCCCGCAATGAGCACGGCCAGACGCAGATCTGGGCTGGATCCACCATGGTGTGGACCTTGCCAAAGTCAAGCTACCCCTTCTTCCTCCACATCATCTTCGTGGGGATCGTGCCCCCTTTCTCCGAGTTCTTCTCCGCCATCCTGGAACATTACCAGGTGCATGCTCTCCATATCCAACCTCGTTCCATCTTCGTCTTGTTGCTCTTCGCCTTCTACTGTGAGGCGTTCGTTGGGGTGAAGTCGACGGTCGCCCTCATCTGCCACTTCTTCTCCATGCGTCAATACGACGATGGCCCGTACTTGGGCTGCGTTTCCTTTGTCTTCCAGCGCTAGGGCTGTCACCTGATGATGGCCGGGAAGAAGATAGATTCCCACCAGAAGAGGTGGGTCTATCTGGACGCCCAGGCACCCATCCTCTTTTGGCGCTGCCTATTGCCCGTCCCGAGAAATTTGACTGTTGGCGCCACGCGAAGCTTACCGGCCCTCTTGCCGGGCCGGTCTTGGCAAAGATTGAGGCCGACCTAAGCTCAAGGCTCGAAGGAGGCAAGATCGTGAAGGAGTTCTTGATGCAGCATATGGCTCCGCTGCAGGCTCACTCTCGCCCCATGTGGGAGCTGATGGGTGACGACGACAGGCTCCGGCTGCACCCAGGGATGCTGGCCGAAGACGATCGGGACTTCACCTCGAGGGCCCTCCTGGGGATGGTTCCGGAGGATCTTGCTGGGGCCTACCTGCCGATGTACAGACGGCCTGACAAGGCCGAGTTGCTGAAGGCCATGCCGGACCTTGGTGCGCCCGTGGGCGCTCCGCCCACGTTCGGCGTGTCTTCCGGTGATGACGACGAGAGCGATGAGGGAGGCTCGGAGGACACCCTGGACGACGATGGGGACTCCTTCGAAGCGCTCACCGGGGCAATAACGCCAGGCGCAGGTGCCGCCGGACGATCCCAGGCGACCACTCCACGTCGGTCTGGACGCACTGCGTTTGGGGGAAGCAAGGTGGCAACTCCACCGAAGAGCACCATGCCAGCGAACTTGGCGACCGCGGCCGCGCCCAGGACCATGGTCTCGCGCCTTGCCCAGGCCCGGGCTGTTGGCACGCCCGGCACGCCAGGGGCTGCTGTTGACCTGTTGGTGAAGAGAAGGGCGCGCCTCGCCTCCGACGAGTAAGTGTGCAATTTCTCACTCATTCTTATTTGTCGTGCCCCTAATGCGCTCTTCCTTGGTGCAGCAGCCTAGGGTGTGATGAAGAGGGCGAAGGGGGAGGTCATGCCGCGGTGCCCTGCTCCTTCGGCTGCTGGTGCAACCTCGGGGAAGGATGCCGCGGCGCTGGGTGCCCCGGTTGGCCGGGCCACCGTGCGCGCGGTGACGGTGCCACCCGAAGATGTCCCTGTCTCCGGCGAGGTTGCGGAGTTGGCTTCTGCTCCGGCTGCTCTGGCTAGGGAGGCCGGAGCCCCCGAGCCCCTGGTCGAGCAGGCAGTCTTGTCGGTGCCCGTGCGTTAGCCGGTGCAGCCTGGTCCTGAGGCTTTGGGTGCTGCCTCTGCCGCGCTGGGTCGTCTTCGCGCTGATCTGCAAAACAATGATGACCACTTGACAGAAGGGTGCCTGGGGCTGATCCACGGGTGGCTCCTGGCAGACGAGTCTGCACGGGCCTCCTGGGATCAGGCCTTGGCGACTGCTGCCAAGAGGCGAGAGGAAGCCGCGCCGGCCACGCTAGCTCGTGATGCCGCATGAGCTGACGCCGCGTCCTTCAAGAAGTGCTTCCTCAAGGCGGAGAGCGAGCTGGGGGCCCTCCGCGAGGAAGACACTAGGCACGCCCTGGAGCTCAAAGGGTTGGAGAAGGAGCTCGAGGCGCAGAAGACCGCGACATCCAGGCTGCAACAGGAGCAGCTTGCCGACCGCGCCGCCATGGAGAAGCTGAAGGTTGAAGTCGAGCAGGCTAGGGCAGCCCAAGACGCTCGCGTCCAGGAGGAAGCTCTTGCGGCCTCGGCGGCGGTGAGTCCCGAGGACCTTGCCACCTTTGACCTTGAGGCCCGCAAGGCGCTGCATGCCGCCTACGGGGAAGGGTTCAAGGAGCCATTGGTCGCCCCGGAGGAAGGTCTCGCTGGGCTCCTTGCTGCGCTCGTGGAGTCCCTGCGTGGTGTTACGGCCGCGATTGGCCAGTTAGCTGACGCTGAAGGCCATACACTGCTTACCTTGGTCCTGACACAGGTGTGGGGCCACCTAAGCCTTCGCGACCCCACCCTTGACCTGGCCTCGCTGTCCGAGCCCGTGACCGCAGTCATGGAGAACTCGGCTGTCGGGGCCCTGAGGGTGAAGGTCACATCGCTGGTGGAGGCGTTCCTCCAGGCTACTGCTACTGCGGCCGAAGGAGAGACGACCGGTACTGCTGCGCCCGGCGATGCTTGATCCATCCTGTTTAGTGAGAGAAGTGCGAGTGCCTCGGGGAGGCGTAAGAACTTGGTTGAATTTGAAAAAACTTGACGTTATTTTAATAGCTAGATGATTCCATGCTTGCTTCCTTTCATGTTTGCTTTAGGTGCTCTGCGTCGGCAGGGCCCAACTCCGCGCATACCTCAACCGCCGCTGAGCCCTCTGGATGACCGGGGTTACTGTAGTAACTAGACTCGTTGATGAGCCCTCCAGACACCAGGGTTACCATAGTAGCTAGACTCAAGGGATGAGGGGCTGCGTGGCCAGTGAGGCCCTTGGGTCGCGATGCCCAAGGGTCCCCCTTGACGTTCAAGCGATCCCGTTTTCGTTCTGCATCGACAGGGCCCAACACCACACATACCTCGATCGCCATTGAGCCCTCCGGAGGACCGGGGTTATCGTCATAACTAGGCTCAAGGGATGAGGGGCCACGTGGCCAGTTAGGCCCCTGGGTCATGATGCCCAGGGGTCCCCCTTGACGTACGAACGTCTCTTCATGAAGGAGAACTAGCACCATACCTTGCCCACGAGCCTTTGCCTGGGATGGGGGAACGAGAAGGCCAGGTGTCTGGGCACCTGGTAGGGTGGCGTCTGCCAGGCGTGACCTGAGCATAGCCCCCGTGCCTATCCCCCTCGCGACACCCATCCAAGGAGAAGCTGTGAGCGTCGTGAGCTGAAAAGCTCCCTGAGGTTGGTGCGACCACCAGGGACCACCCTCAGTTGTTTATAACTAGAGCGGAGCATAGAGCTACCACACTTGCGCGGAGTGTGGGCATAACCGCGCCTCGGTCGTATCGGCCTGCGCGGAGCTGGTGCTTCCACTGGTTCGTGGGCATAACCGCTCCTCGGTTGGATCTGCCAGCGCGGAGCTTGGTACTTCCACTGGACCATGGGAGGGAGCCTCCCACCGGGAGAGACTCCGGGGCGTGTACAACCCCGTCCTGACACGTGGCTGGCACGGTAGGGCAGCCAAGGTGTATATGGGCCCTCCTCAGGACGAGCTGAACGACTCTGAGGAAGTTCTCGTGAGCTTACGCATCACTCACGAGACCCTACCCTGAGGCGGGTTGTGCCTGAGTCTTCTTCTGCAAAATGTGAAAAGAGAGATGTTGTGTCGACCTGCGCCGAGTGCATCTCTAGGGGATATTGCATGAGAAGGCCGCAGCACCAGCGACCCCAGGAGGTGACGTCACGGGGTTAACCCGTGAGACAGAGCTCAGCCACTGGATTTGTCGACGCTGTAGAGACGGACCCGAGCACAGACGTCGTGCCCAGTCTTCTCATGCCACGATCCAAAGGAAAAACAGCTGGCGCGCGGTTCCCGCATGAGCGAGGTACCTGCCACGAGCCCCTACTTACCCATCCACGATTAGCCCATGCGAGAACAAGGCACCAAGGACCATGGTAGGTGCCGTCACGAAAATGGCTCGCTAGGCAGAGCTCAGCCCTTGGGTTTATTGACGCTGTAGGGACGGACCCGAGCACAGACGTCGTGCCAGTCCTTAATCATGGGGTGGTCGCGAGTGGGCTCAAAGGGCTCATGACCTTAGTGGCTTTGAGGACGCCAAGCATATAGATAATGCAAATGGAAAGAAATATCTGGCCTTGATCATGCAAAAAGGGAGACATCCGCGGGGGAACAGCCCCCAGCGGCCCGAGGATAATGTAGCCCGAGAGGCGCCCTCGTTTGGATACCTGAAGTGTCACCTGATACTTGCCGAAGGAGAGTTGGGGTAGCTGAAGACGCGAGCTGTGCGGCTCGCTCCCGAGGATCGTCGGGCTCCTGAGGCCCATGGGCTCCTGAGGCTCTCAGTTGTCGCGCGGGTCCGGCTCCCGCTCCGTCCGGACCGCCTGCCACTGAGCCTCTTGAGATCCCAAGGCGTGCTGCGCGAGATGCTGGAACGTGGCAGCTGTGTTGCGGAAGCCGAAGAGCGTGCATACGTAGCTGCACGGGAGGGCCCTCCTCCGGCCGACCGCCGTCGGCCAGAAGGGCTCCTGAGAAGCGGCTCGGTTGAGACCCGCGATGTCGACGCAAACGCGGAAGTAGTCGCTTGGGCTGCGAGTAGGTGGACTTGGGATTGTGCGGTTACGCCCACCGCGAATGAGGCTTGCGTACTGAAGTTCCTCCGTAACTTGGTCGATGAAGTCCTGAGCCCCCAGCGCTGGACGGCTCGTGCTGGGCTCACAAAAACGGGCATTAAGGTACGCTTGCAAGTGGTGCTCGAACACCTCCCTAGGGGCACGGGTCAGCTCAGGGACACTCCAGAGGAGAGCTCTCGAGCCCATCACGAGAGGGGCATCGAGCGCGCCTCCCTATGCGAGGGCGGAAGGTGCCTCGTCAGCAGGCGCGAGTCCTGGGGCCAGGTCGTCGGGAGCCCCCGTGTCCTGAGGTCCATCGACGGGTAGGTTCTTCTTCTTCTTGGGGGCGGTCTGCAGGGCGAGGATAGCTTCATCCTCATCGGGGTGTTCAACCGCCGCGGTCTGGTAGGCACGCTCCAGGGAACGCACCGCTTCCTTTTCGTCGCAGGCGATCGTGATGACTCCGCCGCTCCCGGGCATCTAGAGGACGTTGTAGCCATGACGGGCCGCCTCCATGAACTTGGCAAGGGCAGGATACCCCAGGATGACGTTGTACGAGAGGTGGATGTTGGCGACGTCGAAGTCGATGAGCTCGGTGTGGTAGTTGTCGCGGTCGCCAAAGGTGACGGGGAGGCGGACTTGCCCCATCGGGAGCATGGAGCCATCCGTGACTCCGTAGGATGGCTTGGTGGGGTGGAGCTGATCATAGGGAACCTGGAGTGTCTCGAAGGTCTGGACGGAGAGGACGTTGAGCCCTGCTGTCAGGCCCAAGATGCGATTCTATCCCAATCACGTGACACTTACGTGATTGGGGCACAACCGCATTTCGGGCGCTTAGCAAGATGGATATCATTACATCGTACCATTACATACATACATGGGGGATACAACAATACATACAAGTCACATGAATACAACAACATCAATACAAGGTATCCGACTACGGATACAAACATGAAAGCAAAGCGACATCCATCTGCTATCCCAGGCTGCCGACCCGGAACCTAACCCAAGACTGAAGAAGAAGAACTCCAACAAAACGATCATCGCTCTCACGTCAAGACATCAGAAACCTGCACCTGCAACTGTTGTTGTAGTATCTGTGAGCCACAAGGACTCAGCAATCCCATAACCATGGGTAACAAGACTAGCAAAGCTTAATAGGTAGGAAGAGGTAAAGTGGTGAGGTTGCAGCAGCGGCTAAGCAAAATATATGGTGGCTAACTTACCAGTACAAGAATAAGATGAGCATCTACGCAAACGGTCGCAAACTAGTAGTGATCGCTAAAGATCCTGAACTACCTACGAGTCAAACATAACCCCACCGTGTTCTCTTCTCAAAGTGAAGAGAGACAGTCACGGTTACTCACACAGTTTTGTGTTTTACTTCGGATCCTCTGTCAAGTTTTCTACAACCGGACATTAACAAATTCCAATCTGCCACATAACCGCGGGCACGGCTTTCAAAAGATCATAACCCTGCAGGGGTGTACCAACTTAGCCCATCACAAGCTCTCACGATCAGCTGAAGTAATAATAATTATTACCCCTTATCTTAGGGAAATCCGTTCAGACTCGGCATCCCGGTGCACAAGACATTTCGACAATGGTAAAAAAAGTCCAGCAAGACCCCCCGGCGTGCCGACACCCTGATTGTAGCCGCGTGTATCTCGTCTCAGGCCACAACCGGATAGGTGAGCCTACGGGAGCCAATCCTCAAGTTTCCCCGTGGTGGCCCCACAGTCCCCACATTTGGGACCAACACCATCAGCACTGGCCCCCCTGCTATGTAGAAAGAATCCGCGGGTAGCGCTAACTCCCTATGCAATTTAATTAATTAATTAAGTTGTTATTATGAGCAAATTAAAACCAATGTTGGGCCTTGCTGGAGGAGTTTTATTCAAAGACGAAGTGTCAAGGGGTCCCCATATACCCAATCGTGTAAGGAACGCAAAATCAAGGGACATAATGCCGGTTTATCGGCTCCTAAGGTGGCATGAGTGGAACAAAACACCGAGCAAAAGGCCAAGCCTTCCACCCATGTCCTGTATATAGGCGTGTTAATAATAATAATAGATATTGTGATATTCCAACAACAAGTTCCAACATGGAACGATCTTCATCTTCACCTACAACTAACAACGCTATAAGAGGGGCTGAGCAAGCGGGTAACATAGCCAAACTATGGTTTTCCTAGGAAGATTTCAACGGTCAGAGGTTTCATGGCAACAAGGAGAGGCTGACATAAATGATGGGTAGCGCGACATGTAACCATAGCATCGAAAACACTAAGCATGGCAATGATAGTAAAGGTATCCAAGGTGATGGTCATCTTGCCTGAGATCCCGCAAGGAAGAAGAACGTATCCATGAAGAAGACAAAGAAGAAGCCTTGAAGACGAACCACGAGTAGACGAACGAATCCTCACGATCGCAACGGAACAAGCACTAACGAGAAGAAGCAAGCAATACGGTAAACACACAACACAAGAACATGACAATATGCTCAACCAAGTATGATGCAAGACAAGTCTATATATGATGCAGGACATGTCTATATAGGATGCAAAACAAGTCTATACAGGAAGCAAAACATGGCAAGGTAGGAAGCACAGAAAAACAACACAAGAACATGACAATATGCTAAAGCAAGTAGGATGCAAGACAAGTATATATATGATGCAATACATGGCAAGGTAGGAAGCACAAAAAAACAACACAAGTCAACTAGTTTAAATGAGGCCGGAAACTACATATAACAAATCTGGTAAGTCCTCCATAGTTTGAAATTAGTCCAGATCTGAACAAACCTTAAGTTAAAGTTGTTAAACAGCAGGTTAACATGCATGATGATGTTCTACACGAAATTCTAGTCAAGTTTCATATAAAGTTTGGTTAATTCGGAGCTACGGCCTAGAAGATATGAGCAAAACAAGACAAACAAGTCAACGGTGCAAGATGCACCCAAACATCAAGCAAACACACTCCAAACATGAAAATAACACAAGTTTCATATAGGGCACGCTCAAAACGGAGCAGCGGGCTAAAAGATACACATGAAACAACATATAACAACAAGCTGAATTTAACAGCCACATAGCAACTTTGGAGCAAGATATATATATGCTACAACACTCAAACATGGTAACAAGAAGCATGGACATGAAGTAGACATGATACTTAACAAGTAGGAGCTTAGAACACACACAAAAGCTTACTGGAATACATTTAAACAAGCATGGCAAGTTGCAATAAAATTATCCAGACTTAGCCAAAATATGGGAAGGCAAAAACATCATCACGATGCTGCCTTCGGAGGCACAAAACAACAAGCATATCAACTCTAATAAGAACATAAAAAGCATGGACATGTAGTAGACATATCCTACAGCAAACAACTCCATTGGAGCAACTCCATAGGAGGCATGGATCAATAGCAACAAGCTACGCCAAATTGAACATGCTGATAAAAACCTAACAGTTATATTTTATAGCAACTTGAAAGCAAGAAATAAATAAGCTACAATAGGTCATATGAGCAAGTGAGGACATGGATGGATAGACAACAACATGTACAACAAGGAATGATCAAAGGCCACCCCAAAACTAACATGGATTTGCCTAGGGCATCAAGCAAACATAGCATCAGGATAAGACAGATTCCAGACTTGGCAGAATTTTCACGAAGTATAAAACAGTTATGTTGGCATGGCATGTTTACAAGCATGTTTAAGTTAACACAAGGCATATCATGGAAAGTTAAATGCAGCACCGCAAAGACCATATTATGGTGCTTCTAAAACAACTAAACATGTGGCATGAGCACAAACACATCAATAGCAATGAGCAATTGAAATCAGCTTCTCATAACAAGTTTCAGCACTTATCAGTCAAATGCACTTTTGCAACAGAGATTAACATGGCAATATGGACTCAAACAAGCATGCTACATCAACCATCATGTAGTACACTTTACAATGAACATTTTGACATATCATATGCATCATTTGGATAAACATGCACCAAGTTATCACATCTCAAACATGGCAACAAAATAACAAGTAGCAGCAGTTTATATCAAGTAGCACTCTTGCAACAGAGATTAGAGCATCTAGATGAACTCAAATGAGCATGGCACAATGGAACAAAGTGTAGAGCATATCACCACGATCATTTTGACATATCATTCACCCAATTTGGACATACACCCAATTATTTACAAGCTCACAAAGATGCAACAAAATGCTGACAGAAAAAGACTTAGTGGAAAAAAGGCAACCTCGGGAAAATGGACATGTCCGAAGTGGGGCAGACACTTCCGACGGACTGGGCCCACGGGCAGAGAGAGGGGCGGACACGTCTGGCTCCAAACGGACGTGTCCGTCGGCAGCGATGGCGCAGGGCCCACCGGTCAGCTGCACCGGCAGTCAACGCGGGTCGGCCGAGGCGATGGATCGGGTCGGGCAATGGAGGAGCTCAGGGCCGGCCGATCCGGCGAAGGGAAGCGGCGGCGGTGTAGCACTCCGGGCGGCGGAGTGCCCCTCCGGCCGGATCTCACCGGATCCGGCCCGGAGCGGTCGTGGGACGGGGAGGAGAAGCGCAAGGGAGGCGGATCCCGGCCGGCGCACTGCTGCAGGTGGGCGGCGGCGGAGGGCATTCTGCAGCCGGCGACGAGGCGGGCTCGGGGAGGAGATCGGTGGCAAGTGGGGCAGCGAGTTCACCGGAGTAGCACGGCGGCGGGGACGCGATGCTGGGGACGAGCGAGGCCTGCGCGTGGGGCGGCTCGGGCGGCTCGGGGCCCAGACCGGCCCGGGGGCGGGCCTCGCGCGGCGGCTGACGCGGGGAGGCCAAGGGAGGCTGACGGGCGGGCCCTCCCTTACTGAGGTGGCAGCTGCGGCGAATGGACTGCTACCAAGTGGCAGAGGCGGGTTTGGCCGGCACTGAAATGGAGGGAAGGAGGCTATGCGCGCGGATCCCGAGGCAGAGGTGGGAGGAGGCGGCTGCTAGAGGTAGGGGACGGGTAGGTTTAGGTTAGACTAGGTTTAGGCCAAAATTGGCAGGTGGGGGGGGGGTCTTTATATAGCAAAATGCTAGGGTTTGGGGGGTTTGGAGGGGTTTTAGAGCCCTCCGATTGCGATCCGACGGATCCGATCGCGAGGGGAGTTTAGGTTGGGCCTAGAGGAGGTAGTGGACTGTGTAGGAGGGGTTGTGGGGAGAGTAGAGAAGAGGCCCGCGGAAGTTTTCGGAGACCGAAAACGTCCGACGTTTAAACCGACGACTAGTGCCGCTATATATATCCGCTGGGCTATCAAACGACCTCCGAATGCGATGAAATTTGACAGGCGGTCTACCTATGCTATAATAAGACCACACGCCAAGTTTCATCCCATTCCGAGAATATTTTTCGGCCACTTATAAAATAAATATTCGGAGGCACCGCGGGCGCGTGCAAGTGTGTGTGGGCTCAGAACGGAAAACTGAAAGGACGAGGGAACTCGGACGGATGCAAGCTTTGAAAACATGCTAATGCAACACACATGATGACATGGCAAGGATGCACACGCAAACAGATGACAAGGCAACGTCTAAGAATAACCGACTGACACCTGGCGCACCGGTCTCGGGTGTCACAACACTCCCCTACTAACAAGAGATCTCGTCCCGAGATCTTAGGAACGAGACGGAAGGGAAAGGAAGAACAAAGTACTTCGAGGACAAAAGAGTGAAACCAAAGAATATTGAGAGGTTGAGCCACTTGAAAGGACGAGTAGAACGAAGATGAATGAGGCTGTAAAGTCTTCGTTAAACAAGAGGAGCTAGTAATACGACGAGAATCGAGGAGGTTGAAAGGCACGAACCGCGAGCTGAAGCAACGAGAATGAATTCAAAACCACTCCGGTTAATAAGAGAAAGAAAGGAGTTCGAACGTAGTAATTCGGGCAGCACTCCGGCTCAAACTGAAAGAAAAGAACAAGAAGTTGACAAGATGAACAACACAATGCCTCCGGAAGAAATAAAGAATGGAATGAGAAAAGGCAGAAGAACAACATCTTCTAGCACGAAGGAATTTGAAAGCATCCTTGCGAAGACAGAATGAACGGAGTTGTTGAGAAATCAACAACAAAAGAATAAGCTTGATGTGGACTTATTTAAACATCTCGAAACTTGAGGTGAATAATGCCGCAATAAAAGATTGAATAGATGAGATGAAGGAAGAAATGCAAAACTCCACTTCAAAGAATACGGAGAATTAATTGCACCCGAGAGGCAAAAGAATAAGAATGCTTGAGCTGCTCCAGAATAATTAACTGAACGTTTGAAGAATGAATTTATTCGCGATGAATCACCAAGAAGAACTCCGGTAACGAAAGAATGATGATATATAGCAGTGAAGGATTCAAGAATAAGAATAAGCCTTGCGATGATTATTCGGGGTTCCGACGAGATAACCGAGAAGTCTTTGAACTCCGGGGAAGAAAAGATTAAAGCACTTGGAACTAGAATTTATTCATCAAGAATAAACTCCGAAGGAAGGAATAAATCAATTTCACAAAGAAAAATAAGAATTATGTAATGCTTATCCTCCACCAGTTAAATTGATGAACAATGGATTTTGCACACCACTTATTCACGTTGAAATGATTAAAGAGAGATATATCGCTAACCTGCGAAAATCTTCATGAACCACCGGTAGGTTTGGAAAAACAAATGAATCGATTGATATGATAACACCGGAAAAGAATTCTTGAGCGAACCGCCGTAAAAAAATAAGGCCGAGTGAAGATAAGAACAAACCACCGGGAAGAATTAAAATCGAGTGAAGAACGAGAATGACCACCGTAAGGAACGAAATTGAACGATGCAAGAGGACAAGCCATCGTGAAGAATTGAAATTGAGTGAACACAAGAGAATGAATCTCTGGGAAGAATAAAGCACTTGAGGACAATTTGAATGACGAGAACGAAGAGATTATGAACTGATTAAAGAACACTTGAACAAGCACCGGAAGAATGTGAGACGAACGAAGAGGTATCAATGAAGAATATTTGTAGGACAAAGTTGAAAACTGAGAACGAAGAAATCTTCTGAAATGATGGCCTTCGGAGGAACACAATGAAAAGAATTCCTGAAATACTCCGGAAGAATGAAAAGAAGAAAGGTTTAACCAATGCTGAAAAGAATTAAAAGCGGTCTTGAAGAAGGCATATGACTGATGGAATCCATACTTACTTCACGATTGAAAAGAATTTCAGAACACTCCGGGAAAATTAGAAGAGTCAGGTAAGATCCTGGGAAAAGACCTGTGGGTTATGACCCACCGAAGAGAAAACACCGTTGGAAAAGATTGAAAAGGAGTTAATGCACCGGAACGATTAAAAGACTCGAATGAGGTGACAACCTCGAATTAATTGGACACAAATGAATCTCATGAGATGTCATCGGAACTCCGGAATAATTAAACGGTGAGAGGCAGACGAGTAAGGGGAACAACATTTGAGCCGATGAATGGATAAGAACAACACCGAGATATTGGAATTGAGTCCACCGGAAAAGAAGAGGAGATGCAGAATATCAAAAGAGAGGAGAATTCATCGGAGAATAAAGGAGATAAACGATGACGAACTAGACGAGACTTCACCAGTTAGAATAACTGAGGAAAGAAAGCAAAGGATCACACGAGTAGGATGGATACTCGATTAAGGACTCCGGCTCCGAGAAGAAAAAGGGTGGGCGGGTGGGAAAAAGAAAGAACACAACGGACGGGAAAACAACATCGGTTGAAAGAACTGAGGTTGCACTTGCAAAGAAGAAGAGGGTTGAATCCACTTGACGATAGATGCACCAGATGAAAGAACAGACGACGCAACGAACGAAAACTAACCGCGTGATCCTAAAAAAATTTGAAGGGGAAGAGGAGTAATCCAAAACACCTACATCAAGATTCCTCACCAGAGCAACGAAGGGGCTGAGGAGTAAAAAGAATTCCTACTCTCCGATATAACTAGACTCCGAAAAAGTTTTCTGCTAGACTCAACAACGGCCATTCTACGATCAATCAAGGGGGCTCCTTTGGTCGGTCGAGGCTCTGATACCAACTTGTCAGGCCCAAGATGCGATTCTATCCCGATCACGTGACACTTACGTGATTGGGGCACAACCGCATTTCGGGCGCTTAGCAAGATGGATATCATTACATCGTACCATTACATACATACATGGGGGATACAACAATACATACAAGTCACATGAATACAACAACATCAATACAAGGTATCCGACTATGGATACAAACATGAAAGCAAAACGACATCCATCTGCTATCCCAGGCTACCGACCCGGAACCTAACCCAAGACTGAAGAAGAAGAACTCCAACAAAACGATCATCGCTCTCACGTCAAGACATCGGAAACCTTCACCTGCAACTGTTGTTGTAGTATCTGTGAGCCACGAGGACTCAGCAATCCCATAACCATGGGTAACACGACTAGCAAAGCTTAATAGGTAGGAAGAGGTAAAGTGGTGAGGTTGCAGCAGCGGCTAAGCAAAATATATGGTGGCTAACTTACGAGTACAAGAATAAGATGAGCATCTGCGCAAACGGTCGCAAACTAGTAGTGATCGCTAAAGATCCTGAACTACCTACGAGTCAAACATAACCCCACTGTGATCTCTTCTCAAAGTGAAAAGAGACAGACAGGGTTACTCACATAGTTGTGTGTTTTACTTCGGATCCTCTGTCAAGTTTTCTACAACTGGACATTAACAAATTCCAATCTGCCACATAACCGTGGGCACGGCTTTCGAAAGATCATAAACCTGCAGGGGTGTCCCAACTTAGCCCATCACAAGCTCTCACGATCAGCTGAAGTAATAATAATTATTACTCCTTATCTTAGGGAAATCCGATCAGACTCGGCATCCCGGTGCACAAGACATTTCAACAATGGTAAAACAAGTCCAGCAAGACCTCCCGGCGTGCCGACACCCTGATAGTAGCCGCGCGTATCTCGTCTTAGGCCACAACCGGATAGGTGAGCCTACGTGAGCCAATCCTCGAGTTTCCCCATGGTGGCCCCGCAGTCCCCCCATTTGGGACCAACACCATCAGCACTGGCCCCCTGCTATGTAGAAAGAATCCACGGGTAGCGCTAACTCCCTATGCAATTTAATTAATTAATTAATTTGTTATTATGAGCAAATTAAAACCAATGTTGGGCCTTTCTAGAGGAGTTTTATTCAAAGACGAAGTGTCAAGGGGTCCCCATATACCCAACCGTGTAAGGAACGCAAAATCAAGGAACATAATGCCGGTTTATCAGCTCCTAAGGTGGCATGAGTGGAACAAAACACCGAGCAAAAGGCCAAGCCTTCCACCCATGCCCAGTATATAGGTGTGTTAATAATAATAATAGATATTATGATATTCCAACAACAAGTTCCAACATGGAACGATCTTCATCTTCACCTGCAACTAACAACACTATAAGAGGGGCTGAGCAAGCGGGTAACATAGCCAAGCAATGGTTTTGCTAGGAAGGTTTCAACGGTTAGAGGTTTCATGGCAACAAGGAGAGGCTGACATAAATGATGGGTAGCGCGACATGTAACGATAGCATTGAAAACACTAAGCATGGCAATGATAGTAAAGGTATCCAAGGTGATGGTCATCTTGCCTGAGATCCCGCAAGTAAGAAGAATGGATCCATGAAGAAGACGAAGAACAAGCCTTGAAGACGAACCACGAGTAGACGAACGAATCCTCACGATCGCAATGGAACAAGCACTAACGATAAGAAGCAAGCAATACGGTAAACACACAACACAAGAACATGACAATATGCTCAACCAAGTATGATGCAAGACAAGTCTATATATGATGCAGGACAAGTCTATATAGGATGCAAAACAAGTCTATACAGGAAGCAAAACATGGAAAGATAGGAAGCACAGAAAAACAACACAAGAACATGACAATATGCTCAAGAAAGTAGGATTCAAGACAAGTCTATTTATGATGCAATACATGGCAAGGTAGGAAGCACAGAAAAACAATATAAGTCAACAAGTTTAAATGAGGCCGGAAACTACATATAACAAATCCGGTAAGTCCTCATATGCATAGTTTGAAATTAGTCCAGATCTGAACAAACCTTAAGTTAAAGTTGTTAAACAGCAGGTTAACATGCACCATGATGATCTACATGAAATTCTAGTCAAGTTTCATATAAAGTTTGGTTAATTCGGAGCTACGGCCTAGAAGATATGAGCAAAACAAGACAAACAAGTCAACGGTGCAAGATGCACCCAAACATCAAGCAAACACACTCCAAACATGAAAACAACATGATATTATGATTCTACATGCAAAATCACACAAGTTTCATATAGGGCACGCTCAAAACGGAGCAGTGGGCTAAAAGATACACACGAAACAAGATATAACAACAAGCTGAAGTTAACAGCCACATAGCAACTTTGGAGCAAGATATATATATATGCTACAGCACTCAAACATGGTAATAAGAAGCATGGACATGAAGTAGACATGATACTTAACAAGTAGGAGCTTAGAACACATCCAAAAGCTTGCTGGAACACATTTAAACAAGCATGGCAAGTTGCAATAAAATTATCCAGACTTAGCCAAAATCTGGGAAGGCAAAAACATCATCACGATGCTGCCTTCGGAGGCACAAAACAACAAGCATATCAACTCTAATAAGAACATAAAGAGCATGGACATGTAGTATACATATCCTACAGCAAACAACTCCATTGGAGCAACTCCATAGGAGGCATGGAACAACAATGTCGGATTCAGGGCTCCGCAAAACCCATTGAGTTCGAACACAAGGGCGTGAACGAAGATCTCTCCCACTCATGTCTACCTAGCGCCTCGTTCTCGTCTCGGTGGAAAGATTCAAGCAAACAACGAAAAAACACACGAGAGTTTATCCAGGTTCCGGCCACCGTGTGGTGTAAGACCCTACTTCCTGCTTTGGTGGATTGGCTCCGGGCGAGCTAGAATATGAATTGGTACAAGGGTTCCTGAACTCAGGAGGCAAGCTCAGGAGGGTCAGGAGGCTAATGTTCTTGCTCCTTGTGCGGTGGTCAAGTGTGTGTGTCGATGATCCTCCCCCTTGCAGTGGAGGTTCTAGCAACTTATATAGGCGGCCATGGTCCTCTTCCCCCGAAATGTTTAGGCGGGAAGGGATTCCACAACGGCCATTTTTGAGCGGGAGCACAAGGACGTTCCTACCCTGACAAAAGCAGTCTTCGCCGGCAAAAGGATCAGGCGGTGACACGGTGGTGGGCTCGACGATGACATCCTCCTTATCGTCCTTCCAGTCTTCGGTCTTGTTGCGCCAAAGAGGAAACCTTTGCCCCGCTCCTTGGGAACCAACGGCTGCGCTATCTCCTTTGCACCGAAATGGCAACTGTGCCTCTGGCGGACGCTGGCACCCGCTGGCGTGGTGCGTCACTGCTGACATCACTGCCTCCTCCTGAGGCAGGCTTGGCCTTGGATTCTCCGCCCCTCCGGAACGCCTTGCCGAGGCTGCTCCCGAGGGGGTCTTGGCGTCGTTCTCCTCGCGAGGCCTGGCCCCTCGTGAGGGTCTTGAGTAGCTGGTCGATCAGCTGGGCCGTACCAGGCCTCTTGAAGGACCGCGTCGCTGCCCGCAGACAAGCAAGTCTGGGTACCCTGGTTCCCAAGACACCGACACAACGGCAGTGCAGAAGTGCGAGCGCAGCGGCGGTTTCGACGCACACAACATTCCGATGGACGCTGTCCGCTCCTTGACGAGGGTTGAGTGCCCGCACGAAGGATGTGGGCTCTACGTCACTTACCGGAAGCTCGCCAATCACCAGAGCGTGTGTCCGCTCGCGTCCTGCAAGTGCCCCGTGCCCGACTGCGGCTACGAAAGTCCGCTGCCGGTGCTCCCCCGCCACATCAACATCTTGCAGCCCATGCCCGTGCACATGATCCAGTACGACAAGGTGCTCCAGCTGCAGGTGCCGGTGTCGGAGTCGAGGCACTTGCTATTAGCGGAGGAGGATCGCGCGTTTTTCTTGGTCGATGAGGCGCTCAACATCGACGCGCCTATCGCCGTGTCGGTCGTCTGCATCAGAGCGGGGGCGTCCGCACCGCCACATTACGCGGCCAAGATGTGGGCGAACGGGCCGCCGGGGTCGCCCAGAGGCACGACTGATGCCGTCAAGGTGGAAATAGAGGTGAAAAGGAGCAAGGAGCCCGGCGCCGTCGCCGTGGAGGAGCTCACCTACTTCACAGTGGCGCCCAAGCTGCTGGCCGGGGCTGGGGATTCGAGGATGGTGTCCCTCCACATTCATATTGACAAGCTCACCTCCTAGATGATTTCACGATGCCTTCTATTTATCTTAGTACTAATATGATAATATAATCCAACATCATATCGGCAGTCAAAGTAGGGTTTAGTATGGTCTACTTTAGCCTAAGAGATTGAGGATTTTGATGGCGATGCAGAAATTACTTGAACATCAGATCAATAGTTGAAGTAATTTCCAATGATGGAAGGGATATTTTGTGCCCGTTGGATATAAGATCCTTCATGTAAGAAGTAAACCTAAATAGAAGCTTCTTATATGCTTGTTTGTTGAGGAAGTGTTGCATAGTTTTATGAGTTAAAGCGTCACGTCAATGTAGTACTACTAGTAGTACTCACCCGACTGGGCAATAGACCAAGGCACCAAGCTCATGTCGTGTTGGTGCCATGTGCAAGAGATGGTGTGTGCGAGAAGTCCCGAGAGACTCGTGAGCGTAGGTGTGTGCGTGGGAAAGAGGGAGAGTGTCGATGTAATGCGTGTGAAAAAAAGACTAGTCTATGGCTCTGTAATGCCCAGGATGGGATTATACCTCCTACGTGTCGAGGCACGACTTAAAGGTATAAGCCCATTCTAGAATGATCTCAAGTTTGGTATCTTTGCACGACTCATGTAAAAATAGGGATGAAATTGCCAAAGGATAGTTGGCTTACACTCGCCACGTCACACAATACATTACATAAGCAAATCATCATTCAAATAACATCACAGCCCGACTACGGGCGAAGATCCAAATGAAAGATACCAAATACATAAAGCCACAAGGTCCGAATCGCCCCTAGTAGAAACCACTACTGATCATCGGGATAGTGCACATAGTATCGACAACGTTCTTCATCAAACTCCCAGTACAGCTTCGTGCCGTCACATGAGTAGTTCACCATGGTACCTGCATCTGGTGTTGGTGTAGAAACTGTGAGCCACGGAGGACTCAGCAATCCCGTTCCCGGGTAGCAAAACTATCTAAGCCTTGGGTGTGGAACAAGGCTGAAGAAAGATAAAAGGTTGCAGCTGAACTAGCACTAGCTTACGTGTTAAGAGCGAGAAGAGAAGTGCCACGAGCGTCAAAGTGATCACGAAGTGATCCTATCTAAGCACGTCAATCATAACCCCACCGTGTTCACTTCCCGAACCCCTTTCGGAAAATGACCGTCATGGTTACTCACACTGGTAGTGTGTTCTGAACATGGTGTCAAGTTTTCTACAACCGGATATTAACAAATTCTCATCTGCCACATAACCGCGGGCACGGCTTTCGAAAGTTCAAAACCCTGTAGGGGTGTCCCAACTTAGGCCATTACAAGCTCACGATCTGCAGAGTCGCAACTCCAAGGTGGGAATACCCGAGTATTCTCGGAATCCCGTGCTCAAGATACTCCGACTAAGGTAAGACTAATCCAGCAAATCCTCCCGGCGTGCCGACACCCTGATAGTAGCCGCGCGTATCTCGTCTGAAGCCACGACCGGATGGGTGATGCTACGGGTTTTTACCAGCCCTCGGGTTTCCCCAAGGTGGCCCCGCAGGACCCCTAGTTTGGACCAACACTCATGTGGAGCACTGGCCCGGGTTGTTGATTAAGAAGAGGGTTTATAACTCCCTATGCAAGTTTTAGTTGTTTAGGCAAATGTTGTACCAATATTGGGACTTGCTGGAAAAGCCTTAGCGCTAAGTGGTTTATCGAGGGGGTCCCATAACCCCAACCGTGTGAGGAACTCAAAATCAAGGAACATAACACCGGTTTATACGGTTCCTAGGGAGGCATGAGTGGAACAAATCACCAAGCAAGAGGTTTAGCCTTCCACCCATTACCAATATATAGATGATTTAGTTTAAGAGTTTATATAGTGTGATATCCCAACAATAGCTTCAACATGAAGCAAGAATCTTCAAATCTTCTCCTGCAACTAGCAATGCTATAAGAGGGGCTGAGCGAAGCTTACTTAGCCAAACAAAGGTTTGCTAGGTTGGGTGGTTAGACAGATTCATGGTTACAATAGGAGGCTGACAAACAAACATGGACATCGAGGCAATGAGCTAAAGAGCGAGACTTCTTGCAATAGGCAAAGATAGTAATGATATCTGGGTCAGGTCATCTTGCCTGTCGAGTCGTCAATGGGATCGTAAGACGGCTCCTCGTACTCAACCTCGGTAGTAACCTCGTTCTCGTTCTCGGTCTCGGCTTCCGGCTCTACTCAACACAAGAACACAACGAGGCACGAAATCAAACAAGGTGCAATGAACAATCAACATGATGCACGTATGATGCATGTATGATGCAATACATGTCAAGGGAGAAAGCACACAAGAACAACACAAGACAACAAGTTTAAATGAGGCCGGAATCCACATAAAGCGAATCCGGTAAGTCCTCATATGCATATGTTGAAATTTGTCCAGATCTGAACAAACCTTAAGTTAAAGTTGTTAAACAGCAAGTTAACATGCATCATGATGATCTATACGAAATTCTAGTCAAGTTTCATATAAGTTTGTTTAATTCGGAGCTACGGTCTACAAGATATGTTCAAAACAAGTTAAGCATGGCAACGGTGCAAGATGCACCCAAACATCAAGCAAACATACTCCAAACATGTAAACAAGATGATATTATGATTCTACATGCAAAATCACACAAGTTTCATATAGGGCACGCTCAAAACGGAGCAACGGTTCAACATATACACACTAAACAAGAAACAATGGAAAGCTGCAATTAACAGCCACATAGCAACTTTGGAGCAAGAAATATATACTCTACAGCACTCAAACATGGTGACAAGAAGCATGGACATAAAGTAGACATATCCTACAGCAAACAACTCCATTGGAGCAACTCCATAGGAGGCATGGATCAATAGCAACAAGCTACAACATTTTGATCATGACGTTAAAAACCTGACAGTTATATTCTATAGCAACTTGGGAGCAAGAATTAAATAAGCTACAGCAAGCCATATGATCAAGTGAGGGCATGGATGGATAGACAACAACATGTACAACAAGGAATGATCAATGGCCACCCTAAAACTAACATGGATTTGCCTAGGGCATCAAGCAAACATAGCATCAGGATAAGACAGATTCCAGACTTAGTAGAAATTTCACCAAGTATAAAACAGATATGTTGGCATGGCATGTTTACAAGCATGTTTAAGTCACCTCAAGGCATATCATGGAAAATGGTTTTCACCACAGCAAAGACCACATGATGGAGATTCTAAAACATATTGGCATGTGCCAAGGGGACAAACACATCAATAGCAACGAGCACTTCAAATCAGCATCTCATAACATGTTACAAAACTTAACAGCCACATGCACTTTTGCAACAGAGATTAACATGGCAATATGAACCCTAACATGCATGCTACAACAGCCATCACGTAGAGCATCTCATAATGAACATTTTGACATATCATTTGCTTCATTTGGATAAACATGCACCAAGTTATCACATCTCAAGCATGGCATGAAAATAACGAGTAGCAGCAGTTTTTATCAAGTAGAACTTTTGTCACGAAGATTAAGACCTCTAGATGAACTCAAACAAGCATGACACAATGGAACAAAATGTAGAGCACATCACCACGATCATTTTGACATATCATATGCACAATTTGGACAAGCTCAATAAAAGATAGAGCTAAATGAACATGCAACAAAAATAAGCAATTCTAAGGACTTAGGAAAAAAACAACCTCGCGGATCGGGTCAACGGGGCGGATCGGGTCAACGGGAGTGGATCGGGTCGGGCAACGCGGGTCGGAGCGGGGACGCGGGCGTCAACCCGTTAGGGTTTGCCCCCGGCGGCGGCGACTGGATCCAAGGGGATCGGCCGGCCGGCGGCGGAGCTTCGCGGCGGCGGGGACGCGGGCGCCGGCGGAGAGGGCCCGGGGCGGCGAGGGATCGGAGAGGCGGCGGAGATCGGGGCCCGGGGCGGCGGCCGGAGCTCCCGTGGCGGCGAGGCCCGAAGGGTGGCAGCGGGCGGCGGGATCTCGGCCTCCGGCGAGGCGCGCGGCGGCGCCGGGCAACGGTGAGGCCGGCGGCGGAGGGACGAAGGCGCGGGGCGGCGGAGCGGCGCGCGGGCCGGGCGGGCCCCCCCTGGGCCCGGCGGGCCGGCGGCGGGCGCGGGACGGAGGCGACACGTGGCGGGATCTGACTGGCGCGGAGGTCGGCTGGACGTGTCCGGCGACGTACGGACACGTCCGGTGGCTGTGGGAGGAGAAAAATAGGGTTTCGCCCGAGAATGGAAGGGATGGACGTTTTTATAGGCACAAGGAGCTAGGAGACTCCAAATGGGGAGCGGTTTTCGGCCACACGATCACAATTCGACGACCGAGATGATGGGAAGGGTTGTGCTGGGTTAGTGGGCTATTGTGGAGGGGGTCTTGGGCCTCATAAAAGAGGTTTTTTTAGCCCACTAGGTTAATCGTTGGAGTACCAAACGAACTCCAAACGCGACGAAACTTGACAGGCGGCCTACACGTACCAAAACGACAATGCGCGACAAGTCTCACGTCATTCCGGGAACGTTACACGGCCACACATGAAAGAAGGACTCGAGGATGCCACGGGCACGTATGAGAGCGTCGGAACTCAAAACGGACAACGGGAAGAGACGAGTGGGACCGGATGCAAGTGACAACACAAATGCAATGCAATGCACATGACAACATGACATGAATGAAATGCACACACGCACACGACAAAACGACGAAAACCCGAAGTGAAGAAGAGCCCGGAAAGGAATTGATGAAGCCAAAGTTTATATATTGCCATATTGGGAAAGTGTTACATCTGGGGCATTACTGGCTCGCCACAAGGCTATTCGTGGAGAACGGACCAATAACCGTAAGATCTGCATCCAACGGTGCCAGCTATTGGACAAAAACATTAGTAATAAAAGAACTGCCATGGAATTTAACAAAACTTCCATGCCACGAGCTTTGCTACACGCACAGGCATATTTTTTGCTGTGTTTACAGGGTGGCTTAGCTGGAATAACATGATAGGAAGAAATAAGTGTGAGGGGCCCCACACCCCCTGAAAATCAGGGGGGTGAAGATTAGATAACGAAGGAGTCCGTAAACTCCCTGTATTACTCCGTGTGAGTTTTGAACCTTGACCATCCTTTAACATCAATCATCATGCGACCATCCTTTGTACTTACGGTATATGGAGCAGGTTCATTCACACCAAGGCTATGCATGGTCGGAGAAACTTGGCCATGATCGCCCAGATTATTGAAGGACTCCCTTGTTGCTCTAGGAATTCTCTATTTGCAAACAAGAAGACATACACAAACAGTTAGATCAACACAGTGAAACATGTGAAACAACATGGAAAGAAAAAAGAACGAAGCACTTGGGTTGCCAATCCTTACCAAGAAGGTGGAGATGTTGGTTTTTGTAGCGACCACGATCCGAATGGACCGAAGTCTCTGTGTTCTGTGTCATCCCTGGATCGGTAATGCTGACACACACAGTACTTGAAAGATTTATAACAGAGTGGCAATCACACACTTATTACGACGAATGTCTCAAAAGAGAACTTATTACAAAATAAAATGGCATAAGGCCATCTAACACGATAACAGCGGAAGACTTGGAAGATAAGTGAGTCCATCAACTCCAACGGCATAGCTGAGTAAATGACAATGACCTAGCGCACCTTACTCTTCTTCTAAAAAGTCTACAACGTAACATGTTGCAGCCCGAAACGGGTCAGCACATGGAATATGCTGGCAAGATAACACAGTAGAGCAAGTAACAGAATAGAGGCTAACACTACATGCATATATGGCCGGTGGAGGCTCTAAGGCTAAAGTTTTTGCATAAAGCCAATTTTTCTCTACAACAAAGGAATAACTTTTATTTTTACTATCATGGTAGTTGAAACATCATTGAGAAGGTACCTCCAACTCAATTCCCAATTAAAGTAGTCATCATTAACCCACAAAATTAAATTTAGAGTGATGAGATCAACCAATAATTCAAGTACCAGATACTCAAGACGTCCATAACCGGGGACACGGCTAATCATGATTAGTTTGTACACTCTGCAGAGGATTGCGCACTTTTCCCCACAAGACTCGATCTCCTCCGTTGGATTTCTCGCACTACATGGTGTTTGAGAAACGGATGACCGAGACACAGTCTTTCAGAAGCATTTACTCTTTACCCCGGGTGGACCCGTACACCTACTTTCCCCTACATCTGCTAGTCCACCACTGAAATAGCTCACAACACATACTCAACTATGCCAGAGCCCATAATGGCATTGTGGCTGCACACGGAAGTTTCCAGCATTAATAGTTTCATGATCCCTTTGAGCCTGCGTGGCATTCCATAGGAAAAATCACACGGTACCCCCGAGGTTTCCTAGGATAACACTAGATTCTCCACGTGCCCTGCAACCAATCCACCCAGATGTATATTAAACTGGTCACCTTAAGTTGAACCATTAATTTAACAATCTAACATCTGCCATGGATACTCTCAAACCTAATCCACACCTACGAGCATAGCATGGCAACCTAAGCATAACGTAGAAGTAACTCCCAAGGGTTTGAGAATAATGCAGGTAATATGTTCTACCTCAATCTACTTCTCAGACCCACAAATTAAGAGATCCTACTCATGCAATGTGTGAGGGTTTGATCTAATGCATAAAAACTGGGTAATAAAGGGTGTGATCAAAGTGTTACTTGCCTTGCTGATGATTCGCAAAACCTAGGGACTCGTAGTAGCACGCTTTGCACTCCGGGAATTCTGTCGCAAGCAAACAATATCATACATAAGCAACCTAGCAAAGATGCACAGGTAAAACTCCAAATAAGAAGATCTAACCAGAAAGTTCAACTGAAGAACTCCGGTTTGCAAAAAGAATCAAAACAAACGGAGCAACGAAACTCAAATTACGAAAGAAACAAGATCCGTTTACTAGATTGAACAAAAGTCAAATTTTACAGTATCAAAACCTTGTTCAAGTTGATTAAATGGAAAAGAGGGCTTCAAGACGAAGATCTAGGCGCTTGAATCGTCTGATTCCGACTTACGAGCGAAAAGAAAATTAAAAAGAAGATCAGGGGAGAAATCGCGATCGAAAATAATCGCGGAAAAACCCTGAAAAGAAAAAACTGACGAACAGGCTAACGAACAAACGTTTGTTCACTGTGACTAACGGGCGAACAACGTTCGTTAAAACGAACGTACAGATGAACGTCCGCTGTATAACCAAACCGAGAAAAACCGAACCGATCTAATAAAAAATAGATCTAGGTTTCTAAAAAAACCGATCGGTTTTCTCGCGAAAAACTGACGGCTCCGGCCGGTTCGGCGGCGGCGGCGGCGTGCTCCGGCGAGCGGGCGGTGCTACTTCTCGATCTTGCGTTGTATTCCCTCGAAGAGGAAAGGGAGATGCAACATAGTAGCGTAAGTATTTCCCTCAGTTTTTGAGAACCAAGGTATCAATCCAGTAGGAGACCACGCGCGAGTCCCTCGCACCTGCACAAACAAATAAGAACTTCGCAGCCAACGCGATAAGGGGTTGTCAATCCCTTTATAGTCACTTACGAAAGTGAAATCTGATAGAGATGATACTTTATATTTTTTGTATTTTTGTTTAGAAGAACAAAAAGTAAAAGCGGAAATAGTAAAGTAGATGTGGATTGATATGTTGAGAATAGACCCGGGGCCCATAGTGTTCTATAGTGGCTTCTCTCATGATAGCGATATTCCCGGCGGGTAAACAAATTACTGTCAAGCAATTGATAGAAAAGCGAATAATTATGAGACTATATAGGCATGATCATTGTATATAGGCATCACGTCCGAGACAAGTAGATCGACTCCTGCCCGCATCTACTACTATTACTCCACACATCAACCGCTATCCAGCATGCATCTAGTGTATTGAGTTCATAAGAACAGAGTAACGCCTTAAGCAAGATGACATGATGTAGAGGGATAAACTCAAGCAATATGATATAAACCCCATCTTTTTATCCTCGATGGCAACAATACAATACGTGCCTTGCTGCCCCTACTGTCACTGGGAAAGGACACCGCAAGATTGAACCCAAAGCCAAGCACTTCTCCCATTGCAAGAACTATAGATCTAGTAGGCCAAACCCGACCAATAATTCGAAGAGACTTGCAAGGATATTATGAGCACACATAAAGAGTTTAGAGAAGAGCCAAATATTTCTCGTACATAATCTTGATCATAAACTCACGATTCATCGGATCTCGACAAACACACCGCAAAAAGAGATTGCATCGAATAGATCTCCTTGAAGACCGAGGAGAACTTTGTATTGAGATCCAGAGAGAGAGAAGAAGCCATCTAGATACTAGCTATGGACCCGAAGGTCTATGGTAAACTACTCACAACTCATGGTGAGGGCGATGACGATGATGTAGAAGCACTCTGTGATGGATCCCCCCCTCCGGCGGACCTCCGGAACAGGCTCCAAGATGGGATCTCACGAGAACATAAAGTTACGGTGGTGGAATTGGGGTTTTCTCTCTGTTGCTGATGGTTTCGGGGTACATAGACTTATATAGGAGGAAGGAGGACACCAGGGACTCACGAGGGCCCCACGAGGTAGGGGGCACGCCCTGGGAAGGGGGCGCGCCCCCATGCTCGTGGGCACCTCGTGGCTCCCCTGACATGGTTCTCAAGTCTCTCGTGCGTGATTTTCTCCAAAAATATCTCCCGCGAAGGTTTCATTCCGTTTGGACTCCGTTTGATATTCCTTTTCTGCAAAACCCTGAAACAGGCAAAAACAACAATCTGGACTAGGCCTTTGGGTTAGTAGGTTAGTCTCAAAAATTATATAAAAGTGTATGACAAAGCACATTAAACATCCAAGACATCATAAATAATAGCATGGAATAGTAAAAAATTATAGATACGTTGGAGACGTATCAAGCATCCCCAAGCTTAATTCCTGCTCGTCCTCGAGTAGGTAAATGATAAAAATAGAATTTTTCATGTGGAATGCTAACCAACATAGTTTCTCAATGTAATACTCTTAATTGTGGCATGAATGTTCAGATCTGAAAGATTCAAGATAAAAGTCTATATTGACATAAGAAATAATAATACTTCAAGCATACTAACAAAGCAATCATGTCTTCTCAAAATACTATGGCTAAAGAAAGTTATCCCTACAAAATCATATAGTCTGGCTATGCTCCCTCTTCATCACACAAAATATTCATATCATGCACAACCCCAGTTTCAGCCAAGCACTTGTTTTCATACTCTATTCTTTCAAACCTTTCAACTTTCACGCAATACATGAGCGTGAGCCATGGACATAGCACTATAGGTGGAATAGAGGTGGTTGGGGAGAAGACAAAAATGAGGGAGATAGTCTCACATCAACTAGGTGTATCAACGGGCTATGGAGATGCCCATCAATAGATATCAATGTGAGTGAGTAGGGATTGCCATGCAACGGATGCACTAGAGCTAAATATGTATGAAAGCTCAACAAAAGAGACTAGTGGGTGTGCATCCAACTTGCTTGCTCACGAAGACCTAGGGCATTTGAGGAAGCCCATCGTTGGAATATACAAGCCAAGTTCTATAATGAAAATTCCCAGTATATAAAATGACTAAGCATGAGACTCTCTACAATGAAGAACATGGTGCTACTTTGAAACACAAGTGTGGGAAAAGATAGTAGCAATTGTCCCTTCTCTCTTTTCTCTCATTTTGTTGTTTTGGAGGGGCTTTTTTTTATTAGCCCCTCTCTATATAATTTTTTTGGGCCATCTCCTTTTTATTGGCCTTTCCTCACATGGGACAATGCTCTAATAATGGTGATCATCACACTTTTATTGATTTACAACTCGATATTACAACTCGATACTAGAACAAGTATGACTCTACATGAATGCATCCAGCGGTGTACCGGGATGTGCAATGAATCAAGAGTGACATGTATGAAAAATTATGCATGGTGGCTTTGCCACAAATACGATGTCAACTACATGATCTTGCATGGCAATATGACAATATGATGTGTGTCATATGAACGGAACGATGGAAAGTTACATGGCAATATATCTTGGAATGGCTATGGAAATGCCATGATAGGTAGGTATGGTGGCTGTTTTGAGGAATAATATGGTGGCTGTTT
The DNA here is from genome assembly GCA_902687465.1 of Secale cereale. Lineage (NCBI taxonomy): Eukaryota > Viridiplantae > Streptophyta > Magnoliopsida > Poales > Poaceae > Secale > Secale cereale. Next base: position 630,264,097 of record LR738715.1, read on the forward strand.
TGAGGAAGGATATATAGTGGGTTTATGGTACCGGCGAAAGTTGCGCAGTACAAGATAGGCTAGCAATGGTGGAAGGGTGAGAGTGTGTATAATCCACAGACTCAACATTAGTAATAAGAACTCATATAGTTATTGCAAAAATGTACGAGTCATCAAAACAAAGCAATAAACACATGCTCCTAGGGGGAGGTCGGTAGGAGTTAACCATCACGCGCCCCCGACCTCCACACAAAGGTTGGCACTTTACAAATACCTCATGCTCTAACTTCGTCAGATAGCAGTTCACCATACGTGCATGATACGAGAATCACTAACCTTAACACATGTATTTCTCAATTTCATAATAACTCCACTAGCATGACTCTAATATCACTATCCTCGTATCTCAAAACAATTATCAAGCATCCAACTTCTCATCATATTCAATGCACTTAGTGTGAAAGATTTTACTACATTGATATTGGATGTCTATCATGTGAAGACTAGTTTAATAGCTTAAACACATTACCATGCTATTTTAATAGACTCTCAAATGAATATAAGTGAAGCATGAGAGTTCAACAATTTCTACAAAATATAATCAGCACCGTGCTCTAAAAGATATAAGTGAAGCACTAGAGCAAAAACTATTCAACTCAAGAGATATAAGTGAAGCACATAGAGTGTTCTATCAATTCCTAGGCCATATTTAACTCTCTCAAATAGGTGTGTCCAGAAAGGATGATTGTGGCAAACTAACAAGCAAAGACCCAAAATATACAAGACGCACCAAGCAAAACACATATCATGTGGTGAATAAAAATATAGCTCCAAGTATAGTTACCGATGGATGAAGACGAAAGAGGGGATGCCTTCCCGGGGCATCCCCAAGCTTAGGATTTTGATTGTCCTTGAATTTTTCTTGGGGTGCCATGGGCATCCCCAAGCTTAGGCCCTTGCTACTCTGTGTTCCATAGTCCATCAAAGCAATACTCAAAACTTGAAAACTTCACAACACAAAACTTAGACAAAAATTCTCGTGAGCTCCGTTAGTATAAGAAAACAAATCACTACTCAAAGGTACTGCAATGAATTCCTTCTTTGTTTATATTGGTGTTAAACCTACTGTATTCCAACTTCTCTATGGTTCATACTTGCCAATACTACTCATAGATGCATTGAAATAAGCAAACAACATACGAAAAACAGAATGTGTCAAAAACAGAACAGTCTGTAGTAATCTGAAGGATTCGCATGCTTCTGTAACTCCAAAAAATTCAAACTAAATTGGAAAACGTGAGGAATTTTTGTATTAATCATCTGCAAAAAGAATCAACTAAATATCACGCTCCAGTAAAATCTGATGACCATTCTAGTGAGCGCCAACGATTCTGTTTTTCACAGCAAGATCACATAAACTTCACACAAGTCTTGCCAAAGGTTCTACTTGGCACAAACACTAAACAAAACATGAAACCACATCTAAACAGAAGCTAGATGAAATATTTATTCCCTAACAGCAGCAAAAACAAAAAAATATAAAATTGGGTTGCCTCCCAACAAGCGCTATCATTTTACGCCCCTAGCTAGGCACGATACAAGATAGATCTAGGTATTGCCATCTTTGGAAGGAAATCCATAAGTGGCTCTCATAATAGATTCATATGGTAATTTGATTTTATTTCTAGGAAAGTGTTCCATGCCTTTCCTTAACGGAAATTGGAATCTAATATTTCCTTCCTTCATATCAATAATTGCACCAATCATTCTTAGGAAAGATCTAGCAAGAATAATGGGACATGAAGGATTGCAATCTATATCAAGAACAGTGAAATCTACGGGCACATAATTCCTATTGGCAACAATAAGAACATCATTAATTATTCCCATAGGTTTCTTAATAGTGGAATCCGCAAGATGCAAATTTAAAGAACAATCATCAAGCTCATGGAACCCTAGCAAATCACACAATGTTTTTCGGATAGTGGAGACACTTGCACCCAAATCACAGAAAGCATAGCATTCATGATCTTTAATTTTTATTTTAATAGTAGGTTCCCACTCATCATAAAGCTTTCTAGGGATAGAAACTTCGAACTCAAGTTTTTCTTCATAAGATTGCATCAAAGCATCAACCATGTGTTTGGTGAAAGCTTTATTTTGACTATAAGCATGCGGAGAGTTTAGTACGGATTGCAACAAGGAAATACAATCAATCAAAGAGCTATTGTCATAATTGAATCCCTTGAAATCCAAAGTAGTGGGTTCATCACTATGCAAAGTTTAATTCTCTTCACTCCCACTTTCAACAATTTTAGCATCAAGATCTAAAAACTCCAAATCATTGGGACACCTTAAAGCAGAATCATCTCCAATCCTATCTTCATCAAAATTTATACTAGAAAACAAGGATCTAATAGGAGACACGTCAATAACTTTCATATCTTCATCTTTATTTTCATGATCTTCCAGTTTAGCAGCCATCTTATTAATCAAGGTGGACTGTTTATTCGAAATTTGGGCAATTAAGTTCTCAAGATGAGCAAACTAAGATTTCAAGCCATAAAATTCCTTAGACATATCATCAAGGTATTTATTCATATACTCCATAAACTTTATTTTTTCTTTAAGATCACTTCTGAAAAAGTCATTATGCTCAAATTATATAGTCATAAAATGTCTCACATTGTTTTCAATCTCCTCCAGCCTCTTGAGGTGAGGGTCAACACTAATAGGGAGAGCCATAGTGACAAGCAAGCAAGCAACACACAAGCAAACAAGAAGCAAGCGAACGATAAACACATGGCAGAAGAAGGGCAAATAAAACGGCAAGGGTGAAGTGTGGGAGAGGAAAACGAGAGGCAAAAAATGTAATGCGAAGGATAAGGGTTTGTGATAGGTACTTGGTATATGACTTTTGTGTAAGCCTCACCGGCAACGGTGCCAAAAATTCTTCTTGCTACTTATCGAGCTTGTGTTGTATTCCCTCGAAGAGGAAAGGGAGATGCAGCACAGTAGCGTAAGTATTTCCCTCAATTTTTGAGAACCAAGGTATCAATCCAGTTGGAGACCACGCACGAGTCCCTCACACCTGCACAAACAACTAAGAACTTTGCAGCCAACGCGTTATGGGGTTGTCAATCCCTTTACGGTCACTTACGAAAGTGATATCTGATAGAGATGATAGTTTATATTTTTGGTATTTTTGTTTATAAGAACAGAAAGTAAAAGCGGTAAAAGTAAAGTAGATGTAGATTGATATGTTGAGAATAGACCCGGGGGCCATAGTGTTCTCTAGTGGCTTCTCTCATGATAGCGATATTCTACGGCGGGTAAACAAATTACTGTCAAGCAATTGATAGAAAAGCGAATAATTATGATACTATCTAGGCATTATCATTGTATATAGGCATCACATCCGAGACAAGTAGACCGACTCTTGCCTGCATCTACTACTATTACTCCACACATCGACCGCTATCCAGCATGCATCTAGTTTATTGAGTTCATAAGAACAGAGTAATGCCTTAAGCAAGATGACATGATGTAGAGGGATAAACTCAAGCAATATGATATAAACCCCATATTTTTATCCTCGATGGCAACAATACAATACGTGCCTTGCTGCCTCTACTGTCATTGGGAAAGTACACCGCAAGATTGAACCCAAAGCCAAGCACTTCTCCCATTGCAAGAACTATAGATCTAGTAGGCCAAACCAAACCAATAATTCGAAGAGACTTGCAAGGATATTATGAGCACACATAAAGAGTTCAGAGAAGAACCAAATATTTCTCGTAGATAATCTTGATCATAAACTCACAATTCATCGGATCTCGACAAACACACCGCAAAAGGAGATTACATCGAATAGATCTGCTCGAAGACCGAGGAGAACTTTGTATTGAGATCCAGAGAGACAGAAGAATCCATCTAGATACTAGCTTTGGACCCGAAGGTCTATGGTAAACTACTCATGACTCATGGTGAGGGCAATGATGATGATGTAGAAGCACTCCGTGATGGATCCCCCCTCCGGCGGAGCTCCGGAACAGGCTCCAAGATGGGATCTCACGGGAACAGAAGGTTACGGTGGTGGAATTAGGGTTTTCTCTCTGTTGCTGATGGTTTTGGGGTACGTAGACTTATATAGGAGGAAGGAGGACACCAGGGGACTCACGAGGGTCCCACGAGGTAGGGGGCGCGCCCTGCACCCTCGTGGGCACCTCGTGGCTCCCCTGACGTGGTTCTCAACTCTCCCGTGCGTGATTTTCTCCAAAAATATCTCTCGCGAAGGTTTCATTCCATTTGGACTGGGTTTGATATTCCTTTTCTGCAAAACCCTGAAACAGGCAAAAAACAGCAATCTGGACTGGGCCTTTGGGTTAGTAGGTTAGTCCCAAAAATGATATAAAAGTGTACGAAAAAGCACATTAAACATCCAAGACATCATAAATAATAGCATGGAACAATAAAAAAATTATATATACGTTGGAGACGTATCAGGCGACGGTGGCGTGCTTCGGCGGCGGGGCGGCGAACGGCGGGCGGCGGCGACGGCTAGGGTTCGGGCGAGGCGCGTGGCTGGGCTGCGGGGCGGTGGCGGCTGGGCTTTTAAAGGCTGGCCGGGCGGAGTCCCTGTCGGATACGGCCCGACTAGGTCGGTTCCACTTTGTTTTTTTTTAAACAATCCTGACGCAGTGAAACTGGCAAAAAAAAAAATACTAAACAGACTCGAAAAATTCCGAAATAAATTTTCACCGTCCTCTAATAAAATTTAGGACAAAGTGAACATTTTTCCCGGACCTAAATGCAATTTTGAAAAATGCGTATTTTTCCTATGCAAATAAAATTACAAATTAATACAAATAAATTACCAAAAGTGATTTTAATATTTTTCCTCCAATATTTCTTTTATTTTGGAGAAGTCATATTATCTCCGCTCATATATTTTATTAAGAAATATTTTTTCGGACAGAAAAGTAATTAAAACCAAAGTGATCCTCGTATCGGTATTTGAGAAAAACTCAAATACGAAAACGACAAAATCCCCAACTCTCTTCGTGGGTCCTTGAGTTGCTTAGAATTTCGAGGATCGCAACACACAAATGCAATTAAAATATACTATTCAATATGATCTATGTGTAACATTCCAAATTGAAAATTTGGGATGTTATAAACCTACCCACCTTAGAATGAATCTTGCCCTCGAGATTCTGGTTGGCTAGAAAATAGGTGTGGATGGTCCTTGCGTAGATCATCCTCTCGTTCCCAGGTGGCTTCATCTTCGGTATGGTGACCCCACTGAACTTTGCAAAACTTAATAACATTGCTGCGGGTGACTCTACTTGCAAACTCGAGGATCTTGAATGGTTTCTCCTCGTAAGTTAGATCACTATCCAGCTGAATTGCTTCCAGGGGCATTCTATCTCTCAGAGGAATATTGGCCATCTTAGTGTGGCACTTCTTAAGATGGGAAACGTGAAACACGTCATGAACACCCGACAATCCTTCAGGTAACTCTAACTTGTAGGCAACCTCTCCCATGAATTCCAAAACACGGAATGGCTAACTTTCCCTTAACTCCGAATCGTTTGACGCCTCGCAGAGGCGACACTCTCAGATATGCTCTGTATCCGATTTCATAGACTACTTCTTTGCGCTTTGAGTCAGCATATCTCTTCTGCCTGGACTGAGATACCTTCAGTCTATCTCTAATCAGCTTAACCTTCCCTTCTGACTCTTTGATCAGATCTGGTCCAAATAACTGACGGTCTCCGACTTCATCCCACATCAATGGCGTTCGGCACCTCCTCCCGTACAATGCTTCGAATGGTGCCATCTTCAAACTGGCCTGGTAACTGTTGTTGTATGAAAACTCCGCGTAGGGCAAGTTGTCATCCCAACTAGATCCATAATCTAGCGCGCAAGCTCTTAACATGTCCTCCAGGATTTGATTGACTCTCTCGGCCTGTCCATCGGTCTGCGGGTGGAAAGATGTACTGAATTCTAGCCTGGTTCCCAAAGTTTGGTGTAACTGATGCCAAAACTTTGATGTAAACTGTGTTCCTCTATCTGATACGATGGTCCTCGGAACTCCATGCAGACATACGATCCTGGTCATGTATATCTTGGCCAACTTCGCACTGGTATACATGGTTTTCACGGGGATAAAGTGGGCTACTTTGGTCAAGCGATCCACTACTACTCAGATTGAGTCATATCCCTATCGGGTCTTGGGTAATCCGGTGATAAAGTCCATGCCAAGCTTATCCCACTTCCATTCGGGTATCGGCATAGGCTGCAGTAATCCTGCTGGCTTATGATGTTCTTCCTTCACTCTCTGGCATACATCACATACGGCTACATACTCAGCAATATCCTTCTTCATTCCCGTCCACTAGAAACGTTCCTTCAAATCCAAATACATCTTAGTGATTCTGGGGTGTATCGATTATGGTGAATCATGTGCTTCCTATAGTATGAGCTTCCTAATCTCGGCGTTGTTGGGCACATAGACTCGGTCCTCAAACCACAAGGTGTCTTGTTCGTCCTCACGTAAACCCTTGGCTTTTCCTTCACTCATCTTCTCCTTTACCTCGGCAATCTCTTTGTCATCTTTTTGGGCTTCTCGTATCTTTCCCAATAAGGTTGACTGAACTTCCAAGGCTACAACAAAACCTCTAGGAACTATCTCCAAACGAAGCTCCCTAAGATCCTCTGCTAACTCCTTTGGCAATCCTCCATTTACTAGGGTATTGGCATAACTTTTCCGGCTCAAAGCGTCTGCAACAACATTGGCCTTGTCTGGATGATAGTGAAACTTCATATCATAATCCTTTATGAGCTCCAACCATCTCCTTTGTCTGAGGTTCAGCTCCTTCTGGGTGAAAATGTACTTCAAACTCTTGTGATCCGTGTACACATCACAACGATTCCCGGTAAGGTATTGTCTCCAAGTTTTGAGCACATGCACTACTGCTGCTAACTCCAAATCATGCGTAGCATAATTCAACTCATGCGGTCGAAGTTGGCGAGATGCATAAGAAACAATTCTTCCGTCCTGCATGAGTACTCCTCCAAGTCCTAAGCGAGAAGTGTCACAATACACTTGGAAATCCTTGCGTATATCTGGCAAGATCAACATTGGGGCTGTCGTCAAACGTTTCTTCAACTCCTGGAAACTTTCTTCGCACTCTTCAGTCCAATAAAACTTGGTGTCCTTCTTCAACAGTGTCGTCATAGGCTTTGCAATCTTGGAGAAATTCTCTATGAATCTCCGGTAATATCCCACGAGTCCAAAAAACTGCGCATTTCTCCAACTGAGGTGGGTGCCAACCACTCAGTGACTGCCTGCACCTTGATAGGATCCACTTCTATACCTTCTCCGGATATAACATGTCCTAAGAATCCAACTTCCTTCAACCAAAAGTCACATTTGCTAAACTTGGCATATAACTGATGTTCTCTGAGCTTCCCAAGAACCAAACGCAAATGCTCCTTGTGTTCCTCTTCATTCTTCGAGTACTCCAAAATATCATCAATGAATACCACGACAAACTTATCCAAGAACTCCATGAACACCTTATTCATCATACTCATGAAAATAGGCCGGGGCGTTAGTCAATCTAAATGACATAACCGTATACTCATATAGCCCATACCTTGTGGTGAAGGCTGTCTTAGGTATATCCTTCTCTCGGATCTTCAACCGATGGTATCCTGATCGTAGATCGATCTTGGAGAATACTTTAGCTCCTTGAAGTTAGTCGAACAAATCATTAATCATCAACAGCGGGTACTTATTCTTAATCGTCACTTCGTTGAGTGTCCGATAATAAATGACCATCCTTAAAGATCCATCCTTCTTCTCGACCAAAAGCACAGGGGCTCCCCAAGGTGATGAACTTCGTCGAATAAATCCTTTCTCCAATAACTCCTTAATCTGCTTTTTGATCTCCTCCAGATCATTCGCTGGCATCCGGTATGGTCTCTTCAATATTGGTCTGGTGCCTGGTAATAGCTCTATCAAAAACTCAATGTCCCTATCCGGCGGCATGCCTGGTAGCTCCACTGGAAATACATCTGGGTAATCCTTTACTACAGGCACTTCCTCCTGAACAACTCCCGAGAGAGAATTTACTTGTGTCCTCCTATGTGAATGCCTAGATACGTACTTGATACTTTTTCCCTCCGGGGTGGTAAGTAAAATTGACTTACTGGCACAATCGATGTTCCCTCCATACATCGATAGCGAATCCATACCTAATATCACATCCAATCCTTGTGACTCCAAAACTATTAGGTCTGAGGGGAAAACGTGGCGTCCAATGGTCAATGGCATCTGAAAACATCCTTGATTTGCCATATATTCCTCTCCTGGTGAGCTTACTAACATAGGGGTCATAAGTACTTTGGTGGGCAACTTATATCTATTCACGAATCCCCTCGAAATGTATGAATGCGATGCACCAGTATCGAAAAGAACTACTGCGGTAAATGACTTAACCAAAAACTTACCGGCAACTACATCAGGCTGCTCTTCAACCTCCTCCACGGTCACGTGGTTCACTTGTCCCTTGTTGAAAGGGTTGGGCTTCTTCCCAGCGCTTCCATTGTCGTTCCCATTCTTCGCTTCAGAGCACTCTCCGGCATAGTGTCCATTCTTCCCGCACTTGAAACATGTAATGTGACTTTAATCCCTCTTGGCGGGTGTGGATGGAGTAGAGTGGTTCTGATTCTTGCTTGATCCATTCCCATTCCCATTCTTGGAGCCACTGTGGTTGTGTGGGGACCCCAACTCATAAGTCGTGATCACCGAATGCACGTGTACAGTGATCCCAGAGATCAATGCTCACTGAACACACATAAGCTGAATAGCAAGAGTCTTACATCCATACATACCGTATTACACAAATAGGGCCATTATGGTCGAGTCTTGAGTATATCATTGCAGCGGAAATCTTCAATGACAACTTGGACCCATGCCATCTGCCTTAACCCTACAGGCATTCTGAATGGGAAGCGTCCTAGCTCACATGCTTGCTCGTCACCCAGAAATCTTCATCATATCTTGTTCTCTCATGCCTGGCAAATAAAATAACCAGTGGCAAGCCAATGAGTACTTTGAATGTACTCGCAAGCAACCCAAGTGTGATAACAGAATAATTATGCAAGGCTCTACTGCTAAATTGGCAGTTTTTGCGGAAAGCTAGTTTTTCATATGCAAGTATGATCAACATATAACATGGACATGCATGTGTTTGCAACAAGTATCAGGAGGTTTCAGACATCAATATCGAGAAAGAGTCATGAACAACTCTTGCTCCCGCTCATCGTGACTTTCTCACAATCACATCAACAGATTTACCAAACCGTGTTGTTTTCCAGAAACTTATGGACATAGTCTAAGTAGCACCACCCAACTGTCCTTGACCGCGGACACGGCTATTCGAATAGTTTGACACTCTGCAGAGGTTGCACACTTTACCCACAAGATCCGGGGAACTTCCGTGTCATCCACGACCCGCGGTACCTCAAGTACCCGGGGTAAGCACCCGATCACTATCTTTCCCTAGACGACACTAACATAGAGTCCACTCGATTGGTAGTAACCCCCGTGCCCACATTTCACATCTTAAGATTTTGGAGCCTCGCTCACATATTCATCACATACCACTGACACGGGGTACCAACGGTGTGTTTGGTGCCCTGTGAAAACAATCATGGCCGCCGATCCAAGCACGACCCCGTCTCGAGAGTGACCTCATGTCACCCCCATCATTAGTAATGCGGGCACCGTGCTAGTATCGACCTAGGTAATCAATAATGCCCTTTCCCATATAAGGGTAGAGTGGTTGCGCATGTTTGGTTGGGACGGTAGTCACACATAAATCTAATCCATCTTTGTAAACAACACTTTCGTCAAGCCTCGGCACACTACTTCTTCACCAAGTAGTGCCCTAGTTCCTCATCAACTCCCAGGGGCATTAGTGGCACCCACTAGGTTATCTGCAAGTATGTCTTACCACACTTGTTTCACTCAATGCATAACCCTGACCCATTTTGCGTAGCCAACTACTATAGCATATATCTATCTACTCCCACCCACATAACCCTCATAGGAAGGTAGGGTCATGTTTGATGCAAGTTTCAATAGTAAAGTAACAAAGGTAGCAACCAAAGTGGTCTCCACCTCAACGTGATTCCGATGCATTGATAATAAGGTGCTATGAGACATGCATAAAAAGGTTTCTCGAACATGGTCAAAGGGCTACTTGCCTTGTCCTTCCGAGTCTTCAAACCTTCTGGTCCACCTCCGAGTACTCCGTTTATTTCGTCAACTAACGATGGAAACAATCATAATAAGCAACACAACAAAGCAAAATATAAAAGTGCTCTAAAAATAGGAGTTGGATTTTTCTAGGATACCTCTGGTCATATTAGAAATGACCAAAGTGTTTTCATTGGAGTATGATCATTGGACGATTTGGCACATTTCAATATGATGGAATCAAGGGGTTTATGGATTTGAAAGAAGTGTACAGAAATATATTTTTGAATGATGAGCAAAGGCACCCATTAATCAAGTCATGATTTTAGAAGCATCTAGGAGTTGGTTTCACTGGATTTGGAGTTCAAATGAATTTCCTATGATTTTGCAAAGTTGATAAATATGAAGAAATGGCTCATTATTTGGTGGGGTACAGAAGGTATTAATAAAAATGTTCCAAAACTAAGTTTGGATATGACAAGCACCTAGGAATTTGAACCACTACATTTGGATCAAATTTGAGCGCTCTGTGATTTTCTAAAGTTCATCACAGAAAATGAATAATGACATTTTGATAATATTTGTGAAGGAAAAGTCTCTGGAAAAATGTGCATGTTGCACCATGTGATAGAGCATGATTTATGGAGCCAGAAGAAATTTGAATCATCTAATTTGGAGTCCAAATTAATTGTTTATGGATTTATGAAGTTGTTTGGTAAAAGAAAAAAGAAAAGGGTTTAGGATTTACCTAGGGCATGCACAGGGCGCAGGATAGCCACTGGGCCGGCCCAGAGGCTCAGCCTCGCGGCGCTCGGGCGACGTCGAAAACGGCTTCCCGCAAGTGCGCCTTTGCGCGGGAGAGACGGGCTCGCCTGACGCCGCTTCCGCTTAAACGGGCGGGGACCTCCAGCTGGTTCACTGACGCGCGGGCCCCAGCACTCAGGCCGTCGCCTACCTCCCGCTCGAATAGAGCAGAGGCAGGGAGGCGAGGCCGAGTGGCGCCGGTGTTTCCCCTCGGCGATCCCAGCTGCCTTCGGCGACACCCAGCACACCGGCGGGTTCAGGGGGTCACGCCGCGTCCGGAGAGGTGTGCCACAACGTCGGCCGTGGCGGAGGCCGACGACGGTGAAGATGGGCATGGCGCTATGGTGCGCCCTTGGATGAGAGGAAGAGCATGGGAGGTCCGCCATGCTCAGAGGAGTCTGTCGGTGGAGAGAGGAGAGGGAGAAGAGCTCGGGCTTGGCCAAATTTGAGGGGAGGGCGGCAGCTCGGCTCCGATCATGGAGGCGCATTGAGGGCACGGGGAGAGGGGGAGTTGGTCTGGTGGAGCGCACGGGAGAGGGATAGGGCCAAAGGAGCAGAGAGGGGCTCGGGGGGTGGCCTTAAAATGGGCGGGCGGCAGTCCACCGAGGGCTCGTGCGCCGGCGAGCTTGTTGCCGTCGCCACGGGTGACGTGAGCTTGCCGCAGTGTGTCTGGGGCGCTTGTGGGGTTGGTCCAGGCCTAGAGAAAGAGAGAGGAGGAGCGGGGATGCGCTAGGGCAGCGCGCGTGTGAGCATGCTCATTGGAGCTGTCGGTGACCACGGTGCGCGTGCGAGCAGGGGCCTGAGAGAGAGAGGAAGGAGGGGGCCGACCAGCTGCCGTGTCCCGGACGTCGAGGTGGCCTCGGGGGACACGATCCCAATGCCCTAGGCTGTCGGGTGCCTCGGGCAGGACGGGCTACAGTGCGGGAGCGCACTGTAGCGCGCTCCAGAGCGCCCGTAAGGCCGGCACGGCCGTGTCCTCACCGCTCTGGTCGCGTCCACCTTGCCCAACGGTGTCTAGGGGGTCAGGGGAAGAGTAAAGTAGTGGGATGTGGCCTTGGATGCCATGGAGGGCCACTGGAGTGAGGAGGGAGGTGAGAAAGGAGGAGATTGCCGCTGTCCAGAAGAGTAAAATGGGGTTTTACCCCCTCCAATGATTGAGCTGAGGCATGGGTGAGTTACTGGAGGTAGAAGATGACTAGGAGAGGCTTTGGTAAAAAGTTGAGCTCAAGTAGAATAGTAAAAGGGGGCAGAACAGTGGTTTTGGTAAAATGGCAGAAGGTGTTTGATGTAGTTTTGGGCAAGCAAATGACTTCCAATTGACATGGGACTTAACAGGATGAAATGGCACATACATTTAGGCCCTTCCACCAAATTTGAGCTCATTTGGGCAAAGTTGCCAATGCAACTTTTGTAAACTCTAGAAATCAACAGAAAGGAATTTCTCAAGATTAGGTTAAGCAAATCATCTCCCCTTGATGCACCACTTGGTGTAGTGTCATCATTTGGGTTTGTGAGCATGTCCACCAAATTTGAGGCCCCAAGTAAAAAGTTGGCAATGTAGAGTTGTTCAAATTTGGATCTGGTCAGAAAGGGTTTTGGGGCACTTAGATCAAGTTATGCCTCTCCAATACTTGTTCCATTTGGTATAGATGCATAATTAGGCCATTATAGCATGTGCACCAAGTTTGAGAACATTTGGACAAGTTTGGCAATGTAAAGTTGCTCAAACTTCAAAATGGACAGAAATGGTTTTGAGGGCATTAGATGATGTTTCCTTGATTTTCAAGGCATAAGGCTTTGCAAGATCATCAAGTATGTAATATTTGACATGATAAAATTTCCCTGGAATTTTTGGAGAATATTTCCTTTGTAAATATTTCAAAAGCTTGAAATATCCAGAAAGGGTTAATGAAGGATTTGTCCAATATTTTGAACATGACCATGTGTTGAAACTCTTATATATGGACAATATATGTCCTATGAGTTTCCCTGAGTTTTGGCAAATATTTTTGAAATAATTAAATAATTTTTCCCTATTAAAGACCATTTCTGGCCTTAAGAAAAAGCTTTTAAATAAAATATAAAAATAACTTTTAAAATTATAGTTTTGTCGTTTATGGGAGTCCTATACCTAATAGGATTCAAATATACTTTTTGAAAGATTTTTCACACCCTAATTAAGGTACTTGTAGTGCAAACCTCAATTCAGGGGTTTTTGGAAAACTAATTTTAGAAAATACTATTTGGCCAAAATATTTTTATAAGAAAATACTATACTGGTCTATACACATGGCATGATCATTGGGAAAAAGGTTTTGGATCAAGGAGATGAAGTAGAAGAGTTGGATGATTTATTTGATTTTTAGAGCACTAGCAAACAGCAGACAGAAATCAAATCAAGCAATGACCCAAAACACTCAAAAGTTTTTGTCAATCCACATTTTCAGCATGATGATAAGCTTAAGCGCAGTGGCATGAAAATCAGGGTGTGACAGGTTGTGAGAACTACCTCCATTGTGGGTGTGGCTTCCATGGTTATGGGTGTATCCTCCCGAGTTCGGGGTGAAACGGGGCTTCTGTTGGGCTCCAGAATTATTCTTTCCTTGACCATACTTCCTCTTGCAACTCTTAATCTGCTGCTGCTTCCCTTCAATCATAGGAGCCTTTTGTACCAACTCCTGGTAGTTGTTGAAGGTCGCTACCATCAACTGTATGCTCATCTCATCATTCAGCCCTTCCATAAACTTTTCCTGCTTCGCGGCATCTGTGGCCACATCATCAGGGGCATAACGAGATAGAGTACTAAACTCATCTACATACTGAGCCACAGTACGATTTCCTTGGCGCAAGTTGCAAAACTCACGCTTCTTCATGCTCATGGCTCCAGTTGAGACATGGGTGGTGCGAAAAGCTTGCTGAAACTGATCCCAAGTGATATTGGCTACTGGAAAAGTGGATGTGTAATTCTCCTACCATGTTGTGGCTGGTCCAGCCAATTGATGTGCGGCAAAACGCACCTTCTCAGCATCCGTGCAATTCGCGGTGGTAAACTCCCTTCCAGTCTTGTGTAGCCAGTCATCAGCAACTATTGGTTCAATGCTACTAGAAAACACCGGTGGTTGCAACCTTAGAAAACGGGTCAGGTTGTCCACTGGTGGTGGTGGTGGAGGGTTGTTGTTGTTGTTCTGATTGTTCTGGTTGTTCTGGACAAGAAGTTGCATCAAAGTGTTCTGCTGCTGGATCAACGGAGTGAGCTCAGGGGGAAACTGAAATCCGGGCTCGTATCTTGGAGGCATCTGATGGGTGTAGAGGGAATAGATTAGAATAGAGATGAGGTCTAATGGGAAATTCACTACCCATATGCACATGAGGAAAACACAATCATTTCACACAAATCAATTTCAAGCAAAGGGCATACAAAGATCTAACTAACATTACAAAACTGCTCTAAATTCTACTTTATGGGGGGGGAGTACTAGTCATATGGTGGTCATATAGAAATTTTGATTGGCAGAAGATTCCATGATATCTGCTCCAGCTTCATCTTCATAGTCATCATCACTATCATCGGGGTCTGAGTCGGTGTCGTCGATGATGATGTAGTCCTCAGAACGAATCTCCTGGGGTTCTTCTTCTTCTTCTCCTTCTAGCGCGGGATCTCCCATGAATACTCCTAGCTTCCTTGTCAGGTCGTCATTCTTCTCCACAAGTATTGTCATCTCCTCCTCGTATCTGTCACGTGTAGACTTGAGTTCCTCTTCTAGCTCCGAGTTCCTGGTTAACGCCTTCTTCAAATCTATCATATCTGCGCACATCTGGTGCTCCTGTCGATGAATGTGCTGGTTCAACTCCTGGATGAAAGTTGCAATGGAAATGTCCTTCCGAGTGCTGATCATGTCCCATTGCTCATATCGGTGTTCACATATCTGGTAGATAGTGACCTTCAGCTCCTGCTTGTAGACTTCTCCAATACGTCCCATGGCAATGTGTGCTGACATACTCTTGCCTAGGCTCCAGGTTCGTGCATCAAAGGAAAACTCTATAGGCTCCGTGGATGGTGCGGATGTCCTCCCTGGAATTTGAACTTGAATATTCCATCGCCCCTCTTCTAGTAAAGTGGCCGTGTAGGTCCCGGTGAAGCTTGGTATTCCGATGTTCAGGTACCTAGTAACTTCCTTCAAGTGTCGTCCAAATGGTGTGTCTTCATCCGGTTGAGTGAACTTGTTCCTTGGGTCCACCATCCTAAAGAGTAGAAAATGAAGAGGAGTCAGAAAAGAGTAGAGAAGAGTGACCTACGGTTTATCTTAGTGGTCGTGTCCTACAGTCAGCGTGTGCTCTGATACCATCTTGTAGAGACCACGATCAAAATGGACCTAAGTCTCTGTGTTCTGTGTCATCCCTGGATCGGTAATGCTGACACACACATTACTTGAAAGATTTATAAGAGAGTGGCAACCACACGCTTATTACAACGAATGTCTCAAAAGAGAACTTATTATGAAATAAAATGGCATAAGGTCATCTAACACGATAACAACGGAAGACTTGGAAGATAAGTGGGTCCATCAAGTCCAACGGCATAGCTGAGTGCATGACAACGAGCTAGCGTGCCTTACTCTTCTTGTGAAAAGTCTGCAACGTAACATGTTGCAGCCCTAAACGGGCCAGCACATGGATTATACTAGCAAGATAACACAGTAGAGCAAGTAACAGAATAAAGGCTAACACTGCATGCATATATGGCTGATCGAGGCTCTAAGGCTAAAGTTTTTGCATAAAGCCAATTTTTCCCTACAACAAAGGAATAAATTTTATTTTTACTATCATGGTAGTTGAAACATCATTGAGAAGGTACCTCCAACTCAATTCCCAATTAAAGTAGTCATCATTAACCCACACAATTAACTTTAAAGTGATGAGATCAACCAATAATTCAAGTACCAGATAGTCAAGACGTCCATAATCGGGGACACGGCTAATCATGATTAGTTTGTACACTCTACAGAGCTTTGCGCATTTTTCCGCACAAGACTCGATCTCCTCCGTTGGATTTCTCGCACTACATGGTTTTTGAGAAACAAATGACCGAGACACAGTCTTTCAGAAGCATTTACTCTTTACCCCGAGTAGACCCGTACACCTACTTTCCCCTACATCTGCTAGTCGACCACTGAAAGAGCTCACACAACATACTTAACTATGCCAGAGCTCATAATGGCATTATGGCTGCACACGGAAGTTTCCAGCATGAATAGTTTTTTGATCCCTTGGAGCCTGGGTGGCATTCCATATGAAAAATGACACGGTACCCCCGGGATTTCTTAGGACAACACTGGATTCTCCAGGTGCCCTGCAACCAATCCACCCAGATGTGTATTAAAGTTGCCACCTTAAGTTGAACCATTATTTTAACAATCTCACATCTGTCATGGATACACTCAAACCCAATCCACGTCTACGAGCATAGCATGGCAACCTAAGAATAACGTAGAAGTAACTCCCAAGCGTTTGAAAATAATGCAGGTAATAGTTCTACCTCAATCTACTTCCCAGACCCACAAATTAAGAGATCCTACTCATGCAATGTGTGAGGGTTTGATCTAATGCATAAAAACTGGGTAATAAAGGGTATGATCAAAGTGTTACTTGCCTTGCTGATGATTCGCAAAACCTAGGGACTCGTAGTAGCACGCTTCGCACTCCGGGAATTCTATCGCAAGCAAACAATAGCATACATAAGCAACCAAGCAAAGATGCACAGGTAAAACTCCAAATAAGAATATCTAACCTGAAAGTTCAACTGAAGAACTCCGGTTTGCAAAAAGAATCAAAACAAACGGAGCAAAGAAACTAAAACTACGAAAGAAACAAGATCCGCTTACTAGATTGAACTAAAGTCAAATTTTACAGTACCAACACCTTGTTCCAGTTGATTAACGAAAAGAGGGCTTCGAGACGAAGATCTAGGCGCTTGAATCGCCTGATTCCGACTTACGAGCGAAACGAAAAACTAAAAAGAAGGTCAGGACAGAAATCGCGATCGAAAATAATCGTGGAAAAACTCTGGAAAAAAACTGATGAACAGGCTAACGAACGAACGTCCATTGTCTGTGACTAGCGGGCGAACAACGTTCGTCAAAACGAACGTACGGATGAATTTTCGCTATATAACCGAACCGAGAAAAACCGAACCGATATAATAAAAAATGGATCTAGGGTTCTAAAAAAATCGATTGGTTTTCTCGCGAAAAACAGACGGCGGTGGCGGGTTCGGCGGCGGCGGTGGCGGTGGCGTGCTCCGGCGGCGGGGCGGCAAACGGCGGGCGGCGGCGGCACGAAGCAGTGGCTAGGGTTCGGGCGAGGCGCGGGGCTGGGCTGCGGGGCGGTGGCGGCTGGGCTTTTAAAGGCCGGTCGGGTAGAGTCCCGGTTGGATACGGCCCGACTAGGTCGGTTCCACTCTTTTTTTAACAGTCGTAACGCAGTAAAACGGCGAAAAAAAATACTAAACGGACTCAAAAATTTCTGAAATAAATTTGCACCATCCTCTAATAAAATTTAGGACAAAGTGAACATTTTTCCCGGACCTAAATGCAATTTTGCAAAACACGTATTTTTCCTATGCAAATAAAAACGCAAATAAATCTAAATAAATTACCAAAAGTGATTTTAATATTTTTCCTCCAATATTTCTTTTATTCTGGAGAAGTCATATTATCTCCGCTCATATATTTTATTAAGAAATATATTTTTCGGAGAGAAAAATTATTAAAACCAAAGTGATCCTCGTACCGGTATTTGAGAAAAACTCAAATACGAAAACGGCAAAATCCCCAACTCTCTCCGTGTGTCCTTGAGTTGCTTAGAATTTCAAGGATCGCAACACACAAATGCAATTAAAATATGCTATGACTTTGGTATATGAAGTGTGAACTGCAACTCAGTCTATTGCATGTTCAAGTGTTGGTTCCGTTGCCTCTGCACGAGCTGGAGCAGATGCAAGTGCAATTTCAAGTGTTGGTGCAGGTGCCGGAGCCGTTGCTGGTGCCCATGCCGGTGTGACTGGTAGTGCCGCTGCTGCTGCTGGTGATGGTGCTCCTTGTGCAGCTTATGCTGGTGTCGGAACAGGTGCCCGTGTCGGTGCCCCATCCTCCGGTAGATTAGCCTAATCCGCTGACACGGTCAATGCCCAATCCTCTGGTGGATCAGACTGAGTTGCTGCCGCTGTCAGTGCTAGAGCCAGTGTCGTCGGAGCAGGTGCCGGTGCTCGATCTGATGTTGAAGGTGGTACTGATGTGCGAGACAGCAGCGATTGTCTCTGGTCTGCTATGATTTCATACTTCAGCTTTCTAACTTCCCTAGGCTCTGTGACCTGGATTTAGTCTTTTTCTTCACTTCTTTTAATCGCGAGAAGGACTAATTGTGGCGTGTTTGTTAAAACAAACTACAGTTCATCACAGGGCTTCAGATTGTACTCAGACAACAGACTGATGCAATTGTGTCGAGTAATATAAGTGGTGGACTGTGCCTTCATTACTGACGCGTCATAAGTAGTGAAACCTGCTAAAATAACCATCATAGAGTAAACCAAACGGTTTATTCTGTAACGAATGTGACATGGCAAAACCTGCATCGTAAAATTGCAGCAAAAGTAAGAAAACATGACAGTAAATCAATAAGATTTACTTGTTGTGACACGAGTGAATCCTTACCAGGATATCACTATGTTCTAGTTCTAAATAGAAGGTTGATTGTCCTATTACGGGTGGCATGCACGGCCCCCACTTACTCCCACAAGAAGGACAGTCCAAAGGTCGTGACAACTCGTTTGGAGTGAACATCCATGGGACTGGAAATCCTGGTGGGTGCGATAAACCTTGCAATGTATACAGATATTGAGTGTAACCATAATTGATAAACCATCCTCACAAAAAAGATGATACATATACTTCAAAATATACAGAGTGAATTGAGTGGACAAACAATACCATAGACTTTTCTCAGGACTCACCACACAACAAAAGCAGCAGTACTATACAATACATGCTTCACACACGCAAATCAGGTACTGAACAAGTAGTGCTTACTAGAGAGAAGCAAAGTTGCACTAATTAAGCTCTGCAGACTATTTATTACCACCGACCTACGTGATGTACCCCACATAACTGACTAGGCCATGGATTTCGTGAGAGATGTCTACTGGCATCATCACCATCTAGTCAACCTTGGAGAACCTAACATAGTGGTCTTTCCACTCATAAACATGATGTTGAAGACAGTCCGCATCAGATTTGTCGGGAAGCATCACAAGAACCACACCCTTCGTAATCGAAGGCACAACTAGGAAATTGTGGTGGTGAAGTACACCCTAGAGAACACGCCTGACAACAATGCTACAGGAAAACGCTTGTTCACCACACGGGGCGACAAGGACACACCAACTGGTTAGTTTAGTAGTAGAACTCATCCTTAGTTCGTCCAGTTCACATGGCATCAACTTTGATAACTTCATCTCCACCGTGGTCCTGGTTCTAATTCAAACAGAAACCAAATAATTTATTACAACCTCCTTTCAGAAAGATAAGATGATTTTCGATATTTTTACTGCATATAAGACTACATATACACACAGAGGTGAGTGAACAAAGACACTAGAACATGTCTTCAAAGGCACGAGAGTAGAGGGATTACTTGCAATATGCATAGCACAAGTTACTGAGGCTACCATACTCTCTTTAAAGGCATGAGAGCTAAAATCTTGCATTTCCTACATCTGGCATTGATGTTCATAAAGTAGTTGAAATTAATCTATATCAGTGTTATGTGCAAAAATCATATATATGTCAACATCCTGCGTGTTTTGGTCAAAAGAGCAATTTAGAACTGTGATTTGGCACACAAAAATCACATGCAAGATAACCCAGGAAGTTGTACTACTAGTACTAGTACTGTGTGTTAGATGAAACAACACGATCAAGATCGCTAAAAAGATCGTCAAGAAGAGATATTACCTGGACCGGCTTAACGAGGGATCCCGGAGAGGGGGGCTTGGACAGGGCGATGGCCTTGAGCTTGTCTGCGGTAGTCTCGACAGGGTGCTTGCGCTTCTTCGTACCCTGAGCCCCCACGGCTTTGGCCAGAGCCATAGACATCACTTCGGCTGGTGCTCCAGGGTCCATCAAGAAACTACCGAATAGAAATAGAAGGATAGAAACAATAATCACAAACCCAAAAGAAGAAGAGAGAGGGAGTTAGGATCGGTCGTGAGGTTGCAAGACTGGGCCTTGGCCAGAAGCAACACCATTTATGCACCCACCTTTCCTTCTTTGGGAGAGAAGAACAATGGCAGGAGCGCATCGGGGTTTTCTTGAAGAAATGAGGAACAAGATGAGGGAGAAGCGAGTTGGGGTTTTCTTCAAGAGAGAAAGATGAGGTAGAAGATTGAAATGACGGTTGCTACGTCCGTCCAACTTACTGCTGGAAAGGTCGGGGTTTAGTGATTTGATGGCTCATTGGGCATTACTGCGGCACTTCGACCGGTGTAGTCTACCGTGCAGTTGTGCACTCTAGTACGGAGTAATTTAGTGCATGGCAAGTAGATCCCGATGCTGGCTGTCCCACATGTGTGCGCAAGTGAGTACTAGTAAGGTTCCCCATGACCATCGAGGAGGATCTGCACGTTAGATCATGTCCACTGTTCCTGAAAAAAAGATTACATGAAGCATTTCGACTCTTACGATGGAGGAGTGTGAAACACGACATCCACTTGAACTTACACAGTACTCCTACTACTAAGCATGTGTAGTGGTTCATACGTTTGTACTATAATATTGTTGCTAGCGTAGGAAGATATGACAATAAAAAAAGATGTTGTGCGCAGGTTAACTATATGAACAGTTATTTAACATGCCCCTTTTTTGACTGCCCGGTTGAGAATGAACGGTGAGATCAATGTTAACACAACTAGGACTACAACGGACGGAGAGTACTATGCTATAGAGCATGAAGGGTGCAAGAGCCCACACCAGGTTAACACAAATACACAGCTTGTAGAGCATGCATGAAGAGGGGTCCTAAGATGAGCATGCACGAAGAGGGAACAACTATGTTGAGATGAGAATGTAACAAAACACACCCGCACACTTTCTGCTACAGTGACTGATCTGCGCCGTCCGAGTTTGATCCAAGGGTCATATTGCACCGAGACATGCGCATGCATAGGATGCCTAAACACCACTGAAGTTCCTCTGCTTCTCGAGGCGCACAGCGGTGGTGATGCAGGGTGCCACCGCCCGTAGTGCTTGCTCCCTGTCGATGGGAGCCAGCTCGTCAAAGACAGTGTCCAATGGTACCAATGGATTCCGGTGACGAAGCCCTGAGAGGATTCGCCTGGCAACGGCGACGGTCGCCCACAACCCCTCCTGGTCCAGCTCCGCCCCCACCACCGCGTGGAGACGGCTCAACTCCTCAGATATATAGGTGAAGAAGGAAACCAGGTCAGGAATCCGCAGTTCATTGAAGTCGATCGGGTGGTCGAACGGGTTTAGCCCGACGGCCGGCATGGTCGTGCTAACACGACGGTAGGCATCGCGCAGCCGCAACACTTGTGTGGAAACATGGTCTAGCAATTTGTTGAGGTGATCCTAGACCTCGCCACAATCGTCCCGCTCATGCTCCAACCGGCTCGCCTGATCGCCTATCGTATCTCCCGCTTTTTGCAGCAACACCGCCGACGCCTCGAGCATCTTTGTGGTGGACACGTGTCGCTTTTGAAGCTCCATGAACTCCCTCACTTAAAGGAGGAGCATGGCACTCCTCTCCTCCTTGATCTCACTGAGCTCCATGTCCTTGGCCCTGAGCTCCGCATCCTTGGCATGGAGCTCCTGTGTCAGGCGCCTCACCTCAGAGTCCATGATCTGGTGCGCCGCCATGGAACCAGGTAGAAGCAATGGGGAGAGGAAGCAAAAGGGGCGAAACAAGTGAAAGGCAATGCAATATACGGGAAGGCGGAGGGAGCCAGCCCATGAGCGGGGTGAATCTTTTGGTTTTCACCATGGGAAAACACCAGTTGACAACTTTTCATTCAAGGGAGCAGTGGGTTTTAGAGGCGGAGTCATCATGACTAATTGCTGTTGCGCCTGCTCCCGTCAATCAAAAAAATAAAAATCCTGCTACGCCTGCCGCACCCAAACGCTAGTGCAACGCAGCGGTGGATATTTAAATGTACCAACCGGCAAGGAGAGAAAAAGGGGGCTGAAAAAACCAATCTGGCAGCAGCCTAGCTAATCGATCGCACTAGCCCAACTAGCTAGCCACCGTGCTTCACTAACGTACTCGGTGGGAAAGATGGGATTTTGTGATTTGATGACTCATTTACTTGCTTCGACCGAGGAGGACCCAGAAAACGCATGGTAGGTCTACCCATCTCTCGACAAGGAATAAAATATGCGTTCACCACCCGCGAGAACCCAGAAACAGCGCGGTATGGTGTGCCACGTTTCGGCATGGTGGAAAAATGTGCGTGTAAAAATAAATTGTACTCCCCCCGTCCCAAAATAAGTGTCTCAACTTTGTAATAGCTTTAGTACAAAGTTGTACTAAGCTTGAGACAATTATTTTGGGACGGAGGGAGTATCAAACTACCTATGGTTTGACCTCGGGACCCAGCCAGTCGGTCGAAAACACCCCACTAGCCACATAGCTTCATCATGCTAACGTGGCACGGAGGATAGGTGTGGTTAGCTCCATCTCGACCAGCCACAATGTCTCTTGTTCTAGGCGATTCATCTAATTTTCGAGCATTTTATAGTTATAATAACACCATGGCAAGCTCGCGCTGCTCTTCGTGTGTGCCGGTGCATCTAAAGGTTGTACTGGTCAGTCAACATTCATGCACGTGTTGACGAGCCACTCCCTCTATACTAGATGGAGAGGAGAGAGAGATGGCAGACATGGTACCCACCAGTGAGTCAGTCAACGTTCATGCACGTGTTGACGAGCTACTCCCTCTATACTCTACTCAATATAATACTTTATAAAATAAGTTATGCGACAAAGCCAACAACTGTTGCAGTTTCAAACTATCCATGTACGCTTTGTACTCCAGGTTGCCATTTCGAATCTCGTCCTTCAGATTTTTTAGTTTTAGGTACAAATTTGA
>LR738715.1:630287374-630314518 GCA_902687465.1 Secale cereale
TTGTTCGGATATTTCAGTGTAGGATGGGTTTTCTGCACAAACACTTTGTGCGGTTAGATAAGTTACGCCTGCAGTTACACGTATTTTGCAAGTTTAGGAACACAAATAACATCGGCATAGAATATCACATGCTCCCGGCAGCTTAGATGCTATGGTGATAGGAGATTTTACATCGTTGGACCTTAGATCCAATGGCTTGGAAGTAGTCTTTGTAATTATGCGCAATTTCCAAACTCTCCAAGGGTTTGTTTGGAAAAGAACTTCCAGGCCTCGTGTGAGCCGCGGGATCTTGGATCCAACGGCTCCCAATAGCTCTTATTAGGAGCATATAGGTTGCTGGATCTGAGATCCAATGCCATTTGCGTAGTATTTGTACTTTCTGCGCAATTCCCAAACTCTTTGAGGCCTATATTGCAAAAACATTCAAACTTCCTACTACGAGCCATTAGATCTCCCAGGAACTCGTATCACCATAGAATCTACGATGTGGGTGAAGGAGTCCTAGATTACGGGGTCCTCGGGCGCCCGGGCTACGTGACGTGGGCCGGACTGATGGGAAGTGAAGATACAAGACGAAAGACTTTCCCCCGTGTCCGGATGGGACTCTCCTTGGGGTGGAAGGCAAGATTGGCGTGCGGGTATGAAGATTCCTTTCTCTGTAAACCGACTCTGTACAACCCTAGCCCCCTCCGTTGTCTATATAAACCGGAGGGTTTTGTCCGTAGAGGAAGGATAATCATACATGCTAGACATCTAGGGTTTAGCCATTACGATCTCGAGGTAGATCAACTCTTGTAACCCCTATACTCATAAAAGTCAATCAAGCAGGAAGTAGGGTATTACCTCCATTACGAGGGCCCGAACCTGGGTAAACATCATGTCCCCTGCCTCCTATTACCTATGATCCTTAGACGCACAGTTCGGGACCCCCTACCCGAGATCTGCCGGTTTTGACACTGACATTGGTGCTTTCATCGAGAGTTCCACTGTGCCGTCATTGAAAGGCTCGATGGCTCGCCTTGTCATCAAGGACAGTATCACTTCCAGAGGAGCCCTAGTTTCAGGGCAAACCCTCCATCTTGGTGGCTTCACCATGGGTGCCCGTTCGGCCGTTGAGCCAAAAGCAAACCCCGAGTCGCCGAAAACCCTCTCCGTATCAGCCCTGAATACTCCGACAAGATGGATCCGGCAGATCAATTGTCTTTGAATGAGCTGCTAGATCGCATCGCCGCCTTGGGGGTCTCAACTGACTATGATCGGATCAGGCGTAAACCCGACCAGAGAGAGATCAAAACTCCACCAACCACCCATCAAGTAGCGGTTGTGGAGGAACAAGCTGACAATAACTCTTCTCCTACATTGAGAACAAATCACGTTCGGATTTCCGAGCCCGGAAAACCGGATACTTGTCCTCGGGAGGACACTCCTTGTACCCCGAACACAAAATCGGACATTAAGCCTGAGAATTTACCAGACACTCCGGAACCTGGGCTGGTAACCTTGGAAATTCTTCAAACTTCGGATTCCATAGTGGGTCAGGGTGCGAATTTAAGCCCGTACACACACCACAAGCAATATTATCCAGGAAATTCCGTCGCTCCGGACATGTGCGACCTAATGCATGTGCGGCAACAGCCTCGGGAGACAGTCCATCACTTTTGGGCCAGATTCCTCCTTGTTAAAAATAAGATAAAAGACTGCTGCGAGGATGACGCAATTTTAGTATTTCGCAACAACTGTATGGATGAGGGAATCTTTAACGCCCTCATTCACCGTCGTGTACTCCACTTTGCAGATTTGGCACACATAGTACAGAAGTACTGCGCAATAGAAAGCGCTTGGAAAAGTCAGACAGCCCAATGGGAACCTCAGGCCTCTAAGCCATCTCCCGGGCAGGCAAAATAGATGCACCCTCGCGGGGCACCCGATCAACATCCTGCGGACAAGAAAACCAAGCCCTTTACGGGACATAGAACTTTCTTCGAAGAATGGCTCGATAGGCCCTATCAAATACACACGACGCCGGATACAGAACCAACACACAACCTACGGGCATGCTGGATACTCCGACAGGTGTCCAAGAGCGGCGAGGGTATCCTCACCAACAATACCCCAAAGAAGTACTCTTCGAATGACAAAGATTTTAAAGTATTCATGGTCTTCTAGACCTTCTCATCAAACAATCGGCGTAAAAGGGCGCTCCGTGACCCCGCCGAAGTCTGCCAAATAGCAGCAATAAACCCTTGGAATGATACGACAATTACTTTCAATGCTGATGACGAACCAAGGTCCCACTCAGTCCGGGCACCAGCTGCTTTGGTCCTAAACCCAATCGTGGACGGCTTTCGGCTCACTAAGGTGTTAATGGACGGCGGTAGCGGGCTGAACCTCATCTACGAGAACACGCTCAATAAAATGCAAATGGACATGAGTCACATTGAGCGGAGCAATACATCCTTTAGGGGAATTATTCCCATCGGGGAAGCAAGATGCTCATGGAAAATTAAACTAGGTGTGGTATTCGGCACACCAGAAAACTATAGGTTGGGAGAGATAATCTTCCATGTGCCCCCTTTCAACAGAGGATATCATGCCCTATTAGGGCGAGATGCATTCACACGCTTTCAAGCTATACCTCAGTACGGGTATATGAAGCTCAAAATGCCCGGGCCCAATGGTGTTATCACTATCTCCAGTGATCCAGACATAGCACTCCGCGCCAACAATAAAACCACATCCCTAGCCCTTGAGGCACTGTCCGAAGCCCTAGCGGCCGAGGAACTCACCGCTCTGCGTTCCATAGTGGATAGGGACGATGTAATTCTTGATAAAAGGCCTAAATCCACCTCTTTCAAACCAGCTGATGAAATAGTCAAATTTCAAGTCCACCTGACGGATCCCAAGAAAACAATTTCTATCGAGGCATAGCTGGAGCCAACGATCGATGCCACACTACGTGCGTTTTTGTGTGAGAACTGGGACTTCTTCGCCTGGCACCACTCGGATATGCTAGGAATCCCACGCACGCTGGCCGAACATAGTCTCATTATACTGAAGGGATACAAGCCGGTCAAGCAAACCCTCTGGCGATTTTCCGAACCCAAGCGGCAGGCTAAGGGGAGGAGCTAGCCAAACTACTCGAGGCCGGGTTTATCAAAGAGATCAAACATCCGGACTGGCTAGCAAACCTGGTCATGTTACCAAAGAAGGATAAATCCTGGCGCATGTGTGTCGATTTCAAAGACCTTAACAAGGCCTGCCTGATACGTCTCTGTCGTATCTATAATTTTTGATTGTTCCATGCCAATATTCTACAACTTTCATACACGTTTGGCAACTTTTTATACTCTTTTTGGGACTAACATATTGATCCAGTGCACAGTGCTAGTTCTTGTTTGTTGCATGTTTTTTGTTTCACAGAATATCCAAATCAAATGGAGTCCAAACAGAATAAAAACGGACGGATATTTTTTTGGAATATATGTGAATTTTGGGAAGCGGAACCAACATGAGACGATGCCCGAGTGGGCCACGAGGCAGCGGGTGCGCCCACTAGGGGCAGGCACGCCCTAGGACCTCATGGCCACTCCGTAAGGCCGTTGATACCATTCTTTCGCCGTAGGAAAGCTAATATCCGGATAAAAATCATGTCAAAAGATCAGCCCAATCGGAGTTATGGATCTCCGGGAATATAAGAAACGGTGAAGGCCCAGAATCTGGAAAAGCAGAAACAGAGAGAGACATATCCGATCTCAGAGGGGCTCTCGCCCCTCCGCCGCCATGGAGGCCATGGACCAGAGGGGAAAGCATTCTCCCAACGAGGGAGAAGGTCAAGGAGGAATAAGAAGGAGGGGGCTCTCTCCCACTCGCTTTCGGTGGCACCGGAGTGCCACCGGGGCCATCATCGTGTGACCACGATCTACACCAACACCTCCATCATCTTCACCAACATCTCCATCACCTTCCCCCATCTATCTACAGCGATCCACTCTCCCGCAACCCGCTGTACCCTCTACTTGAACATGGTGCTTTATGCTTCATATTATTATCCAATGATGTGTTGCCATCCTATGATGTCTGAGTAGATTATCGTTGTCCTATCGGTAATTGGTGAATTGCTATGATTGATTTAAATTGCTTGTGGTTAGGTTGCTGTCCTTTGGGGCCCATCATATGAGTGCGCGCGTGGATCACACCATATGGTTAGTTGTATGTTGATAGGACTACGTATTGGAGGGCAAGAGTGATAGAAGCTTTTACCTAGCGTAGAAATTGATGCATACGGGATTGAAGGGGGACCAATATATCTTAATGCTATGGTTGGGTTTTACCTTAATGAACGTTAGTAGTAGCGGATGCTTGCTAATAGTTCCAATCATAAGTGCATAGAATTCCAAGTAAGGGATGACATGCTAGCAGTGGCCTCTCCCACATAAAACTTGCTATCGGTCTAGTAACGTAGTCAATTGCTTAGGGGCAATTTCGCAACTCCTACCACCACTTTTTCACACTCGCTATATTAACTTTATTGTTTCTTTATATTAACAGCCCCTAGTTTATATTTACGTGCTCTTTATATTCTTGCAAACCTATCCCATAAGAACTACAAAATACTTCTAGTTTCATACTTGTTCTAGGTAAAGTAAACATCAAGCGTGCGTAGAGTTGCATCGGTGGTCGATAGAACTGGAGAGAATATTTGTTCTGCCTTTAGCTCCTTGTTGGGTTCGACACTCTTACTTATCGAAAGAGGCTACAACTGATCCCCTACACGTGTGGGTTATCAAGACCTTCTTCTGGCGCAGTTGCCGGGGAGCAATAGCGTGGGGTGAATATTATCATGTGTGCTTGTTTGCTTTATCCCTAAGTAGATTTTATTTGCTGTTCTAAGTTGTTCTCTATCTTAGTTACGGATATGGAACACGAAATACCAAAAAACTTAGGTGTACTTGCTACTCATGGAGATGGGGAACCTCCTAAAACCCTCGATGCTCATTATGTGAAAGATATTATGTACTACTTTGATAATCCTGAGAAAACCCCATTCAACTATGTAGTCGGAGTAATGTTGTATCAATGTGAATACTTTAGGGATTATCGTTTGACACAAAAAGGAAAACTGTTATGAGATCAAATTCATATGTTGCATTGGTATGTTCGGCAACTATGCTTGAGATATGATTATACTTGTTGCTCTAGGATGAAGGCTCCACACCTTCCCTTTTCATGCAAATTTAATGATAATTAAACCTTAGCTTCTTATGCTAATGGTATATATGATTATTATGATGTGGAACAAATAGAAGAATTCGTTGCTTTTAAGGGTGCTCACTACTAAATGCCAAATCATTGCTAATTAAAATTGGCTTTGATATACCTTGGGATCCAGGTGGATCCATTACTTGAGCACTATATGCCTAGCTTAATGGATTTAAAGAAAGCACAGCCAGGGAGACAACCCGGAAGTTGTAGAGAGTCATTTATTTCTGTTGTGTGCTTTTATAAAGTTTAAAAACAAAAAAATAAAGAGGGGAACCTAAAACTTTTTTAAAAAAAAGCGAAAGTGAGAAAGACGAGCATTGTTAAAAAGGGAGCTAGCCTTGAACTTTGTTCATGCCCAAGGAAACTTTGTGAACCTTGATTATAGAAACTTTTCAACAAAAATAATTATCCCCTTGTACAATTCTATTGTATTATAAAAAATAATGTGCCAAGAGTTTCCTTTTGGATTATTAAACTGCTTGTTGGTTTGTGCGGTGCAAAAACAGAAACTTTGGCTATAGTGCGAGATTTTACATTGTTTACTGGAACGTCGAAAGGATCTGAAACATTTTGCAAAGTCTTGCTATACAATTTTTTTGATTTTTCCAGAATTTTTAGAGTTACATAAGTATGGTTAATGTTTAGATTACTACAGACTGTCATGTTTTCACAGATTGCTGTTATAGCTTCATTATTTGCATATGTTTGAATTCTTGTTGATGCCTCCTTGACTTGGGGCCATATAATTGTCATAGCATACAGTAGGTAATGTTTGTTTATAATTATACAATAATGTTAGAGCAGTACATGATGGGATTTTATTGATCATATGCACTAACCCCGCCACTAAAAGTTTGGTTAAGTTTTGTGTGGATGAAGTGTTCGAAGACCGAAAATGTCTCGATGTGAGAAGAAAGTGGAGAGGCAAGGAATTAAGCTTGGGGATGACCAAGGCACCCCAAGGTAAAATTCAAGGACAACCAAAAGCCTAAGTTTGGGGATGCCCCGGGAAGGCATCCCCTCTTTTGTCTTCATCTATCGGTAACTATACTCGGGACTATATTTTTATTTACCACATGATATGCGTTTTACTTGGAGCGTCATGTATGATTTGAGTCTTTGCTTGTTAGTTTGCTACAATCATCCTTGCTGGACAGACCTTTTTGAGAGAGATAAATATGGTCTAGAATTTGTTAGAATACTCTATGTGCTTCACTTATATCATTTGAGCTAAATAGTTTTGCTCTAGTGCTTCACTTATATCTTTTAGAGCACGGTGGTGATTTTAATTTGTAGAAATTATTGGTCTCTCATGCTTCACTTATATATTTTTGAGAGTCTTTTAGAACAGCATGGTAATGTGCTTTGGTTATAAAAACTAGTCCTAATATGATAGGCATCCAAGATGAATGTAGTAAAAACTTTCATACAAAGTGCATTGAATATGATGAGAAGTTTGATACTTGATGATTATTTTGAGATATGAGGATGGTGATATTAGAGTCATGCTAGTAGAGTAATTGTGAATTTGACAAATATGTGTGTTAAGGTTAGTGATTCCCGTACCATGCACGTATGGTGAACCGTTATGTGACGAAGTTAGAGCATGAGGTATTTGTTGAGTGTCATCCTTTGTGTGGAGGTCGGGGGCGCGCGATGGTTAACTCCTACCAACCTCCCCCCTAGGAGCATGCGTTAATTGCTTTGTTTTGATGACTCGTAAATTTTTGCAATAAGTATATGAGTTCTTTATGACTAATGTTGAGTCCATGGATTATACGCACTATCACCCTTCCACCATTGCTAGCCTTTCCTATACCGCGCAACTTTCGCCGGTACCGTACACCCACCATATACCTTCCTCAAAACAGCCACCATACCTACCTATCATGGCATTTCCATAGCCATTCCGAGATATAATTCCATGCAACTTTCCACCATTCCGTTCATATGACACGCTTCATATTGTCATATTGCCATGCATGATCATGTAGTTGACATCGTATTTGTGGCAAATCCACCATGCATAATTTTTCATACATGTCACTCTTGATTCATTGCACATCCCGGTACACCGCCGAAGGCATTCACATAGAGTCATATTTTGTTCCATCTTCGAGTTGTAATCTTTGAGTTGTAAGTAAATAAAAGTGTGATGATCTTCATTATTAGAGCATTGTCCCATGTGAGGAAAGGCCAAAAATAAAGATGGCCTAAAAAAGAAGAGGGGGATAATAAAAAAAAGGGAAGCCCGTCAAAAAAAAACCAAAAAAATGAGAGAAAAGAGAGAAGGGACAATGCTACTATCCTTTTCCACACTTGTGCTTCAAAAGTAGCACCATGATCTTCATAATAGAGAGTCTCTTGTTTTGTCACTTCCATATACTAGTGGGAATTTTCATTATAGAACTTGGCTTGTATATTCCAACGACGGGCTTCCTCAAATGCCCTAGGTCTTCATGAGCAAGCAAGTGGATGCACACACACTAGTTTTGTTTTGAGCTTTCATACACCTATAGCTCTAGTGCATCCGTTACATGGCAGTCCCTACTCACTCACATTGATATCTATTGATGGGCATCTCCATAACTCATTGATATGCCTACTCGATGTGAGACTTTCTCCCTACTTTTGTCTACTACCACCTTCTATTACACCCATAATGCTATGTCCATGGCTCACACTCATGTATTGCGTGAAGAGTTGAAAAAGTTCGAAAATGTAAAGTATGAAAACACTTGCTTGGCTGACACCGGGATGGGCATAAGGGGTACCTTCTGTTAAGTAAAGTATGATTTTGTAGGGATAATGTTCTTTAGCTTTGATATTTTGAAAGACTTGATTGTTTGTTGGGATGCCCTAGTATTAAATTCTTTTATGTCAAATGATAGACTATTGCTTTGAATCACTCGTGTCTTAATATTCATGCCATGATTAGATTACATGATCAAGATTATGCTAGGAAGCATTCCACATAAAAAATTATATTTTTATCATTTACCTACTCGAGGACGAGCAGGAATTAAGCTTGGGGATGCTGATACGCCTCTGTCGTATCTATAATTTTTGATTGTTCCATACCAATATTCTACAACTTTCATATACATTTGGCAACTTTTTATACTATTTTTTAGGACTAACATATTGATCCAGTGCCTAGTGCCAGTTCCTGTTTGTTGCATGTTTTTTGTTTCACAGAATATCCATATCAAACAGAGTCCAAATGGAGTAAAACGGACGGAGATATTTTTTGGAATATATGTGAATTTTGGGAAGCGGAACCAACATGAGACGATGCCCGAGTGGGCCACGAGGCTGGGGGGCGCGCCCACCAGGGGCAGGCGCGCCCTGGCCCTCGTGGGCATTCCGTAAGGCAGTTGATGCCCTTCATTCGCCACAAGAAAGCTAATATCCGGATAAAAATCGTGTCAAAAAATCAGCCCAATCAGAGTTACGGATCTCGCTCCTCCACCGCTCAATCGTGTCAAGAAACGGTGAAGGGCCAGAATCTAGAAAAGCAGAAATAGAGAGAGACAGAGAGATAGATCCAATCTCGGAGGGGCTCTCGCTCCTCCACCGCCATGGAGGCCATGGACCAGAGGGGAAACCCATCTCCCACCTAGGAAGAAGGTCAAGGAAGAAGAATAAGGAGGGGGGCTCTCTCCCCCTCGCTTCCGGTGGCACCGTAGTGCCACCGGGGCCATCATCGTGTGACGGCGATCTACACCAACACCTCCGTCATCTTCACCAACATCTCCATCACCTTCCCCCATCTATCTACAGCGGTCCACTCTCCCGCAACCCGCTGTACCCTCTACTTGAACATGGTGCTTTATGCTTCATATTATTATCCAATGATGTGTTGCCATCCTATGATGTCTGAGTAGATTATCGTTGTCCTATCGGTGATTGGTCAATTGCTATGATTGATTGAAATTGCTTGTGGTTATGTTGATGTCCTTTGGTGCCCATCATATGAGCGCGTGCGTGGATCACACCATAGGGTTAGTTGTATGTTGATAGGACTACGTATTGGATGGCAAGAGTGACAGAAGCTTCAACCTAGCCTAGAAATTGATGCATACGGGATTGAAGGGGGACCAATATATCTTAATGCTATGGTTGGGTTTTACCTTAATGAACGTTAGTAGTTGCGGATGCTTGCTAATAGTTCCAATCATAAGTTCATAGAATTCCAAGTAAGGGATGACATGCTAGCAGTGGCCTCTCCCACATAAAACTTGTTATCGGTCTAGTAACGTAGTCAATTGCTTAGGGGCAATTTCGCAACTCCTACCACCACTTTTTTACACTCGCTATATTAACTTTATTGTTTCTTTATCTTAACAGTCCCTAGTTTATATTTACGTGCTCTTTATATTCTTGCAAACCTATCCCATAAAAACTACAAAATACTTCTAGTTTCATACTTGTTCTAGGTAAAGTAAACGTCCAGCGTGCATAGAGTTGTATCGGTGGTCGATAGAACTTGAGGGAATATTTGTTCTGCCTTTAGCTCCTCATTGGGTTCGACTCTCTTACTTATCTAAAGAGACTACAACTGATCCCGTACACTTGTGGGTTATCACTGCCCTAAGGACCCCTTCCACTACCTCGCATCAAGCAGATTATTGATGCAACCACGAGACACGATTCAATGTGTTTCCTCGATGCATACTCCGGATACCATGAAATTAAGATGAAGGAATTCGACCAAGCCGCAATGGCATTCATCACCCCGTACGGGCCTTTCTGCTTTAACACTATGCCTTTTGGGTTCAAGAACACCGGCGCCACCTACAAACGTATTATTCAAACATGCCTGGAAAAGCAAATCGGCAAGACCATGGAGGCATATGTAGATGACGTATTCATCAAAACCAAGCATGTTGAATCATTGGTAGACGACTTACGCCTTACATTCGACAACCTCCGAACATATGACATAAAGCTCAATCCTGAAAAGTGCGTTTTCGGTGTTCCTACCGGCAAACAGCTTGGGTTTATTGTCTCTAGTAGAGGAATTGAAGCAAACCCAGGAAAAATCCAGGCCCTGTCACAATTGGCAACACGAACTGACCTCAAGAAGGTCCAAAAACTAGCTGGGTGTGTTGCAACTTTGAGTCGTTTTATCTCCAGACTAGGATAAAAGGCATTGCCATTGTATCGCTTGCTCTGATGCACCAGCCACTTTGTGTGGACGGATGCCGCAACAGTTGGACTGGAGGATATAAAAACTTTGCTAGCAAGCAACCCCATCCTGGTGGCGCCAAACGTCGGCGAACCAATGTTGCTCTACATATCGGCTACTCGCCAGATGGTGAGCGCGGTGCTCGTCGTCGAACGAGAAGAGGAGGGGCATAAATTCCCAACCCAAAAACCAGTATACTATGTATCGATGGTCCTTACACCATGCAAATCCCGATACCCGCATTATCAGAAGATAGTATATGCGGTCTTTATGGCATCCCGCAAGCTACGGCACTACTTTCAAGAGTGCTCGATCATGGTGGCTTCATAAGTACCACTCAATGATATTATAAACAACCGGGACGCTGCGTGATTGCCAAATGGGCTATTGAGCTCTTACCATTTGAAATAACATACAAACCATGCCGATCAATTAAATCTCACGTGTTGCCTGACTTCGTCGCCGAATGGACAGAAGTCGAACTCCCTAAAGAGTACGACACATATTCCAACTGGATGATGCACTTCGGCGGCTCTAAAATGCTAGCCGGAATTGCGGCTGGTGTCGTCTTGACATCCTCCACAAGAGACACAGTTCGTTATGTGCTCCAAATACTATGTACAGACTCTAAAAATGCAGCCGAATACGAGGCCCTATTACATGGTCTCCAGATGGCCGTCTCCATGGGCATACAACGCCTTGAGGTGCGCACTACTAGGAAAAGGGCTAAAGATAGGATGCACACTAATGGCGCACAAGACATGCGGTGCGCCATTAGTATATACTAATGGCGCACCACGTGCTGGTGCGCCATTAGTGTGGAATACACTAATGGAGCACCGGGCTAATGGTGCGCCACTAGTAACAATTTTTTTTTCTTTTCCAAACATACTAATGGCGCATCCAGACACAGTGCGCCATTACTAGTTGTAACTAGTAATGGCGCACCAGCCAGAGAGTGCGCCACTACTATTTTTTATATATATTTTTTATTCTTTTTTTTGCAAAACTACTAATGGCGCACCGTGCCACAGTGCGCCATTACTAGTTTAAACTAGTAATGGCGCACTATCCCACAGTGCGCCATTAGTATTTTTTTTGCAAAACTACTAATGGCGCACCACCAGCAGGTGCGCCATTAGTAACCTGGGTTACTAATGGCGCATTTGGAGATGGTGCGCCATTAGTAACCTGGGCACCAACAAGATATTTTGGACAGCCACTCCTACCCACTCACTTTCTCCCCACTTCATTCTCTCCACCTCCTCCTCCAAAGCTTGTCTCGGCTGCCTCCTCTTTGTCACCTCATTTCCACCATAGATTCATTCAAATTAAGTGGTTAAATTACCTTTTTGATAGGTAAGTAAGGGGGGAAGCTATCTTTATGTTGTTCTCCCTCCAACAATGTGCACATGCACTTTTTATGGCCTAGCTAGATCTATGTATGTTCTTGGTGTTGCATATGTTTGTGGTGTTGCATATATGTTTGTGTTTGTAGGTGTACCGGTATTTGAAATGCGATAGTTGCCAATATTTTGCCGGAATGTTGATTCATTTCCGTTTCGGCGAGAATTTTGGCATTATGCATTCTTTTTGGTCCTATTTTTAGGGAAAGTCATGCCAAATTTTTTCTTGGTTCTAAAATATCGTTTTGCTCTACCCCGCAGGCGACCATGGTCCGCACGATGACCGATGGCATCATGAATAGGTTTTTGAGCTCCGCGAAGGCCGAGATGCTTCAAAAGAACGAGACGGAGATAAGATGTCCGTGTCGAAGATGCAAGATGAAGAGCCTTATTGTGGACCCGGATTCCGGGCAGGTGCGGGACCACCTGCTCTTGCGTGGTTTCATGGATGGCTATCGGTGGCAAGGTGATGAAGATGACTACGAAGTCGTCCATGGGGGCCGGGCAAGAAATGAGGAAGGGTAGCAAGACAACCACCGCGGCTCGGGCGGGCGAGAAGACGAAGAATCTCCAGGAGATGATCACGACGGTGATGTTGTACACAGTCATCATGTAGAAGATGCAGGACATGATGATGAGGAAGATGTCGGAGCAGACGACGGGCATGATCATGAAGATGATCATGCCGGCGGAGCAGACGACGCTGGACCATCGATGGGCTGGGTGCAGGACCCTCATATTCAAGAGCTGCTTCTCAAGCAGACGAATAACTCAAGAGCTGCCGCCCGAGAGAAAGCCAAGATGGATCAACTGGAGATAGACGCGGTTACTCCATTGTATGAAGGATGTAGGCCCGAGGATATCCGCCTGAAAGTAACGCTCATGGCTCTGGAGATGAAGGTAATACACAAAATGACCGACGCATGCTTCGACGAGAACATGTCATTCTGGCACGAACGTCTTCCCAATGGGAACAAGTGCCCGACCAGTTCCGAGGAGGCGAAGAAAATCGTGTGTCCGCTGGATTTACCGCACGTAAAATACCATGTGTGCATGAACAATTGCATCATTTATCAGGACGAGCACGCGCAGTCTACCATATGTCCGGTGTGCGGCGTCACTCAATACAAGAAGAGGAAGAAAGCTCCTCGAAAAGTGGTGTGGTACTTTCCGATCACTCCTCGTCTGCAGCGGTATTTCGCGGACCCTAAGGTAGCAAAGCGCCTGCGTTGGCACGCAGATAGGGAGGAGAAGAAGCGAGAAGATGACGCAAATGATCCGGAGATAAATAAAAAAGACAAGATGCTGAGTCACCCTAAGGATGCGAGCCAGTGGCAAGCGTTGAACTTCGAAGACGCAGATTTTGGGAATGATCCAAGGAACATCATGCTGGGCGCGAGCACCGATGGAGTCAATCCGTTTGGCAGCCAGAGAAGCACACATAGCACATGGCCTGTATTTGTGTGGATGTACAACCTTCCCCCCTGGTTGTGCATGAAGAGGAAGTACATTCACATGAGTATGCTAATTGAATGACCGAAACAACTAGGAAACGACATCAATCTGTATCTAGGGCTGCTGAAAGAGGAGCTAGACATGTTGTGGAAAACGCCAACCAATACGTGGGACGCCGTAGAGAAAGATTATTTCCCTATGAGAGTCGCACTGCTCACGACGGTGCACGACTATCTCGGTTACGGATATGTCGCGGGGCAGGTGGTCCACGGATTTTCTGGATGCGTCAGGTGCATGGATGACACAATGTATCGCCAGCTAGATAGAGATCTCGGGTCTTCGAAAACCGTGTTCATGGGACATCGAAGGTGGCTTCGCAACGATGACCTGTGGAGAAAACGCAAGGATCTGTTCGATGGTGAAAACGAACCCCGAAGACGCCTGCGTACGAGGAGCGGCGAGGAAATAGACGAGCTGTTAAAAATTGGAAAGATTGCCCACTGCCGGGAAAGAAGCAAAAGGCGCCAGAGCCGGGAAAGAAGCGAAAGGCGCCAGAGCCACTGCAGAAGGTATGGAAAACGAGGTCTGTTTTCTGGGACTTGCCGTACTGGAAGATCCTCCGTGTGCCTCACAGCCTTGATGTCATGCATATCACGAAGAACGTGTGCGAGAGTCTGCTTGGTACCCTGCTCAACATGCCAGAGAGGGCCAAAGATGGCCGAAAGCAAGGGAAGACTTGAAATCAATGGGCATCAGGCAGGAGCTTCACGCTAATGATGATGATGATGATGATGAGGCGAAGCAGGACACGGAAAGTCGTCGCAAAGGCAAAAAGGCCAAGAAGACCGGAAATGACTACCCTCCCGCATGCTTCACTCTAAGTCAGGAGGAGATCGAGCAGTTTTTCACCTGCCTCGTAAGAGTAAAACTTCCATACTGTTACGCGGGGAAGATAAGCAGATACCTTGACCCAGCGAAGCAGAAGTTCAGCGGGATGAAGTCTCATGACTGTCACGTGCTGATGACGCAGATACTTCCAGTTGCAATCCGTGGGATCATGGACACGCACGTCCGTGAAACGCTATTTGGCCTATGCAACTTTTTCGACATCATCTCTCGGAAGTCGGTTGGCGTGAGGCAACTTAGAAGGCTACAGGAAGAGATTGTGGTGATACTATGCGAGCTTGAGATGTACTTCTGATGGCTTCTCGCCCCTCATTGGTTACCCCAAGTGGAAGGTTTGAGATGCAGTGTAGCGGAAGTTTTCCCTTGGCAAAGATACCAAGGATCGATTTCCCTGAGACTCCCAGTTTCAACAAGAAGGTGTCAACAGCTAACGGCGCCAGATATTAGCAATCAACGTGGACCTGCACACAGATACAAATAACTTTGCTCCCAACGAGTACAGAGAGGTTGTCAATCCCTCCGGCCTTGTCATTTACAAAGGATCAAACGCAAGTGATAATAGTGATAGGTTTTGCTGCAAATAGTAAGTAAAAGCGGAAAGTAAATAGCGGATGTGATCAGTGATGGTAATATGGACCGGGGTCCCATGATGTTCACTAGTGATGTCTCTCTCCCAAAAGACGATAAAACAGCTATGTGAGGTAACCGAATTACAGCTGGGCAATTGACAGAATTATGTGCGTAAACCAATGCTAACTATGTTGCAAGAAAGGTAGAGGTTCAAAGCATGGGCGGTACGCCAAGGCAAGTAGACCGAAATCCATCTGCATCTACTACTAATCATCCACCTTGAGATATCTATCCAGAACATCTCGCTGGTATTAAGTTGCGAGTCCCACCCATAGTGTAAACTCAAAGCAACAGACAACTGCATTAAAAGAACTTTGCGTAAAGTAAACAATCCTTGCACCCGCGGGCACAAGCACCGTTGTTTTCCCCCTTGTGGCAACAGCACATCCCCTAGACTCATGTTTCTGTCACTCAAGCTAGTCATCGAGGGGCATGAACCCACAATCAAGCATAACGTTCCCTCTTGGAGTCACTACCTACCACTTGGCCAAAGCAATAAATAACAACGGAGAACATGCAAGAATTACTTACGAACATAAATATAAAAGAGGTGAATCAAATATATTACTCAAACACAATCTGAACATAATCTCACAATCCATCGGATCCCAGCAAACTCATCATAGCAACAGCATAAGGATTACATATGTGCCTCGATCATGTAGGGCAGCTCACGAGGACTAATTAGTGAAGCACAAGAACAGGAGGAGAACATCATATAGCTACTGGTCATGGACCCATGGTCCAAGGGAGACTACTCACAACTCATCCGGGAGGCGTCCATGGTGGTGGAGAAGCTCCCGGTGATGATCCTCCCCTCCGGCAGGGTGCCGGGAAGAGTTCTCCTGGTGCTCCCGATCTTGGAAGCGCGGCGGCGGCGGAACAGAGATGAGATCGCGAAAAAGGGTTCCCGTCTCGAGGGTTTCGGGACACGATATAAATATATGCCAAAGGGGGGCATCAGACGAGGCCTGGGGGGCCCAGGCGCCCCCCCGGCGCGGCCAGGAGGGGGGCCGCGCCACCAGGGCGCCTGGAGCCCTGGTGGCCCCCCTCCGGCTGTACTTCGGGTGCCGGGAAGCTTCTGGAACGCTGATTTTTTATATGATTTTCCGGGATTTTTCTGGCAGTTCTCGTAATGGGAAAACCTGAAATACAAAAACAGCAGAAAACAGAAACTGGCACTGGGGTGCACTGAGTTAATAGGTTAGTCCAAATATGATCAAAAGTCTATGGAAGTATATAAATATCATAGCAATATCACCCAAAAGAGGCATGGAGCAAGCAGAAATTATAGATACGTTTTGGACGTATCGCCAGGGGGTCCGTCTCCGACCCCGCTTTAGCCTGTTACCTTCCTTTCTGTGCATAAATTTTTGCTATATATTTGCCCGGATTGTTCCGGCAACGTATCTTGCGATTGCATGTGTTTTCTTTTCGTTCTGTTTCTGCCAGGGAATCTTTCAGCTGAATCTAGGTGCCATGGCTTCTCCAAGTTCCCCCAAGGACAAGTTCGTCGTCAACGTCATCAACCCTTACCTCGCTGAGGTGAAGAAGCACCCTCAGGTTGTTCGGATGGAGGACGGTGTCCTTCATCAAGAAGATCTGAAGGGACCTATCTAGGAGGGGAGCATCCAGGCCAGGCTGGAAGAAGTGGAGCAAGAAGTCTTCGAGTACAAGAAGATGATCGAGCGTGGTGTTGAAGCTAACTTTGACATCATCAACGGGCTGAAGAACTACTTCCTGAAGGAGATGAAGGAGATGTGGAAAAGCATCACCGCGTCTGAAGAAAGAATTGAAGAGCTCCAAGGGCAAATTCATGGTACTTTTGCATATCACAAAGTTCAACAAAGTTGTTTAAGTGTAAAGCAGCATCATCTCCAGCACCGGAGAATTGATCTTTCATGACTAAGTTCAGTAAAGCAGGTTTAATTTCATACGAAGGTGCTGAAGTGGCAGGTGTAGTGATAGGTGTGCAGATAAAGTCATCGTTGTTATGACTAGTGAAGTCACACAACTTGGTGTTCTCGGTGGAACCCATAGCAGCAAGCAAGCAAGATAACTATTTTTTGTGATTTTCGATAAAAGATACTAAAGCAAAAACTGAAAGGTAAACTAACAAAACTAAAAAGCAAAGGTAAAAGATAGCGTGCAACTCCCCTATCCTGAAGAGTGGAGTCCCCGGCAACGGCGCCAGAAAACTTTGCTTGATGGCTTCTCGCCCCTCGTTGGTTACCCCAAGTGGAAGGTTTGAGATGCAGTGTAGCGGAAGTTTTCCCTTGGCAAAGATACCAAGGATCGATTTCCCCTGAGACTCCCAGTTTCAACAAGAAGGTGTCAACTGCTAACGGCGCCAGATATTAGCAATCAACGTGGACCTGCACACAGATACAAATAACTTTGCTCCCAACGAGTACAGAGAGGTTGTCAATCCCTCCGGCCTTGTCGTTTACAAAGGATCAAACGCAAGTGATAATAGTGATAGGTATTGCTGCAATAGTAAGTAAAAAGCGGAAAGTAAATAGCGGATGTGATCAATGATGGTAATATGGACCGGGGTCCCATGATGTTCACTAGTGATGTCTCTCTCCCAAAAGACGATAAAACAACTATGTGAGGTAAACGAATTACAGCTGGGCAATTGACAGAATTATGTGCGCAAACCAATGCTAACTATGTTGCAAGAAAGGTAGAGGTTCAAAGCATGGGCGGTACGCCAAGGCAAGTAGACCGAAATCCATCTGCATCTACTACTAATCATCCACCTTGAGATATCTATCCAGAACATCTCGCTGGTATTAAGTTGCGAGTCCCACCCATAGTGTAAACTCAAAGCAACAGACAACTGCATTAAAAGAACTTTGCGTAAAGTAAACAATCCTTGCACCCGCGGGCACAAGCACCGTTGTTTTCCCCCTTGTGACAACAGCACATCCCCTAGACTCATGTTTCTGTCACTCAAGCTAGTCATCGAGGGGCATGAACCCACAATCAAGCATAACGTTCCCTCTTGGAGTCACTACCTACTACTTGGCCAAAGCAATAAATAACAACGGAGAACATGCAAGAATTACTTACGAACATAAATATAAAAGAGGTAGATCAAATATATTACTCAAACACAATATGAACATAATCTCACAATCCATCGGATCCCAGCAAACTCAACATAGCAACAGCATAAGGATTACATATGTGCCTCGATCATGTAGGGCAGCTCACGAGGACTAATTAGTGAAGCACAAGAACGGGAGGAGAACATCACATAGCTACTGGTCATGGACCCATGGTCCAAGGGAGACTACTCACAACTCATCCGGGAGGCGTACATGGTGGTGGAGAGGCTCCCGGTGGTGATCCTCCCCTCCGACAGGGTGCCGGGAAGAGTTCTCCTGGTGCTCCCGATCTTGGAAGCGTGGCGGCGGCGGAACAGAGATGAGATCGCGAAAAAGGGTTCCCGTCTCGAGGGTTTCGGGACACGATATAAATATATGCCAAAGGGGGGCATCAGTGGAGGCCTGGGGGGCCCAGGCGCCCCCCCGGCGCGGCCAGGAGGGGGGCCGTGCCACCAGGGCGCCTGGAGCCCTGGTGGCCCCCCTCCGGCCCTACTTCGGCTGCCGGGAAGCTTCTGGAACGCTGATTTTTTATATAATTTTTCCGGGATTTTTCTGGCAGTTTTTGTAATGGGAAAACCTGAAATACAAAAACAGCAGAAAACAAAAACTGGCACTGGGGTGCACTGAGTTAATAGGTTAGTACAAATATGATCAGAAGTGTATGGAAGTGTATGAATATCATAGCAATATCACCCAAAAGTGGCATGGAGCAAGCAGAAATTATAGATACGTTTTGGACGTATCAACATCCCCAAGCTTAATTCCTGCTCGTCCTCGAGTAGGTAAATGATAACAAGAATAATTTCTGTGGTGACATGCTATTAACCATATAAGGATTTTTCATAGTCATATGACAAAAGCTTACTGAGACAATGAATCTGTAGTAATTAAGTTGCCTCATGAGAAAATCACAAAGAACTGAAAGTTTTACAATATGATACTGAAACATCAAATAGATTTGTAATGAGCATGGTGTGCAAATATGATAAAGTGATATCTTGCTTTCTCCCTTTAGTGAAGCAAAACATAAATGCAGGGGCACCTCCAAGGTTTAAGTGATGACTAGATACAATGATTTCAAAATAAACGATATCACAATCATGCAAAAGACAATGCTACTTTGGGACAATGCACATTACACTCAGAATGACAATCATGCTCTCAGTAGTTGGTGCTTTAAAAGAAGGTGGAGACTCTCGAACCGTGGCTTTGTTGGCAAGGTTGAAAACCCGTAGTCGGAAACAAAGACAAAACATGTACCAGAGCTCTTGGTTTTAAAAATAGAGGTAATAATTATTATTTTTCATTATGCATGTTCCGTCAACGAATGCTAGCACACAACTCAATCACTTCTTGAGATGGACAAGTTTCGAGGAACGGCTCCCGAATGAGGACGATCACATCCTCTTAATCTCCTTTGTTTATCACTGCCAATGTTTTCTGATTTCTCATGAACAAAGCGTGAAGGAGGGTTTGTTTGTTATATTAATTTTGAGCCGGACGCACTCTATGCCAGTTCCTTCTCGTGTTATGGGTTTGCACATTAGACATGCAATCCCGGGGTGAAGCTTGTCCAACTTAAAAAGATCATGAATTAACTACTACTTCCTCATGAACTTAAAACAGAGGCACAAAACA
Source organism: Secale cereale (assembly GCA_902687465.1). Lineage (NCBI taxonomy): Eukaryota > Viridiplantae > Streptophyta > Magnoliopsida > Poales > Poaceae > Secale > Secale cereale. Next base: position 630,306,976 of record LR738715.1, read on the forward strand.
GAAATGCATTTTTTTTGAATAATTTCGAGATGGTACATGCAAGTCTCCGTTAGGAATGGCGGGTAAATACCATGTAGGAAGGTATGGTGGACTCATATGGCATAACTGGTTTAAAAGAATTTGGATGCACAAGTAGTCAGTCCGCTTAGTACAGGTGGAGGTTAGCAAAAGACTGGGAGCAACCAACTAAGAGAGCAATGACGGTCATAATCATGCAGAGCGACAAAGCAACATTGAATCAGGCATGGTAGTTATATCGCTACTCAGAAACAAAAGATCATCAATGCTTGACAGACTTTCTTTACAGTCTTAAATATGCGTGAGCATACGCCAAGTCAATCAAAATAAATTCTTGAAGGAAGATATTACTAAACCATACCACATCATAGGCAAACAAATCATGTTGGTATTCCAATAACACATTGGGAACCCCCCAGCTATTTGAGACTAACCATAAGAAAACATGAACTACTATGCACCATTATGCACGTAGCATCTTTATCATAGACATATCAACCATGCAACAGAAGCAAACTCTCTTAATAAGATAATCATGATAAATAAAGAGAGTTCAAGCAACCAACTAAACAAAAGCTCTTTAAAAAGATAAGCATGAAAACTAAAAGCTAAGCATGATAGTAGCTATTGAAAGACAAAGAACACACACAACAAGGATAGACATGAAAATTCTATGTTATGTTCTAGGTAGAAGTGGAGCGTGTTTCTCTCCCACATAAAGAAAGCTGAGTTCCGACTTGTTATGAAAAGCTAAAGAAAACTAAAAAGGAAACTAAAAGCAAGACGCTCCAAGCATAGCACATAACACATGAAGTGATAAAAATATAGTGGAACGAAAGACGAACTGATAATGTTGATGGAGAAGGGGATGCACGGGGGCATCCCCAAGCTTAGACGCTTGAGTCTCCTTGAATATTTCTTGGGGGTGCATGGGGGCATCCCCAAGCTTGAGCGTTTGACACTCCTGAATCTTTTTATCATCTTCCCTCGCATACTTGAAAACTCCCTTCATACATAACTCATCATAATCTGATTAGCGAGGTTAGTACCCATAATAAAATAATTGTTCCTTGCTGGAAATAAGGATATTCTTGAAGGTCTACTGTTTCTCAAGATTTCCAAAAGGTTTTTGCAAAGAAAAAGCAAGCTCAAGGTTTGCAAAATGAAGGAAAGGCAAAACAGGACAGAATCTGTGAAAAACAGAACAGCAGGTAGTAAATGATTTTTTCGGGGCACTTCTGCAACTCTAATCAAAAAACTCAGAACAGATGCACGAAAGACAATTGTATAGAGCACGCTGTCGAAAAAATTCAGACCAAAAAGATGATCTGGTGATTTTATACGAATTTTTCTATCCAAGGACAAAATCTGTTTCCTGGACAGCACGTCACAACTTTTGAACTTTCTTGCAATCAGAGGCTACACTTGGCACAAAATTGAAAAGCAAAGATACAATGATGATGCTACTGTAGTAACAACATCAAGACACAACAAAAAGCAAAATAAAATTTTATTCATGTGGGCTGCCTCCCAAAAGCGCTTTCTTTTATGCCTTTAAGCTAGGCATAATGCAAAAAGATCAAGTTTTATCAAGAGTAAAAGAATAGCTAGCCCGTATAACGGACTCAAAAGGTAACTTAATCTACTTTCGAGGGAAGTGTTCCATCCCTTTCTTGAGAGGAAATTGGAATTTTATATTCCCCTCTTTCATGTCAATGATAGCACCAACGGTGCGCAGAAACGGACGTCCCAAAATAATTGGACAAGAAGGTTCACATTCAATATCCATAATAGTAAAATCAACGGGAACGTAGTTGTCATTGACAATGATAAGAACATCGTCGATCCTCCCCAAAGGTTTCTTTATGGAAGAATCAACAAGACGAACACCAAAAGAACAAGAATCAAAAGGTTTCAATTTAAGCATATCATATATTCTTTTGGGCATAACGGAGGTACTAGCTCCAACATCACATAAAGCATAGCAAGAGAAGTTATTCAACTTAATTTTAATCATAGGATCCCAACCATCTTCTAGCTTTCTAGGTATGGAGGCTTCTACTCTAAGTTTCTCCTCCCTAGCTTTGATGAGAGCATTAGTGATATGCTCTGTGAAGGCAAGGTTAAGCGTGCTAGTGCGGGGATCTATAGACATCTTGTGAAGGAAATCAATAACTTCGGTAAGAGTGCAATTATCAAAATCAAGGTCACTACTATCAAGTAAGGTGGTAGTGGTGTCCTTTAGGTTCACTTGTTTGGTAGTTTCTATAGTCATAGCATCACCATTAATAGGTCCAATGGGACCAGGAGTGCATTGGGTGCTAAGAGTTTGGATATCCTCAACAACTTGGATAGTAGCAACAGTGTGGTGGGTAGGAAGGTTCTTAATTCTATCCTCTTCCTCCCTTTCTCTAGCCCATCTCTCTTTAAGTTTAGCCATCATCCTAATGTTTTCATTAATTTGCACTTGAATAGCATTCATAGGAGTGACCTTCCTCTCCTCAAGAGGAGAAGTTCTAATTTTAAGCAATTCTACCTCATTGGCTAAATTGTCTACCTTCGAAGAGAGATCATCTAGTTTGTTTAGTTTTTCTCCTACACTCTTATTAAAGGCTTTTTGGGTAGTGATGAAATCTTTAAGCATAATCTCTACTTCAGTAGTGGAGTTCTTGGTGCTAGGATAAGCATTGTTGTTCCCATAAGAATTAGAGGGGAACGGTCTAGGATTGCTACCAAAATTACTCCTATAAGCATTGTTGTTAAAATTGTTTCTGGAGATAAAGTTCACATCTACTTGTTCTTGAGCAATCAAAGAATTTAAAGGAACATCACGAGGATCAACAGAAGATTGCTTCGAAAGTAGAGACATGATCAAGTCAACTTTTTCATTTCGGGAGGAAATCTCCTCGACAGAGTTTACCTTCCTACCTGTTGGAGCGCGTTCAGTGTGCCATTGGGAATAGTTGGTCATCATCTCATCGAGAAGTTTCGTGGCAGCACCAAGTGTAGTTGACATAAAAGTTCCTCCCGCGGCCGAATCTAACAAGTTCCGCGAGGTAAAGTTCAAGCCTGCATAAAAAGTTTGGATAACCATCCAAGTAGTCAAACCATGAGTAGGGCAGTTCTTGATAAGAGATTTCATACGTTCCCAAGCTTGGGCAACGTGTTCATTATCCAATTGTTTAAAATTCATTATGTTACTTCTTAGTTGGATAATTTTAGCAGGTGGATAGTATTTTCCAATAAAAGCATCTTTGCACTTGTCCCATGAATCTATGCTATTTCTAGGCAAAGACTAAAACCAAATTTTAGCTCCTCCTCTCAAGGAGAAAGGAAAAAGCTTAAGCTTAACAATGTTACCATCTATTTCTTGGTACTTTTGCATATCACAGAGTTCAACAAAATTGTTTAAGTGTAAAGCAGCATCATCTCCAGCACCGGAGAATTGATCTTTCATAACTAGATTCAGTAAAGCAGGTTTAATTTCATACGAAGGTGCTGAAGTGGCGGGTGTAGTGATAGGCGTGCAAATAAAGTCATCATTGTTGTGACTAGTGAAGTCACACAACTTGGTGTTCTCGGTGGAACCCATAGCAGCAAGCAAGCAAGATAACTATTTTTGTGATTTTTGATGAAAGATACTAAAACAAAACTAAAAGGTAAACTAACAAGACTAAAAAGCCAAGGTAAAAGATAGCATGCAACTCCCCTATCCTGAAGAGTGGAGTCCCGGGCAACGGCGCCAGAAAACTTTGCTTGATGGATTCTCGCCCCTCGTTGGTTACCCCAAGTGGAAGGTTTGAGATGCAGTGTAGCGGAAGTTTTCCCTTGGCAAATATACCAAGGATCGATTTCCCTGAGATTCCCAGTTTCAACAAGAAGGTGTCAACTGCTAACGGCGCCAGATATTAGCAATCAACGTGGACCTGCACATAGATACAAATAACTTTGCTCCCAACGAGTACAGAGATGTTGTCAATCCCTCCGGCCTTGTCGTTTACAAAGGATCAAACGCAAGTGATAATAGTGATAGGTTTTGCTGCAAATAGTAAGTAAAAGCGGAAAGTAAAACCGGGGTCCCATGATGTTCACTAGTGATGTCTCTCTCCCAAAAGACGATAAAACAGCTATGTGAGGTAACCGAATTACAGCTGGGCAATTGACAGAATTATGTGCGTAAACCAATGCTAACTATGTTGCAAGAAAGGTAGAGGTTCAAAGCATGGGCGGTACGCCAAGGCAAGTAGACCGAAATCCATCTGCATCTACTACTAATCATCCACCTTGAGATATCTATCCAGAACATCTCGCTGGTATTAAGTTGCGAGTCCCACCCATAGTGTAAACTCAAAGCAACAGACAACTGCATTAAAAGAACTTTGCGTAAAGTAAACAATCCTTGCACCCGCGGGCACAAGCACCGTTGTTTTCCCCCTTGTGGCAACAGCACATCCCCTAGACTCATGTTTCTGTCACTCAAGCTAGTCATCGAGGGGCATGAACCCACAATCAATCATAACGTTCCCTCTTGGAGTCACTACCTACTACTTGGCCAAAGCAATAAATAACAACGGAGAACATGCAAGAATTACTTACGAACATAAATATAAAAGAGGTAGATCAAATATATTACTCAAACACAATCTGAACATAATCTCACAATCCATCGGATCCCAGCAAACTCAACATAGCAACAGCATAAGGATTACATATGTGCCTCGATCATGTAGGGCAGCTCACGAGGACTAATTAGTGAAGCACAAGAACGGGAGGAGAACATCACATAGCTACTGGTCATGGACCCATGGTCCAAGGGAGACTACTCACAACTCATCCGGGAGGCGTACATGGTGGTGGAGAGGCTCCCGGTGGTGATCCTCCCCTCTGACAGGGTGCCGAGAAGAGTTCTCCTGGTGCTCCCGATCTTGGAAGCGCGGCGGCGGCGGAACAGAGATGAGATCGCGAAAAAGGGTTCCCGTCTCGAGGGTTTCGGGACACGATATAAATATATGCCAAAGGGGGGCATCAGCGGAGGCCTGGGGGGCCCAGGCGCCCCCCCCGGCGCGGCCAGGAGGGGGGCCGCGCCACCAGGGCGCCTGGAGCAATGGTGGCCCCCCTCCGGCCCTACTACGGCTGCCGGGAAGCTTCTGGAATGCTGATTTTTTATATAATTTTTCCGGGATTTTTCTGGCAGTTTTCGTAATGGGAAAACCTGAAATACAAAAACAGCAGAAAACAGAAACTGGCACTGGGGTGCACTGAGTTAATAGGTTAGCCCAAATATGATCAAAAGTGTATGGAAGTGTATAAATATCATAGCAATATCACCCAAAAGAGGCATGGAGCAAGCAAAAATTATAGATACGTTTTGGACGTATCAACTTCCCGCCCGCATTCTTCGACGTTATGTTGCATCTGCTGGTCCATATCGTGGACGATATCATCCAACTCGGGCCGACATACCTGCACAGCATGATGCTGTTCGAAAGGATGAATGGTGTCATCAAAGGATACGTTCGCAACATGTCACGTCTAGAGGGAAGCATAGCCAGGGGCTTTCTGACCGTAGAGTGCATCTCGTACTGCACGAATTATCTAGGCATCGAGAATCCCGTTGGTCTGCCCGTCAACAAGCACCTCGGCAGGCTCGCTGGATGGGGTCACCGTGAGGGTCTCCGCGAAATGCATGTCGACTTCGAGGGTCGACTCGCCGACTTTGAAAGAGCAAACCTAGTCGCGCTACAACACAGACGTGGTCGATCCTTGGGTGGTAGAGCACAAAACCTTTATTGAGAAGACGTACAATGACCGAGGCCAACAGAGGACGGACGGAGATATAATCAAAGAGCACAACTCATGTTTCACGCGTTGGTTCAAGCAGAAGCTTCTGTCGTACCCTTTACATGAGGATTCTTCCGCGGAAGAACAACTCATATTCGCCTTGTCACAGGGCGCCGAGCACAACCTGATGACCTATGAGGCGTACGATATCAACGACTACACATTCTACACCGAGGCCAAGACATGAAGAGCGATGGTTATCAGAACTCCGGGGTAACGATGGAATCCTACACCGGTAACGACAAGGACAGATACTACGGAAGGATCGAGGAGATCTGGGAGCTAAGCTACGCTGGAGAGAAGGTCCCGATGTTCCGTGTCAGATGGGCCAAGAGCGTCCTAAAAGAAGACCGGTATTTCATCACCATGGTTGTACCCGAAGCCAAATCCAAGACCGCGGGCGCAAACATCACCGCGAAAAATGAGCCATGGGTACTGGCTTCCCAAGTTGACCAATGCTTCTTCATTACCGACCTGTCAAAGCCTAATCGTGTTGTCGTGAGGAGAGGCAAAAGGAAGATCGTCGGAATGGATGGAGTAGCCAATGAGCAAGACTTCGACAAGTACGGCGACCCGAAGATCGAACATGACGACGATGATGAAGTAGCAGCATACACCACAAGAAGAAGCAGGACCACCCTACCTAAAGGACGTCCGTTCCACATAACAACTCCATTTGCGAAAAAGAAGGGCAAGAAGATTGTGAACAGATAGCTAGCTAAGATCGATTGTATTTAAATCGTAGCCTTCATTTCTCGATTGTATTTCATGGGCAGTTTTTGAACTCTTGAATGTTTTTAAATTTCATGGACACTCGATCTCGATCCCCCTCCATCTCAATCGCTATCCCACCTCGCCAGATCCGGTCCCCCTTGCCGCCGAGCACCCCTCGCTCCACCGGCCGCCGGTGCCGACCCCCTGCACCCTCCCCTACTCCACCACCGCCGACGACCCACCGCACCCTCCCCCGCTCCACCGGCCGCCGCCGCCGACCCATGAACTCATGATATTTTCAAATATTAAATTTGATGATATTTTTTCATATTCATAAATATTTTCAAATAACAAATTTGATGATATTTTTTCAAAAAATTATTACTGTTTTGTAAAAAAAATATTACTGTTATGATTTAAACAAGTTTGAACATATTTAAACACAAATAAGTATCAAACATCATTTTAAATGCATAAAAACAAAAACTGGGGAGCCTGGGAATCGAACCCAGGACCTCCCAGTGGGTGTGCTGCGTGCTGACCAGTCGGTCTAGTACATGGGGTTTGATGTAGATGGAGTCCGATGGTAGATAACGTGTGGGCTCGAACAGAAATAAAAAAAATACTAATTGCGCACCAGGGGGGAGGTGCGCCATTAGTATAGATGTACTTATGGCGCACCAAGGGGAGGTGCGCCATTAGTAAGCCTCCCCCACTCGACTTGATCCCTCTCTCCCTCTCTGCGCCATATCCCCTCCCCCCACTGCGCCAGATCCCGCCTCTGCTCCGCCGCCTCTGCTCCGCCGCCTCCACTGCGCCGCCGCACCGTCTACTCCTCGGCCTCCACTGCGTCGCCGCCCCGGCCTCCACTGCCGCCCCGGCCTCCACTGCCGCCCCCTCCACCTCACACGCTCGCCGCCCCGTCGCTCCCCTGCCCTCCCCACGAACCCTAGCCACCCTTCCTGAGCCC
>LR738715.1:630315487-630335971 GCA_902687465.1 Secale cereale
GCGCGCGAGGCCTCTTGGACACCGTCGCCGCAGCCGCCTCTTCGACACCGCCGCCGCCCGCACCTCTTCGACGCCAGTGCCCTCGACACCACCGCCGCCATTTGGTATGCTATTTGGCCTATTAAATACCCGCCGCCGCCGCCTCTTCGATCCCGACCCCGACCCCTTCGACGCCCAGGTACCATATTGTTCAGGTACCATATTTGGAATAGGATGAATTTTATCTCATGCTTGGAAGTGACAAACACAACACTTTGCGCCATTACGAGTTGTTAATGCGATGAAACTGGTTCAGCTTGCTGCAATTTGTCACGGTTAGCTAAGCTTGCTTCAGACACGCTAAATAGGTAAGATTTAGGTGGCAAATCATCAAGGTGTAGTCCGAATCACATGATCAAAATCCCAACTTTTACTCCCTGGAACTCTCTCGGTGAAACTGTAGCATTAGGTTTTACCAATAAGGAAATGAAATTGCCATATGTTGATGTGATCCATGGTCTTCACAGCTTCAAATCAATGCCCTAGGATTTTAGCAGAATAAGAGTAGATGGTCGCTTGGAATTCAGTGCATGTGCTGCATGATGTTGTGACCAAGTGCCTTTGCAGCTTCAGTACACTGAGATTTTAGCTCAATTGTCTTACAAATTAAAATTGGTCAGTGAATTTTGTGTTTTCTTGCTTGGAAGTGACTGCCACAATATTTTGCATCAAAACCTGCTAATTTAATTAAATGGTTCTGTTTGCTGCAACATTTTCTCAGGGTTAGCTGAACTTAAGTGGACTATGGAAACCTAGATTTTGGTAGATTTGTGAATCAAATCAACAAGGTCGATCTGATTTATGTGATGGGTAATTGAAATTGAAATTGACATGTCTTGTTCTTATTACTAGATCATCGCGACAATAGATACAGATTCATGTTCATGCACATAAGCCTGTTATTATATGTTTTAAGCTTTTTCAATCTGGGCTACTTTCTAAGACAAATCTACACATGACTTCTCTGTATCCAATATAAATATTTACATATGTAGATGTAGTAAAGTTTAGGAAGTTTGCCTACTGATGTCCAAAATGAGAGCTTTTCAAAAACCAATGGAGTGTCTTGTTTTTTTCTGGAACATGTTCTTGAGGAAGTGTTTGCCTTCTGTTGTTGTTTGTCTTGTGTTTCTCTGTGCACAATTTGTCTGTTTGAACCCATGCACTCAGATTTGTAGTTTGCTGCATCATCTAGGAAGTAAACTCATATATAACATATGAGTCGAGTGCTGACTTCTGGGCCACATAATATTTTCATATAAATTGCTCTATCCCTTCTTCTAGTGTTGCAAACCTCCCACTGACAAGTATGTATATATAGTTCTGATAATGTTTGGACTTGAACTTGGTGTATTGGGCAAAAGATCCAGGGAAACGTTTATTGTTCAGTAAATGTAGGGTATGTTCTGTGTCGTGCCCTGAAGTAGTACTATCCTGATGCTTCAACCTGTTATTATTGCTGCTACTTTAATTTGTTTGTACTGTAACATCTTATAGCTTCAGTGGTCCAATCACCTACTAGAAATATCCATGTTTAGACATGGCAGATTTCCCCACTTTGCACTGCTGGGTTTTGTCTCCGACCATCGTGTCGTGATGATTTTGCAGGTACCCCGAGAGGCCCTTGAGTTTGATGGAATGTCGATTAACTTCCGTTCTGGCAAATTCGGGTACTCCATATGTCCAATTTTCAACAAAGGTCGTGCTGAAATTTTTCGTGAATTTTAGCATGACTTTGCTAAAAATAGGACATATGGGGTACTTGTGACTAATGCATGGGCTGGGGTATCTTAGTACTTAATTAAGTAGGATCAACTGCCCCTTTATTCTTGCTGCATTAAACCATATGCGGCAATAGAGCCAAGTGATTAGGCCCAACTTATCATTCTCCTTCCCAGCTTAGCTTTTAGGATGCCTCGGTGTCGACAAACCATAAATTATAAAACCTTGGCTTTTAGGGTGCCTCGGTGTCGATAAAAACCTAAATGATGAATGCTTAGGCTTTTAGGGTGCCTCGGCGTCGAGAAACCCTCAATGATAAAAGCTTAGCTTTTAGGATGCCTCGGTGTCGACAAACCCTAAATGATGAGACCATGATCTTGTTCCTTGACAATAACCAACTTTTTGACCAAACTTTTTCCTATTTAGAGAGAAACATGGCCCACAACGATGAGGCCGGCAGTTCGGGCGGCAAGGCATTCTGGGAGCTGTCCCAGGAGATGGAGGAACAACCTCACTTGTATGAGGACGCCGCGAAAGACACCGATCCTGACACCACTGATGGTGTCGCCGAGGATGACCCTACTGATGGTGCCGTCGGGGATGACACCACTGATGGTGCCGCCGAGGATGCCACCACTAATGATGGCTGCGCACACACAGATGGCAGCCAACCGAAGAGGCAATGGAAGGACCGGCGCCCGACCATGCTCCACACCGTCAAGGAGGAATTTACTGAAGTGGACTCCGACGGGAATCCAACGGCGCCCGAACGAATAATCAAGGGGTACTCGCTTCAGCTCGGGTGCATTCTCCGGAGCACCATCTCGATCAACACCGAGAACCTAATGCATATGGACCGAGGGAATTTGCGCAACCTCCTCTTCACGAAGCTGCACGAACGATCCAAGTTCCCCGCTGAATTTGAAAACACAAGCCTCACAGGGAATAAAGTGAACAATGCCACCCTCACGAGGATGAGCACGGCTCTGTCTACTTGGAGAAGCTCGGTGAAGAGAATGATTGACAAAGGTTTTAGTTATGAGAAGATCAAGGAGAAAAATCATTCGATCACCGAAGATGACTACAACGACTTCAAGATCAAGTGTGAGAGCACCGCAACCTCCAAATCAAGTTAGTGGGGGAAAGAAATGCGGGAGTTAACTTAGGGAACACACGCTCGGTCCCGGCGGTTACAGAGTGGCGGAGCCTATATGGGACAAGGAGGAGCCGTAGCGTGCCGAGCAAGGCCTACCACCCAGACCAGGTACTTTGTCAGGGCCCGGTACAAGAAGGACCCGAAAACAAAGGAGCTTACCACGGATCCGAAGACCAGGGCGCATGAGCTTGTTTTGGTAAGGAATACACCCCCGCGTAATTAGCTCCGTATGGTTGCATTCTAATTAATGAAGACAAATTTCTAAATGGTTCACATTCCTTCCGCAGGCGACTGAAAGCAGTAGCGCGGGGTCGACTCAGAGCACCCCTTGGGACACCACTCTAAATAGGGCGTTGAATGTAATGAAAAAAGGATAAGCTCAGTAAGCCGTCGTCAGCTGGTCGTGTGGCCGGCAAAGGCTTGTCCACAAAATGGTCGTCATACTATAACGCTGGTGGGCGAAAGGAGAAAAAGACCAGCTCGGAAAGCCAGGCACGCGAGGTTCAAGAACTCAAGGCACAAGTGGCGCGGATTCCTGAGATTGTCCAAGAGCAAGTGCAACAACAACTGGGATCGACGCTCGCCGGCATTATGCCTACCTTGATTCAGGGGCTGACGACGTGGATTGCGGGCGACCAACAGGGGCCGCCCCCGATTCCCAGCTTCACGGCCAACAACTTGCAGAACGCGATGGCGGGGCCATTGGTGTCTCCGGAGGAGGCGGCATTGGTGTCTCCGACGCCGGGACGGGAGCTTAATGCACCCGGGTGTACGCCGGCCGGCACCTCTACAGCAAGCAGCCCCTCCGTCAATTGCACGCCCGCCGTTGGCGGTGCCTCGACATTAGCCGAGCTCGACACCATCATCACTGTAACTAATTAAGCCTCTCTCGGCCGAGGACTTCATCTCCTTTCCTTTGACTGGGCATCCCTTACGCCCTACATGTTTTCGCAGGGCGCCGCCGACGTTCCGTGCACTCTCATGCACTTCGTGAACAACGAGTTGGTCGATGTCGCCAAGGGCAAAATCGTTCAACCGGGCAACCCCGTGTTCCACGGTACTCCGATGCCACCCACCTTGTACAGGATTCAACTGGTTCGGGTGCTGCCAGGCTACGACGAGTTCTTACCTCCGATTCGACCCGTCGGGGCCGACGAAGATGATGTGATGACCCTCAGCGCCTGCCTAAGCTGGCCCCTGCTTTGGCCGAAGAGCCAGATTCGTTTGGGGGCGGGGGTCACCACCCCAAAGACAACACCGCCAGTCATGCCGGCGCCAAGCCATGGCAAGACCGCCGCAACGGTGCCGGACATCCCTATGCCACTGGATCCGAACATGCATATGGCACAGGATCCGAATGACGACGACGACAACGACGACGATACATTTGCCAACGTCGATGAGTACTTTGCCGATCATGGGTACGATGGTGAATTCATGGGGCCTCCTTCTCAAGAATCCAACCCTACAAAAGACGTGCGCGATCTAGCTGGTACCGCGGAGAAACCAAATTGCAACAGGCGTCGTCTGCCGTTCAGTTCTCAGGAGACGCTTCCAGCTGCCGACTTCACCGAGCCTCAGATAGCCGAGGTGCGAAATATTATCAGCCCCAACACACTCAATAAGGCGGTCTGTGAGCAGAACTCGGTCCCATTACAGGAGAAGAAGAAGGCACGAAAAAGAAATAGTAACAAGGGTGCGAGCCAGCCGGCACCGAGTACGATCCGTGCTCAGGACAAGCCACCTTCACCTGAGGATATAATGGGGAGGGTGCATGTGGCGGGTAGGCCGATGCTACCGACTAATATGCTCAATGCTGCAACCGGTGCTATGCGGAGTTTGCATGACAGTGTTCTTTCTTTGGAGAAGTGGCGTCTCAGAGAGAAGGATGTGGCATACCCGGTTTTCGCAACCAATGTGCGAGAGGGCAAGGGCTTTGTGGATAACTCCATCGGGGGTACGATCGTCCTGCGGTTTGATGACATCTTCGCTATGTTTAACCTTCATCCGCTGCACTACACCTTCGTTCGACTATTTTCGCTGAGTATGGAGATGCGGATCATTTGAGACAAGACCCCGGACATCGTGATAGTCGACCCCTTCTACATGCGTGCCAAGATCTTGGGCAGCGCTGGGGACCAGCAAGTCGCAAGTTCTTACCTCGAAGGCGTCATTCTGGCAAACCGAGATAAGGATAACTTCCTCGTGCCTTACTTTCCCAAGTAAGTCGTCCCCTCAACCGCCCCGTAACATATGAATTCTTAGATTTCGATCGTGTTCTTTTAAAATTCCGTATTTTGTGCAGTGACACACATTGCACACTCATCCTCCTAAGCCTGAAATATTCCATGGCCACGTATTTCGACTCGGACCGTCAGTCGAAGGTAGACTACACAAATGTCAAGAAAGTTCTTGATGATGTTCTTCCCGGCTACGCAAAATCTGGAGGCACCTTCACCAGGCCTCTTCGTAAGTACGGCAAGCACGTGTTCGCCCACAATACGATGTTCTGCTGCGTCAAGCAGCCGCCTGGCGGTCAGAAGGGTTCCTACTACGCCATCCATCACATGCGGGCGATCGTACGGGACCATCATCACCTTCTGCTACCAAGTAAACTCAAAGATTGGGCCGCGAGCGTGTCGGCAATCCAGGACGCGGACATGAGACAAGAATTCTTTAGCATCCAGTCGGATTTTGCGGAAATCATCCATCAAGATGTCCTTCGTACCTTGGGGCAGTTTTACCTCAAAAATCAACCATCCAACAGTGACATAGACACAATGCTACAAATGCAGGCTGACAACGCCCGCGATTTCATGACTCCCACGACAGACGGCGGCTTCATCCACACTCCGGTCCCTTGAGGCGAGTCGAAAGTAGTGATGCTGTGTCTAGTTTTGAAACATCGATTGGCTCATGTTGTAATTAAACTTTAATGAACTTGTAGTATGTCTCTTTGGTTTCGACAGTCGTTCAACTTAGATGTAATCGATGCTATTAATGTCTTGCTTGTCTATTCCGATCATTCTGTTGCATACATATATATTGCTTATGTATTGTCTGTGAATTGGTACTAACGTTTCGTTTGGCTAGTGCATAGCGATGCCGTCGTATGTCGTGTACAAGGGTAAGGTTCCCGGAGTCTACGACGACTGGGAGGAGTGTCGGAGACAGGTTCACCGTTTCAGCGGTAACAGTTACAAAGGGTACACCACTAGGGCGGAGGTGGAATCTAGATACGCCCGCTATCTAGCGGGAGAGGGGAGGGAGCGTTGGAGGAACCGGATGAAGACGAGTTTCATCGTGATGATGCTCATTGTGATGACCGGAGCTCTCTTCTATGTGATGGTAGTTTAGATGATCCATATCGACTTGTAATGTGAAGACAAACTCGCTACTCGCGGTCTCGAGACTTGTAATATAATGTTCTATCTTTGTTCGGTCTTTTGAATTCGGAGACTAATATGATGAATTGTATTCGGAGACTAATATGATGAATTGTATTAAGAGACTAATCTTCTATTGTATTCGATGAATCTGTTGTTGCTGTGTGCTGCTGTCTATATTCTGTCCAATAATACATTTTGTAACATGTGCAAAAAATAGAAAAGTAAAAAAAACTAATATTCATACTAATGGCGCATCACATCACAGTGCGCCGTTAGTATGCCAAAGGATATTAATGGCGCATCATCCCACAGTGTGCCATTAGTATGCCAAAGTTACTAATGGCGCATCACGCAAGAGTGCGCCATTAGTATGCCAAAGCACCTGGGTATATATGGCCCCCTGGGAGGCATACTAATGGAGCACCGTGGTCTATACTAATGGCGCACCTGTGGTGCGCCATTCGTATACTAGATACTAATGGCGCACCCGTTGTGCGCCATTAGTAAAAAAATACTAATGGCGTGGCACTAATGGCGCACCGGTAGTGCGCCATTAATGGCCAAAATAGGTGCGCCATTAGTAGGCCTTTTCCTAGTATTGGCACGGGGATTCAAACCTCACAATATCCCTAATAAACGGATATTTCGAGGCAAAAGATCCGAAGATGGTGGCTTATCGCAACGCCGTACTCAAAATATCAGCTCGGTTTGAGGGGCTCGAGTTTCATCACGTGGCTCGAGAGAGTAATCAGGCCGCAGACATCCTCGCTCGCATGGGCGCTAGACCCGACCCAGTCCCACCAAACAACTTTGTGGAAAGGCTCTTCAAGCCCCCCCCCCCCAATTCCGAACACAGTTCCGATATCATCGGAGGCTCGGGCACCGGAATAACACCACCGGCCCACGAAATTATGGCTATAATTGCCCCGTGGACTGAGCCTTTCCTCGCCTACATTACTAGGAACGAGCTAACGGAGGATCATACTAAGGCCCGTCGCATCGTCTGACGCTCAAAGGCTTACAAAGTTCACGAAGGAGAACTTTACAAGAAAAGTACCATTGGAGTCCTTCAAAGATGTATCATCGAAGAATAGGGACGACAACTCTTGGCTGAAATACACGCTGGTCTTGGTGGCCATCACGCCGCAGCTCGGGCCCTTGTAAGTAAGGCCTTCCGCACGAGTTTCTTTTGGACCACGGCCCAAGAAGATGCAGAGGACCTCATACAGTGTTGCGTTGGATGCCAGCTTTTCGCTAATCAAGCCATGTGCCGCACACCGCCCTAAGAACAATCCCCATCACTTGGCCTTTTGCGGTATGGGGTCTCGATATGGTCGGACCTCTTAAAGGGGGAAGCCATAAGAAAAATACTTATTGATTATGGTCGATAAGTTCACTAAGTGGATAGAAGCCAAGCCAGTTAAAACAGCTAATGCCGGGCCGGTGATAGATTTTATATCCGGTGTAGTACACCGTTATGGTGTCCCGCACAGTATTATTACTGACAACGGCTCTAACTTTACAGCCGATGAGGTGAAGACTTGGTGCGTTAATTTGGGCATCAAGCTTGATTACGCCTCCGTATATCACCCTCAGACAAATAGTCAGGTCGAACGGGCTAACGGCATGATAATGAGCGGCATCAAACCCAGACTAGTGCGATCTCTGCAAGAATCAGACAAACACTGGGTCGAGGAACTCGATTCTGTACTCTGGGGGCTGCGGACCACGCCCAATCGCATGACCGGATATACACCTTTTTTCATGGTGTACGGTGCGGAGGCATTCTTGCCCTGCGACATTATTCATGACGCACCTCGAGTGCACATGTAAAAAGAGAGAGAAGCCGAGCTCGATCGGCACGACGACCTGGACGGCCTGGAGGAGGAGCGTGATGTCACAAAGGCCCATCCTGCATTCTACCAACATCATGCTCGGCGATATCAAAGCCAGGAAGTACGGGCAAAGACTTACAATGTCGGCGAACTCGTTCTACGCCTACCAGAGAAGAAAAAGGACAATCTCAAGCCCAAATGGGAGGGTCCCTTTATTATAGATGAAGTTCTCATTGGAGGATCCTATCGCCTTCACCATGCTTCCAACAATCGCTTGGAGCCAAACCCATGGAACGCCGCAAGACTCCGAAGATTCTACACCTAAAGTCCGCGCATATACCTTTTTTCCTCATTCCCTCTTTTCTCCCTTTAACTTTTTTTCTCGTTTCTACACGACTTTTAGCTCTGTTCGGATAAACCACACACTTAAGGGGTATACATCCTTAAATGTACATACCCCACAATACCTGGGGGCTTCTTTTCACAAGAAGCTTATTATTATTATTTCTCAAGCATCATGCCCACCCTATATATGTGTCGTCTACTCACATGTGTCGTTTCCTTGCCATTATATGCACCTTTATGACTTAATTTTTTGCCAAGCTGGGTTGCCTGGCTCCTGTGCTTATGCCCTACGTTCCCGTTTGTTCGGCTAGGGCATAAAGGGAGCACCTCTGCGATTGTTGCAGCCAGGTCATCCGGACATGTACCTCAGACGGATGAAGCCAAAAGCTAGTGTTCTTAAGGGAAAGATTGGTCGGTGAGCAAAAGACGATCTGCCCTCATTGCAATACAAAACCCGAGACTATAACGCAGACTATGATTTTTTAGCATCACAACTTCGGTATGCACAAAAACCGCATACTGGCCCAGGGAGAGGAACCCTTAATGGAACTATTCTCTCTGGAAGATGTTTCTTACAATCAAATGTAATATAACATAACTCCCCGAATACAACTTGTCTGTTCAAGCAACGATGACTGGACTGCCTAGTTTCCAAACATACTTTTGTATTTACCTAATGTATAGTATTCGAAAACACTCCAAACCTAGGGTTTTCGGAGGTCGAAGCAGAAAGTCTGCCATGACAATCGTTTTACAAATTCGGTTGGAGACAAGTTTGTCGATAAAAGTACATTGCTACTTAGACTCAAAAACTTCTTGTTCCTCTAGACCCTCTAACAAGTTGTCTAGTTTACAATCTTGTTGAGAAAACTTGGCGGCCACCTTCACTTGGTCGTACACCAGGCTGACAGGAATTTCTTATCCATCGGACCCTCGAGGTCCGACCCGCGCCATATGATTTGGATCAAGTCTAGTGTACCATGTTTTTACCATGGCACAGGCTTCCCGAGCACCTTCTTGGCATGCTGATATCTTCCATAGCCCAAAACGGCGCCGAGCTCCCTTGAATAAATTCATGAGTTCCTCCATACTTCCCGGAGGAGAATTGGCTGTCCATAAAGCCTTAGCAATGTTCCTCGTTTCCATCCGCGCATGCTCATGCATCTTGGATAGCTCTTGTAGCAGGACGCATTGAAATCCGGACACCTCTTCTTCGGGTGGCCCAGTCAACACACCTACAGAAATAACCTTGTCAGGATTCGCATTAGCAAACTATATGACAATAAGTTAAAAGGCATACTGAATATGCCACCTCTCATCTTTCTATTCTCCTTTAGGGCGTCCGCTAGTTGGGATCGCACGTCCTTCACCTCCTCGCTGAGCTGGGTGTTGGCATCCAGCAACTTGTTCTTCTTGTCCCTGGTCCGTGTCAGTACACGTTGACCATGGGCCTCTTGCCTTTTAGCATGTTCTTTATCCTCCTACGCGGCCTTTAATTTCTCTTCCAGTTGATCCGACGATCCTGCCATTGTAAAATACACCAATGTTTATTCGCATAAACACCATTGGCACATTATTATATTTTTCGGACTGAGGGGGACATTACCAGTCGGTGCCTCCTTGGATTTCTCCTGTTTGGCGGTAAAGGTAGTTAGCTTGGTCCGACACTATTTTAGCTCCCGGGATAGCATGTTGTTCTTATCCACGAGTACCTGATTATACATCAATCCTTAAAATCAGTTGCTTCAACTGTTTTCACGTCTCGAGGGCTACTAGTATATGGCTATTAAATCTACAATGATCTTACCCGCATATCCTTTGAAAGCTGGTAAGTGGCTCCAGCAAGCCCATCCCGAGCAGCTCAGATATATGCATCCGCCGAGTTGAAGGCATGAAATGCCTCTTCGGTAAAGTTAGGATCGAGCATAGCTACCCTCCGACGTCGATGGTTCATTGCACTCTCCACTTCAGAGTTGGTGATGGATACATTATCCGAATCGTCAGAGAGAGGACCATCCGACATTGCACCAGTACCAGCTCTAGCCGTAGAGGCAGTGTCCGGGGTCGGTTTGGCGGATATATGTCCGGCCAGGTCTCCGGATATAGTCTGGTGGATGCTCTTCCTGAAATATGGCATAGCAGAGAACGTCACAGTTATGTGTATTTACCATAGCGCATATTGAAAACCTTACCTTTTTGATGAAGGTAGGGTTTGGGAAGTATCGTCGTCCGCTTTTCTTTTCGAAAGCCCGCCTTGCATTGGCGTCCCCTCCTTAAGGGACGATCCCAATGCGGCGTGACGAGATGAGGGCCGCCCCTTTGAAACACAAGACAGTGTAGTGGGTGGGGCGCGATGGGAAAACTCTTTCGGAGGAGATACTAACTGGGCACTTACGTGGGAAGAGGGGAGTAGGCCGGGGTAATCAGCTACAATGGCCACCACTACAAAAAAAATACACTTCCGTGATGATACGTGTTTGTCATAGTAGGTCACGTTTTCTGTCATGCATGTACATCCATGACAAATTTATGACAGAATCAAGATAGTCATACATGTGCTATCATAGAAGTGTTCCATGACATTACCAAAATTATCATCACGGAAGTGTCCGCTTTCGTCAAGGGTGAGTGACACGTGGCATCCATCGTAATGGAACGTCGTTAAGCTATCGGGTCCGGTTTTGGATCCGATAACCCGTTAACAGCCCCGACCAATGGGGATTTTCCACGTGTAAAATCATCATTGGCTGGAGGAAACACGTGTCGGCTCACCGTTGGGACATATGTCATCCACTCATTGGACCCAAAGCGCCTATGATACGTCGACACGTGGCACGGCCCAACAGAGGCCCATTCCTGTGAAAAGGCCGGCCCGTCTGACTTGGTCAAAAGGTGGCGGGCCGGCCCACGGAAAGCATGTTAGCGGCATGTTCGCATATAGCCCATTTATAGCCCGCTAACCTAGGGCCCGTTACGACCTATCCGAATTACGCCCAGTAGCGTCATCTGGGCCATCCAATATGATTCCAGCCCATTTTAAGTTCCGGCCCGTGACGTCTTTCGGCCCATATGAGGCCCTTTGTAACTCTTGGCCCATTAACGACCCGTAGTGAAACTGGCCCGTAATGAACAGTGAATCACTTTATACCCACTAACGGCCCATTAATCCATTGGGCCATTTGCAGCCCCGGTTATCTTTCGGCATTCTCAGGGCCCATTTATTCTTGGCCCATTAACGACCCGTGTTGAAACTGGCCCGTAATGAACAGTGTATCACTTTATACACATTAACGGCCCATTAATCCATTGGGCCGTTTGCAGCCCATGTTATCTTTTGGCCTTCTCAAGGCCCATTTATTCTTGGGCTCATTTCCAGCATTCGGTTACTTACGGCCCGTTACTGCCATTTTCTGCTTGTGGGCCAAATTCAGCCCGTGGTTACAGTTGGCCCGTTTGTGGCCCGGTAGTACGTTGGGTCGTTTTCATAGCGTCATCAAATACGGCCTATTAACGACGACCCGTTATGGTCGGCCCATGAACGGACGGCTCCAACTCTAGCCCATTTATGGCCATAATGCGGTCTGTTTTTGGCCCATGTTTGGCCAATCGATCATACGGCCCGTCTAAGGCCCATTGATGATACGGCCCGTAGAAGGCCCATTGTTTCTACAGCCCGTAGAAGGCCTATTGTTTCTATGGACTGTAGAAGGCCCATTGTTTCTATGGACCGTAGAAGGCCCATTGTTTCTACGGACCATAGAAGGCCCATTATTTCTATGGCCCGTAGGATGCCCAATGTCACTACAGTAAATATGTAGCCCATGGCCTGTTAAAGGCAGGAAACTACTACAGGTTTAGACCTGCTAATGGCCCAAGATGATTATAGGCCACCGTTTTGGCCCATATGAGTAACGGGCTTGCCTGTAGACCGACAACACTGAGATCCACTGAACCTTCCGGCCTAAATTACAGCATACCGACCAAAGAATAAACCTAGACTATACAACAAAGAAATTATGGCATATTACATCCAATGGGAATCAAAGTTCGCTACCGGTGATAATAAAGCGCAACATGACCGCGTATTACATACACTGGGCATCAAAGGTCGCCACCAGTGCATATAAACGCGCCGACAAAAGAATATACAAAACTGAGAGCACTTCAGAAGGCACTAGTCCTGGCAAGCTCGGGCCCCGCAAGCAGCCGAACAAGCTGATGAGACCTTAGTTGTGTCAACAATAGATGCTTCATCCCTAGCTGTATGGCACCATAGTGCGCAATGCAGTCCCCTGACATCTTCATTACATATTTGACTTCAAGTCGGAGCTGAGCTAAAGCAAGCCTTTCTGCTTTAAGTTGAGACTGAAGAAGTCGAACTGATTGAGGCAGCGACTGCACAGAGGTTGTCTCACACCTATTGGTGAGTAGCTTCAACTCACTGTCTTCATCAAGACATGACCTTGGGGTCATCTCGCTATCCTCAAGATGGTTTGGCTCACTATCTTTCCTAAAGTTCTGCCTGTCATAAGAGATACGACTCTGAAAGAGAATCAAGGAGACACGTAACAGGTTTCACAATTATATAAGCAAATAAATGGATCTATTCTACATAAGGAACATGTTTTTACAACTACAATTTAAAACTGGTAGTTATTGCAAACATCCAATCAGATTTAAACAGCAGTGGAGGAAATGATGATTATCCAAATCTATACTAGAACAAAGTTTGAGGGCTTGAGAAGGATGAACTTACATTACATGTTAACACGGGATGGACAAAGCCCTTCTCCATGTTGATGGAAAGACAATACAAATAATTCCCCAAAGAAAATTCTTTAGAAGTATTGCCATTATTCTACATTTTGCAAAGAGTAAATATAGATCAAATAATATTTTCAGAAATAGAGGATAATGAAGCTCAGGTGCATACTGATGATACATAATCAAATAGCAATTAATTAAGTACAACGTTACAAGGCAAAAGGGACTGACAAGAGGAATGCAGACATCAACGTGTGTAGTGGCATTGGCTTTATTCAACATTTTGGTAAGAGTAAATGTAGATATGATAATTTGGACAAAGTGGAGGGCAGGGCAGATAAGATGCAGGGCTATGCTAGACAATCAACTATCTCGCGATGCATGTACAGTAATACCATCACCGTCTATTATTAGTTGTGGCTCAAATGGATGTATCTAGCACTATTAAGTTCTAAATACATCTAATTGATCAACAATTAATTCGATACAGAGGGAGTACATGACAACAGGTACTTACATGAGCAATCCAAAACTTCATAACCATTGTGTTACTTCTACACTTATCTAAGAGTAAATATAGATCTTATAATTTCAAGCAAAGGGAGGATAAAGAAGCGAACATTTACAGTGATGCTACATAATCAAACAGCAATGAGTGTAAGTATGCTGACGAAGGGCAAGAGGTACTGATAAGAGCAATGCAGAGCCCAGTATTGTCGTGAGATCATATGATCCTTTGAGCAAGGAGATTCATCTGAAATTATTTCTCATACAAGAGAGAAGGTAAGGCACATGCAGAAATTTAGGAGTTCAAATTTTGAATCGATATCATAGACAATACCTGACGCTAGGCTGTCATCAGTTCTAATAGGGGTTTGGCCAGTGGAGTAGGGGTAAAGTCTGTTACAATTGGGCCTGTGTTTTTTGTGGCTGGTGATCTATCTGATTTAACAGGTATCACTACCTTTTCCAAATAGCTAGTTTGTACTCCTTGAGGATCTGCAATCACCCTCTTCCTTTTGGACATCTATTACGAAAGAACAACATTTCACTGGAAAAACATAGTATGACGAGACATGGAATAGGTACAGAAAATGGATAGGTATGGCATATACTCATATATGATGCTTAAACTAAGCAGATGGTGTAACAAAGTAGAAGTAATGCAAGAGGTGAGATGCCAAATATGTGCGACCAATACAACCTTGCCAAGTTAGAGCATGCACCTTGATGGGTGAATAAGATAGGCCATCCTCCACCATGCCAAGTTTGTTAGCTGGTGGATTGTTCCTCAATATTCCTCTCGTGCGCCCATTCTCATATTCATTTTGACAATGTTCAATACCTGGCATGCATGAAAACATAAAAACAAGTGAGATTATCTTTGTAATGCAGAAGTGATTCTAATCCAATACTTCCTCCCTGTAAACCCCTTTGTGCTATCTCTGCAATTCTTCTAAGAGGTGCCATGCATGTTGTAATTTGGTGTGTGCATTAATATAATGTGGCCTACTACTCAAAATATGAGAGCTCCAGAAGTGATGATACTTCGCAGATGATAGCTTCAACATATAGTAAAGGAGAACAAGTCGACCTGACCTGACAGATTCAAAATATACTAAGGGATAATAACTCGACCTGACCAGTCGACCACAAGGGAAGAGGACCATCTTAAAGAAGAGCAAGCAGATTGAAGATATTACAAGTCTTTCTATACAATGTCGGTTGGCCACCCATGATGAACCAGAGCGCACAGAGAAATACTATTCCTTCCGGTCTCTCCATATGTGGCTCACATGCATTTCGAAACTAAAGTAGGAACATTCAGCTGACCAATTAAACATCTCCCAGTTACTAATATCAGCATAATATCATATTTGAATTTGTACAACTAAGCTTGTTTAGCTCAATGGGTGGATCAGTGCTATTACGACACGGAACACGTAGGCTGATCGTGGTCATCAAAAAATGGGGAAACCGTAAGCATGATGAGTATAGTGTTGACCATGGCAGTGGGATGGCAGATCTGAAGCTGTGAACCGCGCAAAGGGTAGTTACAACCGATATTTCCTTTCAAATAACAACTAAGATTTGGTATGGACAAGAAAGTACAGTCAACAAGTGACAAAGAAATGCAATTCTGCTGTCTCTCTATATGTCGCGACATGCATTTTGAAACTCAAGTGGGACCTTTAGCTAACCAATTAAATGTGTCTGTTAACTAATATCAGTATGATATCACAATCATATTTGAACAACTAAGCTTTGGAATTTCGAGTGTTGTGTTGTTTAGCTTGAAGGGTGGAGTAATGCTAGTATGACAGAAAGCACCTAAGCAGATCATAGTAGAGTAGATAAAAGGGGAAAACCCTAAGCATGAAGAGTAAAATCAGGAAAGTGGAACTAGCTGGACCAGTGGGTGGCGCACATGCTTTTCGAAGTGAATATAGGAACATTAGGTGACCAATTAAACATTCTCTGTTTTAGTAATATGAGAATCATATCAGGTTCGTATTTCAACACGTAAGCTTTGGAATTATGAGTGGCATGTTGTTTCGCTTGATGGGTTGAGGTCTTGAGGAGCAGTGCTAGCACGACACGAAGCAGTGAAGCACCTACGATGATGGTAGTGAATATAAAGGGGGGGACCATAAGCTTTACTAGTATAGTGACCGTGACATGGCAGATCTGAAGGTGCAAATAGGACAAACCTACTTCGCAACTAATGTTTGCATTCAACTAGCCACTACGATTTGGTACGGACAAGAAAAGTACAATAAACAAATTAAGATCTATTTTTCGGGTGAGATCAATAACTTAAGCACATATGGAAGAGTACTACCTCTCTTGCAACGCCGTGTAGGCCCCTGCTGATACGTTGAGGGTGTTGCGGGTACGATGGCTATCGGCGGCGGGGAACAAGACTTTAGATGGCAGACGGCCGGGTTGGGGGATAAATCATGTTGCCGTGGACCAGGCGGTCGTAGGAGCGGCAACGGCAAAGTGGATGATGGCGTCGATGAAGCGAGACGAAGCGATGAAATGATCCTGGTCCGGCGCCATGGATTAGAGACGTCCATCACTTGCAGTGGACGACGGGGTAGGGGTAGCGGCTCCGGCAAGGTGGAGGATGGGATGGCGGATGGAGGAGGCTGGCCGCAGTGGGGAGGTTGTTGTGGCGCCGATGGTGTATGAATAGGGAAATGGAGGGGGAGGGTGATCTCAAACTTTGGGACGCGCTTGTCTGAAATGTGGGAAAGTTATTAACTTATCCCCCGTTTAAAATTTCAGACATCACGTCGGTTGGGGATAGGACGGTAATCTCGCATCTCCCAAATATTTGCCGGTAATGATTACGGGCGAGGAGAGGGTGTTTTGCCGCCCACGGTTGGCGCCCACGATGTATGAACGGGGCTGACAGGTAGGGCGGTTGTGTCACGTCTGAGGGAAGTTACACATCTGCCCCTATTTAAAATATTAGCCTACATCGATTTCGGACGAGGAGAGTTTGTTTTGCCACCCACCATGGATGAATGGGTAAATGGAGGGAGAGACACATGTCATTCGGACGAGCTTGAATCAAATGTGTTTTGCCGCCCACGTTTGGCGCCCACCGTGTCTGAATGGGCTCACAGGCCGTCGTGTCATGTCTGATTGAAGTTACTAGTCTACCCCTATCGATAGCAGTGTAAATCCGGTCGATAAGGATGTCAAGTGTCAGGGGTAGACAGTAATTTCCATTTCGCAAACACTTGCTTCGGGCGGCCCACAAATGATAGTGGGTGTTTAGCCGCTTCGTTCAAAACTTGGGAGAATTAGCATTCACGTTTGCCCTGGGCCCTGGCAACTAAATCCAAATCCAATTTTTATTCGATTATGCATATCCACAGATAATTCTATGTTTTGTTATTTATTTCTTCAAAACCACAACAAAGATTTATTCCACCTTTATATATGATTATGATTTAGAAATGTCATGATCTTCGAATTCAGTAGGTTGGATACACTTTGAGTCAAACAGTTATTTCATCCAATACAATATGCTCACACAAAAAACAGTTCACCTTATGTCAATCATACAAGTACTGAGGATTACCTTGCCTAAAAAATTTGGATCATTACAACAGATGGAAAACATAGGGGGTCTGACGACATAATCCATACAGAGACATGACACAACATGCAAGTACAATAATCTAATGAAAATTTCAACTACTATCTAAAGAAGAACTAGGATTACCCTAGGCTTCACATAGCAGAAGCAATAGGACCTCCTCCGTCTTCAAATGCAACATTCTTACTTCCTCCAATTCTTGGGTTGCTTGCATAATGCATGCAGCTAATTGCATAATTTCCAGCTTCAAGATCGAGATTACCTCATTCATGGCACCACACCATCTCTTTCTGCCTCTAGTAGAGCCTCAAGAACTATAATATATGTGCTCAGACTTCTCTCTGGCGGTGTTGCCTATGAACTGCTACCATCTGGTAACATGGATGTCGCACTGATTCCACAAATAGATAGTTATCGCATCCTGAAAGGTTTCCGTTGGACATAAGTAAGAGATAGTTATCTTATGATCCACGCAGTAAGCTTACATGGTAAACGACATACGAATTATTTCCGAGCATGGCAAGCTATATTTAAATGGTTCGAAGCAACATCAGCCGAAAAGAAATTTAAATGGTAAGATGAAAACTTGAAAGGGAGTGTACCACCGCTATATTTAAGTTGCCAAGGCATGTAAGCAGTTGAAATAATCTGAGAAAGCACTTAACAGTGTGGCCTCATATAAACTACGAAGACAGTCTTGTGATGAAGTTCAGAGGAAAAGTTAAGGACTCAAATGAACTAGGCATGCATTTCTTTATGATAGTACAGCAGGCACTGCTAACATATTGGCCAACTCAGGTATAGCGTAACAAGTAACAAACAAGCATTCGAATCGAGCAATACAGCAAAGTAGACAACTGAACTATTTGTTATTTTGTTGGATTACAGGTTGACGGCACAAGCCAAGAAAGCAGCCCACATGCATTACATTTCACATGTACTAAAACACACTGGCTTACCATATGTTGTTGTGAAGCCTCGCTGTTGTTGCAATGTTCTTTGAAGATATCATCAGTCCCGTGGATGCAAATCTACTTGTTGTACTTTATTCTGCACCCTCTATTTAGGTAAAATTAATTTTAATCGCATGCACTGGTTCGAATTGATCATCAATGGTTCATCTAAACTAATGAAAGAAGGTTGTGTGCATACACGACAATATATCTGCTTCCCTCTATTTTTATGCTTGTTCGAGGTGCCAGCCCCAAAAGAACAAATATTTTGCTTGATGGGGTTGGCAGCTCCATAATTAACAGAAGCATCAAATTAGTCATGCTACTTGGGAAGATCAAGAATACACAAAAAAGTAATGAACAGAGGCTCGTAGCATGCTGTAATAGCTAGCATCAGAAAATGTAGGGTAAAACGAACAAAAACCAGCGGAACCACATGCTAGTTTGCTGATGTGTAATTAAGCATAGAGAACATGAAGCAGTCTGATGGAACCAACAGGTGGCATTAGAACAACACCATTATCATAAATAAGCATGCAAGAAGTAAAATAGTAGGTAGTGATATCTAGGAAGTACAGTAATACTTCGGACAAAACTAAAGCATATTAACTATATGTGCACTAGTATGTAATTTAGCACATGTAACATGTTCACTGCCAGAAATATGGCCCTACAGGTGCAAGCAGAATAACGCGTCTCATGAAAAACTGAATGATGCCCTGAAGAAATTCATAGGTGCGGTGCTTATGCTAAGAAAGTGAACGTAGGCGCCGGCCGTTGGATACTAGTACCTGATTCTTGGCGGCGTATGGGTATCGTTGGCATACTTGATAGCTAAGGATCGTCGATGGTCCTCGTGTTGCGGTTGAGTTTGGGCCGGCTGTCACCGTCGCTGAAGCGGCTCCGGTGCTACAATTGCGGCGCCTGTCGACATACAAGAAAGCTCATCTGTGGTAAGTGAACAGTTGCACGATAAAGAGAAAAACCAAAGGAGTACAGATCGAAATAACCTGATGAGGCTGCGGCGTCGGTAAAGTAGGGCCGGTGGAGTTGAATATGGCGTCCATGGAGCGGGTCCGGTGCAGTGGACGAAGGCTTTGGCGGGCGCGTTGTACAGTGCTTTCGGTGAGGCGGATCTGTTGCGGCGGACGAGGGCTTGTATGAAGGGCCAGCGGAGTGACGGACGAGGGAGTCAGTGAAGGGCCTACACTGTGGTGGACGAGGGCGCCGGTTAAGCAGATCCGGTGCGGTGGACCATGATGGCGGTCAAGGAGATCTGGATCGGTGTACAAGCCAGTCGCTGAAGCGGCTCCGGTGAAGTGGTGAGTTGGCAGTTGGGAGTTCCAATGTGCGGAAGGTAGATCCATCGGGGTGTGAGGTCCACCGCTGCGGCGGAGGACTAGATTTTGCGGCTTGCCGTGGTTGGGGGGTCGGGGAGGGGAAGGGGAGGGGCTCTGGGGAAGAATGTTGGGGGCAAAGAGGGGAAAGCAATGGAGTTACCAAAGCAGCCCTTTTCCATTCACGTGGAAGGGGTAAAACAGGAATATCGTAGGGCTAAACATTCGGGTGAGAGATATTTCGATGTGAGCAGGAAGTTTGAAAGCTACTGGTGCCTGAAATTTTATTTTGCTCTTGTACGGCCGACTATGATATCATGGCCGAGAATTTGTTTGTTTTGCACGCAAAAAAAAAGTGCAAGTTTTGAAAATCAATGTCTCCAACTCGAAACTCAGATTGTCCATTCAATTCAAATATGGATCATTGAGCTACTACAAGCAAATACCATCATATGGTCCAATTCAAATGAAATTCCAAATGGGTTTATCCTAAATATGATGACAAAAGCAAAAATGTGTACGTGTATGAAGAAAGTGGATGATTATAAAGTTTGAACATGCTCGTATGTGTATATCTCTAGGTTTGACATATGAATTTGAAATCACGAAATCCCGGCTTAAAAATGTACCTCTGTGTAAATGAATTACAAAAGCTAATGATGGAGTCGAATTCCAAAATTCCAATCTTAGGTTTGTAATTCTGGTACATCAAAGTATATCACGCATGTTCAAACTGTGAAACAAATTGATCAACCTTGAGGGCACACACTATTGACCATGTATATCTCAATTACGCTAAAGTCCCTCAAATATAGACACCTCACTCTTTA
>LR738715.1:630336016-630348541 GCA_902687465.1 Secale cereale
CTCTCTCTTCTAAAGTCCGGACCCCATTATAGGTCTCTATCACTTTGTCTCTTGGGCATGCACACATCTCTTCCCCCACTCTCTAGCTAGGTCACCCAGCATCTCTCTTTCCCAAGCACACGCACTATATAGAATGTATGTTTCCCATACACACAAAACGTCGCCCCCAAACGTCTATCTCCATAGTTATGTGGTTCTCGCACACTCACCTCACACACCACCCCCACTTCAAAACAAGCACACTTTGTCTCCATGTGCACCACTCTCCTCTTTCTATCCCTCCCACATACGGACCTGCCCCAGCTCCTCCCTGTATACATATATGTCGTGACTCTTTCCATAGCTCCCTAATGTATCATTGTTCTGGATCTCGCACATTGTTCTCTACACCATCTATTCTAGATCTCTCATAAAGTACCTATCACACACACGATGACTCGCTTCCCTTGTGTCTCCGTACATAGGCCAATTTCAAACAACATCAACATTGTCTCCCTATCTATACGCCATTTATAGACACAAACGCCCCCTCTCTCGCCCCCTCTCTTTCTCTCTCTCTCTCTCTTGCCCCCTCTCTTTCTCTCTCTCTCCGTCGCTAGCTCTCTCTCTCTCTCTCTCTCTCTCTCTCTCTCTCTCTCTCTCTCTCTCTCGCAAACACGCTCAACAAGGGTTTCCCTGTGAATAACTTACCGTCTATTCAACAACAGTCGTGGCAGTATGGCGAACACGAGACGTGAAAAAGAATAAATTTATACGTGCTCAGACCACCTAGTATGACTACTAGGACTAGAGAAAGCCAAAAAGCGTGTCGCCGACACCCCCTCCTTATCGGCGATGGGAAAACCTTTGTTTTACACAGTCAAGAAGTTATTGTGCTAAGGCCTCACATGCTGAGACGTTGAATAGAATGTAGATGCTAGTTTATAGAAACAGGTATCGATAATACGTTTGTATCTCCATACTTATATTTCTTCTCTTATAAAAAACCGAGTTGGTGATGATGGTACGCGTGCCATCTTGCAATATAGACCGTCCGATCTATATCTGACTGATGGAATTAAACTAAAAGATACCCGCACCCCTCTCCGCATTTGCAAACAAGGCCTTCCCTCGTTCATTCTTATCTCCAACAACCTCATTGTTGAGCAATTAAGAACGGAAGCCTCTGGAACAAACTGGCCTGGTGGCCATCGACGTCGTCAATCTCCATGCCTCCGCTCAGTCCGACCACCAATCACCACCATGCCCCACTCCTCTTCACCTTATCTCCTATTTCTCAAGATATCATTGGTTTTTACACGTGGGATTACTCCCGCATGGGTCAATCACAACGAGTGTTTTTATAAAAAATGCATCTTGATGTTCCGTGCAATGCACAGATCTTGCTAGTACTCCTACGGAAGACTAAGTTGGTGATGATGATGTGTCTGCCATCCGTCGTTTGTGACCATTAGATCTACATCTAACGACTGTGAGGTAAGTTGTTGCCTTTTCTCACAAACATCCCACTTGTCTACCAATTTGCAAAAAAACAAATAATTAGTATCTTAAAACCAACCACATCCCTCCCTGGCCTCACCAAAACATCCCAAGGAATACATTCTAATTGAAACATAATATATCTCTAGTGATATATGTATATGAAAATTAGAGTGTTTTGTATCAAGTTTGTGAATAAGTATTATTCTAATTATGATTCGTTGCAACACACGTGAACATTGCTAGTATTTCCAACCATGCAATTTTTTCCCCTAGTATTCCATAGTTTCGAGTTTTCCATCAAGATATTAGTCACTCATGGTTCATATTTACTTTCAATCATGTACACATATGCACTATGTAACTAGCCTTGCTTATTGGGTTCCAAAGCTTAACTTTCACTCCTATTACAATATGTAGAGTATTTAACAGAAAACTACCACTTTCAACCAGCCCTAGGAAGAATCTATTGTACAAAAATAGCAAAAACATACCCAAAATTTCTTAATCCACGCCAAAAACTACTACCTACCGATTAGGTTAGTTTAAACCCATTTATGACAGGGTTGGCCCACACGTCCGTGTTGGCGAGGCAGCTTAAACCATCACATTTTGTTTGACCATTGACATGAGGGACCCACATCTGACCTTCTATCCTGTTATTCCCCCTCAAATCATTATTTTTTCCTGAACATTACTTCAAACAGTACTGATGCGTGTTCGTCGGTGGCGCCGGTGATGAGCGAGTTGGCCGCCGCTCCGCCAGACGGGCCGGACGCCGCGCTGGCCTCCGCACGGGTTGGCAGGTTGGCCCGAGCGTGACTCACGAGCGAGCAAGCCGCCGCGCTGGCCTTCGCTCGAGCCAGATGGCTGGCCTTAGCGCGGTGCGCGTGAGCAAGCCGCCGCGCCGCCGTGCCAATCTAGCTAGCAAACCTTGCAGACAAGCAGCTGGACGGAGCTATCTTGGCTAGCTAGCGGCCGCGAGCGCCGGACGGAGCTGGCATCTGGGCTGCCGCAAGATGGGCTCCGCACCGCCGGTGGTTATGACCTCGCCTCCTGCCAGTGGCAGTAGCTGCGTCCCATGGCCGAGGATGACTAGGTGGAAGGGCCGGAGGTAGGAGGTCACTCGGGGATTTTTGTGCAGACTGACATGTAAGTCCCACAAGTCATAACACCCGGTCGAATAGAAGGCGTTGACTTAATGGACAACATGGGCCCTGTTTGGATACTCTAAGTCAGAGGTTAGATTCTAACCCTGAACTAACTCTAACCAAAGTGGTGTTTGGATGGTACGGTTAGATTGACAACAAATGTATCCAAACAGGGCCATGGGTTGAAACGTGCCTATAACGGCACTTTGTAGAGTAGTCGTTTCTTGGTAGGGCTGGTTGGTTAGAGCATCTACAATGGTTGATAAGGTAGTCTTATCTTAAGTCTGTCACGTATGCAAGTGGTAGTAGTTTCTTTGTATTATTAGTGGTTTCTTGCATTATTAGGGGTTTCTTGTAAGGAACAATGTACTACTAGCGACGAAAGGCAAGTCTAGGTTGCGTTGTACTCCAACGAGTACTACTAGTGGTCGCGGGAGTGTATACCTCATTTTGTGGGTTCAATCCCGGCCGAACGCACGGCGACCTTTTTTTTAAATAGTAACTTCACTGCGAGCCAATATTTTACACGGGTAGTTTGAGTTTTGAAGTCAAATGGACGTGCGGCACCACAATCTGGGTGCACTGGATAGTCTAGCCACATGAACGGGTTTTCCTTCCCAGCATCTCGTGGCTCGCGTGCTCGCCCTAGCCGCACCTCGCTTGTAGCTTCCTCATCAGCTAGTAGCATTAGACCTCCACAAATGGAAGCGAAAAGCCTAGTCTCGTTGTATCAAATAACTCAAATGTTCTACCCCCGCAGTAACCGTCGCTGATAAACAGGCTGCTAGTGTGTGCGTGAGAGAAGCGGCTGAGGCCCTCCACTATGTGTTCGGTGCCAGAAATCTAAAAAGTTTGCCACATACACTTCGATGCCAAATGAAAAATGCTTAGCACCGGCACCACAACGTGAAGGATTTGGCATCCATCCACCTCTGGCCCACCTAGCTATAAACTAGTAATATATCAGCTCAAATCGGTGTCTCGCTAGTGGTGCTGGTGGTGCTTCGCATGCAAAAGTACAGTGGTTGCTTTGTTCATTGCCTCAACAAAATATGGCGTCGGAGCAAGTAGAAGCATCGATGCCCTGAAATTTTTATATGCCATTGGCTGGGCAATGTAGGACACTAGTGCAAAATGTGCAAAAAGTGAATTTGGCACCGGTTTTGGCCTACATAGTGGAGGGCCTGAGTAGGCCAGCTACGTGAGAGGAGCAGCTGAATAGAGCATCGAGAGTACCCACTAGGCCACTACGCAGGTGTACTTTCCCTGCATTGATAGTACATCGATGGTTCTAGAGAACAGTAGTACCCTCCACTTCCAACTGTAGCTCCTTGGCCCTGAGATTCAAGAGTTCAAAACTGGTGCACTATACTGTACAGTACATAGCACTAGTAGTACCCTTGCACTACTACTACCTCTGTCATGGTTTATTGGTCCCTATTGTATTTTGTGCCAGATTTTGACCATAAATTTTACTAACAAAATTTGTGTGCATGTCACAAAAAATTATATCATTGAAAACTATGCTCAAGTACAAATCCAACGATATAATTTTTGTTAACATGCATTAACATTTTGTTAGTTAAAACGTTGGTCAAAGTTTGGCAAAAACTACAAAGGGGACTAATAAACCAGGACGGAGGTAGTAGTTGAGAAAGTAGTACTAGTACTGCTACAGTACGAGTACGTACTCCTCCGTCACATAATGTAAGACGTTTTTTGACACTAGTTGGCGTGTAAAAAAATAGCAAAAACATACCGAAAATTTCTTAATCCACGCCAAAAACTACTAGCTAGTGCCAAAAAGTTCTTACTAGTGCTATTATTTACAGTATCATGCAATCCGATAACGTCCCATAATGCTAGTACTAGTAGTAAATAATAGCCTCACCCCTTCACTACAGTTGGAAGGGACGAGGCCCTGCGGTTACTACGCTCTTATCTCCTCCTCGCCAGTTCCCCTCCCCCCGAAGAGAAGGCAGTTCGTCGCTGCTCCCATGGATTCGCCAGGCAGTTCTCCTCCTCGTCAGGGCTGGGAGACCTTGGACGACGATCCTCTGGGAGAAATCGCACGCCGCTCCGTGATGACCCTCAACCGTAAGGGATCTATTGCAGCGTTTTCGATAAGTAAGAGTGTCGAACCCAACGAGGAGCAGAAGGTATTGATAAGCGATTCTGAGCAAGAAATCACTGCAAGCACTGAAAGATAACTTTTTAGGGGTTTCTCGATATAAGTAACAGGAAAGTAAAAGCAAGCAATGTAAAAGGCACTGAGAGTAGCAAGTGGCTCAATCCTTTCTTAGCAAAGGAGAGGCCTAGAAGCTAAACTTATAAAGACTAAAGTGTTCCTGAGGACACACGGGAGAGGTAGTCATGTGCTCAAGAACTAAGGTAACTACTCACGAGACATAAATGAGATCATGATCAGTGGGGATAAATAGGTGATAAACAATCTGGACATAATAATATTTCTCCAACAAAACTCAATAGCATTCACCACAAAGTAGTAATCAACACCGTGGAGTAGAGAGGATAGGTAGTACGAGTTACAACATAAGTTGCGGTTGTAAGATGAGATTTGGATGAAGATGGAGATGGTGCTGGTGTTGGGGATGATGTTGATGATGATCTCGATGATGCCCGTGATGATGGTGATGACGATGGCGACGATCTCCCCTTCCGGGAGGTGATCTCCCCGGCAGAATCTGCCCGTCGGAGATGGCTTTTTCTTCTCTGTAGGTTTCCGCCACGGAGCGGCGGCGGAACTCCGTAAAAATTCCCGTCCTTAGGGTTTTTGGATAACGGAGAGCATATATGCAAAAGGGGGCGGCCAGAGGTGGGCCAGGGGCTCCAAGCGCCCCCCGGCGTGGCCAGGGGGGCGCGCCCCCAGGGCGCCTGGGCACCCTGTGGCCCCCCTCTGGTTGCCCTTTCGCGTGCCTTCGTTATCCGTCTGAAAAATATCTCCCGTCAATTTTCAGGTAATTTGGAGGTATTCTTCTTCAGCAACTCAGCGTCCACTTTTTACTGCTGAATCCTGCGTCTGCTGCTTCGGCATCGGAAAGTTTGCAAACTGTGTAAAATAGACCAAAACAACATAAGAACATCACCGTAACGTGAAATATATCAATGAATAAGGATAAATTATGATACAAAATAGTGATGCATTTTGGACGTATCAACACCCCCAAGCTTAGACCTCGCTTGTCCCCAAGCGAATACTGAGCTCGGTAAACCTGTCCACAAGTTTAGAGAGTGAAGTGTCGATAAACAGAATACGAACAAGAAGCATCACAGTTTCCTCACCAACTCAAATATCCTCAACAGCAATTTTCAACTCATAAGGCCTTTATAAAAGAGTGGTAACACTTATATTAGAAAGTAGGGCTAAGGAATCTTATTGAATCATGGCAAACATGTCCTTTGGTCAAAGAACAACTAATAGCTTTTACTTTTGCTCTTTCTTTATGTTTTAATGAGACTAATTGAAGCTTTTGAAAGAACATGTCATCAGGCAAGAAGTGAAAGTGTTAACACAAAGGAAGATATTTGCCTTAGCTGGGCTTGACAAACAACTTACTTATCAAATGATAATGTCAACAAGGATATGATATGACAAATCTTAATGCAACTTTATATGAATGAATCCTTATCAACATCAAATGTCTGCTCTCTTTAAGAATAGAAGGGAGTAGGAATAACTGACTCAACTTAAAATTAAAAGATGGGCCCTGCTCTAGGGTAGTAGGGAAAACTCATGTGCTATCCTTAAATCAGACAGAATGAAAACAAGTTTTGAGAGGTGCATGATTTGTCAACGAATGCTAATAGATAACTCAACTACTTCTTGAGCTGGACAAGTTTCGAGGAACGGCTCCCGCACGAGGACGATCACATCATCTTATTCTCCTTTGTTTATCACTGCCAAAGTTTTTTGATTTCTCATGAACAAAGCGTGAAGGAGGGTTTGTTTGTTATATTATTTACGAGTTGGGCGCACTCTTT
Source organism: Secale cereale (assembly GCA_902687465.1). Taxonomy (NCBI): domain Eukaryota; kingdom Viridiplantae; phylum Streptophyta; class Magnoliopsida; order Poales; family Poaceae; genus Secale; species Secale cereale. The sequence goes on from LR738715.1 coordinate 630,342,649, forward strand.
GCCAGTTCCTTCTCGTATTATGGGTTTGCACATTAGACATGCAATCCCGGGGTGAAGCTTGTCCAACTCAAAAAGATCATGGATTAGCTATTACTTCGTCATGAGCTAAAACAGAGGCACAAAATAAAAGATTTTGAACATTTGAGGATAACACATAAATTATGTACTTTAGGAGGTGGTTCTTCCATGCGTCCTCGAGGAGAAGGTTCTTCTATGGGACAATCCTTCGAACAGTCCACCGCTCCCTGGCCATGGTTGCACGTTGACTCTGCTAGAGTTGCCGACGTTGAGAGGTAGTCAGATTTTGTTCGATGAGCAGGTTAGTAATGGAGTTTGATCATGTAGTACTTAGTTATTCCATTTCCATCCCGTAATTTCTCCGCTGCCCACCATCCTATATATAGGTCTGGGTTGGTGCCAATGAAGATTGGCTTGCATACCTCCGACCGGATACCACCATCATTTTTCACAACATCCACAGCAGTGCGGTCGTTCCGGTAGACCCCTTCTCCACCATTGGCATTGGCCTTCCAGACTGGCTGGGCTTGAATACGTATGATGATGCCTACATGAGATTGAAGAAGATAGCAATTGCGAACCCACCGACAAAGAGACACGGCTACGACGATTACTATCTCATCGCGGTGTTCGACATAAGGATTTCCATCAATGCAAGAGGCAGTAACGGCACAGGCTGGCGCATATTGGCGGCGGCAGATTTCTACCACTACACGTACGAAGCCGCCGTGCGCCATCTAGGCCGCATCTTGGCGGTGACAATCCAGGGGACTTGTTTCATCTGGTTGCTATCCTACGGTACGGGAGATTACAAACGGAATGCACAAATTGTCATTTGCATCCCTAACGGTACTCCATTATTTTGCAGGGACCAGTCATCCCGCGATCAAAATAAGATCGCCGATCCTGGATGTGCATTTGCATCCGTGATTCGGTCTAACCTGGTACCTTATAGCTGACTATGGCATATTGGGATCAACTATCTTAGCAGTCGTTACCCATGGTACCACTGATGTGCAACATGGTCACACAATCTACCATGATCGGACCGTCACCATCTACCCAGGTATTCCATTTTTTACCCTCTCGCCTTCTCTTTCATTGTTGTACTAGTACTCTACTTACGTACTAGTAGGAGTACTTTTTACCTTGGATGATGCGTATAGCTAGCTAGCCCCTTGAAGACTTAAACCCACTAGCTGCCACCATTTTTGTTTTTCCATGTCTTACTATCTCATCCATGTAGCCAAGAGTGGCTATATATAATAAGCCGGTTATTTTACTTCCTCTATACCAGAGTAGTACTATTTGCTGCATAGTATTACTGACCGCCATATTTGAGCACAACATTATTATGCATGGACCTTGACTATGTACGTCACCATGTGTCCAGATCTGAGATGCCGCGTGTACCAGATGAATGGCGCCGAGTTTGACCCCTGTGATACTACATGGGTACCGAGGAACACTCTTGGAGAGTACTCGCTTTTCATTGGGGACAACTACCCCATTGTGAAGCGGATGCCACCTTGCGTGCACGACATGGAAGGCCTGCCGTTCATGAAGCATGGTTGTGTCTTCAGTGCGCACCGCCGGATGAACGACATGCTGGGACACGCTATCCCTTATTTATGCCGCTTCGGCTTGGATGAGTCTCCAACGTGTGGAACCGGACTAGAAAGCTACGACAATGATTCATGTTGCCCACCGCTATGGATCGTGCCATCCATGAAGAACACCTGGGACTGGAACCTGGACGAGGACATGTAGCCCATCTATAATGTGTAAGTGGAGAACGGTAAATTGTGAATGGTAGCGCTGTGAATATATGTAGACTAGTCGTGCACAAATTTATCACATGAATTGGAGATGAACTTGTGTGGCATACTGACATTTGTCCTTTAGAATTTATTACTAGTAAATGTGATATGTGTACGTGCAACTTGTGTGGTTGTTGCACGGGCTCCAACACGCTCTTTGAGAAAGAAAAAAAGTGTCACAGCTTTGGATATACGTGACGTGGCGGCATCATACAATAGCATTGTTTGCTATAGTTGTACTCCGTGTAGTATGCTCCTACTAGGATGGCAACTCCTATAAAACCTTGCGCTTGGCTCTTTGCCTCTTCAGGAGGTTCAACAGTTTGTACTCGTGTGAACCTTGCACTTGGATCTTCGCCTCTTCGGAAGGTCCAACAATGATGACAGTACACATTATGCGTCTGGCAATCTGACACCGATTGAACTGCTGCACGTCCACCGCGAGGGCGAGGGCGAGGGAGAGGGAGAGGGCGCTGTAGTCAAAACCCTCTCCTCGTCCTGCGAACCACCGCGCGCATGGGCGAGGGAGAGACGTAGTAAGCAAGCTTCTCCTCATTCGGCAAGTTGACGGGACACATCAAAGCAGTACTAGTACTAGTCCATACTGCGTCCTTTCCGGTTAATATGGCTTAATTTGAAACGAGAAAAGTACACTGGTGGTCAACGTGTGTAACAATACGCTCTTTACGTCCACTATATATAGTTTTGCGGTGATTATACGATCACTAGCTCCTCATAGAGCACCGTATTGCACCCTACTGACCGGTCACATAGTCGTCGTGGCACTTTGTTGACTGGTTAAATTGTCACCTGGTTTCTGGGTCCCACCTGTCAGTTGGCAGAGGAAAGAAATCGGCTAAAAAACAAAGAGTGTAGTACATCTACACTTCCAATGCATTTAGACTTTAATCTAAATCGATATTGATTGACTAATGCACCAACTTGTGCTCTAGGTATAGGCTACATGTCAATCCTTAATTACATCATGCAACGACCTTCATTTAATCTTCTTCTCTCAATGGTCGCATGCACATAAAAGTCTGCTACTTTTGGGAATTAATTATGCCTTGGCCAATGTGTAAATCTCTAAATGTACAGTCTTTCACGGATGTAGGGAGTAGGTTGAGCACTTGAGCGTGAGCGTGCGTGTTGCGTCGTGTGCTGTGTGCCGCATGGGTGCGTGAGTGTTGCGTGCGTCCATGTGTACGTGTGAGTGTTGCATGTTGCATGCATGCATGCATGCATGGGGCTTACTCCCTCCCACTGACATGTTCATATTTCAAGCTTCCTCTGTTCCCTTCATATGGTGATACTCCATCTGTTCCCAAATACGGAGTAAAATCCTCCCTCTGTTCCCAAATACGGAGTATTTTTCTTTCTAGATATTTCAACAAGTGACTACGTACGGAGCAAAATGAGTGAAGTGAGCGTAGAGGCATAGGGATAATGTAGAAAGGAAGTCTTCGCGATCCATTATACCCCATCTCGGTCAGAGAGAACTATTCAACTAGTCATCGCAATGAAGTGACAATACACGCTGTAGCAGATGGGCACTTAATTAATAAGCTGAACCAGCGTGTTGGTGTTACTAAATCAGCCTTACCCAGTACTGCCATCATGTTTGCCAGTAGAGCACGCTTCTGTCCTCCATTAACTGACATATGGGCCCTCTTGTGGTAGACACATGTGTCATTGGTGTAACTATTTACACTCCGAAGGACGGTATATCCTGGTAGTAGTAGTAGAATTGAGATTTAATGCACTTTCTTCCCCGTCTTCCACTCTTCTTCCTCCTCTTCCTCCTCTCTTTCCCATCGTCGGCCGCACACCATTTCCCCCCACTCTTTGCTCGCCCGCCCGCGCTATCTTCCTTGTTAGCTCATGTGTACCATATCCCCCCCGCTCACTGCTCGGCCACACGAGGAGAAGCTTCTTCGCTCGCCCGCCCGAATCCACTTCCCCGCTGGCTCGCAAGCATCGAAAACCCCAATGGCAGAACCGACTGAAACGCAGAGCTGCGATTGGAATTCCCTCCCCGATGTTCTCTTGGAGCAGACCTGTAATCGTATGGACCTACTCAGCACCGTCCGTCTGGCCGCATGCTTGGTGTCTTTGTACCGTCTACTCATCTACAACCGACCGGCTCTTTTCAAGACACCCTGCTTGCTGATGCCCGATACTCCCAGGTGGCCCAGACACTGACTTGACGATCCTACGGAGGTTGCCATGGTGCCCCTCGACATGCTACCACTACCCGTCCACCTGTCCTTCATGCGCGGCCACTACTGGGCGGGCATGAAGGCCAACTGGATCATCCTCATCCACCAATACGGTAGTCTGTGGCGTCTTGTGGATACCTACACCAAGTGAGAGATCACCCTTCCATCTTTGGATACCGCCGCCATCGAGCGTCGCGGCCTGCCGGACACTCCTGCCAACTACGCATGAGACGCGTCGAGCTTTTGGCTCGACCTCTATTTGCTGAAGGTTGTAATCTGCGAAGTGCCCACACCATCAGAAGACTACATGGATTACAAGCTCATTGCCGTGTTCAACATGGGATTAGTCTATCTGGAATCCGGTCGCCATACATGGTTATGGCTCATCGTCGATCCTCTTTACCTAACACTTATGTCTGATGCTATAGTGCATGATGGCATCGTTTATGCGGTCGACGCACAGATTGGCTGCCTATACTGGTGGAATCTATCGTCGTGTAATTGTTCTATCTCATCTCATATTTACCTTAAGAATACGACTGCCTGTTCATTGTTACAAATTTAGAATATATAGCATGTCTATAACCACACCATTGCTATATGTTCCTCTCATTTCCTAGATTTTTATGACCACACATGTTATTGTTAGAGTTGATATGAGAACAATTGGTATCTAATGATTGTTAGAATAGATATTATGAGTATAACCTCATGATTGCTATATGTTACTCTCATTTCCAGGATTTTTATAACAACACATGTTATTGCTTGGAGTTGATATGAAAACTGTAGTAAGTGCTATGGTAGAATATGAGTAGGCCCTGTCATATATGTTTTCCTCTCATTGTTACATGATGTTTCAACCATGATATATTGCTAGAATATGAAAGCCATTGGCTTATTTCTTTTTAACTTGGGGTATGATTATGACAACGGCATTGCAATTCTCTATCTATGATATGTGCCACTATTATAATAATCTTAATTCCACACATACTCTGAACATGATTGTTTATTTTTGTCCTTTTGGTCTCCAATTTGATTTGTTGCAGCAGACGCAAATGCGTTGGCCTTCATGATTCCAAGACCTGGAATCATACCAGCCGACAGGTGGTGGTTTATCGCTTGTTCAGCTAACGGTGGTCATTCGATGCTCATTTTCACGTACCAAATTGACCAAACCATTTCATCAAATTGCATGCAGTACAATGCCTGGGGCGTTCGTGACATTGATGGCTATGGCTTCTTCGTGTTCGAGAAAGATCCCAGCTCCGTTGGGCCAGGCGTATTCAATTGGAGGCGGGTTTACAACTTCGGCAACCACTCCATGTTCCTCGGGCTCAATTATCCGATCATCCAACCAATCATCGATCATATCACCGGCGATGATTACCATGCTATGCAACTTCCATTCGCCAGGCGGGCTGTGTTTACACATCATACCATGGGTTGCATGAATCACCATATCCAGAGATTCGTCGACACAGCTTGTTGCCAGATAATCTTCAGTGTGTGAAAGGCATCAAGCTTCCCTGCGATGGATGGCTTTTGCAAACCCGACATGCGGCGATGTGGTTCATGCCAACAGCAAATAAGCACAATTTGATTCGTACTGATATGTAGACTGAGCCATGTATTCTGCTGTTGTAGCTGTTGGAAATATGAGGCCAAAGGCCTACTAGCAAAATTCCAACAGTAGCACAACCCTCTTTTGTTGGATATTATGTACTGTTGTTAGTTTGAAGCTGTGTAGTATATATATATATATATATATATATATATATATATATATATATATATATATATATATATATATATATATATATATATATATAT
>LR738715.1:630354651-630418132 GCA_902687465.1 Secale cereale
GGTGGCCGGGGCGGGGCAGGGCAGCGCGTGGTGGTGGCCGGGGCGGGGCAGGGCAGCGCATGGTGGTGGCGCGGCGGTCGACGGGGAGGTGGAGATGGGAGAGGTAGATGAGGGAGAAGGAGGTGGCGATTGGGCGGACGAGAGGGGCGCTGCAGCGCTAGAAGGCGGCGTGGGGAGCGGGTTGCTGTCCCGGGGCGCTGCCGCGCTAGAAACCTGGGTTAAGTGGGGGGTGTTAGGAGAATAAGCATTTTGTTAGGAGAATAAGGTCTTAAGGGGTGTTATGAGAATAGACCCACCCTATATATATATATATATATATATATATATATATATATATATATATATATATATATATATATATATATATATATATCACTTAGGCTTCAAGTGCTTACTTCTTAGTTAAACCTATGGTAAAATGTGACACTAAATATGACTAGTAAGTAGTACAGTAGCAGTACTACTATATGTCGGTCAAATTATTCATCATGTCCACACATTGAATTGACAAGACAACACGCTGCGCGTGAGGTGACACAAGAATCCCAGTGGCGTGTTCGGGTACTCTCGACTTCAGATTTGAAGTACCACTTATCTGTCGAAATCTTTCGTCATTCACTTAAAACAGTCGACTGTCATACATTGAGTACCATATAACTAGAATTAACCCATGCAAGTCGAAGAAGGATTGGCCGATGCTGCCTGCTGGAGTCAAGTTCGATCCCACGGATCAGGAGCTGATCGAGCAACTTGAGGCCCAAGTGAGTGCTGACATCGCAAGATATCACCCTCTCATCGATTTGTTCATACCAACCATCGACAGCGAGCACGGCATATGCTACACCCCACCTGAGAAACTTCCAGGTAAGACACCGATCGGCTGTCTACTTGCACAAACATATTCCTTTGTTTATAGCTCTATTTTTCTTTTTAGACACAGACCTGGTGAAGCAATTACAATTTGACAGTTAATAAAAAGTGAAACAAGTGACTGTAACATGCCAAAGATGTTATGAAAATGCTAACTACGTACACTAAAACATGTATCGACAATACTGCAAGTATCATACTGAGTGGCCTAATCAAGCATTTCTTCCAGCTCAATTCCAGGTCGTTCAAATGGGGCACGTGGACGCGTGGCAAGATACAGTCGGAGTGCGGCATGCACACGATGTGGCACAACACCGGCAGTACCTTGCCGGTGATGGTCAACGGCCAGCAGACGGGCAACAAAAAGGTACTGGTGTTGCACACCAACAAGAACTTCGACCAGTAGAGGACCAACTGGGTGATGCACCAGTACCACCTCGGGGACCTGGAGCAAGAGAAGGAGCGGGAGCTGGTCCTCTGCAAGATTTTCTACCTGACGAACACTAGGGCCAGGAGTAAAAACATTATAAGTTAGTTTGGTACTGGTACTTGTACTAACTTGTCTTTCTCAAGTTGGTATTGTTATTAACGATCTTTTTGTATGAACTTGGCATTTGCTTCCAACCATCATGCCGAGGGTCGACGTGGATATAAAGTTGAATCATTTATTTCAAAATGAATTTTCAGGCACCTGATTTTTATTTGATGGGTAGCATAAGCACCTGCCGTTCGAATTCCCAGTTCTCCAAATTTTTCGAAACAAGTGCATGCTCTTATTATCACGATGAAAAAACAATATCCCTGCTGCATCCCAGTTATCAATCTGTCCTTGCAGAATTCTCTCGTTTATTGAGCACATATATTGCTTTTTCAGGTCCAGCAAGTTTCAACTGGGCTGCAGACTGCCTAGGCTTGGTTTTGTTTTTAACAGGCCTAGCCCATGACGACAAAAGGGCACAATGATCCAACAGGTATCTACTGGCCTCTGGCCCGCCAGCGTTAGTTATATTTTGTCTTACAACATCCATAGGCACTTTTTTTACTGAATCAAACACACAGCCTAGTTCTATTTTCCTCTTGAAACGCATGTCCTACATCCGTTTTATAATCTCTACCTATAGTTATACTAGTTCATATACACGTATCATTATATTGAAAATACATAAAATTCACTTTTCATATTTACATCCTTATTTTTGTTGTTGTTTCCCCTCCCAGCGCTGATTTTTTTACCACTGGTTTTCCCTTAAACCAACTCAATTGTCCCACGTCTTATTTGCTTACAAAAACAAAACGATTTTTTGGCAAATCAATAAGTTCTTAAAAATGTTTATCATTTCGGGATTACAAAAGTTCGGACTCCACCAAAATATGCAAAATAAGGTTGAACTTTTTGACCGTGGTCCTAGGCAGAAAATGGGCTGTAATAAATTACTTAAGAATTAGCAAATGGGCTGCAAATTATAAAAAAAAAAAGCAAATGGGCTCTAAGTTCTCTGCCACAGATTTGGAGGCTGACTTGTGGGCCTACTAATTTCATACGTACACAAGGTTTATCAAAAAAGAAACTTAGTCAACAAACGACTCTACCAGCGTCAGACCGTTAGATGTCAATCTAACGGCAATCTTGCTTCTTCAGTCTCTGATCTTCCTACCCCAACCGCCCAAACCAGCGCTGTCGGAACCGCCTGCTCCCGCCCCCCGTGGTCGGCTGTGCTGCCGGGCAGGCCTCAAGGCCCCATCATATTCTCGCGTCCCTGGTCTATCTATCCCTCTACTCACCCACACCTCCTGTTATTTTCTGGTGACGGCAGCCGAACTAGTCAACCCTCGTACTCTCCACCGCATGGGCAGCCACTGTCGTGTCTTCCCCGGCTCCATGCCGTTACCTTCGTAGGCCTCGCCATCGTCCACCACCCTGGTGCTCACGGCGTGGCGTGGTCAACGTGGTCAACGAACAACATCCATCAGCAGTGGACTGTACGTGGAGAGGTTGACAGCTGGGTCCACGGCAGCACACAAGGAAATGCCTCCTTATTACGCGCAAAATAATGATTCCTCCACCTGACATCTGGGACCCGCTGGAAGGGCCTATGTATTTCGCGAAAAAAATGTTCCCTCCGCTGACAGGTCGGACCCACCTACTATATCTTCGCACGCAAGGAAGTGCCTCCTTATTGCACACAAAAAATGAATGCCCCCTACCAGCTGGGACCCACCATGGTGGGAGGCTGAGTTGTGGGCCTACTAAGTGGAAGGGGACGGAGGGCTTTGTCAACTTAGTCAATATGAACGATTCTAGCTCCAGTGACCGTACGATGTCCATCCAACGGCCTTAGTGCTTCTTCAACCTGTGGTCTTCTTGCTCCAGCCACCCAAAGCAGCGCCGGTCTTGCCGCCTGCTCCTGCCTCTCGTGGTCGGCTGAGCTACCGCAGAGGCCTCACCGCCCCATACTACTCCCACCGCTGGCCAGGCCATCCCTCCAATCACCCACACCCCCTGTTATTCTGCGGCGACGGCAGCCTCACACCGCAGCCGAACCATTGAACCCTCGTACTCCTCTCCGTGTGGGCATCCACTGCCGCGTCTTCCCCGGCTCCATGTCGTCCCCTTCCTAGGCCTCGCCGTCGTCCACCGCCTTGGTGCTCTCGGCGTGGCATGATCAATGTGGTCAACGACCGACTTCCATCGGAAGAGTACTGTACGTGGAGAGGCTGACAGTTGGGTCCACGGCCACAACCCAGTTTTTTGTGAATTGCCAAGTAAGTCGCATTGTCAGGCCTGCTGGGCTGCAAATCTTTCAAGACGAGGAGAGCTTCATTCGGCTAGCCGAGAAAATGGCTTATCAGTAATGAGAAATGGGCTGCACATTTTTAAAACACTTCAAACCGGCAATTAGTTTCAAATTTCCTTTTTTTTTCATTTCGAGATTTTAAATTGCATTGATTTTTATGCGTGGACAATTTGTTGGATTTTATATTGATATACATTTATTTTTAAAATCAGTTTGAATGTGACTCGAAATTTCGGGATTGAAAACAGTTCGGACCGCACCGAAATATGCAAAATTTTCTATAGTTTTTTAACCGTGGCCACAATATGGGCTGTAATGCTAACGAAAAGAATATGGAATCCAAAAAAACCTTAAGAATTAGCAAATGGGCTGTAAATTATTGGAAATAATGGCAGATGGGATATATGATGTTTTCCAGAGATTTGAGGCTTTCCTAAAAAAATGTTGACGCACAAGCAGTGACAATTGGATGTCCATCCAACGGACGTCGTGCTTCTTCAATCTCTGCTCTTCCTGCTCCAGCCGCTCAAACAAGTGCCAGCAGGACTGCCTGCTCTCTCCTCCCCGCGACCGGCTGTGCTGCCGCGCAGGCCTCACCGCCCCACCGTACTCACATCGCTGGCCTACCCATCCCTCTACTCACCCACACCTGTTGTTTTCTCCAGGGACGACAGACGAGCCAGTAAACCCTCGTACTCCTCCGCGTGGGAAACAACTGTCGAGTCTTCCCTGGTTCCATGTCATTCCCTTCCTAGGCCTCGCCATCGTCCACCACCCTGGTGCTCTCGGCATGGCCTGGTCAACGTGGTCAACGACCGACATGCATCTGAAGTGGACTGTAAGTGGAGAGGCTGACAGCTGGGTCCACGGCCGCACACAACGAAATGCCTCCTTATTACGCGCAAAATAATGATTACTCCACCTGACATCTGGGACCCACCGAAAGGGCCTCTGTATTTCGCGAAAAAAACGTTACCGCCGCTGATAGCTCGGACCCACCAACTATATCTTCGCACGCAAGGAAGTGCCTCCTTATTATGCACAAAAAATGAATACTCCCCCTGTTAGCTCGGACCCAGTATAGTGGCAGGCTGACTTGTGGGCCTACTAAGTTGACGGGGACGGAGGGCTTTGTCAACTTAGTTAATATGCATGATTCTAGCTCCAGTGACCGTACGATGTCCATCCAACGGCCATAGTGCTTCTTCAACCTCTGGTCTTCTTGCTTCAGCCGCCCAAACCAACTAGCAAACCAGCGCTGTTTGTGACTCGTGCTCCTGCCTCCCGTGGCCAGCTGTGCTGCCGTGAAGGCCTCACCGCCCCCTACTACTCTCACCGCTGGCCAGGACATCCCTCCACTCACCCACACCCCCTGTTATTTTGCGGCGACGGCAGCCTCACACTGCAGCCGAACCAGTGAACCCTCATACTCCTCTACGCGTGGGCATCCACTGCCTCGTCTTCCCCGGCTCCGTGTCGTCCCCTTCCTAGGCCTCGCCGTCGTCCACCGCCCTGGTGCTCTCGGCGTGGCGTGGTTAACGTGGTCAAGGAACGGCCTCCATCGGACGTGGACTGTACGTGGAGAGGCTGACAGCTGGGTCCACGGCTACAACAAGGAAGTGCCTCCTTATTATGTGCAAAATAATTATTCCTCCACCTGACAGCGGGGACCCACCGGATGGGCCAACGTATTTCACGAAAAAATATTTTCCCCTGAGTGCTGGGACCCACCAGCTACATCTTCGCACGCAAGGAAATGCGTCCGGGCAAAAAAACGATTCACCCCCCTGATTGCTGGGACCCACCAGCTACATCTTCGCACGCAAGGAAGTGCCTGACAATTGGGACCCACCTGGTCGAAGCGTACGTAGCGTTGTCATTCTGGTCGCGAACGTGTACGTACATACTAGTCGATGAAGAGGCACGCACGTGTTGTAGTAGAGGCGCCCACGTAGCATGTACACGTACGTACATCGGCCAGTGTGCACGAAAGAAAATATGGCCACGTACGTACATACGGATAGGGTCTCGAACGCCTACTCACGCATACGTACGGCCAGGGCTCGTGTACATGGCTGGGTTGGAACGGAGAAACAGCGTCATCGTCGTGTTCATGGGGAGCCAACCAGTTGGGTCAGAACGGAATAAAATGCGTCGTCGTGTTCATCGGGAGGGCTTGGACGGAACAGCCGATGGAAACGAGGCCTGGCATACCGCAGAACGGAGGAAACGGCCTTGTGTTCGGTGGGCCACGTTCGAAACATGATCATGTTCATCGGGAGGGTTCTGGCGTACCGCAAAACGGAGGAAACGGACCTCCTACGGTCGAAACGGGGGTCCTGTTCATCGAGAGGGGTGTGGTGATACGTCCAAAACGTATCTATAATTTCTGCTTGCTCCATGCTTCTTTTGTGTGATATTGCTATGATATTGATGCACTTCCATGTACTTTTGATCATATTTGGACTAACCTATTAACTCAGTGCATCACAGTGCCAGTTCCTGTTTTCTGCTGTTTTTCTATTTCAGGTTTCCCCCATATTAAAAGTGCTCCAAAAATTCCAGAAAAATACAGGAAAAATCAGCGTACAGGAAGTTTCGCGGAGAACCAAAGATGGGCCAGAGGGGAGCCAAGGGAGCCCCAGGCGCCCCCCTGGCGCGGCCCGAGGGGAGCCAAGGGAGGCCCAGGCGGACACCTGGCGCGGCCCCACCCCTGGCCGCGCCAGGGGGGCGCCTGGGGCCCCTCCTCCGCCTCTGGCTGCCCCCCTTCGCCTATATATCCCTCTCGTCCCTCAACCCTCGAGGACAGAACCCTTTTTCGTGATCTCGCCTCTGTTCCGCCGCCGCAGCGCTTCCAAGATCGGGAACATTAGGAGAACTCTTCCCGGCACCCTGCCGGAGGGGAGAACCACCACCGGGAGCTTCTCCACCACCATGGACGCTTCCCGGATGAGTCGTGAGTAGTCCGCCTTGGACCATGGGTCCATGATCAGTAGCTATGTGATGTTCTCCTCCCCTCTTTGCTCTTCATTGTTTAGACCTCGTGAGCTGCCCTACATGATCGAGGCACATATGTAATCTTTCTGCTGTTGCTTTGCTGAGTTTGCTGGAATCTGATGGATTATGAGACTATGTTCAGATTGTGTTTGAGTAATATATTTGATTCATCTCTTTTATATCTTTGTTCTTGAGTAATTCTTGCATGTTCTCCGTTGCTGTTTATTGCTTTGGACAAGTAGTAGGTAGTAACTCCAAGAGGGAGCGTTATGCTTGATTGTGGGTTCATGCCCCCTGATGACTAGCTTGAGTGACAGAAACATGAGTCTAGGGGATGTGCTGTTGCCACAAGGGAGAAAACAACGGTGCTTGTACTTGCCGGTGCAAGGATTGTTTACTTTACGCAAAGTTCTTTTAATGTAGTTGGCTGTTGCTTTGAGTTTACACTTTGGGTGGGATTCACAACTTAATACCAGCGAGATGTTCTGGATAGATATCTCAAGGTGGATGATTAGTAGTATATGCAGATGGATTTCGGTCTACTTGCCTTGGCGTATCGCCCATGCTTTTGACCCTCTACATTTCTTTATAGCATAGTTAGCATTGGTTTGCGCACATAATCCTGTCAATTGCCCAGCTGTAATTTGTTTACCTCGCTTTGCTGTTTTATCGTCTTTTGGGAGAGAGACATCACTAGTGAACATCATGGGACCCCGGTCCATATTACCACCGCTGATCACACCTTCTATTTACTTCATTTTTTTATTTCCTAGTTGCAGTCATATCTATCATTATTATCTCTTGTGTTTGATCCTTTGTAAACAACAAGGCCGGAGGGATTGACAACCTCTCTGTACTCGTTGGGAGCAAACTTATCTGTATCTGTGTGCAGGTCCCGTCAACCGCTAAGTTTCTGGCGCCGTTGACACCTACTTGTCGACCCTCGGAGTCTCACGGGATTCGATCCTTGGTACCTTTGCCAAGGGAAATTTGCTGCTGCGCTACATCTCAACCTTCCACTTGGGGTAACCAACGAGGGCGAGAAGCCATCAAGCAAGTTTCTGGTGCCGTTGCCGGGGACTCCACTCTTCAAGATAGGGGAGTTGCACGCTATCTTTTATCTTTGCTTTTTAGTCTTGTTAGTTTACCTTTCAGTTTTTGCTTTAGTGTCCCTTACCAAAAACCACAAAAATAGTTATCTTGCTCGCTGCTGCTATGGGTTCCACCGAGAACACCAAGTTGTGTGACTACACTAGTCATAACAACAATGACTTTATCTGCACGCCTATTGCTACACCTGCCACTTCAGCACCTTCTTATGAGATTAAACCTGCTTTGCTAAACCTAGTTATGAAAGATCAATTCTCCGGTGCTGGAGATGATGCTGCTTTGCACTTAAATAATTTTGTTGAGCTCTGTGATATGCAAAAGTACAAAGAAGTAGATGGTGATATTGTTAAGCTTAAGCTTTTTCCTTTCTCCTTGAGAGGAGGAGCTAAAATCTGGTTTCAATCCTTGCCTAGGAATAGTATAGATTCTTGGGACAAGTGCAAGGATGCCTTTATTGGGAAGTACTATCCCCCTGCTAAAATTATCCAATTAAGGAGTAACATAATGAATTTTAAACAATTGGATAATGAACACGTTGCCCAAGCTTGGGAACGCATGAAATCTCTTGTCAAGAACTGCCCTACTCATGGTTTGACTACTTGGATGGTTATCCAAACTTTTTATGCAGGCTTGAACTTTACCTCGTGGAACTTGTTAGATTCGGCCGCAGGAGGAACCTTTATGTCAACTACACTTGGTGCTGCCACGAAACTTCTCGACGAGATGATGACCAATTATTCCCAATGGCACACCGAACGCGCTCCAACAGGTAGGAAGGTAAACTCTGTCGAGGAGATTTCCTCCCTAAATGAAAAAGTTGACTTGATCATGTCTCTACTTTCCAAGCAATCTTCTATTGATCCTCATGATGTTCCTTTAAATTCTTTGATTGCTCAAGATCAAGTAGATGTGAACTTTATCTCTAGAAACAACTTCAATAACAATGCTTATAGGAGTAATTTTGGTAGCAACCCTAGACCGTTCCCCTCTAATTCCTATGGGAACAACAATACTTATCCTAGCACCAAGAACTCCACTTCTGAACTAGAGATTATACTTAAAGACTTCATCACTACCCAAAAGGCCTTCAATAAGAGTGTAGAAGAAAAACTAGACAAACTAGATAATCTCTCTTCAAAGGTAGACAACTTAGCCCATGAGGTAGAGTTGCTTCAAATTAGAACTTCTCCTCTTGAGGAGAGGAAGACCACTCCTATGAATGCTATTCAAGTGCAAATTAATGAAAACATTAGGATGATGGCTAAACTTAAAGAGAGATGGGCTAGAGAAAAGGAGGACGAAGATAGAATTAAGAGCCTTCCTACCCACCACACTGTTGCTACTATTCAAGTTGTTGAGGATATCCAAACTCTTAGCACCCAATGCACTCCTAGTCCCATTGGACCTATTAATGGTGATGCTATGACCTCAACCGTAGAAGAAGAAACTCCTATGACTATAGAAGCTACCAAATAAGTGAGCCTAAAGGACACCACTACCACTTTACTTGATAGTAGTGACCTTGATTTTGATAATTGCACCCTTTCTAAAGTTATTGGTTTTCTTCACAAGATTTCTAGAGATCCCCACACTAGCACACTTAATCTTGCCTTCACGAAGCATATCACTAACGCTCTTATCAAAGCTAGGGAGGAGAAGCTTAGGGTAGAAGCCTCCATACCTAGAAAGCTAGAAGATAGTTGGGATCCTATGATTAGAATTAAGTTGAATAACTTCTCTTGCTATGCTTTATGTGATGTTGGAGCTAGTACCTCCGTTATGCCCAAACGAATGTACGATATGTTTGAATTGAAACCTTTTGATCCTTGTTCTTTTGGTGTTCGTCTTGTCGATTTTTCCGTAAAGAAACCTTTGGGGAAGATCGACGATGTTCTTATCATTGTCAATGACAATTATGTTCCCATTGATTTTACTATTATGGATATTGAATGTGAACCTTCATCTCCAATTATTTTGGGACGTCCTTTTCTTCGCACCGTTGGTGCTATCATTGACATGAAAGAGGGGAATATAAAATTCCAATTCCCTCTCAAGAAAGGGATGGAACACTTCCCTAGAAAGAAGATTAAGTTGCCTTTTGAGTTCGTTACACGGGCTAGCTATTCTCTTACTCTTGATAAATCTTGATCTTCTCTTTTTGCATCATGCCTAGCTTAAAGGCATAAAAGAAAGCGCTTTTGGGAGGCAGCCCACAACGAATTAGGTTTTATTTTGCTTTTGTTGTGTCTTGATGTTTGTTACTACAGTAGCATCATCATTGTATCTTTTCTTTTCAGCTTTGTGCCAAGTTTAGCCTCCGATTGCAAGAAAGTTCAAAAGTTGTGACGTGTTGTCCAGAAAACAGATTCTGTCCTTGGACAGAAAAATTCGAATAAAATCACCGGATCATCTTTTTGATCTGAATTTTTTTTACAGCGTGATCTATACAATTGGCTTTCGAGCGTCTGTTATGAGTTTTTTGATTTGAGTTGCAGAAGTGCCCCGAAAAAATTATTTACTACCTGCTGGTCTGTTTTTCACATATTCTGTCCTGTTTTGCCTTTTCTTCGTTTTGCAAACCTTGAGCTTGCTTTTTCTTTGCAAAAACCTTTTGGCAATCTTGAGAAACAGTAGCTCTTCAAGATTATCTTTATTTCCAGTAGGGAAAAATTATTTTATTGTGGGTACTAACCTCGCTAATCAGATTATGATGAGTTATGTATGAAGGGAGTTTTCAAGTGTGCGAGGGAAGATGATAAAAGAAGATTCAGGAGGGTCAAACGCTCAAGCTTGGGGATGCCCCCGTGCACCCCCAAGAAATATTCAAGAAGACTCAAGCGTCTAAGCTTGGGGATGCCCCCATGCATCCCCTTCTCCATCAACTATTATCAGTTCGTCTTTCGTTCCACTATAATTTTATCACTTCATGCGTTATGTGCTATGCTTGGAGCGTCTTGCTCTTAGTTTCCTTTTTTTAGTTTTCTTTAGCTTTGCTTGCTGTTTATAACAAGTTAGAACCCAGCTTTCTTTGTGTGGGAGAGAAACACGCTCCACTTCAACCTAGAACACAACATTGGATTTTCATGCTTATCTTTGCTGTGTGTGTTCTTTGTCTTTCCATAGCTGCTGTCATGTTTAGCTCTTAGTTTTCATGCTTTTCTTTTTAAAGAGCTTTTGTTTAGTTAGTTGTTGAACTCTCTTAGTTTTCATGTTTATCTTGTTAAGAGAGTTTGCCTGTTGCACTGAGTTGTGTGTCTTAACTTAAAGTAGGTAATTGAGGTTGCTATTTAATTTTAGTAGTAACTTGCAATAGTTTTGAGGTATTTCCATGAGTAATGTCTGAACTTTTGGTGTCAAGAGCTTTAGCCTATTAGTGATAGATGTCATATTTTGGGCAATCCATGTTTATTTTCGAAAACCTACAAAATAGTTGAGAACTTTAGCTACTAGATGGATCACTAATCTTTGGAGGGATCGAATATTAGAGTACACTCACGTACCATGAGTCGAGGATGCGCAAGGATAACCAAACCCCCATACACTCCTCCTCGGGGTACTTGTCTCTTTGTGAACCTCCTAATTAGATTGAGAGTTACCGATAATAAGTGCATGAGTTCTTCGGACTAATGTGAGTATTCGAAAGTTGACACTTCCACCTAGCCATATTTTTCTAGCCTCTTCGGTACCGTGCATTGCCCTTTCTCACCTCGAGAGTTGGCGCATACTTCGCCGGTGCATCCAAATCCTTGGCACGATACGCTCTGTCATCATAAGCCTAATTATATCCTTCCTCAAAAAAGCCACCATACCTACCTATCAAGGCATTTCCATAGCCTTTCCGAGATACATTGCCATGCAACATCCATCTTCTCACGACTTGATCTACATGTCATACATGCTTTTTGCTTGATCGATGAGCCGCATGCTAGTTAGGCCTTGCCCTAATTATTGCTACATGACGCGCTAGTATCATTGCATATCCTGCTACACCGGCAGAGGCATACATTTGCATACATCATGATAGTTTCATTTTCTTTATGTTGAGTACTTTTGTAAAGTGTGAAAGATCTTCTATACTTCTTGTAATACATAGAGTGTTGCCCCTAAAGTGAGGAAAAGATCCCAAAGAGGACAAAATCAAAAGATCCCAAAGAGGACAAATGAGAGTTAAATAGAAAGAGCCATTGAGGCCACAAAAAAATAAAAAAAAATAGAAAAAAAAGAGAAAAAGAAATAAAAAGAGAGAAGGGGGCACACTACTATTCCTTTTGAGAGATCCACACTCGTACTTCATCTTATACCTTGTACTGCATAGAGATTATCATTCATGCATATAGCTATGTGGGGACCTTCACACTATAGAACTTGGCTTGTATATTCCAATGATGAGCCTCCTCAAAAGAGCTCTAGGTCTTCTTGAGCGAGCAAGTTGGATGCACCCCCACTAGTTCCATTGGAGAGCTTACCTTAGCTCATATGTGCATCCGTTGCATGGCAATCCCTACTCCTCACATCATATCTATCATTTGGCTTTCTCTCTCCTATGATTGTCCTCATTGATGTGAGCCTTTCACACCTTTTTTGTCTTCCCCCTTCATCATTTTTCTCTCTTTGCCATCCTAAGTGTCAACTTTCTTGCTTACGCTCATCCATTGCATGAGTGCTCAAAATATCGAAAGGGAGTGGATCATTTTGACTTGTACCTGGCTAGTGGTCTGGGGATGAGTCCAGATAAGATTCCAAAGAAGACCAAGTGTGAAACTTTAGTAGATTAATTTCTCAGCAATACAAAAACTATGTTTTACTCTCTCGTATATCCCTATCCCCTTTCTTGCACGCAAACACCATTTGGAGACATTCGAGTCACGGACAGCGAGAGCTCTTGCACCTTTATGTTCTTATGTTGCTTGTTACAATGCTAATATAGACTCTTGCTTGTTATGACTTGAATTGAATTACATGGCTTGATTGCTTTACTTAAAAAGTTCTTATATGGTTGATAGCATGTCACCACAAAAATTATGCTTGTTATCATTTACCTACTCGAGGACGAGCAGGAATTAAGCTTGGGGATGTTGATACGTCCAAAACGTATCTATAATTTCTGCTTGCTCCATGCTTCTTTTGTGTGATATTGCTATGATATTGATGCACTTCCATACACTTTTAATCATATATGGACTAACCTATTAACTCAGTGCATCACAGTGCCAGTTCCTGTTTTCTGCTGTTTTTCTATTTCAGGTTTCCCCCATATTAAAAGTGCTCCAAAAATTCCAGGAAAAATACAGGAAAAATCAGCGTACAGGAAGCTTCGCGAAGAACCAAAGATGGGCCAGAGGGGAGCCAGGGGAGGCCCAGACGGCCACCTGGCGCGGCCCCACCCCTAACCGCGCCAGGGGGGCGCCTGGGGCCCCTGCTCCGCCTCTTGCTGCCCCCCTTTGCCTATATATCCCTCTCGTCCCGAAACACTCGAGGACATAACCCTTTTTCGCGATCTCGCCTCTGTTCCGCCGCCGCAGCGCTTCCAAGATCGGGAGCATCAGGAGAACTCTTCCTGGCACCCTGCTGGAGGGGAGAACCACCACCGGGAGCTTATGCACCACCATGGACGCTTCCCGGATGAGTCGTGAGTAGTCCACCTTGGACCATGGGTCCATGATCAGTAGCTATGTGATGTTCTCCTCCCCTCTTTGCTCTTCATGGTTTAGACCTCGTGAGCTGCCCTACATGATCGAGGCACATATGTAATCTTTCTGCTGTTGCTTTGCTGAGTTTGCTGGGATCTGATGGATTATGAGACTATGTTCGGATTGTGTTTGAGTAATATATTTGATTCACCTCTTTTATATCTTTGTTCTTGAGTAATTCTTGCATGTTCTCCGTTGTTGTTTATTGCTTTGGCCAAGTAGTAGGTAGTAACTCCAAGAGGGAGCGTTATGCTTGATTGTGGGTTCATGCCCCCTGATGACTAGCTTGAGTGACAGAAACATGAGTCTAGGGGATGTGCTGTTGCCACAAGGGAGAAAACAACGGTGCTTGTACTTGCGGGTGCAAGGATTGTTTACTTTACGCAAAGTTCTTTTAATGCAGTTGTCTGTTGCTTTGAGTTTACACTTTGGGTGGGATTCGCAACATAATACCAGCGAGATGTTTTGGATAGATATCTCAAGGTGGATGATTAGTAGTAGATGCAGATGGATTTCGGTCTACTTGCCTTGGCGTACCGCCCATGCTTTTGAGCCTCTACCTCTTTGCAGCATAGTTAGCATTGGTTTGCGCACATAATCATGTCAATTGCCCAGCTGTAATTTGTTTACCTCGCTTAGCTGTTCTATCGTATTTTGGGAGAGAGACATCACTAGTGAACATCATGGGACCCCGGTCCATATTACCACCGCTGATCACACCTTCTATTTACTTCCTGTTTTTATTTCCTAGTTGCAGTCATAGCTATCATTATTATCTCTTGTGTTTGATCCTTTGTAAACAACAAGGCCGGAGGGATTGACAACCTCTCTGTACTCGTTGGGAGCAAAGTTATCTGTTTCTGTGTGCAGGTCCCGTCAACCGCTAAGTTTCTGGCGCCGTTGACACCTACTTGTCGACCCTCGGAGTCTCACGGGATTCGATCCTTGGTACCTTTGCCAAGGGAAATTTGCCGCTACGCTACATCTCAACCTTCCACTTGGGGTAACCAACAAGGGGCGAGAAGCCATCATATGGCTACCGCAAAACGGAGGAAACGAACTTGTGTTGGAGCGCTACGGTCAAAACAGAGGTCCTGTTCGTCGGGAGGGGTGTGGCGTACCACAAAACAGAGGAAACGGACTTGTATTGGAGCGCTACGGTCGAAACGGGGGTCCTGTTCATCGGGAGGGGTTTGGCATACCGCAAAACGGGACTCCACAGGATAATGTTCATCACCACCGTCAACCCCCTCCAGCCTCCACGGGCTACTGTTCATCCACCGTCGACCTCCTCCAGCCTCCACCTGCGACTGTTTAGCCTCCACCGTGCACTACTCCACCGACTAATGTTCAACCAGCCCTCTCCACGGGCTCCTGTTCAACCACCCCTCCACGGGCTACTGTTCATCTAGCCCTCCACCGTCTACTGTTCATGCAGCCCTCCACAGGGTGGTCCTGTTCATGCGGCCCTCCACGAGGTCCTGTTCATGCAGCCCCAACCGTCTTGATCGAACGGGGTCCTGTTCATGCAAAGGCAACACCACGGGGTCCTGTTCAGCCACGCCCACCGGGAACTGTTCATCCAAACACCCCAGCAACGATCACTATTCATGCAGAGGCAGCATCGATCGGCTTCAATTAGCAGCAGAAGCGAAGGAATCGCTCGATCGGGTTCAGTTAACAGCCATCGATCGATCGCTCGGGTTCACTAACGCGTAGCCTGCAGTGCAATTGCTCGTGTTCAGTTAGAGCCCAACGCCTCGTTCGGGTTCAGTTAGAGCCCAATGCCTCGCACCCACGCGCGTGCGTGTACGAGAGGAACGCGCATCGCTCGGCCCCGACCACCCACCGTAACCGGGAACACCCCGATATTTTCCTCGCCCTCGCTTCTACCACGGTTTTTTCCGTCATGGACGGCCCAAAGAATGTCATGCAGCTGCGTCTCCGGCCCGCCTAGGATGAAAATCCCATTTTCTTTCATGAGTTTTTGTCATAGAAGTAGGACCCCACCACATCTATAATGATACTGTGTTTTGTCACAATAATTGTCATAGAAGTGTCATAAGTATGACAGAAAAAAGTTTTGTTCAGCCCAAAATATCACGGATGTGTCTTTTTTTATAGTGGGGCAAGAGGTACTGACAAGAGCAATGCAGAGCCCAGTATTGTCGTGAGATCCTATGATCCTTTGAGCAAGGAGATTCTTGTGAAATTAGTTTTCATACAAGAGAGAAGGTAAGGCACATGCAGAAATTTAGGAGTTCAAATTCTGAATTGATATCATAGACAGTACCTGACGCTAGGCTGTCAGCAGTTCTAATAGGGATTTGGCCACTGGAGTAGGGGTAAAGTCTGTTACAGTTGGGCCTGTGTTTTCAGTGGCTGCTGATCTATCTGATTTAACAGGTATCACTACCCTTTACAAATACCTAGTTTGTACTCCTTGAGGATCTGCAATCACCCTTTTCCTTTTGGACATCTATTACGAAAGAACAAAATTTGACTGAAAAAACATAGTATGACAACACATGGAATAGGTACAGAAAATGGAAAGGTATGGCATATACTCATATATGATGCTTACACTAAGCAGATGGTGTAACAAAGCAGAAGTAATGCAAGAGGTCAGATGCAAAATATGTGCGACCAATACAACCTTGCCAAGTTAGAGCATGCACCTTGATGGGTGAATAAGATAGGCCATCCTCCACCATGCCAAGTTTGTTAGCCAGTGGATTGTTCCGCAATATTCCCCTCCTATGCCCATTCTCATATTCATTTTGATAATGTTCAATACCCGACATGCATGAAAACATAAAAACAAGAGAGATTATCTTTGTAATGCAGAAGTGATTCTAATCTAATACTTCCTCCTTGTAAACCCCTTTGTGCTATCTCTACAATGCTGCTAAGAGGTGACATGCATGCTATAATTTGGTGTGTGCATTAATATAATGTGGCCTACTACTCAAAATATGAGAGCTCCAGAAGTGATGATACTTCGCAGATGACACCTTCAACATATAGTAAAGAATAACAAGTCGACCTGACCTGACAGATTCAAAATATACTAAGGGAGAATAACTCGACCTGACCAGTAGACCGCAAGAGAAGAGGATCATCTTAAAGAAGAGCAGAAGAGCAAGCAGATTGAAGATATTACAAGTCTTTTTATATAATGTCGGTTGGCCACCCATGATGAACCAGAGCGCACAGAGAAATACTATTCCTTCCGGTCTCTCCATATGTGGCTCACATGCATTCCGAAACTAAAGTAGGAACATTTAGCTAACCAATTAAACATCTCTCAATTTTACTAATATCAACATAATGTCAGATTTGAATTTGTACAACTAAGCTTGTTTAGCTCGATGGGTGGAGCAGTGCTATTACGACACGAACCACGTAGGCTGATCGTGGTCATCATAAAATGGGGAAACCGTAAGCATGATGAGTATAGTATTGATCGTGGCAGTGGGATGGCAGATCTGAAGCTGCAAACCGCGCAAAGGGTAGTTAGCAACCGATATTTGCTTTCAAATAACAACTAAGATTTGGTATGGACAAGAAAGTACAGTCAACAACTGACAAAGAAATGCAATTTTGATGTCTCTCTATATGTCGCGACATACATTTGGAAACTCAAGCGGGACCTTTAGCTAACCAATTAAATGTGTCTGTTAACTAATATCAGTATTATATTACAATCATATTTTAACAACTAAGCTTTGATATTTTGAGTGTTTTGTTGTTTAGCTTGAAGGGTGGAGTAATGCTAGTATGACAGAAAGCACCTACGCAGATCATAGTAGAGTAGATAAAAGGGGAAAACCCTAAGCATCAAGAGTAAAATTAGGAAAGTGGAACTAGCTGGACCGGTCGGTGGCGCACATGCTTTTCGAAATGAATATAGGAACATTAGCTGACCAATTAAACATTCTCTGTTTTAGTAATATGAGCATCATATCATATTCATATTTCAACACGTAAGCTTTGGAATTATGAGTGGCATGTTGTTTCGCTTGATGGGTTGAGGTTTTGAGGAGTAGTGCTAGCACGACACGAAGCAGTGAAGAACCTATGATGATGGTAGTGAATATAAAGGGGATAAACTATAAGCTTTACGAGTATAGTGACCATGACATGGCGGATCTGAAGGTGCAAACCGGACAAAGCTACTTCGCAACCAATGTTCGCATTCAACTAGCCACTACGATTTGGTATGGACAAGAAAAGTACAGTAAACAATTTAAGATCTATTTTCCAAGTGAGATCAATAACTTAAGCACATATGTAAGAGTATCACCTCTCTTGCGACAACGTGTAGGCCCCTGCTGATACGTTGAAGGTGCTACGGGTGGGATTGCTGTCGGCGGTGGGGAAGAAGACTTTAGATGGCAGACGACCGGGTTGGGGGATAAATTCTGTTGCCGTGGACAAGGCGGTCGTAGGAGCGGCAACGGCAAAGTGGACGATAGCGCCGATGTAGCGAGATGACGCGATGAAAGGATCCTGGTCCGACGCCGTGGATGATAAACATCCATCTCTTGCAGTGGACGATGGGGTAGGGGTAGCGGCTCGGGCAAGGTGGAGGATGGAGTGGCGGATGGAGGAGGCTGGCCGCAGTGGGGAGGTTGTTGTGGCACCGACGGTGTATGAATGGGGAAATGGAGGGGGATGGGGATCTCAAACTTTGGGACGTGCTTGTATGAAATGTGGCAAAGTTATGAACTTATATCCCGTTTAAAATTTCGAATGTCACGTCGGTTGGGGATAGGACGGTAATCTCGCATCTCCCGAATATTTGTCGGCAATGATTTTGGGCGAGGAGAGGGTGTTTTCCGCCCACGGTTGGTGCCCACGGTGTATGAACGAGGCTGACAGGTAGGGTGGTTGTGTCACGTCTGAGGGAAGTTACACATCTGCCCCTATTTAAAATATTAGCCTACATCGATTTTGGACGAGGAGAGTTTGTTTTGCCGCCCATCGTGGATGAATGGGGAAATGGAGGGAGACACATGTCTTTCGGACGAGCTTGAATCAAATGTGTTTTGCCGCCCACGTTTGGCACCCTCCGTGTGTGAATGGGCTCAGAGGCCGTCGTGTCACGTGTGATCAAAGTTACAAGTCTACCCCTATCGGCAGCAGTGTTAATCCGGTCGATAAGGATGTCAAGTGTCAGCAGTAGACAGTAATTTCCATCTCGCAAACACTTGCTTCGGGCAGCCCACAAATGATAGTGGGTGTTTAGCCGTTTCGTTCAAAACTTGGGAGAATTAGCATTCACGTTTGCCCTGGGCCCTGGCAACTAAATCCAAATCCAATTTTTATTCGATTACGAATATCCACAGATAATTCTACGTTTTATTATTTATTTCTACAAAACCACAACAAAGATTTATTCCATCTTTATATATGATTATGATTTAGAAATATCATGATCTTCAAATTTAGTAGGTTGGATACACTTTGAATCAAACAGTTATTTCATGCAATACAATATGCTCACATGAAAAGTAGTTAACCTTATGTCAATCATACAAGTACTGAGGATTACCTCGCCTAAAAAATTTGGATCATTACAGCACATGGACAACATAGGTGGTCTTACAACATAACCCATTCAGAGTCATGACACAACATTCAAGTACAATAATCTAATGAAAGTTTCAACCGATATCTAAAGAAGAACTGGGATTACCCTAGGCTTCAGATAGTAGAAGCGGCAGGAGCTCCTCCGTCTTCAAATGCAACATTCTTACTTCCTCCAATTATTGGGTTGCTTGCATAATGTGTGCAGCTAATTGCATAATTTCTAGCTTCAAGATCGAGATTACCTCATTCATGGCAGCCACACCATCTCTTTCTGCCTCTAGTAGAGCCTTAAGAACTATAATATATGTGCTCAGACTGCTCTCCAGTGATGTTGCCTCTGAACTGCTACCATCTGGTAACATGGATGGCGCACTGCTTCCACAAATAGATTCTGGGGTTGTACATTGTGTCCTAGTATGAACGGCATCCTGAAAGGTTTCCGCTGAACATAAGTAAGAGATGGTTATCACATGATCCATGCAGTAAGCTTACATGGTAAACGACATACGAATTATTGCCCAGCATGGCAAGCTATATTTAAATGGTTCGAAGCAGCATCAGCCGAAAAGAAATGAAAATGGTAAGATGAAACTAGGGATGTAAGTGGCAAATAAACGACATCTGCTAGTCCCATCTAGTTAGTTTTTGCTAGCTCCCTGGTTCATTTTCCTCAAGAAACAAAAACTTTTTGAACTATCATACCACTAGTGGACTTTAATCGCTATTAAACAGGACCCAGTTGAGATCCCTAGTTGAAAGGGAGTGTACCACCGCTATATTTAAGTTGCCAAGGCATCTAAGCAGTTGAAATAATTTGAGAAAACACTTAAGAGTGTGGCCTCATATAAACTACGAAGACAATCTTGTGATAAAGTTTAGAGGAAAAGTTAAGAACTCAAATGAAGTAGGCATGCATTTCTTTACGATAGTACAGCAGGTACTACTGACATATTGGCCAACTCAGGTATAGCGTAACAAGTAACAAACAAGCATTCGAATCAAGCAATACAGCAAAGCAGACAACTGAACTATTTGTTATTCTGTAGGATTACAGGTTGAGGGCACAAGCCAAGAAAGTAGCCCACACACATTACATTTCACATGTACTAAAACACACTGGCTTACCAAATGTTGCTGTGAAGCTTCGCTGCTGTTGCAATGTTCTTTGAAGATATTGCCAGCATCCCGTGGTTGCAAATCTACTTGTTGTAGTTTATTCTGCACCCTCTATTTAGGTAAAATTAATTTTAATCGCATGCACTTGTTCGAAATGATCATCAATGGTTCATCTAAACTAATGAAAGAAGGGTGTGTGCATACACGACAATATATCTGCTTCCCTCTATTTTTATGCTTGTTCGAGGTGCCAGCCCCAAAAGAACAAATATTTTGCTTGATGGGGTTGGCAGCTCCATAATTAAGAGAAGCATCAAATTAGTCATGCAACTTGGGAAGATTAAGAACACACAAAAAAGTAATGAACAGAGGCTCGTAGCAGTGATGTAATAGCTAGCATCAGAAAATGTAGGGTAAAACGAACAAAAACCAGAGGAACCACATGCTAGTTTGCTGATGTATAATTAAGCATACAGAACATGAAGCAGAATGATGGAACCAACAGGTGGCATCTGAACAACACCATTATCATAAATATAGCATGCAAGAAATAAAATAGTAGGCAGTGATATCTAGGAAGTACAGTAATACTTAGGACAAAACTAAAGCATATTAATTATATGTGCACTAGTATGTAATTTAGCACATGTAACATGTTCACTGCCAAAAGTACGGCCCTACAGGTGCAAGCAGAATAACGCATCTCATGAAAAACTGAATGATGCCCTGAAGAAATTCAAAGGTGCGGTCCTTATGCTAAGAAAGTGAAGGTAGGCGTCGTCCGTTGGATAATAGTACCCGATTCTCGGTGGCGTATGGGTATTGTTGGCATACTTAATAGCTAAGGATCGTCGATGGCACTCGTGTTGCAGTTGAGTATGGGCCGGCTTTCGCCGTCGCTGAAGCGGCTCTCGTGCTACGGTTGGGGCGCCTGTCGACATACAAGAAAGCTCATCTGTGGTAAGTGAACAGTTGCACGATAAAGAGAAAAATCAAAGGAGTACAGATCGAAATAACCTGATGAGGCTGCGGCGTCGGTAAAGCAGGGCTGGTGGAGTTGAATATGGCATCCGTGGAGCGGGTCTGGTGCAGTGGACGAAGGATTCGGCGGGCATGTAGTACAGTGCTTTTGGTGAGGCGGATCTGTTGCGTCGGACGAGGGCTTGTATGAAGGGCCAGCGAAGGGACGGACGAGGGAGTCAGTGAAGGGCCTACACTGTGGTGGACGAGGGCGCCTGCCGTGGTTTTGTCACGGCTGATGTCCTAGCATAAGGACTTAGTCGTGGAGCCATCACGACGGGTTAGCTTAAAGGGGTTAAAGCGGACAAAGGACACATGGAGTTTTATACTAGTTCGGCTCCTTGCGGTGAAGGTAAAGGCCTACTCTAGTTGTTGTGGTATTGCTAGGGTTTCGATGACCAGGGAGCGAATCCGCTTTGCCTGTGTCTCGAGCTGTTGTTTCCTGTTCCTGAACCGCCGCCGGGTCGTCCCTTTATATACACAGGGTGACGCCCAGCCGGTTTACATAATCCCGAAGCCGGCTCATAAACGAGTCCGGCTCGGTTTCTAACTTTCCTATCTTACAATACAAGTTACACACTGTATGGCGGTTTATGTCTACGGGCCTTAATCCGCCTTTGGGCCCTGGGCCTTCTAGCTCTCTATAGTAACACACCATACTCCTTGTCTTCATGGGCTTCCATAGGGGTAATTTAGTACAGGTATAACCCGGCCCCTCCTGGGCGGTTTATATCTAACAGTTATATCCCCATGTCAGGACCCCGATCCTAAGTTACACCGATCTAGCATGTAACATATCATATCACTTTGCGGCCTCACGCACGGTATTCCAACAGGTGCGACCTTACCTGGCCCGGGACCGTTTGCGTATTTTGGCTCACGTATATGATAGTGTCGCTAGCATCCATATGATAGAGAACCCGGGCCGACATGACTAGTTGTAAACCAAAAGTGGCACTAAATTACAGAGACAGGCATACATGACCCAGCAGCGAACATGTCGGTCATCAATGTACGAACCCAAGTCGTAGCAAGCTACAAGGACTTAAAGGAACAACACTTGACATTTCCCTGGAGGGACAGACATAGGAACGAAGAAGGACACATGCCAGCCAGCCTAAGTGTTCTGGAGGAGTAGCAAGCTACCAAGGCTTAGTGGAAGCACTAGGAGGCATTTCCCTGTAGGATAGGCTACCAAGGGTAAACAACTAGGTGTTGGATCCCACACAGAGCAATACACATTACAAGTACGCATAACATGCAGGAATGTGTTGTACAACATGGCATCACAACATAACTCAACAACTCATATAGATAAAGGCCCATAAGTGCCACCATAACATTTATTACAAGCAGTGGGTCTCATGACCCAACATACAGAGCATACAGGCAACGTAAGCATAACATGTATGAGTACAGACAACTACAAATGAAAAAGGCTAAGAAGCCTGACTATCTACAAGACCCTCCTATGGGTACAAGATCGTAGCTGAGGTAACAAGCTAAACGTCGAAGACCACGCGGAACCACTAGTGAGACTGAAGTCGCTCTGCAAAACATAAATTAAGAAAACGTGAGTACAAAGGTACTCAGCAAGACTTACATCAGAACTGGCTACATATGCATCAGTATCAACAAAGGGAGTGGTGGAGTTTGACTGCAGCAAGCCAGCTTTGATTCGGTGGCGATCCTGAACTACGACTTCAAATAACTCTTTGGAGGTGGCGCACACGAGTCCACATATTCACCAATCAATACACCAGTATGGATCCGCTCCCATCTCCCTACGAGAAGGCCATCCATAGCACTCACGCTTATCTTGCGCATTTTAGAGTATCCACTTTCACTTGTCTATGAACTGTACAGGTAACCCATAAGTCCTTTACCGCGGACACGGCTATTCGAATAGATCATATATAACCCTGCAGGGGTGTACTTCTTCACACACGCTCTCACCACTTACCGCCGTTTACATGACATGTACTCGGCAACCTTCAAGCGGAAGCCCTGCATGGGTGTCGTCCACGACCTGACTAACCACACAAGTCTCTAATCCATGTTTTTCGCCTATTTGGGTTCCATCCATGGGGAGATCCGGCCAGGGTGTCGCTCACGGCCCCAAACAATGTGTGCAGGGTTCCCGAGCCATCATACGGGCGACTCGGTACATCGTGCCACGTACTCGCCACATCACAGCCGACCCAGAGGGTCAGCGCTGCGCACGACCTCCAGTATACTACAAACACCAGAAACTAATTGCAACTCTTGGAGAGAGATTAGGTTGATTAATATGTCGAGAGAGCTTGGAGTGCCCGGAGCCCAATATGTGGTAGTAGTTGTTCATGGATCACAAACACAGAACTCAGTTCCTGAGGACGGTTTCAATGAGACAACCGACCATGTACTCCTACATGGCCTCTCACCGCTACCTTTACCAAATCGTGTTCACACACTTAGCTCTCAGCAGCAGGACATGATGACCACATTCCAATTCATCCCCGATGAATCACACCTGACACAACTCTAAGCAATAGCAGGCATAACCAGAAAGCATGAATGAGTAGGCACAACATGGCTCAAACAACTCCTACTCATGCTAGTGGGTTTCAACTATTTACTGTGGCAATGACAGGTCATGCAGAGAAAAGGGTTTAACTACTGCAGCAGGTAACAGTTGAAGCGTTGTTGTCCTAATGTAGTAAAAGAGAGCAGGAGCGAGAGAGTTGGATTGTATCAGAATGCTCAATGGGGTTTTGCTTGCCTGACACTTCTGAAGATATCACTTTGTCTTCATCAGTGTCATTGATCACATCGTCGGAACATGTCTACTGAGAGGGGACAAACACTGGCAAACAAGAGAGAACACAATCAATACAATGCGACAATATGATGCATGATCATGACATAGCAATATGCTGTTGATTGAGCTAATGCAACTAGCAACCATATTAAATGAAGTTGCTTTGAACCAAAGGCTCAAATTCAAACTCCATATGTGATTATTCAAATGCCATTTATTCAAATTGTCCTAAATAGTGGCTGTAAGTTATTCAAACATGCATGAAAATGCCATAAACAGATTCTTTGGATTTTTATGATCATTTTTCATATATAAATTATTTTCATTGGAGTTATAGATTATTTTCTGTGATTTTTAGAAGTTTTAGATATTTTCTGAAGTAAATAAATCACTTCTGATTTATTTAAAATCCCAGAAAATACTTACTGTTGGAAATATGCCCTAGAGGCAATAATAAAAGTATTATTATTATATTTCCTTGTTCATGATAATTGTCTGTTATTCATGCTTGAATTGTATTGTACGGAAACAGCGATACATGTGTGAATATATAGACCACAATGAGTCCCTGGTAAGCCTCTAGTTACTAGCTCGTTGATCAACAGATGGTCACAGTTTCCTGACCATGGACATAGGATGTCAGTGATAACGGGATCACATCATTATGAGAATGATGTGATGGACAAGACCCAATCCTGAGCCTAGCACGAGATCGTTTAGTTCGTAATGCTGAAGCTTTTCCGGTGTCAAGTATTTATTCCTTAGACCATGAGCTTGTGCAACTCTCGGATGCCGTAGGAATACTTTGGGTGTGCCAAACGTCACAACGTAACTGGGTGGCTATAAAGGTACGCAACGGGTATCTCCGAAAGTGTCTGTTGAGTTGGTACGAACCGAGACTGGGATATTGTCACTCCGTATGACGGAGAGGTACCTCTGGGCCCTCTCGGTAAGACATCATCATAATGATCTCAAAGTGACTAAGGAGTTAGTCACGGGATGATGGATTACGGAACGAGTAAAGAGACTTGCCATGACGAGATTGAACAAGGTATCGGGTATACCGACGATCGAATCTCGGGCAAGTACCGTACCGATAGACAGAGGGAATAACATACGGGATTGATCAAATCCTTGACACAGTGGTTCATCCGATGAGATCATCGAGGAACACGTGGGAACCAACATGGGTATCCAGATCCCGCTGTTGGTTATTGACCGGAGAGTCGTCTCGGTCATGTCTGCGTGTCTCCCGAACCCGTAGGGTCTACACACTTAAGGTTCGGTGACGCTAGGGTTGTAGAGATACATGCACATGGAAACTTGAATGTTGTTCGGAGTCCCG
Organism: Secale cereale; assembly: GCA_902687465.1. Lineage (NCBI taxonomy): Eukaryota > Viridiplantae > Streptophyta > Magnoliopsida > Poales > Poaceae > Secale > Secale cereale. The sequence goes on from LR738715.1 coordinate 630,379,990, forward strand.
GATGAGATCCCGGACGTCACGAGGAGTTCCGGAATGGCCCGGAGGTAAAGAATGATATATAGGAAGTCCAGTTTCGGCCATCGGGTGAACTCCGGGGGTCACCGGGAGTGTCCCGGGACCACCGGAGGGATCCCGGGGGTCCATCGGGCGGGGCCACCCATCCCGGTGGGTCCCCTAGGCCACAAGGGGAAGGGGGCCAGCCCCTGTTGGGCTGGCGCACCCATATGAGCCCCCCTCCATGCGCCTAGGGTTGAAACCCTAGGGGGAGGGGGCGCCCCCTATGCCTTGGGGGGCAAGTCTGCCCCCCTGGCCGCCGCCCCACCCTGGAGATCAGATCTCCCAGGGCCGGCGCCCCCCTGGCCCCTATATATAGTGGGGTAGAGGGCAGCCGCACCCCAAGCCTCTGGCGCCTCTCCCCCCTCCCGTCACACTTCCTACTCCTCCGCAGGGCGCCGGCGAAGCCCTGCAGGTTTTCCTGTTGCATCCACCACCACGCCGTCGTGCTGCTGGATCTCTGACAACCTCTCCCCCGCCCTTGCTGGATCAAGAAGGAGGAGACGTTGCTGTACCGTACGTGTGTTGAACGTGGAGGTGCCGTCCGTTCGGCGCTAGGATCATCGATGACGAAGAACGCGAAGATTACGACTACTTCATCCACGTTCCTTCGAACGCTTCCGCACGCGATCTACAAAAGGGTATGTAGATGCACTCCAGTATGCTCATTGCTAGATGACTCCTTAGATTGATCTTGGTGAAGCGGAGGAATTTTTTTGAATTCTGCTACGTTCCCCAACAGTGGCATCTGAGCTAGGTCTTTGCGTAGCATCTTGCACGAGTAGAACACAAACAAGTTGTGGGTGTTGAGTTTGCTCAATTTTCTTGCCGTTACTAGTCTAATCTTGATTCAGCGGCATTGTGGGATGAAGCGGCCCGGACCGACCTTACACGTACGCTTACGTGAGACTGGTTCCACCGACAGACATGCACTAGATGCATAAGGTGGCTGGCGGGTGTCTGTCTCTCCCACTTTAGTCGGATCAGATTCGATGAACAGGGTCCTTATGAAGGGTAAATAGAAATTGACAAATCACGTTGTGTTTTTGGCGTAGGTAAGAAACGTTCTTGCTAGAAAACCTATACAAGCCACGTAAAACTTGCAACAAAAATTAGAGGTCGTCTAACTTGTTCTTGCAGCATGTGCTATGTGATGTGGTATGGCCAAGATGTGATGAATTATATATGTGATGTATGAGATTGATCATGTTCTTGTAATAGGAAATCACGACTTGCATGTTGATGATAATGACAACCGGCAGGAGCCATAGGAGTTGTCTTAATTATTGTATGACATGTGTGTCACTGAATAACACCATGTAATTACTTTACTTTATTGCTAAACGTTAGCCATAGTAGTAGAAGTAATAGTTGGCGTGACGAATTCATGAAGACACGATGATGGAGATCATGATGATGGAGATCATGGTGTCGAGCCGGTGACAAAGATGATCATGGTGCCCCGAAGATGGAGATCGAAGGAGCAAGATGATATTGACCATATCATGTCACTTTAATTGATTGCATGTGATGTTTATCATGTTTATGCATCTTGTTTACTTAGAACGACGGTAGTAAATAAGATGATCTCTCACTAAAAATTTCAAGAATTGTGTTTCCCCTAACTGTGCACCGTTGCTAAGGATTGTTGTTCGGAAGCACCACGTGATGATCGGGTGTGATAGGTTCTAACGTTCGCATACAACGGGTGTAAGCCAGATTTACACACGCAATACACTTAGGGTTCACTTGACGAGCCTAGCATGTACAGACATGGCCTCGGAACATGGAAGACCGAAAGGTCGAACATGAGTCGTATAGAAGATACGATCAACATGAAGATGTTCACCGTTGATGACTAGTCCGTCTCACGTGAGGATCGGACACGGGCTAGTCGGTTCGGATCATGTATCACTTAGATGACTAGAGAGATGTCAATCTGAGTGGGAGTTCATTAAAATTTGATTAAGATGAACTTAATTATCATGAACTTAGTCTAAATTCTTTACAATATGTTTTGTAGATCAAATGGCCCACGCTCATGTCACCCTCAACTTCAACACGTTCCTAGAGAAATCCAAGCTGAAAGACGATGGTAGCAACTATACGGACTAGGTCCGTAACCTGAGGATCATCCTCATAGCTGCCAAGAAAACTTATGTCCTAGAAGCACCGCTAGGTGATGCTCCCGCCCCGGCAAACCAAGATGTTATGAACGCTTGGCAGTCGCGTTGTGATGATTACTCCCTGGTTCAGTGCGGCATGCTCTACAGCTTAGAATCGGGACTCCAAAAGCGTTTTGAGCACCACGGGGCATATGAGATGTTCCAAGAGCTGAAAATGGTTTTCCAGGCTCATGCCCGAGTTGAGAGATATGATGTCTCCAAGGCATTCTACAGCTGTAAGATGGAGGAAAATAGTTCTGTCAGTGAGTACATCCTCAAGATTTCTGGGTTGCACAACCGCTTGTCTCAGTTGGGAATGAATCTCCCGGACGAAGCGGTCATAGACAGAATCCTCCAGTCGCTCCCACCAAGCTACAAGAGCTTCGTGTTGAACTTCAATATGCAGGGGATGGAGAAGTCCATTCCCGAGGTGTATTCAATGCTGAAATTAGCGGAGGTGGAGATCAAGAAAGAGCATCAAGTGTTGATGGTCAATAAAACCACTAAGTTCAAGAAGGGCAAGGGTAAGAAGAACTTCAAGAAGGACGACAAGGGAGTTGCCGCGCCCGGTAAACCAGTTGCCGGGAAGAAGCCAAAGTATGGACCCAAGCCTGAGACTGAGTGCTTTTATTGCAAGGGAACGGGTCACTGGAAGCGGAACTGCCCCAAATACTTAGCGGACAAGAAGGCCGGCAACGTCAAAGGTATATGTGATATACATGTTATTGATGTGTACCTTACCAGCGCTCGTAGTAGCTCCTGGGTATTTGATACCGGTGCAGTTGCTCATATTTGTAACTCTAAGCAGGAGTTGCGGAAAAAGCGGAGACTGGCGAAGGACAAGGTGACAATGCGCGTCAGGAATGGTTCCAAGGTCGATGTAATCGCCGTCGGCACGCTGCCTCTACATCTACCCTCGGGATTAGTTTTAAACCTTAATAATTGTTATTTAGTACCAGCTCTGAGCATGAACATTGTATCTGGATCTCGTCTTATGCGAGATGGCTACTCATTTAAATCTGAGAATAATGGTTGTTCTATTTATTTGAGAGATATGTTTTATGGTCATGCCCCGCTGGTCAATGGTTTATTTTTTATGAATCTCGATCGTGATGATACACATATTCATAGTGTGAATGCCAAGAGATGTAAAGTTGATAATGATAGTCCCACATACTTGTGGCATTGCCGCCTTGGTCATGTTGGTGTCAAACGTATGAAGAAGCTTCATGCTGATGGACTTCTGGAGTCTCTTGATTATGAACCATTTGACACGTGCGAACCATGCCTTTTGGGCAAGATGACCAAGACTCCGTTCTCCGGAACAATGGAGCGAGCACCAACTTATTGGAAATCATACATACCGATGTGTGCGGTCCAATGAGTGTTGAGGCTCGCAGAGGCTATCATTATGTTCTCACCCTCACAGACGACTTGAGTAGATATGGGTATATCTACTTGATGAAGCACAAGTCTGAGACCTTTGAAAAGTTCAAGGAATTTCAGAATGAGGTTGAGACTCAACGTGACAGAAAAATAAAGTTCTTGCGATCGGATCGTGGGGGTGAATATTTAAGTCATGAATTTGGCACACACCTTAGGAACTGTGGAATTGTTTCACAATTGACACCGCCTGGAACACCTCAGCGTAACGGTGTGTCCGAATGTCGAAATCGTACTCTGTTGGACATGGTGCGATCTATGATGTCTCTCACCGACTTACCGCTATCTTTTTGGGGTTATGCTTTAGAGACTGCCGCATTCACTTTAAATAGGGCTCCGTCGAAATCCGTTGAGACGACACCATATGAACTTTGGTTTGGCAAGAAACCTAAGTTGTCATTTCTGAAAGTTTGGGGTTGTGATGCTTATGTCAAGAAACTTCAACCTGAGAAGCTCGAACCCAAATCGTGAAAAATGCGTCTTCATAGGATACCCAAAGGAAACGATTGGGTACACCTTCTACCACAGATCCGAAGGCAAAGTCTTTGTTGCCAAGAATGGATCCTTTCTGGAGAAAGAGTTTCTCTCGAAAGAAGTGAGTGGGAGGAAAGTAGAACTTGATGAGGTGACAGTCACCCCTCCCGAACCAGAAAGTAGCGCAGTGCAGGAAATTGTTCCTGAGGTGCCTGCACCGACAAGGGAGGAAGTTAATGATGATGATCATGAAGATACAGATCAAGTTACTACTGAACTTCGAAGGTCCACAAGGATACGTTCCGCACCAGAGTGGTACGGCAACCCTGTCTTGGAAATCATGTTGTTAGACAACGGTGAACCTTCGAACTATGAAGAAGCGATGGCGGGCCCGGATTCCAATAAATAGCTTGGAGCCATGAAATCCGAGATAGAATCCATGTATGAAAACAAAGTATGGACTTTGGTGGACTTGCCTGATGATAGGCACGCCATAGAAAATAAATGGATAATTAAGAAGAAGACAGACGCGGATGGTAATGTGACCATCTATAAGGCTCGGCTTGTCGCTAAGGGTTATCGACAAGTTCAAGGGATTGACTACGACGAGACTTTCTCTCCCGTAGCAATGCTGAAGTCAGTCAGAATCATGTTAGCTATTGCCGCATTCTATGATTATGAGATATGGCAAATGGACGTCAAAACGACATTCCTTAATGGCTTCCTCAAGGAAGAGTTGTATATGATGCAGCCGGAAGGTTTTGTCGATCCAGAGAATGCTAACAAGGTGTGCAAGCTCCAGCGCTCGATTTACGGGCTGGTGCAAGCATCTCGGAGTTGGAATATTCGCTTTAATGATGTGATCAAAGTGTTAGGCTTTATACAGACTTATGGAGAAGCTTGTATCTACAAGAAAGTGAGTGGGAGCTCTGTAGCATTTCTCATATTATATGTAGATGACATATTGCTGATGGGAAATGATATAGAATTCTTGGAAAATGTAAAGGCCTACTTGAAGAAGAGATTTTCAATGAAGGACCTTGGAGAAGCTGCTTACATATCAGGCATCAAAATCTATAGGGATAGATCAAGACGCCTCATTGGTCTTTCACAAAGCACATACCTTGACAAGATATTGAAGAAGTTCAATATGGATCAGTCCAAGAAGGGGTTCTTGCCTGTTTTGCAAGGTATGAGATTGAGCAAGGCTCAGTCCCCGACCACGGATGAAGATAGAGAAAAGATGAGTGTCATTCCCTATGCCTCGGCCATAGGTTCTATCATGTATGCAATGCTGTGTACCAGACCTGATGTGAACCTTGCCATAAGTTTGGTAGGGAGGTACCAAAGTGATCCCGGTATGGAACACTGGACAGCGGTCAAGAACATCCTAAAGTACCTGAAGAGGACTAAGGATATGTTTCTCGTTTATGGAGGTGACGAAGAGCTCGTCGTAAAGGGTTACGTTGATGCTAGCTTCGACACAGATCTGGATGACTCTAAGTCACAAACCGGATACGTGTATATTTTGAATGGTGGAGCAGTCAGCCGGTGCAGTTGCAAGCAGAGCGTCGTGGCGCATTCTACATGTGAAGCGGAGTACATAGCTGCTTGCGAAGCGGCACAAGAAGGAGTCTGGATGAAGGAGTTCATCACCGACCTAGGAGTCATTCCAAGCGCGTCAAGCCCGATGACTCTCTTCTGTGACAACACTGGGGCTATTGCCATTACCAAGGAGCCCAGGTTTCACAAGAAGACCAAGCACATCAAGCGTCGTTTCAACTCCATCCGCAATTATGTTCAAGATGGAGACATAGATATTTGTAAAGTGCATACGGATCTGAATGTCGCAGACCCGTTGACTAAACCTCTTCCACGGGTAAAACATGATCAACACCAAAACTCTATGGGTGTTCCATTCATCACAATGTAACTAGATTATTGACTCTAGTGCAAGTGGGAGACTGTTGGAAATATGCCCTAGAGGCAATAATAAAAGTATTATTATTATATTTCCTTGTTCATGATAATTGTCTGTTATTCATGCTTGAATTGTATTGTACGGAAACAGCGATACATGTGTGAATATATAGACCACAATGAGTCCCTGGTAAGCCTCTAGTTACTAGCTCGTTGATCAACAGATGGTAACGGTTTCCTGACCATGGACATAGGATGTCAGTGATAACGGGATCACATCATTAGGAGAATGATGTGATGGACAAGACCAAATCCTGAGCCTAGCACGAGATCGTTTAGTTCGTAATGCTTAAGCTTTTCCGGTGTCAAGTATTTATTCCTTAGACCATGAGGTTGTGCAACTCCCGGGTGCCGTAGGAATACTTTGGGTGTGCCAAACGTCACAACGTAACTGGGTGGCTATAAAGGTACGCAACGGGTATCTCCGAAAGTGTCTGTTGAGTTTGTACGAACCGAGACTGGGATATTGTGACTCTGTATGACGGAGAGGTACCTCTGGGCCCTCTCGGTAAGACATCATCATAATGAGCTAAAAGTGACTAAGGAGTTAGTCACGGGATGATGGATTACGGAACGAGTAAAGAGACTTGCCATGATGAGATTGAACAAGGTATCGGGTATACCGACGATCGAATCTCGGGCAAGTACCGTACTGATAGACAAAGGGAATAACATACGGGACTGAGTGAATCCTTGACACAGTGGTTCATCCGATGAGATTATCGAGGAACACGTGGGAACCAACATGGGTATCCAGATCCCGCTGTTGGTTATTGACCGGAGAGTCGTCTCGGTCATGTCTGCGTGTCTCCCGAACCAGTAGGGTCTACACACTTAAGGTTCGGTGACGCTAGGGTTGTAGAGATACATGCACATGGAAACCCGAATGTTGTTCAGAGTCCCGGATGAGATCCCGGACGTCACGAGGAGTTCCGGAATGGTCCGGAGGTAAAGAATGATATATAGGAAGTCCAGTTTCGGCCATCGGGTGAACTCCGGGGGTCACCGGGAGTGTCCCGGGACCATCGGAGGGGTCCCGGGGGTCCACCGGGTGGGGCCACCCATCCCGGTGGGTCCCCTAGGCCGCAAGGGGAAGGGGGCCAGCCCCTGGTGGGCTGGCGCACCCATATGGGCCCCCCTCCAAGCGCCTAGGGTTGAAACCCTAGGGGGAGGGGGCGCCCCCTATGCCTTGGGGGGCAAGTCTGCCCCCCTGGCCGCCGCCCCACCCTGGAGATCAGATCTCCCAGGGCCGGCGCCCCCCTGGCCCATATATATAGTGGGGGGAGAGGGCAGCCGCACCCCAGGCCTCTGGCGCCTCTCCCCCCTCCCGTCACACTTCCTACTCCTTCGCAGGGCGTCGGCGAAGCCCTGCAGGTTTTCCTGTTGCATCCACCACCACGCCGTCGTGCTGCTGGATCTCTAACAACCTCTCATCTTCCCTTGCTGGATCAAGAAGGAGGAGACGTTGCTGTACCGTACGTGTGTTGAACGCGGAGGTGCCGTCCTTTCGGCGCTAGGATCATCGGTGACGAAGAACGCGAAGAGTACGACTACTTCATCCACGTTCCTTCGAACGCTTCTGCACGCGATCTACAAAAGAGTATGTAGATGCACTCCAGTATACTCGTTGCTAGATGACTCCTTAGATTGATCTTGGTGAAGCGTAGGAAATTTTTTGAATTCTGCTACGTTCCCCAACACTTACTGCGTCAGCATGGAGTCATGCTTACGTCAGCTGGTCAACAGGGCCGCCCAGGTCAAACTGACCAGTGGGGTCCGCTGGTTAGTGACTCAACTAACTAATCTAAAAAAACTAACACTAACCTAGTTTAGTTTTTTTTGCGGGGGAACACTAACCTAGTTTAGTTAGCCGGGCGGGGCCCGCATGTCAGTGAGTCAGTGGGCTAACTAATTGTTGATTAGCACTAATCTAAACTTTGACCAGGGGCTGGGCCCACAAGTCAGTGACCCAGGGTGGTCAAACCCCCGGTCAAAACAAGTCAAACACGCCGGCGTTTGGCCGCCGGCGAGGCCAAACGCGGCAGTGAGCTGCGGGTTTCGGCTAGGGTGCCCCGTTCGATGCGTGGCTAGGATCATTGGCGGGCTCTCGCCGGCGGGCATCGAATGGGGGTGGTAGGCGGGCCTGAGGTGGCCGGAGCTGACGGCGACGAGCTCGACAGCGGTTGCCGGTGTTCGGGCATGCGCGGGAACGCAGCTGCGCTGGCCTAGGCGACGCGGGGTTAGCATGTACATCCTCTACGCGTCGCGGCGAGCACGCTGGACGCATGCTCGGGACCGAATGGTCACCGAAGCGTAATCGGCGGTGAGCTCAGACGGCGGCGCAGTCAGGCATGAGCGGCGTGGTAGCTACGGCATGCAAGAGAAAAAACGGAGAGGGGGAGAAGGGTCAGTGGCTCACGGCGAGTGTAGGGGAGCAAACGGCGAGCACGGGGACGGGCTGGAGACATCGTGAGGTCGGCGGCCGAAGGAGGAAGAAGAGCTTGGGGACGGCGCGTCGGGGCTTCCGGCAATGCGTTGCTCGTCGAGGAAGTAGAGAGCATTGTGGCGGAGCTTATTGGCACGTCGGCGAGGCGAGGCGGTGGTTGTGGCCGCGGCAACGGTGAGCGGCGGCGACGGTGGCGCTCGGGCGTGTGTGAGGGAGAGAGCCAGGGGAGGAGAGTGAGAGCGAGGAGGGAAGAGCGGGATCCGGACCGCTCCAGGGGATCGCGTGGCATCTCCAGGGCGAAGAGGGGACATACAGGGAGGGTTGAGGTGGCCGGGCGTGTGCGTGCACGGCGCGGGGACACGTCCCTGTCCTTCTGGCGAGAGGAGGACGACGAGTAGCACTGGGCCAGCACAGTGCTGGGCCGGCCAGTGGGCTTCTAGGTAGGTGGGCTGCTGCAGGTTAGTTCCTTTCCCTCTCTCTTTTCTGTTTTTCATTTTCTATTTATTTCTGCTCTATTCTGAATTAGTAAAAATACTAATTCATTTTGTAAAATCCCAAAAATAATTGTGGGCGCTTTTGAAAATATTTCAACAGCCCTCAAATTGCTTTCAGAATTATTTGGACATTTAAAAATATTTACAGCATTTTAAATGTCCAAATGCAAATAGTTATGACTTAATTCAAAGGTCCAAAATGGTTCCCAAAATTATGAAAACATTTTTGGAAGAGGTTTTAGCCAAGACTAAAAAAGATGAACATTTTGTGAAGGGCATTTTGGGTACAGTGAAAAGTATTTTTAGTAAACCCTAGTTGGATTAGAGGGGGTGCTGGGGTTTCTGCCATCCTCATTTCAACTTTAATTGAAAATTAGACATGATGCAACAGACAAGTTCTAGCCTAGTGCAGGGTGAAGCTAGGGATGTGACAACTCACCATCACTAAACAAGAATCTCGTCCCCAAATTCAAGACGTGAGGTAAGAAATCAGAGGGGACACAAGGTAACACAATCTTCTCGATCCAATTGCACTTCAAGAATGTTGATTACTTGCATCATGTCGATCTTGACATCCTTGCTTTTGAGGTCATTGTCCAACATGGTGACTGATGACCCACAAGTGTAGGGGATCTATCATAGTCCTTTCAATAAGTAAGAGTGTCGAACCCAACGAGGAGCAGAAGGAAATGATAGGCAGTTTTCAGTAAGGTATTTTCTGCAAGCACTGAAATTATAGGTAACAGATAGTTTTGTGATAAGATAATTGGTAGCAAGTGACAAACGGTAAAAGTAAATAAGGTGCAGCAAGGTGGCCCAATCCTTTTTGTAGCAAAGGACAAGCCTAGACAAACTCTTATGCAAGGTAAAGCGCTCCCGAGGACATATGGGAATTATCGTCAAGCTAGTTTTCATCACGATCATCTGATTAGCGTTCGGTACTTTAATAATTTGGTATGTGGGTGGACCGGTGCTTGGGTGCTGCCCTTACTTGGACAAGCCTCCCACTTATGATTATCCTGTAATGCAAGCATCCGCAACTACAAAAGAAGTATTAAGGTAAACCTAACCATAGCCTGAAACATATGGATCCAAATCAGCCCCTTACAAAGCAACGCATAAACTAGGGTTTAAGCTTCTGTCACTCTAGCAACCCATCATCTACTTATTACTTCCCAATGCCTTCCTCTAGGCCCAAATAATGGTGAAGTGTCATGTAGACGATGTTCACATGACACCACTAGAGGAGAGACAACATACATCTCATCAAAATATCGAACGAAGACCAAATTCACATGACTACTAATAGCAAGACTTCTCCCATGTCCCCAGGAACAAAAGTAACTACTCACAAGACATAATATTGTTCATGATCAGAGGGGTATTGATATTCATAATGGATCTGAACATATGATCTTCCACCAAATAAACCAACTAGCATCAACTACAATGAGTAATCAACACTACTAGCGGCCCACGTGTACCAATCTCAGGTTTGGATACAAAGATTGGATACAAGAGATGAACTAGGGTTTGAGAGGAGATGGTGCTGGTGAAGATGTTGATGGAGATAACCCTCCCCAAGATGGGAGAGTTGTTGGTGATGACGGCAGTTACGATTTCCCCCTCCCGGAGGGAAGTATCCTCGGCAGAACAGCTCCGCCAGAGCCCTAGATTGGTTTCCGCCTCGGTTCTGCCTCGAGACGGAGCCGTCTGGTCCCGAAAGCCTCCTCTTTATTTTTTCCAGGTCAAAACGCTTCATATAGGAGAAGATGGGCACCTGGGGCCCACCGGCTGACCCTCGAGGCAGGGGGCGCGCCCCCCACCCTCGAGGCCAGCCAGTGGCCCCTCTCCTGGGTTTCTTCCGCCAGATATTTTTTATATTTTCTGAAAAAATGTTCTGTGAAGTTTCGGGGCTTTTGGAGTTGTGCGGAATAGGTTTCCAGAGTTTTCTCCTTTTCCACCCCAGAATTCCGGCTGCCGGCATTCCCCCTTCTTCATGTAAACCTTGCAAAATAAGAGGGAAAAGGCATAAGTATTGTGACAAAACATGTATGAACAGCCCATAATGCAACAAATATCAACTTATAAGCATGATGCAAAATGGGCGTATCAACTCCCCCAAGCTTAGACCTCGCTTGTCCTCAAGAGAAAGCCGATATCGAAAAATATGTCCACATGTTTAGAGATAGAGGTGTCGATAAAAACATAATACGAACATGAGGGCATCATGATCATTCTCATAACAACAACTTATATAAATATAGTCATATGATCATTATGCTAAAGTAACAATTCATCCACAATATCAAGTATGCATCGTAAACTTTATTGGAAACTAACAAACTTTGATCTCGGTGATTGAAGCAATTGCAATTTATCGTAACATCGGAAAGAGTCAATATAAGAGCTTTTCAGCAAGCCTACATACTCAACTATCATATTGTATTTCACAATTGCTCACACTCATGCAATACTTATGTTTATGGAGTTTTAATCGGACATAGAGAAAGATAGGGGCTTATAGTGTTGCCTCCCAACCTTTTACCTCAAGGGTAATGTCAACAGTAATAGATCATGAAAACTTACATCCAAGTGGGTATATATATCGGGATCTTTCCAACACAATGTGCTTGCCAAAGGATAAATTGAAAAAGGAAAGGTGGAACTCACCTTGACATTTATAAGACAAGAATAAAAGATAAGCCCTTCGCAGAGGGAAGCAGAGGTTGTCATGTGTTTTTAAGGTTGGATGCACAAAGTCTTAGCATATAAGAACTTCGCTTTATATTGCCACTTGTGATAAGGACCTTTATTATGTAGTCTGTCGCTTTTATTGCTTCCATGTCACAAGCTCGTATAAAGCTAATTTCTCCCACACTAATAAATCATACATATTTAGCGGGTTTGCAACATGACAACTTACTTGGAAGGATCTTTCTCAATCCATAGGTAGGTATGGTGGACTCTCATGGCAAAACTGGGTTTAAGGATGTATGGAAGCACAAGTAGTATCTCTACTTAGTGCGAGGAGTTTTGACTAGCATGAGAGGGAAAGGCAAGCTCAACATGTTGGAAGATCCATGACAATATACTTTATTTCGGATATAAGCAGACATAACCCATTATGTTGTCTTCCTTGTCCAACATCAACTCTTTAGCATGTCATACTTTAATGAGTGCTCACAATCATAAAAGATGTCCAAGATAGTATATTTGTATGTGAAGCCTCTCTTCTTTTATTACTTCCTATTAATTCCAACGATGACCAAAACTATGTTTGTCACCTTCCAATAACTTTTATTTATCATACTCTTGTATGTGAAGTCATTACTTCCCATAAGATCGATATGATCTCTTTGATTCTCTTTTTGTTTTCTTTATTTTATCATCACCCAAGTGAGGAATCAAGCCCTTGACTTAACACTAATCTTTATTATATAGCTCGCAGACTCGATTACAAAGGATAAAGCTCACAAAGCAAAATCTCACAACTAGATCATGCTAACTTTATTCTAATAGATCAAGATACTACCAAAAGGATCGAACTAAGTAAAAAGGTAAATATAGGAGTGATGGTGATACGATATCAGGGTCACTCCCCCAAGCTTGGCAGTTGCCAAGGGGAGTGCCCATACCCATATGATTATGTCTCCTTCTTCGGGGTTGGTGATGATGACTTCTTCCTCAGCTTACGCTTAAGGGTAGAATTTTGCTCCTTCAGATCATTGACCTCTCGCTCAAGGCTTAATATCTTCTTGCATAATGCCTGCTTATTTTCCTGCAGGAGGTTAAAAGGGATAAATTCGATCTTAGGTTTCTTTACTCTGTCGGGGAGGCTCGACTTTTTGAACTCCACATGCATGTCCCCCGGTTGAGGCAGTGGGACTTCGTCTTCATCCGAGCTAGTCCAATCCTTCCTTTTTGATTCATGGTCCTCTTCTTCTTCCGTGGTCCACCCATAATGCTCCAAATCACCATAGACCTTAGGGTCAGCAAGGGAATCAGCCACATAGCTTTCTCCTTCCGAGTCCTGGGATGACATGTTGCTTTTATCTGCGGCAGAAAAGGATTGAAACGGAAACAGAGGAATTATGCGTGATACAGAGGTCAAAACCTTCGGGGGTATATAAATTTTTCCTGAACAAAAGGAGTAACCAACAAGAAAACGGAGTCCAGGGGACACACGGGGTGCCCTCGAGGCAGGGGGGCGCGCCCCTACCCTCGAGGCCACCTCGTGTCTCCTCCGCACTGCGGTTTATTTTTCTATTTTTCTAAATATTCCAAAACGGAGAAAAATTGCTTTTAGAACTGTTTTGGAGTCGGTTCACTTACCGTATCACGTACCTCTTCCATTTCGGAGGCTGAATCGTTCTGGAAAGTGTCCCTTATGTATTCCTCCGGGGTTATGGTTTCAATAATATTAGTTTCAACATTTATTGGATTACCTGAGATATAATGTTTGATCCTTTGACCATTCACCACCTTCGTATTTGTGCCTTCGAAGTTGTTGATCTTTATGGCACCGGAATGATAGACCTCCTCGATAATCACCTACGTTAAACTCACACTTTTGTATTCTTTTATCATGCCATCTTTTAACCTTTTCTTTAAATAACTTGGCATTCTCGTAGGCGTGGGTTCTCCATTCATTGAGACAGCTAATATCAAATAGCCTCTTTTCACTGGCAAGTTTGAAATCAGAATTGAGCTCTTTGATAGCCCAATATGCCTTATGTTCCAGCTCAAGAGGTAAATGACAAGCTTTTCCATATACCATCTTATATGGAGACATACCCATAGGGTTTTTGTATACAGTTCTATAGGCCCATAATGCATCATCTAGTTTTTTAGACCAATTCTTTCTAGATCTATTAACTGTCTTTTGCAAGATTAATTTCAACTCCCTATTATATTACTTAGTTCTACTTGACCACTAGTCTGAGGATGGTAAGGTGATGCAATTTTATGGTTGACATCATACTTAGCAAGCATCTTACGGAAAGCACCATGAATAAAGTGTGAACCACCATCAGTCATTAGATATCAAGGGACTCCAAACCTCGGAAATATAACTTCTTTAAGCATCTTAATAGAGGTGTTACGATCAGCACTACTAGTTGGAATAGCTTCTACCCACTTAGTAACGTAATCAACAGCAACTAGGATATGTGTGTACCCATTAGAGGAAGGAAAAGGTCCCATATAATCAAAGCCCCAAACATCAAATGGTTCAATAACGAGTGAATAATTCATAGGAATTTCTTGACGTCTACTAATATTACCAATTCTTTGACATTCATTACATGATAAGACAAACTTACGGGCATCCTTGAAGAGAGTAGGCCAATAAAAACCGGATTGCAATACCTTGTGTGCAGTTTTGTCTCCCGCATGGTGTCCTCCATAAGCTTCGGAGTGGCACTTGCGTAAGATCTGTTCATGTTCATGCTCAGGCACACAACGTCTAATAATATCGTCTACTCCTTCTTTATAAAGATGTGGGTAATCCCAAAAGTAATGTCTCAAATCATAGAAGAACATTTTCTTTTGCTGGTATGTGAAGCTAGGAGGTATAAACTTAGCAACAATGTAATTAGCATAATCAGCATACCAAGGAGCAGTACGAGAAGTACTTATGACAGCTAGTTGTTCATCAGGAAAGCTATCATCAATAGGTTGTGGGTCATCAAGTATATTCTCTAACCTAGACAAGTTATCTTCTACGGGGTTCTCAGCTCCCTTTCTATCAATAATATGCAAGTCAAATTCTTGCAGCAAGAGAACCCATCTAATGAGTCTAGGTTTAGCATCTTTCTTTTCCATAAGGTATTTGATAGCAGCATGATCAGTGTGAATAGTTACTTTAGAATCAACGATATAGGGTCTAAACTTATCACAAGCAAACACAACTGCTAGAAATTCTTTCTCAGTGGTAGCATAATTTCTTTGGGCACTATCTAGAGTTTTGCTAGCATAGTGGATAACATTCAATTTCTTATCAACTCTTTGCCCTAGAACAGCTCCTACAGCATAATCACTAGCATCGCACATAATCTCAAAGGGTAAGTTCCATTCAGGAGGCAGGACAATAGTGCAGAGATCAATGCTTTCTTAAGTATTTTGAATGCTTCTGGACAATCATCATCAAAGACAAAAGGAATATCTTTTTGTAAAAGATTAGTCAGAGGCCTGGAGATTTTGGAGAAGTACTTAATGAACCTCCTATAAAACCCGGCATGACCAAGGAAACTTTGTATACCTTTGATATCCTTAGGGCATGGCATCTTTTCAATAGCATCCACTTTAGCTTTGTCAACTTCAATACCTCTTTCAGAAATTTTATGTCCCAAGACAATGCCTTCATTAACCATAAAGTGGCACTTCTCCCAATTCAAGACAAGGTTAGTGTCTTCACATCTCTGCAAAACTTGATCAAGGTTGCTTAAGCAATCATCAAAAGAAGTTTCGTAAACGGAGAAATCATCCATGAACACCTCAACAATCTTTTCACAAAAGTCAGAGAATATAGCCATCATACATCTTTGAAAGGTAGCGGGAGCATTACATAAACCAAAAGGCATACGTCTATAAGCAAAGGTACCGAAAGGACAAGTAAAGGTGGTCTTTTCTTGATCCCCCTTTGACACAGGTATTTGAGAGAAACCAGAATAACCATCTAGAATGCAGAAATGAGTATGTTTGGATAGCCTTTCTAGCATTTGATCGATAAATGGCAAGGGGTAATGGTCTTTCTTAGTAGCTTTGTTTAACATACGGAAATCAATTACCATCCTATAACCTGTAACTATTCTTTGCGGGATCAATTCATCTTTATCATTAGGGACAACAGTCATACCTCCTTTCTTAGGAACACAATGGACATGACTTACCCATTGGCTATCAGCAATGGGATAGATAATACATGCCTCTAGAAGCTTTAGAATTTCCTTCCTTACCACTTCTTTCATCTTAGGATTTAACCGTCGCTGATGATCAATAACTGGTTTAGCATTTTCTTCCAATTTTATCTTGTGTTGACATATAGTGGGACTAATGCCCTTAAGATCATCTAGAGTATATCCAATAGGAGCTCGGTGCTTCTTCAGAGTTTTCAATAATCTTTCTTCTTCATGCTCTGAAAGGTTAGCACTAATAATAACATGATATATCTTCTTTTCATCAAGATAAACATACTTAAGATTATTAGGCAAGGGTTTAAGTTCAAACACGGGATCACCCTTGGGTGGAGGAGGATCCCCTAGGATTTCAACAGGCAAATTATTTTTCAATATGGGTCCCTGTGTAAGTAATATTTCATCTATCTCCCTTCTCTCATTCATTTGCATATCATTTTCATGGTGTAGTAAGTATTGTTCTAAAGGGTCATTAGGTGGCACATCAATAGAAGCAAGACCAATAAGTTCATCCTTACTGGGTGGTGCCTTTTCAAGGGGTTGTCTACGGAATTTAGCAAATTTAAAATCATGAGACGTATCCCCTAATCCGACAGTGATAATATCGTTCACAACGTCTATCTTGGCATTAACAGTATTCAAGAAGGGTCTACCAAATATAATGGGACAGAATGCATCTTGTGGGGAACTAAGAACAAGAAAGTCAGCAGGGTATTTAACCTTCCCACACAAGACTTGAATATCTCTAATGATCCCAACTGGTGAAATAGTATCTCTATTAGCCAGTTTAATGGTAACATCAATCCCTTCTAACTCAAAAGGTGCAATATCATGCATAATTTCATTATACAAGTCAAGAGGGCTAATACACGCACTAGCACCTACGTCACATAAACCATGATAGCAATGATCTCCTATCTTAACAGAGATAATGGGCAAGCCTACGATAGGTTTATGTTTATTCCTAGCATTGGGTTTGGCTATTCTAGCAGACTCTTCTTGGAGATAAATAACATGTCCATCTAAATCTTCTACCAAGAGATCTTTAACCATAGCTACACTAGGTTCAACTTTAATTTGCTCAGAGGGTGTAGGTGTTCTAGTATTACTCTTATGAACTACAGTTGAAGCTTGAGCATGATCTTTTATCCTAACAGGGAAAGGTGGTTTCTCAATATAAGCTATAGGAATGAGAGGATCAACATTATAAGTGATAGTCTTTTCTTCAATTTTAATAGGTTCAACTACTTTAACTTCAATAGGGGGTGGTATTTAAACCACTTCTCCTTGGGGAGATCAACATGAGTAGCAAAAGATTCACAAAAAGAAGCTACTATCTCAGAGTCAAGTCCATATTTAGTGCTAAACTCATGGAAAACATCGGTATCCATAAAAGCTTTAACACAATCAAACTTAGGAGTCATACCTGACTCCTTACCTTCGTCGAGATCCCAATCTTTGGAATTGCGTTTAATTCTTTCCAATAAATCCCATTTGAAGTCAATAGTCTTTATCACATAAGATCCAGAACAAGAAGTATCGAGCATGGAGCGATTATTATGAGAAAGCCGAGCATAAAAATTTTGAACGATCATTTCTCTTGAGAGCTCATGATTGGGGCATGCATATAACATTGACTTAAGCCTCCCCCAAGCTTGAGCGATGCTTTCTCCTTCACGAGGCCAGAAATTATAAATATAATTACGATCACGATGAACCTGGTGCATAGGGTAGAACTTCTGATGAAATTCCAACTTCACACGATTATAGTTCCAAGATCCCATATCGTCGCATAGCCTAAACCATGTCAATGCATCTCCCTTCGAAGATAAAGGGAAAACCTTCTTCTTGATAACATCCTCGAGCATACCTGCAAGCTTAAACAATACACAAACTTCATCCACATAGATTAGATGTAAATCGGGGTGAAGTGTTCCGTCTCCTATATAGGGATTTTCAAGCAATTTCTCAATCAAACCCGAAGGAATCTCAATGCAAACATTTTCATTAGGTGTAGTAGGTTGAGGAGCAACTCTTTGCTCTTCTGCTCAGGGTGAAGATACCCCGAACAAGCCCCTCAAAGGATTTTGAGCCATATTAATAGGTGACAATAAATTTCAGCACACTATATAAATTTTTCCTTACCAAATTCCACTTACCAAAGGCGCTTCACTCCCCGGCAACGGCGCCAGAAAAGAGTCTTGATGACCCACAAGTGTAGGGGATCTATCGTAGTCCTTTTGATAAGTAAGACTGTCGAACCCAACGAGGAGCAGAAGGAAATGATAGGCAGTTTTCAGTAAGGTATTTTCTGCAAGCACTGAAATTATAGGTAACAAATAGCTTTGTGATAAGATAATTAGTAGCAAGTGACAAACGGTAAAAGTAAATAAGGTGCAGCAAGGTGGCCCAATCCTTTTTGTAGCAAAGGACAAGCCTGGACAAACTCTAATGCAAGGTAAAGCGCTCCCGAGGACATATGGGAATTATCGCCAAGCTAGTTTTCATCACGATCATCTGATTCATGTTCGGTAATTTAATAATTTGGTATGTGGGTGGACCGGTGCTTGGGTGCTGCCCTTACTTGGACAAGCCTCCCACTTATCATTAACCTCTAATGCAAGCATCCGTAACTACAAAAGAAGTATTAAGGTAAACCTAACCATAGCCTGAAACATATGGATCCAAATCAGCCCCTTACGAAGCAACGCATAAACTAGGGTTTAAGCTTCTGTCACTCTAGCAACCCATCATCTACTTATTACTTCCCAATGCCTTCCTCTAGGCCCAAATAATGGTGAAGTGTCATGTAGTCGATGTTCACATGACACCACTAGAGGAGAGACAACATACAGCTCATCAAAATATCGAGCGAAGACCAAATTCACATGACTACTAATAGCAAGACTTCTCCCATGTCCCCAGGAACAAAAGTAACTACTCACAAGACATAATATTGTTTATGATCAGAGGGGTATTGATATTCATAATGGATCTGAACATATGATCTTCCACCAAATAAACCAACTAGCATCAACTACAATGAGTAATCAACACTACTAGTGACCCACAGGTACCAATCTGAGGTTTGGATACAAAGATTGGATACAAGAGATGAACTAGGGTTTGAGAGGAGATGGTGCTGGTGAAGATGTTGATGAAGATAACCCTCCCCGAGATGGGAGAGTTGTTGGTGATGACGGCGGTTACGATTTCCCCCTCCCGGAGGGAAGTATCCTCGGCAGAACAGCTCTGCCGGAGCCCTAGATTGGTTTCCGCCTCGGTTCTGCCTCGAGACGGAGGCGTCTGGTCCCGAAAGCCTCCTCTTTATTTTTTCCAGGTCAAAACGCTTCATATAGGAGAAGATGGGCACTTGGGGCCCACTGGCTGGCCCTCGAGGCAGGGGGCGCGCCCTAGGAAGGGGGGCGCGCCCCCACCCTCGAGGCCAGCCAGTGGCCCCTCTCGTGGGTTTCTTCCGCCAGATATTTTTTATAGTTTCCGAAAAAATGTTCTGTGAAGTTTCTGGGCTTTTGGAGTTGTGCAGAATAGGTTTCCAGAGTTTGCTCCTTTTCCAACCCAGAATTCCAGCTGCCGGCATTCCCCCTTCTTCATGTAAACCTTGCAAAATAAGAGGGAAAAGGCATAAGTATTGTAACGAAACATGTATGAACAACCCATAATGCAATAAATATCAACTTATAAGCATGATGCAAAATGGACGTATCAGTGACGACGAAAGAAACTCTGCGGTAATTGATCTTGTGAAAGATTGAGCAACTTGAGATCAACTCATGGAGTGAGACATTGTAACATCTCTTGAGCCGGGACATAGAACACACATCCAGAGGGATGGTGTGAAACAAATGATGAAGATTTACTTGGTAGGCAATAATTCCACACTTAAAGAAGATGGTGATCGATGTCACCAGACGGGGCACCTAGAGAAGGTGACTCATAGGATTACTCCCTGAAGTGGCAAAAAGAATTACTTTTGATATAAAGATCATTGGAATTCTTCATACCAGCCTTAAGGCAAATCACAACGATCGTTTGTAGGAGTTCGGAAGAACGGCATACTCCGTCTAGAATGGATGATGTGGACTACCTTGTTGAAGACAACACAATGAGTGATTTTTGCTTATCACCGGAAATGGATGGGACCCATGGTAGGACCACTTTTGAAGATAATCCTGAACAGCAAGCTCTGAGAAGGGTAGCCCTTGGTAAAAGGCACAATGGTGGGTGCAAGCTGGGAACAAAATGCAAATGTTGGGAATGTACCAACCATCATATCTGCCTAAGATTCAGATCCGATTGGTGGCACGATATCCCGGACTACATGTCCGGAAAAGAAAAATTGCAACACAAATCGATGAGATGACGTTGCGAGATTCTCGGGAAATGAACTATGATAGCAAGCTCCAAAACATGAGCTGAATCTGCTACACACACGTGAACATGTTGTCCCAGACAATCATGACCAGATGGTAGTCTTACAATATAACACTACCGAGTTCGGTTGGGAACCATCATTGAGGATAACGAAGTCTTTACGCAAGTCCATGGATTAGATCCCAAGCATAGACTTCTCTTCCTTGAACAATTCAATCAGTGGCTTGGTGTGTTAGGAAATACCGATGGGATGGAGGTAGCTAGTCTCTCAAGCCATAGTATACTTCGCACGTGCATGACTGACTTGGGATGATTCTAGAGGAAGCAAAACTAGCTTTCTCGAATTCACGACGGCAACTTGCACCTAATGCGAGTGAACTGGGAGAAAGTCACTTCTTGCACCAAACATATACCTCATGAACGCAACACGAAGGAATGGTTACAAAGTTTTCCAATAATAGCTGGATGTTCACCACAATTCATGGAAAAGATAACAATGTTGCTGATGGGCTCAACAACAATTCATCCAGGTTTCCATATAAGTGGGGTTCAATAATTATGTGAAAAAGGTGATAGCATTGGTCAGACCCAAAAGATATAATGGTGTGTGCTCGACGGAACAACCGCGAGTAAGACAACATTATGAATACCATTGGTTCTGATTTGACTTGATGATAGCCCACACTCAAATCAAATTTTGGACAAGACAATAAATCCAACAATTGATCACGAGGATCAATCGATGAGGATATCATCTTTCTTCAACACACACGCACACAAAAGATATCCCTTGGAAGGAACTAAGTCAGGCAAGCTTTTATCTTCAAACTCTCCAAGTTGTTGTTTAGCTTAACCAAGTAGTTCAGGGTATCCGACACAGATTCTTTGGAGAAGGGGTGGTTTATAAGAAAACCAACTTGGTCACGAGCTCAACATAGCGGTCAGGGAACAACCTGGTAATACTTCCGAGAAGATATTCGGAAAATCACGAACCACCGATATGTTAAGAAGCTCGAGAACAATCTTGCTTTTCAGGACAAGACGATATGATCAAAAGAGCGAGAGATTGACACAATCCTAACTCATTGATTGAAGAGTGTACCAGAAAAATGGACTAGGTAGCACGATCAATCTTAGAATGATGATTCAGTAACCAGCACACCAAGAATGAGATTATCGTCCATTAACTACGAAGCAACGAAGTTGCTAGGAGTATTGATTTCACACATCACAATTCACTTGTTAGTATTCCGGTTACGATAACACGGAGACCGAGCAATGAATAATAATAATGGTGAGAAGTATCACTACATAAAGAGTTCATAGAAGGTTGTGCAATTCCCATGACATTCTTGACATGCAAGAGGGTAACACTCCAAGGTAGAATAGGTTAGAAGGTGGATTGGTAGTCTAATCTGTGGAGTACAACTACTTTGACCCAGTCATGCATATGGATAAGGTACTGGAGTTTGTTTCTCCTAGTCATTCCGAAATAGAATGGCTTGATGTACCACAAGAGTAAAAGGCATCGATGAACACGAATGCACAACTACTCCTGACTATCAGCGGATAGACGGGGGTCATAATACAACTAAAGAGGGACAACTCAAGAGCACATATGAATTTCTGAGTTGTGGATGCATAGATTAGCATGTTGAGTTATTTCAACATATTTCCTACCGGATAACCCATGCAGAAAGGTAGAATTGGCAGAGTCACAATGTGGTATGGAGAACTCATCAAGAGCACCCTGGTTGTGATCTTTTGGTTTAGAAGAACTTCTGCCATGATGGTTCATGGTATTGGAAGAACGATAACCATGGACCTCGAGGACTATCACAAGGTTACTAATATCCTAAAGGTACGAGCAAACACTATCAACATGAAGTAAGTAGAATGAATCTTGGGTTCAAGAACTCAGAAATAGAATGCCTACTAACTATATGGCATCACGAGATGCTTTCGAAAATGATGGCCAGAATCATCACACTGAGAACACAACACAAGGTTGGGTTATTGGGTGGCTATCTATGATGTCCTAGTTTCCTGATAGCTTCAACAATTATGTCGAGGCAACGAAGTACCTCAACACACCGACTAGTGTGGTTGATCTGGACCAAAGGAGCATCGGAAATGGGAAGAAGGGATTTGCAAATGCATCAGACTATTTAGAAACCTGGGATGACTCGGATAGCGTAACGGCTGTAAATGCTCAAGAATACTTTTGAGACTAATGCACAAGATGGTATAACCACTCAACATCATAATGTCAAGGTTCTAAGACCAACAGTTTAAGAAACGGAAGTACTTGAGACTGAACTGAGGGTTGAATCCACCATTAACGTGATCCTGATAAATAGAAAGAGAATCCTAGTTCTTAATCCCCGTAGAAAAGAAGAAGATGACTCAGATCAGAAGGGCATAGGGTAAAGGAGTAAAAAGAGCCTTATGTTCCCTTCCACAATCATTTCCCTTATATAACTAAAGAATTTCTAGACATGACTTCGACCGGTTTGGCTTGTTAATCCTACAGGCAGTCAGGCTCTGATACCAAAGCTGTCAGGACCCCGATCCTAAGTCACATCGATCTAGCATGTAACACATCATATCACTTTGCGGCCTCACGCACGGTATTCCCACGGGTGCCACCTTACCTGGCCCGGGACCGTTTGCGTATTTTGGCTCACTTATATGATAGTGTCGCTAGAATCCATATGACAGAGAACCCGGGCCGACATGACTAGTTGTAAACCAAAAGTGGCACTAAATTACAAAGACAGGCATACATGACCCAGCAGCGAACGTGTCGGTCATCAACGTATGAACCCAAGTCGTAGCAAGCTACAAGGACTTAGAGAAACAACGCATGACATTTCCCTGAAGGGACAGACAAAGGAACGAAGAAGGACAAATGCCAGCCAGCCTAAGTGTTCCGGAGCAGTAGCAAGCTACCAAGGCTCAGTGGAAGCACTAGGATGCATTTCCCTGTAAGATAGGCTACCAAGGGTAAACAACTAGGTGTCGGATCCCACACATAGCAATACACATTACACGTACGCATAACATGCAAGTATGTGATGTACAACATGGCATCACAACATCACTCAACAACTCATATAGATAAAGGCCCATAAGAGCCATCATAACATTTATTATAAGCAGTGGGTCTCATGACCCAACATACAGAGCATACAGGCAACGGAAGCATAACATGTTTGAGTACAGACAACTACAAATGAAAAAGGCTGAGAAGCCTGCCTATCTACAAGACCCTCCTAAGGGTACAAGATCGTAGTTGAGGTAACAAGCTAAACGTCGAAGTCCACGCGGAACCACTAGTGAGACTGAAGTCTCTATGCAAAACATAAATTAAGCAAACATGCGTACAAAGGTACTCAGCAAGACTTACATTAGAAATAGCTACATATGCATCAATATCAACAAAGGGAGTGGTGGAGTTTGACTGTAGCAAGCCAGCTTTGACTCGGTAGCTTTCCTGAACTACGACTGCAAATAACTCTTTTGAGGTGGCGCACATGAGTCCACATATTCACCAATCAATACACCACTATGGATCCGCTCCCGTCTCCCTACGAGAAGGCCATCCATAGCACTCACGCTTATCTTGCGCATTTTAGAGTATCCACTTTCACTTGTCTATGAACTGTAAAGGTAACCCAGAAGTCCTTTGCCGCGGACACAGCTATTCGAATAGATCATATATAACCCTGCAAGGTGTACTTCTTCACACACGCTCTCACCACTTACCGCCGTTTACATGACATGTACTCGGCAACCTTCAAGCGGAAGCCCATCGTGGGTGTTGGCCACGACCTGACTAACCACACAAGTCTCTACTCCAGGTTTATCGCCTATTTTGGTTCCATCCGTGGGGAGATCCGGCCGGGGTGTCGCTCATGGCCCCAAACGATGTGTGCAGGGTTCCCGAGCCACCAAACGGGTGACTCGATACACCGTGCCACGTACCCGCCGCATCACAGCCCACCCCGAGGG
Source organism: Secale cereale (assembly GCA_902687465.1). Classification (NCBI taxonomy): domain Eukaryota; kingdom Viridiplantae; phylum Streptophyta; class Magnoliopsida; order Poales; family Poaceae; genus Secale; species Secale cereale. The sequence goes on from LR738715.1 coordinate 630,404,369, forward strand.
TCAGCGCTGCGCACGACCTCCAGTATACTACAAACACCAGAAACTAATTGCAACTCTTGGAGAGAGATCAGGTTTATTAATAAGTCGAGAGAGCTTGGAGTGCCCGGAGCGCAATGTGTGGTAGTAGCTGTTCATGGATCACAAACACAGAACTCGGTTCCTGAGGACGGTTTCAATGAGACAACCCACCGTATACTCCTACATGGCCTCTCACCGCTACCTTTACCAAATCGTGTTCACACACTTAGCTCTCAACAGCAGGACATGTTGACTACATTCCAATTCATCCCCGATGAATCAGACCTGACAAAACTCTAAGCAATAGCAGGCATAACCAGAAAGCATGAATGAGTAGGCACAACATGGCTCAAACAACTCCTACTCATGCTAGTGGGTTTCAACTCTTTACTGTGGCAATGACAGGTCATGCAGAGGAAAAGGGTTTAACTACCGCAGCAGGTAACAGTTGAAGCGTTGTTGTCCTAATGCAGTAAAAGAGAAAAGGAGAGAGAGAGTGGGATTGTATCGGAATGCTCAATGGGGTTTTGCTTGCCTGGCACTTCTAAAGATATCACTGTGTCTTCATCAGTGTCATCGATCACATCGTCGGAACACGTCTACTGAGAGGGGACAAACACCGTCAAACAAGAGAGAACACATTCAATGCAATGCGACAATATGATGCATGACCATGACATGGCAATATGTTGTTGATTGAGCTAATGCAACTAGCATTCATATTAAATAAAGTTGGTTTGAACCAAAGGTTCAAATTCAAACTCCATATGTGATTATTCAAATGCCATTTATTCAAATTGTCCTAAACAGTGGCTGTAAGTTATTCAAACATGCATGAAAAAGCCATAAATAGATTCTTTGGATTTTTCTGATCATTTTTCATATATAAATTTTTTTCATTGGAGTTATAGATTATTTTCTGTGATTTTTAGAAGTTTTAGATATTTTCTGAAATAAATAAATCATTTCTGATTTATTTAAAATCCCAGAAAATACTTACTGCGTGAGCATGGAGTCATGCTTACGTCAGCTGGTCAACAGGGCCGCCCAGGTCAAACTGACCAGTGGGGTCCGCTGGTCAGTGACTCAACTAACTAATCTAAAAAAACTAACACTAACCTAGTTTAGTTAGCCGGGTGAGGCCCGCATGTCAGTGAGTCAGTGGGCTGGGCCCACAAGTCAGTGACCCGGGGTGGTCAAACCCCCGGTCAAAACAAGTCAAACACGCCGGCGTTTGTCCGCCGGCGAGGCCAAACGCGGCGATGAGCTGCGGGTTTCGGCTAGGGTGCCCCGTTCGATGCCTGGCTAGGCTCGTTGGCGAGCTCTCGCCGGCACGCATCGAATGGGGGTGGTAGGCGGGCCTGAGGTGGCCGGAGCTGACGGCGACGAGCTCGGTAGTGGCTGCCGGTGTTCGGGCATGCGAGGGAACGCAACTGCGATGGCCTAGGCGACATGGGGTTAGCACGTACGGCCTCTACGCGTCGCGGCGAGCACGCTGGATGCATGCCCGGGGCCAAATGGTCACCAGAGGATCATCGGCGGTGAGCTCAGATGGCGGCGCAGTCGGGCACGAATGGTGCGGTAGCTACGGCATGCAAGAGAGAAAATGGAGAGGGGGAGAAGGGTCAGTGGCTCACGGCGAGTGCAGGGGAGCAAACGGAGAGCTCGAGCACGGGCTAGAAACGTCGTGAGGTCGCCGGCGATCTCGGTGGCCGAAGGAGGAAGAAGAGCTTGGGGATGGCGCGTCGTGGTGGAGCTTATTGGCACGTCGGCGAGGCGAGGCGGTGGCTGTGGCCGCGGCAACGGGGAGCTGTGGCGACGGTGGCGCTCGGTCGTGTGTGAGGGAGAGAGCCAGGGGAAGAGAGTGAGAGCGAGGAGGGGAGAGCGGGATCTGGACAGCTCCAAGGGACCGCGTGGCATCTCCAGGGCGAAGAGGGGACAGGCAGGGAGGGTGGAGGTGGCCGGGCGCGTGCGTGCACGGCGTAGCCACACGCCCTCGTCCTTTTGGCGAGAGGAGGAGGACGACTGGCATTGGGCCAGCACAGTGCTGGGCCGGCCAGTGGGCTTCCAGGTAAGTGGGCTGCTGCAAGTTAGTTCCTTTCCCTCTCTCTTTTCCGTTTTTCTTTTTTTATTTATTTATGCTCTGTTCTGAATTAGTAAAAATACTAATTCATTTTGTAAAATCCTAAAAATAATTGTGGGCACTTTTGAAAATATTTGAACAGCCCTCAAATTGCTTTTAGAATTATTTGGACATTTAAAAATATTTACAACATTTTAAATGTCCAAATGCAAATAGTTATGACTTAATTCAAAGATCCAAAATGGTTCCCAAAATTATGAAACCATTTTTGGCAGAGGTTTTAGCCAAGACCAAAAATGATGAACATTTTGTGAAGGGCATTTTGGGTACAGTGAAAAGTATTTTTAGTAAACCCTAGTTGGATTAGAGGGGGTGCTGGGGTTTCTGTCATCCCCATTTCAACTTTAATTGCAAATTAGACATGATGCAACGGACAAGTGCTAGCCTAGTGCAGGGTGAAGCTAGGGATGTGACACCCCAACATTAGGCCCCTGATTGATTTGAACCTGTTCATGTCGATCTTTAACACTTAGGAAAATTTCTTCTTCAGCGCCTTCGAAAGATCTTGTAAACCGCCATGACATTATCTACCAGGATCATAATAAACCGCCATGACATCACTTGTTCATTAAAAACCCGTATATATTTAACCTTTATTAACGAGCCTCTGAAGATCGAGGCGACAGCTCTGTCCCATATCCATTTTTTGTGTTCCTTGATTCCCGCGCATGTCGCTTATCCATTCGGCTTATAAATAGGGCCAAAGGTCCCTTTCTTTTTCTCCCCTTGCCTCTTCGCCTTTCTTCTAGCTCTCGCCTCCTCAGTGCTCGAGCGCCGCCGCCGCCGTCGAACTTCGCATCTTCTCCGACAAAGGCCGCTACATCAACCTGTTTTGACCAGAGTCCCGCCGACGCGCCTCCGCGCCTAACAGCCCTGGTAAGTCCTTTCTTTGCTCCTCCTATAGATCTCATTAGGGCTTTTCCGCAAGTTCAACGAAACTGTCATGTTGTTTTTCCCTGTTCTTCTTCATGGCCTCAAATGGCGAGTGTAGATCTAATGTTTTCCTATGCGGTTGTAACGATAATCCTCCTTTCTTGTCATTAGCGCACCCTTTAGAGTAATCCCATCTAGGTCTAATGAACTATTTTAGCACTTGTTTAACTTAGGTCTGAATATACCTGAGTTTATTGATACGCTGTAGATCTGTAATTATCTGCTGATCTATGAAACTTGTTTTTGAATCGCCTAGTTATTTCAGATCTGTACCTTTCATACTCACCTAGGTGGTTTAACTTTAGAAAATCATAATCCGATAGGTACCATTAGTCCCCGCTTAAACCGCTGTTTCGGTTATTTTCAAAACACTTCCAATATCTGACTCCAGTTCAATAGTGTGCATATGCCTCAACATCTTCTCCAGCTGATCTTTCGGCGCTTTATACTTGTTAACCATGAATCATAAACCGACCTTTTATCTGTAATTTCAGCCTTTTCATTTGAAATGGCCAAGCAATTTTATTCCTGTAACCGGGTTCCGTCCCGGGTTACCGAGGAAGAACTGAATGGGTTAGTTGAGATTGGCGCTTTAGCAAAAAAGGATGTCATCCATTGGAGAGTCCCTGGTCCAGAAAATCCTCCTGAACCCAAAGATGGAGAAGTAATTGTGTTCGTTGATCACCTGGCCCGAGGGTTTAGCCCTGCCGGATCAAAATTCTTCTGTGATGTGCTTGCTAGCTTCCAACTCCACCCTCAAGATATTGGACCAAACTCTGTGTCCAATATTTGCAACTTCCAATTATTTTGCGAGGCTTATCTGCAAGAGGAGCCCACAGTTGAACTGTTTAGGGATTTATTCCACTTGAACCGTCATACAGAGTTTACAGATGGTCCCAATACTGAACTTGGCGGGATGTCAATCCAGAAAAGGAAAGATGTCAGCTTCCCTCATGCCAGGCATCATAGTCATCCTAAGGATTGGAATCAGACTTAGTTTTACTACCAAGATACCTCTCCAGCTGATGAGAATCCTCTGTCGGGTTATCGTCCTCACCGGCTGTCCAATACCCATTCATTTCCCTAATGGCTTAGAGCCAAGGAGCGATCCAAGTATGCCACAGCTTTCAACGCTTCGGGCCTTTACTGCAAACGGCTTAACGGGCGTCGACTTTGTTCGTTGCTGGATCTCCTGGAGTATTTTGCTGCTAAGCCGAAGCTCCGGTTTAATGTGCAAGTATACAAGGGACTCAAAAGATCCTCGGCGACATAGTGAGGCTCAGTTGACAGAAAATGAAATTACTGAGTCTGTTAAGAGGATATTGTAAGAACCGGTGGCTAACTGCAGCAAAACTGGGCTGACTCCCTTCTGTGTATCCAATAAACCGCCAGCTGTAAGGATCTTATAAATTGTTGCTTTATTTTAGTCCTTTTAACAATGCTCCCTAAAATTCATCAAACTTTGACAGGGTGATGGTCCGTTCTGGAAGAAGAAAGCACAGGATAAACCGGCTAAGGTATCTCGCCCAAAAACTAAGGTTATCAAGAAGCCTGCCAAGAAGAAAAACGTTGAGTCCTCCGAAGTGAATATTGATGATGATCTGGATAAACCGGAATCAGAGGTAGAACTTGACTCTCTTGGCTCCCTTTTCATGCACCTCATTGACAATGATTATTATCAGGATAACGCTGAAGGCAGCCAAGCTGATGACGTAGAGGTAATTACCCTTTCCTCCCGTTCAGATCCTCTGCCAACACAGAAAACCCATCAAGCATACCGGCAAGTAAGATTTTCTCACCCCTTAGCTCACTTGGACCCAAACTTTCTTTTTGAAGAAGCAGCAACATGGAGCCTACCGCACAACCCGGCATAGCGGTCAAGCAATTACTTCAACCGGTTTACCAAATACTCCAATCCGGAAACATCGATCAGAGGTCTCATATATTCCTGATGTTTCTTATCCCAAAGCGGGTCATTTCCGCCAGCCTCTTAATCCGTCTGATTCGAACTATCAGGAAACACCTCATTCATTGTTTGGCGAGTCGACGGCCACACAACTTCCACCCCTCAAGATGGTCCCTGGGTAAGCTTTGATTTACTGTTAACTCCTTATGTTTATCCAATGTACTGACCTTTCAGCTTATCCTTCAGTGGCAGGCCTACATCCAGCAAAAAAGCCAAATTAAGTAAAACAGCTGATGATAATGTGGTCCCTGAACTGGAAAGAACTCCAGAGCCAGCCGAAGCAAATACTGACGGCATGCCTGATAATCCACCTACACCGGATCATGAATTTTTCATTGAACAAGAAGTTGAACCAAAGGGACATGTTGATTAACCAACCAGCCCAGTTTGTGCCAATGACAAACTGGAGAGCTCAGTTAAGGTTGTTGATGATACAACGGAACATGTTATGATCATCGGTTTTGGTCACACCACTCCTGGCGATCTTGTCACTTTGTCAAAGCATAGCGCCAAGGAGGAAATTTCTGCTATGGACAAGGGCAAATGGAATGCAGATTTATCGAGCTATACCAACCTTAGCGCCCAAGACCTTCACTCTGGATTCTCGAATCGTCTGTACACAAGCCGTGACTATGAAGCCGGTTTAGTGAGACTGATGAAAGAACGATATGAGGTAAATGTTGCTTTAGCTTCTGCAATATTGTTTCTCCCTTAGTCAAATTTCTTATATCAACTCCAGTGTAGCCCCCAAGGGCCGGTTTATCTTTTCAAGATGAACCGCGACTTGTAGAACATCAATCTTGCAACTTTCGCTAGTGTAGCCCCCAAGGGCCGGTTTATCTTTTCAAGATGAACTGGCACTTGTCCTGTAACTTTAATTTGAGCGAATATGCATTAGCCCCTAAGTTTCAGGAACAATACTTGTATTAAGCTTGGGACTTGTAAAAAACTTCTGATAACAGCAAATAGGCATTAACCCCCAAGTGCCAAGTGTATAACTTGTTATGTGCTTGGGACTTCCAATATGTTCCGCCAATTCATGATATGTATGTCTATTACAGGCTGATCAGAGCCAAAATGAAACTCAAACCGCTGATCTTCAAGAAAACCTCAAGTTCCAGCAAGCAGCAACCTCCAAAGCCAAGGATGAACTGACCGGCGCTTTAGCAGCTATGGAAAAACTGAAGGAAGATTTCAAGAAGGAGCGGGCGGATTGGGATATATAGAAATCCGCTTTGAAGAAGAAGGCTGATGATGTAGAGGCCGCCCTTAAACCGGTAACAGAAGAGTTAACTGGCTTAAAGCGGCAGATAAACGCCATGACCACTGCTGTGTTTGGTAAGTATTTTTATTATAAACTCTCAGTATGTATTATTCCACAAACTGTCGGTTTATCAATGTTTGTAATGATGCAGGAAAACGTACTGCCCATTTGGGATCTGATATGCAGAAGAAGTTGAAGGCCGCCTATACTCTTATAGAGCAACTTTATACCGGCGCGCAGTGGATCATTTGTACTGCCGCTCATAACAAGCTGCCCCCAACTTTGATCAAGGAAACTTTGGAGAAGTTGTCAATGCCGCCCGCCCGGTTTGAAGAACTAAAGAGATCAGCTGCAAGGGCAGGTCCTCTGACTGCACTAACCCGGGCGAAAGCATGGGTGCCTGATCTTGATCCGGCTGATGTGGGAAATGGCTATACAAGCTTAAAGGAGGACGGATCAGACTTTGATAATGATGATCTCCGAGCTTTGACAAAGGAAATGCGCTCCTTGGCTAGCAAGTTGGCTGAAGAAGCTGATCTTTCCCACTATCAGTCGTTTTATGATGCTGACAACAAACGGGTTAGCGTGCCAACTCATTATGTGGAAAATCTCATCCCGCCTGTCCGTAAGCACACTTATGCCCCTGATGTTGAACCCTCCGCGCTTATAAGTGATGAAGCTATTTTCCAAGCCCTAACTGGGATCAATTAGGTAACCACTGACTTCTAGCCACTGGGTGGAGATGAGGAGGAGGAAATGGCGCAGGATGACCCACAGCCGGCAAGCCGGCCCGGCGAGGAATCATGAACCGGGAGCCGGTTTACTCTTCTGCATATCGCAATACTTGGTAAAAACTGTTATTCTTGTGGGCCTAAAAGCGCCTTGTAATAGGGCTAGTTGAAATACTTGGTCTGCTATGCCATCGTGCATATTCATTTTGCATGATGATGTTAATCCACCATTATTATACCATGGCCGCTTATCCTTCTAAATAGCAGTATTCAACCTGTTTCTGCATAAAACAAGTTTAAAGTGTCCTGGCGGTTTATCGCCGGACGGGTCATAATACCCAAACACATGACCTAGGTTTATAACCCAGGCTACATTTTGAAATAATTAAATATGAAATAGATCATACCTGTGATATTGAATCACATCGTTGGTTTTACCAACTTTTGTAGTAAGGGTGATAATCCCAAATCGTTAGTATTGATGACTCCTACAATATTCTGCCGGTTTATGATAAAACCATACCGGGTTGTGATAAACACCGAACTAGCTGTATACGATACTGGAGATTTGTAATCGAAGCCAGACCGGTTTATAAACACCGTATTATTGGATAGTGGTGACTTATAGTCAACAACTAGGCCGAGTCAATAAACATCGGTTTATCATAAAAAAGTGTTGTAAATCGCAACAAAGAGAAAAAAAATTCGAACAAAAATCATGCGAGGCTTTTTATGGGCTACCAGGCCTAAAATCGAGGCTTTTCATGGGCTACTAGGCCAGTGAGTTAAACCAGTTCACAAAGCCTTTTAAGATGGACCTCACATTAACTAATAGTCATTTTAACGTTGACAAGTTCAGGGTCTGTATAAGATTGACTTGTCAAACGTTCAGTGGGTCATACCAGGATTACCTGGACGGAGTGACTTACTTGATGAAGGCAGGTTAACCCGGGGTTTTAGGTGAATACACCTGGCTTCCAAGCCTGGCTTGATAGCCTATTACAAGGGTCTTAAAAACTCTTTGTTGTTGTGCAACAAGAGCCCCCAGGTAACATTTTGAGCTGTGCTCATTGGGTGTCTATGTTTGATTTGTGTTGTGCAACAAACTCTCTTTGACCCCTGATAATAATATTGGCGTAATAGCCGGTTTACCAAAGTAACCAGAGTTGTGCTCTTATGCTAATATGGGCTTGATAGCCGGTTCAAGAGGGCAGTCAGAAGTTCGCTTTATAAGCAGAAGCCTCCATGTAACTAAAACTATTATGGAAAAAACAGAAGAGGCCCCGCTTTAGCAGGGATGCCGGTTTATTATATTGATCATAATATATACATTGTCAAAAAATATATACATGAGAGGAGCCTATAGCTTAGGTGTAGTAAGGCCGAAGATGAGCAATGTTCCACGGCCGTTGGGTCTCCTCCTCCGATGTGCGTGAGTCATTGTGTTCTCGAACATCGATAAGGTAGTATGACCCGTTATGCAGATTCTTGCTGACCAAAAAGGGTCCTTCCCAAGGCGGGGATAACTTGCGCATATCAGTCTGATCCTGGATGAGCCGGAGCACCAGATCACCTTCTTGAAAAGTTCTGGTTCTAACCCGGCGGCTGTGATAATGATGAAGATCTTGCTGGTAAATCACCGATCGAGCTGCTGCAATGTCACGCTCCTCATCTAACAGATCAAGCGCTTCCTGTCGTGCCTTCTCATTGTCAGCTTCAACGTAAGCCGTCACATCAGGCGAATCATGACGGATGTCACTAGGGAGAACTGCCTCTGCTCCATAAACAATGAAAAAAGGCGTGTAGCCCGTAGATCTGTTGGGCGTGGTATTGATGCTCCATAATACGGAAGGTAATTCCTCCACCCAACAACCCGACATCGTCTGAAGGGGAACCATAAGCCGAGGCTTGATGCCTCTCAGGATCTCTTGATTGGCTCTCTTTGCTTGACCATTAGATTGAGGATGAGCCACTAATGATACGTCAAGCGGGATGTGCTCACGTTGACAAAATTCTTTCATAGCACCCTTGGACAAATTAGTGCCATTATCAGTCATAATGCTGTGTGGAAAGCCAAACTGGAAAATCGCCTTCTTGATGAATTGAACCGCCGTGGCTGCATCACACTTGCTGATTGGCTCTGGTTCCACCCACTTGGTGAACTTATCAACCGCCACCAAAAGGTGGGTGTTCTTATCCTGAGATCTCTTAAAGGGCCCAACCATATATAGCCCCCAAGTTGCAAACGGCCAAGTGATTGGAATCATCCTCAATTCTTGAGCTGGTACATGAGCACGCCGTGAGAATTTTTGACAGGCCTCACACTTTTTGACCAAGTTTTTAGCATCAACATGAGCCGTCAGCCAATAGAAACAGTGACAAAAAGCTTTAGCTACCAAGGATTTTGAACCGGCATGGTGACCACAATCTCCTTCGTGGATCTCACGCAAAATCCCACAGCCTTCATCCGGAGATACGCAACGCTGAAACGCCCATGTTACACTGCAATGATGTAACTCGCCATTGACGATAGTCATTGATTTGGACCGCCGGACTATCTGGCTGGCCAAAATCTCATCTTCTCGTAACTCGCCTCGGTTCATATACGCCAAATATGGGACCGTCCAATCCGGGATAGCATGAAGAGCTGCTACCAACTGAGCCTCCGGATAAGGAACAGCCAAATCCTCCTCTGTGGGCAGCTTGACCGATGGGTTATGCAAGACGCCCAGAAAAACATTAGGTGGAACCGGTTTATGTTGGGAACCCAAACGTCTTAATGTGTCCGCCACTTCATTCTTTCGCCGGTCCACATGATCCACCTGATAACCCTTGAAGTGTCCAGCAACAATATCCACCTCTCGATGATATGCTGCCATGAGCGGGTCCTTGGAATCCCAAGTACCAGATACTTGTTGAGCCACCAGGTCTGAGTCACCAAAACACTTAACCCGACTTAAATTCATCTCCTTAGCCATTCGAAGACCGTGGAGGAGAGCCTCATATTCAGCTGCATTGTTAGTGCAAGGGAAAATTAAATAGAGAACATAACAAAATTAATCACATCGTGGGGAAGTTAATACGACTCCAGCCCCCGAGCCCTCCAATTGCCTGGATCCGTCGAAGTGAATAGTCCAGTAAGTATGATCCGGCTTTTCTTTCGGCGCCTGTAACTCCTTCCAATCATTGATGAAATCCACAAGTGCTTGGGACTTGATTGCAGTACGAGTCACATATTTTAACCCGTGAGGTCCAAGCTCAATGGCCCACTTGGCAACCCGGCCAGTTGCTTCTCTGTTTTGGATTATATCTCCCAAAGAGGTAGAGCTGGCCACAGTGATGGGATGACCTTGAGAATACTGCTTAAGCTTCCGGCTTGCCATGAAGACTCCATACACTAGTTTCAGCCAATGTGAATACCTCTGTTTGGATTCAATAAGCACCTCGCTGATATAGTAAATCGGCTGTTGAACCGGATATTCCTTCCTAGCCTCCTTGCGCTCCACTACAATGGCCACAATGACGGCCCGGGAATTAGCAGCCACATACAGTAACAGTGGCTCTTTATCGCTCGGAGCAGCAAGGACAGGTGGTTCTGCCAACTATTTCTTCAAGTCCTCAAACACCGCATTAGCAGCATCACTCCAGACAAATTTTTTTGTCTTTTTCATCATCTAGTAGAGAGGGATTGCCTTTTCTCCCAATTGGCTGATAAACCGGCTCAGCGCTACAATGCGGCCCGCCAGACGTTGAACGTCATTGATACACGCCGGTTTAGCCAAGGATGTGATAGCTTTGATTTTCTCCGGATTAGCTTCAGTGCCCTTGTTTGACACCAGAACCCCCAAGAGCTTGCTTGCCGGTACACCAAAAACACACTTTGCCGGATTAAGCGTCATCTTATAGACCCGGAGATTATCGAAAGTTTCCTTCAAGTCATCTATTAATGTCTCCTCCTTTCTGGATTTTACCACAATATCATCCACATATGCATGAACATTACGCCCAATCTGTTTATGAAGAAAATCCTGCACACAGCGCTGATAACTCGCCTGGGCACTCTTGAGCCCAAAGGGCATAGATACATAGCAGAAGGCTCCAAAGGGAGTTATAAAAGCTGTCTTCTCCTAGTCCTTAACTGCCATTTTGATCTGATGATAACCAGAATATGCATCTCGAAAGCTCAAACGCTCACAACCTGCCGTAGCATCAATGATTTGATCAATACGAGGGAGAGCAAAGTGATCAGCTCGACAAGCCTTGTTCAAATCTGTGTAGTCCACACACATACGCCAAGTGTCGGTTTTTCTTAAGTACCAGCACCGGATTAGCCAACCATTCAGGATGAAATACCTCAACGATAAACCCAGCCACCAAGAGCCTGGCTACCTCTTCACCAATGGCCTTGCGTCTTTCTTTATTGAAGCGGCGGAGAAACTGCTTGACCGGTTTAAAATTGGGATCAACATTAAGAGTGTGCTCAGCGAGTCCTCTCGGTACACCTGGCATGTCAGAAGGTTTCCATGCAAAGATGTCCCGGTTCTCACGGATGAATTCGATGAACGCTCTTTCCTATTTCGGATCCAAGTTAGCGCTGATGCTAAACTGCTTGAATGAATCGCCAGGGACAAAATCAACCAGCTTAGTCTCATCATCCGATTTAAAATTCAAGGCCGGATCATGCTATGGAGTTGTCTTTCTCAAAGGGGTCATATCCGTCGGATCAACATTGTCCTTGTAGAACTTCAACTCCTCTGTTGCACAAACCGACTCTGCGTAGGCCGCATCGCCTTCTTCACATTCCAAAGAGATCTTACGGCTCTACTGTGATGGTCCCCTTATGACCCGGCATTTTGAGCTGCAGATAAACATAACAGGGCCTCGCCATGAACTTAGCATAAATCGGTCGTCCAAACAGGGCATGATACGGGCTCTTGATTTTTACCACTTCAAATGTCAAGGTTTCTGATCTTGAGTCATGCTCATCTCCGAAGGTAACTTCCAGATCTACCTTACCAACTGGATATGTCGATTTACCAGGCACTACACCATGGAAGACGATGTTTGATGGTCTAAGCTATTTATCTGTTAACCCCATGCGACGAAAGGTTTCATAATAAAGATTGTTGATGCTGCTCCCTCCGTCCATGAGCACCTTGGTGAACTTATACCCCCCAAACTGAGGTGCTACCACCAATGCCAGCTGACCCGGATTATCAACCCGGGGCGGATGATCCTCACGACTCCACACAATGGGCTGCTCCGACCAGCGTAAATAATGAGGCACCGCCAGTTCAACGGAGTTCACTACCCTTTTATACACCTTCTGATCGCGCTTACACTGGCTAGTGGTGAAGACATGATACTGCCCACTATTCAACTGCTTTAGGTTGCTCTGGTAACCCGACAGTTGCTGCTGATGATTCCCCTTATGACTATAACCACCTTGGCTGCTTTGACTGCCCTGATTGCCGTGTCCATGCCGATTGCCATGTGCGCTCTGATTGCCTTGAAATCCTGAGCCAGAACCACCACCGCCATAACCCGGCCCATGAGAAGCAGGCCCTGAACCATCGAACGGTCCATGATCATACTAGAAACGATCCGAATTTTTGAACTCCCACATAATGAAGCAGTCCTTTAAGAGGTGTGTAGCTGGTCTTTCCTTCGTCACATGCCTAGGGCAAGGCTGATTTAACTGGCGCTCAAGATTGATATTTGATCCTCCGCTCCACGGGGGCGGCCTACCTTTACGACGCTCACCATCATTCTACGTATTGGTGCTAGCCACAAAATCTTAGTTGTTATCTGCTTTACGCTCACCACTATTTCCATGGCTCGCCGGATTATGCTGCGGCGTTTTACCGTTCTTCTTTCCCTTTCCCAACTTTTCGTCATCAGACTTTGGGTCCTTGGTACTATCAGAATCGGTGTACTTAACCAGAGCTGCCATGAGCATTCCCATGTCATCACGGTGACGTTTGAGCCGTCCCAACTTCAGCTTCAGAGGCGTGAACCGGCAATTGCCTTGCAACGTTAAGACGGCTGTATCGGCGTTGATGCGGTCTGATGAGTGCAAGATCTTTGAAACCTGGCGCATCCAATGGCTTGTCGATTCATTCTCTCCTTGGACACAGGCAGCTAAGTCCACAATTGACATGGGCTGTTTGCACATGTCTTTGAAATTCTGGATAAACCGGCGCCTCGACTCGGCCCATGACTCGATGGAGTTAGCTGGCAAACCTTTTAGCCAAGTACGAGCCGTTCCTTCCAACATCATGGTGAAATACTTAGCACACGCCGCATCGTCCACATCCAGCATCTCCATCGCCATCTCATAGCTCTCAACCCACAACTCGGGTGATAAATCGGCCGTGTAATTGGGCACCTTCCGCGGTCCTTTGAAATCCTTGGGCAGATGCACATTACGTAAAGCGGGGGTGAGACACGGCACTCCCAAAGAGCTGGAAGTAACTCCTGGTCCCATCGAGACGGTTGGACGAACCGGGGTAAGTTGACGGGTCGTGTACTGCGCTGCTAACTCGGCATCTCGACACTATCTACCCTGATCCACCACATACTGAGCATTTGCACCACCACCTGCCGGGTTATCCCCCCGAGGCGGGTTACGTTTCCGCGCACTGCTTGACACGGCTGGTTCATCAATATGCCTGCTGTAACTCCGGCTTGGGCGGGGGGGGGGGGGGGG
>LR738715.1:630418198-630450734 GCA_902687465.1 Secale cereale
GAATGAATCCTCTCGCAGTTGTAGGAATAAGCATGTTACTGAGTCAAAGCTATCTGAAGGAGCTCCCTAGCCCGTCTCGTCTCCACTGCTACGGGGGACTCACCATCGACAGGGAGGGCCACCAATCGTGAAGCGGCTGTGACTATGTTATCCAAGGGGTTGGAGTAATGACCCAGAGGCGTCGGTACATGTTGAGATGGGATGATCTAACGAGGCTGATCCGTTGTGTGTGGCTGGACCGATGCCCCCGTTCCAGGCGCTTCTGCACGGTTTACCACTAGTTGATTGCTGGTTCCTGCTCCTGGCGTGCTAAAGAGATTCCTTGCCTCATAAAACGGAGGCAGGCGAGACTGGTACCTTCTCCTCATTACATCATTTGGTGCGTTCTGATCCACCATGAGTCAATAAGCCTGAGCATCCCACTCGGCCTGCTTCGTGGCCATCCTGGTATTTTCAGCTGCTAGATCTATCTTAGCTTGAGCTATATGTTCCTTTACTTTAGCAACTTATGCGTCATGCCGCTCCTGATCCGCCAGGCTAACTTCAGCAGTCAACAACGTTGTTAGAGTCTCGAATAAACCAGAAAACACCCGGGCTGGTGGCTGCGCAGGGCCTCCTGCCCCGGCTACCGCTGCCGCCGCCAAACTGGATGTCAGCTCTGCTACGGTCGAAGAGTGTTGCACGGACTGTGATCCGGCCATGAAAACTGCAACTCGGCCTCTCCGGTTGATGACTGTCGCCGTCGGAACAGCCCCCAAACCGGCCATCTTGTAGTAGGTATAGAGACTCGGTCTCTCCGGTTGATGACTCGTCACCAGAATAAACAACGGTCTCACCACCAGATTCCGTTCTATCTTCAGTTTCCGCTCCCAGGACGACTCCCACAAAGACACGCTTCACGGCCGGCCGAACCCGGGCAGGTCTCGCACGCTGAGCTGTCTCGACGATGTTGGTGCAGATGTCCGGCTCATGGCCCGGTTCACCGATCTTGCCAATGAAAACATGGATGCCGCCAAAGGGGACCCGGTACCCGTACTCAATCGAGTCGGCCTCGGGGCCCCAGCCTGCGTCGTCGATGTAGATCTTGCTGCGACGACTCTTGGTCATCCGGCCCACTGCGTATCCCTTGAGCCCTTTGAAGCTGCCCTCTAAGAACACAAAACCATCATGCGATAGCCCCACGGTGGGCGCCAATTGTCGTGGTTTAGTCACGGCAGATGTCCTAGCATAAGGACTTAGTCGTGGAGCCATCACGACGGGTTATCTTAAAGGGGTTAAAGCGGACAAAGGACACAGGGAGTTTTATACTAGTTCGGCCCCTTGCGGTGAAGGTAAAGGCCTACTCTAGTTGTTGTGGTATTGCTAGGGTTTCGATGACCAGGGAGCGAATCCGCCGTGCCTGTGTCTCGAGCTATTGTTTCCTGTTCCTGAACCGCCGTCGGGTTGTCCCTTTATATATACAGGGTGATGCCCGGCCGGTTTACAGAATCCCGAAGCCGACTCATAAATGTGTCCGGCTTGGTTTCTACCTTCCCTATCTTACCATACAAGTTACACACCATATGGCGGTTTATGTCTACAGGCCCTAATCCGCCTTTGTACAGGTATAACTCAGCCCCTCATGGGCGGTTTATACCTAATAGTTATATCCCCAATAGCGCCGGTTAAGCAGATCTGGTGCGGTGGACCATGATGGCGGTCAAGGAGATCTGGAGCGATGTACAAGCCAGTCACTCAAGCGGCTCCGGTGAAGTGGTGAGTTGGCAGTTGGGGGTTCCAAGGTGTGGAAGGTAGATCCGTCGGGGTGTGAGGTCCACCGCTGCGGCAGAGGACTAGATTCGACAGCT
Organism: Secale cereale; assembly: GCA_902687465.1. Classification (NCBI taxonomy): domain Eukaryota; kingdom Viridiplantae; phylum Streptophyta; class Magnoliopsida; order Poales; family Poaceae; genus Secale; species Secale cereale. The sequence goes on from LR738715.1 coordinate 630,420,046, forward strand.
TGCCATGGTTAGGGGGCCGGGGAGAGGAAGGGGAGGGGCTCTGGGGAAGAATGTTGGGGGCAAAGAGGGGAAAACAATGGAGTTACGAAAGCAGCCCTTTTCCGTTCATGTGGCAGCGATAAAACAGGAATATTGCAGGGCTAAACTTTCGGGTGCGAGATATTTCGATGTGAGCGGGAAGTTTGAAAGCTTTTGGCGCCTGAAATTATATTCTGCTCTTGTACGGCCAACTATGATATCATGGCCGAGAATTTGTTTGTTTTGCATGCAAAAAAGTGCAAGTTTTGAAAATCAATGTCTCCAACTCGAAACTTAGATTGTCCATTCAATTAAAATATGAATCATTGAGCTATTACAAGCAAATACCATCACATGGTCCAATTCAAATGAAATTCCAAATGTGTTTATCCTAAATATGATGACAAAAGCAAAAATGTGTATATGTAAGAATAAAGTGGATGATTATAAAGTTTGAACATGCCCGTATGTGTATATCTCTAGGTTTGATATATGAATTTGAAATCACGAAATCCCGGCTTAAAAATGTACCTCCGTTTAAATGAATTACAAAAGCTAATGATGGAGTCGAATTCCAAAATTCCAATCTTAGGTTTGTAATTCTGGTACCTCAAAGTATATCACGCATGTTCAAAAGTATCATTATCTCATAGTCCAAATTGTGAAACAAATTGATCAACCTTGAGTGCACACACTATTGACCATGTATATCTCAATTACGCTAAAGTCCCTCAAATATAGACACCTCACTCTTTATCTAAAGCCACCCCCCTCGTCACCCTCCCGCCCCCCCACACACACACACACACACAGAAGTCGTTCTCTCCCCCAAACACCAACACACGAGCACATTAACACCCCTCTCTCTTCTGAAGTACGGACCCCAATATAGGTCTCTATCACTTTGTCTCTTGGGCATGCACACATCTCTTCCCCAACTCTCTAGCTAGGTCACCCGGCATCTCTCTTTCCCAAGCACACGCACTATGTACTGTGTATGTTTCACATACACACAAAACGTCGCCCCCAAACGTCTATCTCCCTAGTTATGTGGTTCTCGCACACTCGTATCACACACCACCCCCACTGCAAAACAAGCACACTTTGTCTCCTTGTGCACCACTCTCCTCTTTCTATCTCTCCCACATGTGGACTCGCCCCAGCTCCTCCTTGTATACATATATGTCATGACTCTTTCCATAGCTCCCTAATGTATCATCGTTCTCGATCTCGCACATTGTTATCTACACCATCTATTCTAGATCTCTCATGAAGTCCCTATCACACACACGATGACTCGCTTCCCTTGCGTCTCCGTACATAGGCCAATTTCAAACAACATCAACATTGTCTCCATATCTATACACCATTTACGGACACAAACGCCCCCTCTCTCGCCCCCTCTCTTTCTCTCTCTCTCCCGTCATCTCTAGCTCTCTCTCTCTCTCTCTCTCGCTCTCGCTCTCACGCCCCTCTCCCACACACAATCGATGTCTCTTCCAAATAGTCTGCTCCCCCTGCCCGCACCCATGCTATCCCGCTACTACACATGTCACACCATTCCCCCTTCCCTTATAATAGATTTACATCATTAGTGGTATCTCTACTCCACATACACACATTCCCTCTCACACACAAACGCACGCACAAACACACACAGACACGCACAAACACCCATTAATCCGGATCCTCATCTCTCCCCATGTCCGCATGTGTATCTCGCACACTCACTCTCTAATTATGTATATGTGTCTTCACATTACACAACACGAAGCCCCATGTACATGTCTCTCTCCATCCTCCACACACATAGACACATCGAATCTGTTATCATTGCCTCAGTCTCTAGACATATCACACACGCACACTGTCTCTCTCTCTCGCAAACACGCTCAACAAGGGTTTCCCCGTGAATAACTTACCGTCTATTCATCAACAGTCGTGGCAGTACGGTGAACACGAGACGTGAAAAAGAATAAATCTACACGTGCTTAGACCACCTAGTATGACTACTAGGACTAGAGCAAGCCAAAAAAGCGCGCCGCCATCACCCCCTCCTTATCGGCGACGGGAAAACCTTTGTTTTACATAGTCGAGAAGTCATTGTCCTAAGGCCTCACATGCTGAGGCGTTGAATAGAATGTAGATGCTAGTTTACGGAAACAAGTATCGATAATACGTTTGTATCTCCATACTTATATTTCTTCTCTTATAAAAAAAACCGAGTTGGTGATGATGGTACGCATGCCATCTTGCAATATAGACCGTTCGATCTATACCTGACTGATGGAAATTAAACTAAAAGATACCCGCACCCCTCTCCACATTTGCAAACAAGGCCTTCCCTCGTTCATCCTTATCTCCAACAACCTCATTGTTGAGCAATTAAGAAAGGAAGCCTCTGGAACAAACTGGCCTGGTGGCCGCTGCCGGCGTCGTCAATCCCCATGCCTCCGCTCAGTCCGACCACCAATCACCACCACGCCCCACTCCTCTTCGCCTTATCTCCTTTTCTCGAGATATCATTAGTTTTTACACATGGGATTACTCCCTCATGGGTCAATCACAACGAGTGTTTTTATAAAAAAAATGCATCTTGATGTTCCGTGCAATGCATGGATCTTGCTAGTACTCCTACAGAAGACTAAGTTGGTGATGATGGTGTGTCTGCCATCCGTCGTTTGTGACCATTAGATCTACATCTAACGAATGTGAGGTAAGTTGTTGCCTTTTCTCACAAACATCCCACTTGTCTACCAATTTGCAGAAAAACCCATAATTAGTATCTTAAAACCAACCACATCCCTCCCTGACATTACCAAAACAGCCCAAGGAATATATTCTAATTGAAACATAATATATCTTTAGTGATATATGTATATCAAAATTAGAGTGTTTTCTGTCAAGTTTGTGAATAAGTATTATTCTAATTATGATTTGTTGCAACGCACATGAACACTGCTAGTATTTCCAACCATGCAATTTTTTCCCTAGTATTCCATAGTTTCCAGTTTTCCATCAAGATATTAGTCACTCATGGTTGATATTTACTTTCAATCATGTACACATATGCACTATGTAACTGGCCTTGCTTATTGGGTTCCAAAGCTTAACTTTCACTCCTACTTACAATATGTAGAGTATTTAACAAAAAACTACCACTTTCAACCAGCCCTAGGAAGAATCTATTGTACAACTAATAGCAAAAACATACCCAAAATTTCTTAATCCACGCCAAAAACTACTACTTACCGATTAGGTTAGTTTAAACCCATTTATGACAGGGTTGGCCCACACGTCTGTGCTGATGAGGCATCTTAAACCAACACATTTTGTTTGACCGTTGACACGAGGGACCCACATCTGACCTTCTATCCTGTTATTCCCCCTCAAATCATTATTTTTCCTGAACATTACTTCAAACAGTAATGATGCGTGTTCGTCGGTGGTGCCGGTGATGAGCGAGTTGGCCGCCGCTCCGCTGGACGGGTGGACGCCGCGCTGGCCTCCGCAAGTGGTAGTAGTTTCTTGGCATTATTAGTGGTTTCTTGCATTATTAGGGGTTTCTTGTAAGGAACAATGTACTACTAGCGACAAAAGGCGATTCTAGGTTGCATTGTACTCCAACGAGTACTACTAGTGGTCGCGGGAGTGTATACCTCGTTTTGTGGGTTCGATCCCGGCCGAACGCACGGCGGCCTTTTTTAAATAGTAACTTCGCTGCGAGCCAATATTTTACATGGGTAGTTTGAGTTTTGAAGTCAAACGGACGTGCGGCACCACAATCTGGGTGCACTGGATAGCCTAGCCACGTGAATGGGTTTTCCTTCCCAGCATCTCGTGGCTCGCGTGCTCGCCCTAGCCGCACCTTGCTTGCAGCTTCCTCATCAGCTTGTAACATATTTAAAGTAGCGCCTCCCAATTAAGCCCGAGGAGCCGGAAAAGCTTGGCGGGCCATTGGGAACTTTGCAATATGGCTATGTACGTAAAGTGCTCTACTACTACTTTGTATCTTGTGGTGTTGCACGCATGAACTTCACCCCATTATCGGCTCTACTATAAAAGAAATTCCTCTTGATATGTTTTTTTAAACGGAGGCAAAAGCTTTGCTTCATCTCATTCATAAAGAAGGAACTACTAATAAAGTTCGACAAGATCCATTACACCTCCACCAATGGAAGAAAAAAGCCTAGTCTCGCTGTATCAAATAACTCAAATGTTCTGCCCCCGCAGTAACCATCACTGATAAATAGGCTGCTAGTGTGTGCGTGAGATGAGCGGCTGAGTAGGCCAGCTACATGAGAGGAGCGGCTGAATAGAGCACCGAGAGTACCCACTAGGCCACTACGCAGGTGTACTTTCCCTGCATTGATAGTACAACGATGGTTCTAGATAACAGTAGTACCCTCCACTTCCAACTGTAGCTCCTTGGCCCTGAGATTCAAGAGTTCAAAACTGGTGCACTATACTATAAGTACAGTACATAGCACTAGTAGTATCCTCGCACTACTAGTTGAGAAAGTAGTACTAGTACTGCTACAGTACGAGTACGTACGCCTCCGTCACATAATGTAAGACATTTTGTGACACTAGTTGGCGTGTACAAAAAAATAGCAAAAACATACCTAAAATTTCTTAATCCACGCTAATAACTACTAGCTAGTGCCAAAAATTTCTTACTAGTGCTATTATTTATAGTATAATGCAATCCCATAACGTCCCATAATGCTAGTACTAGTTGTAAATAATAGCATCACCCTTCGCTATAGTTGGAAGGAACGATCTACAATTGCAAGGGACGAGGCCCTGCGGTTACTACGCTCTTATCTCCTCCTGGCCAGTTCCCCTCCCCCCGCTGAGAAGGCAGTTCGTTGCTGCTCCCATGGATTCGCCAGGAGGTTCTCCTCCTCGTCGGGGCTGGGAGACCTTGTACGACGATCCTCTGGGAGAAATCGCATGCCGCTCCGACATCCTCACCATCGCAAGACTCGGTGCTTCCTGCACCAACTTTTTCAAGACGGTGCTTCGAATGGCTTTGGAAAAGGCCATGCTTGTTGGTCTTCCATGCATCCTCGAGGAGAAGGTTCTTCTATGGGACAATCCTTCGAACAGTCCACCGCTCCCTGGCCATGGTTGCACGTTGGCTCCGCTAGAGTTGCCGACGTTGAGAGGTAGTCGGATTTTGACCGATGAGCAGGTCAGTAATAGAGTTTGATCATGTAGTACTTAGTTATTCCATTTCCATCCCATAATTTCTCCGCTGCCCACCGTCTTATATATAGGTTGGGCTGGTGCCAACGAAGATTGGCTTGCATGCCTCCGACCGGATACTACCATCATTTTGCACAACATCCACAGCAGTGCGGCTGTTCCAGTAGACCCCTTCTCCACCAATGGGATCGGCCTTCCGGACAAGCTAGGCTTGAATACGTATGATGATGCCTACATGAGAATGAAGAAGATAGCAATTGCAGACCCACCGACAAAGCGATGCGGCTACGATGATTACTATCTCATCGCGGTGTTCGACATAAGGATTGCCATCAATGTAAGAGGCAGTAACGGCAGAGGCTGGCGCATGTTGGCGGCGTCAGATTTGTACCCCTACACGTTCGAAGCCGCTGTGCGCCATCTAGGCCGCATCTTCGCGGTGACAAGCCAGGGGACTTGTTTCATCTGGTTGCCATCCTACGGTACGAGAGATTACAAACGGAATGCACAAACCATCATTTGCATCCCTAACGGTACTCCATTATTTTGCAGGGACCGGTCATCCCGCGATCAAAATAAGATCGTCGATCCTTGATGTGCATTTGCATCCGCGATTCGGTCTAACCTAGAACCTTGTAGCTGACTTTGGCATATTGGGATCAACTATCTTAGCAGTCGTTACCCATGGTACCACTAATGTGCAACATGGTCACACAATCTGCCACGATCGGACCGTCACCATCTACCCAGGTATCCCATTTTTTAACCCTCTCGCCTTCTCTTTCATTGTTGTACTAGTACTCTACTTACGTACTAGTAGGAGTACTTTTTACCTTGGAGGACGCATATAGCTAGCTATGCCCTTGAAGACTTGAACCCACTAGCTGCCACCATTTTTGTTTTTCCATGTCTTACTATCTCATCCATGTAGCCAAGAGTGGCTATATATAGTAAGCCGGTTATTTTACTTCCTCTATACCAGAGTAGTACTATTTGCTGCACAGTATTACTGACCGCTATATTTGAGCACAACATTATTATGCATGGACCTTGACTATGTACGTCACCATGTGTCCATATCTGAGATGCCGCGTGTACCAGTTGAACGGCGCCGAGTTCGACCCCCGTGATGCTACGTGGGTGCCGAGGAACACTCTTGGAGAGTACTCGCTTTTCATTGGGGACAACTACCCCATTGTGAAGCGGATGCCACCTTACGTGCATGATACAGAAGGCCTGCCATTCATGAAGCATGGTTGTGTCTTCAGTGCCCACTACCGGATGAACGACATGCTGGGACACGCTATCCCTGATTTATGCCGCTTCAGCTTGGATGAGTCTCCATCGTGTGGAACCGGACTAGAAAGCTGCAACAATGATTCCCGTTGCCCACCGCTATGGATCATGCCATCCATGAAGAACACATGGGACTGGAACCTGGAGGAGGACATGTAGCCCATCTATAACGTGTAAGTGGAGTATGGTAAATTGTGAATGGTAGCGCTGTGAATATATGTAGACTAGTCGTGCACAAATTTATCACATGAATTGGAGATGAACTTGTGTGGCATACTGGCATTTGTCCTTTGGAATTTATTACTAGTAAATGTGTTATGTGTACGTGCAACTGGTGTGGTTGTTGCACGGGCTCCAACACGCTCTTTGAGAGAAAAAAAGGTGGCACAGCTTTGGATATACGTGACGTGGCAGCATCATACTGTAGCATTGTTCGCTATAGTTGTACTATGCTCCTACTAGGACGACAACTCCTATAAAACCTTGTGCTTGGCTCTTTGCCTCTTTTGGAGGTTCAACAGTTTGTACTCGTGTGAACCTTGCACTTGGCTCTTCGCCTCTTCGGAAGGTCCAACAATGATGACACTACAGTACACATTATGCTTCTGGCAATCTGACACCGATTGAACTGATGCACGTCCACCGCGAGGGCGAGGGCGAGGGAGAGGGAGAGGCAGAGGGCGCTGTAGTCAAAACCCTCTCCTCGTCCTGCGAACCACCGCGCGCGTGGGCGAGGGAGAGGCATAGTAAGCAAGTTTCTCCTCATTCGGCGAGTTGACGTGACACATCAAAGCAGTACTAGTACTAGTCCATACTGCATCCTTTCCGGTTAATATGGCTTAATTTGAAACGAGAAAAATACACTGGCGGTCAACGTATGTAAAAATACGCTCTTTACGGTCACTATATATAGTTTTGCGGTGATAATACGATCACTAGCTCATCGTAGAGCACCGTATTGCACCCTACTGATCGGCCACATAGTCGATGTGTCACTTTGTTGACTGGTTAAATTGTCACCTGGTTTCTGGGTCCCACCTGTCAATTGGCAAAGCAAAGAAATCAGCTAAAAAACAAAGAGTGTAGTACATCTACACTTCCAATGCATTTAGCCTTTAATCTAAATCGATATTGATTGACTAATGCACCAACTTGTGGTCCAGGTATAGGCTACATGTCTATCCTTAATTACAGCATGCAACGACCTTCATTTAATCTTCTTCTCTCAATGGTCGCATGCACACATAAGTCTGCTACTTTTGGACGTTAATTATGCCCTGGTCAATGTGTAAATCTCTAAATGTACAGTCTTTCACGGACGTAGGGAGTAGGTTGAGCACTTGAGCGTGAGCATGTGTGTTGCGTCGTGTGCTGTGTGCCGCATGGGTGCGTGAGTGTTGCGTGCATCCATGTGTACGTGTGAGTGTTGCATGTTGCATGCGTGCATGCATGCATGGGGCTTGCTCCCTCCCATTGACATGTTCATATTTCAAGCTTCCTCTGTTCCCTCCATATGGTGATACTCCCTCTGTTCCCAAATACGGAGTAAAATCCTACCTTTTTTCCCAAATACGGAGTAAAATCCTCCCTCTGTTCCCAAATACGGAGTATTTGTCTTTCTCGAGGTTTCAACAAGTGACTATGTACGGAGAAAAATGAGTGATGTGAGCGTAGATGCATAGGGATAATGTAGAAAGGAAGTCTTCGCGATCCATTATTCCCCATCTCGGTCAGAGAGAACTATTCAACTAGTCTTCGCATTGAAGTGACAATACACGCTGCAGCAGATGGGAGACTTAATTAATAAGCTGAACCAGCGTGTTGATGTTACTAAATCAACCTTACCCAGTACTGTCATCCTGTTTGCCAGTAGAGCACACTTCTGTCCTCCATTAAATGACATATGGGCCCTCTTGTGGTAGACACATATGTCATCGGTGTAACTATTTACACTCCGAATGACGGTATATCCTGGTAGTAGTAGTAGAATTGAGATTTAATGCACTTTCTTCCCCATCTTCCACTTTTCTTCCTCCTCTCTTCCCCATCGTCGGCCGCACACCATTTCCCTCCGCTCTCTGCTCGCCCGCCCGCGATATCTTCCTTGGTAGCTCGTGCGTGTCATATCCCCCCGCTCACTGCTCGGCCACACGAGGAGAAGCTTCTTCGCTCGCCCGCCCGAATCCACTTCCATGCTGGCTCGCAGGCACCGAAAACCCCAATGGCAGAATCGACTGACACGCAGAGCCGCGATTGGAATTCCCTCCCCGATGTTCTCTTGGACTAGATCTGTAATCGTATGGACCTACTCAGCACCGTCCGTCTAGCCGCATGCCCGGTGTCTTTGTACCATCTACTCGTCTGCAACCGGCCGGCTCTTTTCAAGACACCATGCTTCTTGATGCCCGATCCTCGCAGGTGGCCTAGACACCGACTTGACGATCCTACGGAGGTTTCCGTGGTGCCCCTCGACATGCTACCACTACCCGTCCACCTGTCCTTCATGTGCGGCCACTACTGGGCGGGCATGAAGGCCAACTAGATCGTCCTCATCCACCAATCCGGTAGTCCGTGGCGTCTCGTGGATATCTACACCCAGCGAGAGATCACCCTTCCATCCTTGGATACCGCCGCTATCGAGCCTCGCGGCCCGCCGAACATTCCTACCTACTACGCACGAGACGCGTCGAGCTTTTGGCTCGACCTCTGTTTGCTAAAGGTTGTAATCTGCGAAGTGCCCAAACCATCAGAAGACTACAGGGATTACAAGCTCATTGCCGTGTTCAACATGGGATTAGTCTATCTGGAATCCGGTCGCCATACATGGTTATGGCTCATCATCGATCCTCTTTACCTAACACTTCTGTCTCATGCTATAGTGCACGATGGCATCGTTTATGCGGTCAACGCACAAATTGGCTGCCTATACTGGTGGAATCTATTGTCGTGTAATTGTTATATCTCATGTCATCTTTACCTTAAGGATACGACTGCCTATTCATTGTTACAAATTTAGAATATATAGTATGTCTATAATCACATCATTGCTATATGTTCCTCTCATTTCGTAGATTTTTATGACCACACATGTTATTGTTAGAGTTGATATGGGAACAATTGGTATCTAATGATTGTTAGAATAGATATTATGAGTATAACCTCATGATTGCTCTATGTTACTCTCATTTCCAGGATTTTTATAACAACGCATGTTATTGCTTAGTGTCGATATGATAATTGTAGTAAGTGCTATGGTAGAATATGAGTAGGCCCTGTCATATCTGTTTTCCTCTCATTGTTACATGATGTTTGAACCATGATATATTGCTAGAATATGAAAGCCATTGGCTTATTTTTTAACTTGGGGTATGGTTATGACCATGACATTGCATTTCCGTGTCTATGATATGTGTCACTGTTATAATAATCTTAATTCCACACATACTCTGAACATGATTGTTTATTTTTTTCCTTTTGGTCTCCAATTTGAATTGTTGCAGCAGACGCAAATGCGCTGGCCTTCATGATTCCAGGACCTGGAATCATACCAGCCGATGGGTGGTGGTTTATCACTCGTTCAGCTGACAGTGGTCATTTGATGCTCATTAGCACGTACCAAATTGACCAAACCATTTCATCAAACCACATGTAGTACAATGCCTGGGGCATTCGTGACATTGATGGCTATGGCTGCTTCGTGTTCGAGAAAGATCCCAGCTCCGTTGGGCCAGGCGTATTCAACTGGAGGCGGGTTTACAACCTCGGCAATCACTCCATGTTCCTCGGGCTCAATTATCCGATCATCTAACCCACCGGCGATGATTACCGTGCTATGCAACTTCCATTCGCCAGGGGGACTGTGTTTACACATCATACCATGGGTTTCATGAATCACCATATCCAGAGATTCGTCGACACAGCTTGTTGCCAAATAATCTTCAGTGTGTGAAAGGCATCAAGCTTCCATGCGATGGATGGCTTTTGCAAACCCGACATGCGGCAATGTGGTTCGTGCCAATAGCAAATATGCACAATTTCATTCGTACTTATATGTAGACTGAGCCATGTATTCTGCTGTTGTAGCACAACCCTCTTTTGTTGGATATTATGTACTATTGTTAGTTTGAAGCACTCCTCTGGTTTTAAGGATAGATACCTTCCTGGGATCAAGTGCATCCTAACTCACCTGCGCAGGATGTATTGATAATGATGACTTAGGCTTCAAGTGCGTACTTGTTAGTTAAACCTATGGTTAAAATGTGACATTAATACGACTAGTAAGTAGTACAGTAGCGGTACTAGTATACGTCGGTCAAATTATTCATCATGTCCACACATTGAATTGACATGACAACACGATGCACGTGAGGTGACACAAGAATTCCGGCAGCGTGTTCGGGTATTCTGGACTTCAGATTTGGAGTACCACTTATCTGTCGAAATCTTTCATCATTCACTTATAACAGTCGATTGATCATACATTGAGTACCATATAACTGGAATTAACCCATGCAAGTCGAAGAAGGATTGGCCGGTGCTGCCGGCTAGCGTCAAGTTCGATCCCACGGATCAGGAGCTGATCGAGCACCTTGAGGCCAAAGTGAGTGCTGACAACGCGAGATCTCACCCTCTCATCAATTTGTTCATACCAACCATCGACAGCGAGCACGGCATATGCTACACCCATCCTAAGAAACTTCAAGGTAAGACACCGAACGGCCGTCTACTTGCACAAACATATTCCTTTGTTTATAGCTCTATATTTCTTTTTAGACACAGACTTGGTGAAGCAATTACAATTTGATAGTTAATAAAAAGTGAAACAAGTGACTGCAACATGCCAAAGATGTTATGAAAATGCCAACTACGTACACTAAAACCTGTATCCGACAATACTGCAGGTATCACACTGAGTGGCCTAAGCAAGCATTTCTTCCAGCGCAATTCCAGGGCGTTCAAAAGGGGCACGTGGACATGTTGCAAGATACAGTCGGAGTGCGGCATAAACGCGATGTGGCACAACACCGGCAATACCTTGCCGGTGATGGTCAACGGCCGGCAGACGGCCAGCAAAAAGGTTCTGGTGCTGCACACCAACAAGAACTACGACGAGCAAAGGACCAACTGGGTGATGCACTAGTACCACCTCGGGGACCTGGAGCAAGAGAAGGAGCGGGAGCTGGTCCTCTGCAAGATTTTCTACCAGACGAACACTAGGGCCAGGAGTAAAAAGATTATAAGTTAGTTTGGGATTGGTACTTGGACTACCTTGTCGGTCGCAAGTTGGTATTGTTGTTAACGATCTTTTGGTATGAACTTGGCATTTGCTTCCAACCATCATGCCGAGGGTCGACGTGGATATAAAGCTGAATCATTTGTTTCGAAACAAATTTTCAGGCACCTGATTTTTATTTGATGGGTAGCATAAGCACCTGCCGTTCGAATTCCCAGTTCTCCAACTTTTTTTGAAACAAGTGCATGCTCTTATTATCACGATGAAAAAACAATATCCCTGCTGCATCCCAGTTATCAGTCTGTACTTGCAGAATTCTCTCGTTTATTGAGCATGTATATTGTTTTTTTAGGTCGGGCAAGTTTCAACTGGGTTGTAGACTGCCCAGGCTTGGTTTTGTTTTTAACAGGCCCAGCCCATGGCGACAACGGGGCACAAAGATTCAGCAGGTATCTACTGGCCTCTGGCCCACCAGCGTTAGTTATATTTTGTCTTACAACATCCGCAGGCACTTTTTTTACTGAATCAACCACACAGCCCAGTTCTATTTTCCTCTTGAAACGCATGTCCTACATCCATTTTCTAATCTCTACATATAGTTTTACTAGTTCATATACACATATCATTATATTGAAAATACATAAAATTCACTTTTCATATTTACATCCTTATTTTTGTTGTTGTTTTCCCTCCCAGCACTGATTTTTTTTAACACTGGTTTTCCCTTAAAACAACTCAATTGTCCCACGTCTTATTTGCTTACAAAAACAAAATGATTTTTTTTGGCAAATCAATAAGTTCTTAATTTTTTTTTATCATTTTGGGATTACAAAAGTTCGGACTCCATCGAAATATGCAAAATAAGGTTGAACTTTTTGACCGTGGTCCTGGGCAGAAAATGGGCTGTAATAAATTACTTAAGAATTAGCAAATGGGCTGCAAATTATTAAAAAATAGCAAATGGGCTCTATGTTGTCTGCCACAGATTTGGAGGCTGACTTGTGGGCCTACTAAGTTCATGCGTACACAAGGTTTATCAAAAAAGAAACTTAGTCAACAATCGACTCTGCCAGCGTCAGACCGTTAGATGTCAATCTAACGACAATCGTGCTTCTTCAGTCTCTCATCTTCCTGCCCCAGCCGCCCAAACCAAAGCCGTCGGAACTGCCTGCTCCTGCCTCCCGTGGCCGGCTGTGCTGCCGGGTAGGCCTCATGGCCCCATCATATACTTGCATCCCTGGCCTGTCTATCCCTCTACTCACCCACACCTCCTGTTATTTTCCGGCGACGGCAGCCGAACTAGTCAACCCTCGTACTCTCCACCGCATGGGCAGCCACTGTCGTGTCTTCCCCGACTCCCTGTCGTTCCTTCGTAGGCCTCGCTGTCGTCCATCGCCCTAGTGCTCTTGGCGCGGCGTGGTCAACATGTTCAACAAACGACATCCATCGGAAGTGGACTGTACGTGGAGAGGCTGACAGCTGGGTCCACGGCCGCACACAAGGAAATGCCTCATTATTATGCGCAAAATATTGATTCCTCCACCTGACATCTGGGACCCGCCGGAAGGGCCCCTGTATTTCGCGAAAAAAATGTTCCCTCCACTGATAGGTCGGACCCAGCAACTATATCTTCGCACGCAAGGAAGTGCCTACTTATTGCGCGCAAAAAAGTGAATACCCCTGCCAGCTGGGACCCACCATAGTGGGAGGCTGACTTGTGGGCCTACTAAGTTGACGGGGACGAAGGGCTTTGTCAACTTAGTCAATATGAACGATTCTAGCTCCAGTGATCGTACGATGTCCATCCAACGGCCTTAGTGCTTCTTCAACCTCTGGTCTTCTTGCTCCAGCCGCCCAAAGCAGCACCGGTCTTGCAGCCTGCTCCTGCCTCCCGTGGCTGGCTATGCTGCTTCGTAGGACTCACCGCCCCCATACTACTCCCACCGCTGGCTAGGCCATCCCTCCACTCAACCACACCCCCTGTTATTCTGCGGCGACGGCAGCCTCACACCACAACCGAACCAGTGAACCCTCGTACTCCTCTCCGCGTGGGCATCCACTGTCGCATCTTCCCCGGCTCAGTGTCGTCCCCTTCCTAGGCCTCGCCGTTGTCCACCGCCTTGGTGCTCTCGGTCAATGTGGTTAACGACCGACTTTCATCGGAAGAGTACTGTACGTGGAGAGGCTGATGGCTGGGTCCAGGGCCACAACCCAGTTTTTTGTGATTTACCAAGTAAGTCGCTTTGTCAGGCATGTTGGGCTGCAAATCTTTCAAGATGAGCAGAGCTTCATTCGGTTGGCCGAGAAAATGGCCTATCAGTAATAAGAAATGGGATGTACATTTTTAAAACACATCAAACCGGCAATTAGTTTCAAATTTCTTTTTTTTCATTTCAAGATTTTAAATTGCATTGACTTTTATGCGTGGAAAATTTGTTGGATTTTATATTGATATACATTTATTTTAAAATCAGTTTGAATGTGACTCGAAATTTCGGGATTAAAAATAGTTCGGACCGCACCGAAACAGCAAAATTTCGTATAATTTTTTAACCGTGGCCACAATATGGGTTGTAATGCTAACAAAAAGAATATGGGCTCGAAAAAAACCTTAAGAATTAGCAAATGGGTTGTAAATTATTAGAAATAATGGCAGATGGGCTGTATGATGTTTTTCCACAGATTTGAGGCTTTCCTAAAAAAATGTTGACGCACAAGTAGTGATTGTTGGATGTCCATCCAACGGCCGTCGTGCTTCTTCAATATCTGCTCTTCCTGCTCCAGCCGCTCAAATAAGCGTCGGCGGGACTGCCAGCTCCCTCCTCCCCGGGGCCGGCTGTGCCATGCCTCACCGCCCCACCGTACTCCCATCGCTGGCCTAGCCATCCCTCTACTCACCCACATCTGCTGTTATTCTCCGGTGACGGCAGACGAACCAGTAAACCCTCGTACAGTCGTACTCCCCTCCGTGTGGGAAACCAATCCCGAGTCTTCCCTGCCTCTGTGTCGTTCCCTTCCTAGGCCTCACCGTCGTCCACCGCCTTGGGGCTCTCGGTGCGGCCTGTTCAACGTGATCAACGACCGACATGCATCTGAAGTGGACTGTACGTGGAGAGGCTGACAGCTGGGTCCACGGACGCACGCAAGGAAATGCCTCCTTATTATGCGCAAAATAATGATTCCTCCACCTCACATCTTGGACCCACCGAAAGGGCCTCTGTATTTTGCGAAAAAAACATTACCACCGCTGACAGCTTGGACCCACCAGCTATATCTTCGCACGCAAGGAAGTGCCTCCTTATTACGCACAAAAAAGTGAATACTCCCCCTGCTAGCTGGGACCCAGTATAGTGGTAGGCTGACTTGTGGGCCTACTAAGTTGACGGGGACGGATGTCTATGTCAACTTAGTCAATATGCACGATTCTAGCTCCAGTGACCGTACGATGTCCATCCAACGGCCGTAGTGCTTCTTCAACCTCTGGTCTTCTTGCTCCAGCCGCCCAAACCAGCGCGGGTCGTGCCTCGTGCTCCTGCCTCCCGTGGCTGGCTGCGATGCGGCGGAGACCTCATTGCCCCCTACTACTCCCACAGCTGGCCAGGCCATCCCCCTACTCACCCACACCCCCTGTTATTCTGCGGCGACGGCAGCCTCACACCCTAGCGAACCAGTGAACCCTCATAGTCCTCTACGTGTGGGCATCCACTGCCGCGTCTTCCCCGGCTTCGCGTTGTCCCCTTCCTAGGCCTCACCGTCATCCACCGCCCTAGTGCTCTCGGTGTGGTGTGGTCAACGTGGTCAAGGAACGGCTTCCATCGGACGTGGACTGTACGTGGAGAGGCTGACAGCTGGGTCCACGGCCGCAGCAAGGAAGCGCCTTCTTATTACGCGCAAAATAATTATTCCTCCACCTGACAGCGGGGACCCACCGGACGGACCACAGTATTTCGCGAAAAAAAATGTTTCCCCCTCACTGCTGGGACCCACCAGCTACATCTTCGCACGCAAGGAAGTGCGTCCGGGCAAAAAAATGATTCGCCCCCCTGACTGTTGGGACCCACCAGTTACATCTTCGCACGCAAGGAAGTGCCTGGCAGTCGGGACCCACCTGTTCGAAGCGTACGTAGCGTTGTCGTTCTGGTCGCGAACGTTTACGTACATACTGGTCGATGTAGAGGCGCGCACGTGTCGTAGTAGAGGCGTGCACGTAGCATGTACACGTACGTACAGCGGCAAGTGTGCAAGAAAGAAAATACGGCCACATACGTACATACGGGCAGGGTCTCGAACGCCTACTCGCGCATACGTACAACCAGGGCTCATGTACATGGCTGGGTCGGAACGGCGAAACAGCGTCGTCGTCATGTTCATGGGGAGCCAATCGGCTGGGTCAGAACGCAACGCGTCGTTGTGTTCATCGAGAGGGCTTGGACGGAACAGCCAATGGAAACAAGGCCTGGCGTACCATAGAACAGAGGAAACGGCCTTGTGTTCGACCGGCCACGGTCGAAACGGGATCCTTTTCATCGGGAGGGGTCTGGCGTACCGCAAAACAGAGGAAACGGACCTCCTATGGTCGAAACGGGGGTTCTGTTGATCGGGAGGGGTGTGGCGTACCGCAAAACGGAGGAAACAGACTTGTGTTGGAGCGCTACGGTCGAAACGATGGTCCTGTTCATCGGGAGGGGTCTGGCGTACCACAAAACGGGACTCCACGGGATAATATTCATCTCCACCGTCGACCCCCTCTAGCCTCCATGGGATAATGTTCATCCACCGTCGACCTCCTCCTGCCTCCACCTACGACTGTTCATCCACTAGCTCGTGTTCATCCAGCCTCCACCGTGCGCTACTCCACCGGATACTATTCAACCAGCCCTCTCCACGGGCTCCTGTTCAACCACTCCGCCACGGGCTACTGTTCATCCAGACCTACACCGTCTACTGTTCATCCTGCCCTCCACAGGGTGGTCCTGTTGATCCAGCCCTCCACGGGGTCCTGTTCATCCAGCCCCAACCGGCTCGATCGATCAGGGTCCTGTTGATCCAGAGGCAACACCACGGGGTCCTGTTCATCCACCCCCACCGGGAACTGTTCATCCAAACCCCCCAGCAACGCTCACTGTTCATCCAGAGGCAGCATCGATCGGCTTCAATTAGCAGCAGTCGCGAAGGAATCGCTCGATCGGGTTCAGTTAACAGCCATCGATCGATCGCTCGGGTTCAGTAATGCGTAGCCTGCAGTGCAATCGCTCGGGTTTAGTTAGAGCCCAACGCCTCACACCCACGTGTGTGTGTGTACGAGAGAAACGTGCATCGCTCGGCCCCGACCACCCACCGTAACCGGGAACACCCCGATATTTTCCTCGCCCTCGCTTCTACCACGGTTTTTTCCGTCATGGACGGCCCAAAGAATGTCATGCAGCTGCGTCTCCGGCCCGCCCATGACAAAAATCCCATTTTCTGTCATGATTTTTTGTCATAGAAGTAGGACCCCACCACATCTATGATGATATCGTGTTTTGTCACAACTATTGTCATAGAAGTGTCATAAGTATGACAGAAAAAAATTCTTTCGGCCCAAAATGTCATGGATGTGTCTTTTTTTGTAGTGCAAGGCGATGGAAGACGGCGAGGCCTAAGATGGGAACGATCTGGAGTAGTGGAACAAGGGGCACTGGAGTCCCTAGCGGAGGGGAGTACGAGGGACTGGTTTGGCTGCCTTCGCCGGAGAATAACAGAAGGTGTGGGTGAGTACATGTATGACCTGGCTATCGCTGGGAATAGGATGGGGCGGCGAGGCCTGCGCGGTAGCACAACCAGCCACGGGTGGCAGATGCAAGCGCTCCAGCCGGCGATCGTTTTAGCGGCTGGAGCAAGAGCAACTAAATCAGAGATTGAAGAAGCAGGATCGCCGTTGGATGTCAATCCAACGACTACATATGTCAGAATAATTTGTTGACTTTTTGTTTTAGACCATTATAAATCGTTGTTCACTAAATGGAGAACACCTTGCACATGCTTCGTCTACTGGGCCAAGTCAGTTTCAAAAGTTGTGGCGGAATGCAGCCCATTTATTAAGGTTTTACAACACATTTCATTTTGTTTGCCAATACACTATTTCCGGGGCTTTGACTTAAAAAATAATCTATTTCATGGGCTTGGAAAAAATAATAATAATAGCCATTTTTTGACAAATCAAAATATTAAGGTATATTACAATAAATAAATACAAAAATAATGAAATATATTATTTACAACGCATTTGATTATTTATTCGAATACACCTATTTACTAAGCTAGGTGAAAAATAATATTGCATACATGCAGCGCATTTATCATTTCTGATAATTTACAAGCTATTTAATTTTAGTAGAAATGGACCCATTTTCTGGGATGGGTAAAAAACAATGATGGTCTGGACTGAGCATTTTGTATAAAAATAATATTGACTTATGAATATTATTAAAAAAATAAGTTGGCCTTGGTAATCTTATTATATAAAAAAGGAACTGGGATGTGCATTTTATTAAAATATACATAGGCTAGGCTGCGCTTATTTAGAGATATTGTGTACAACTATCGGCCCAGTTCCATTGCTGATATTCAACAAAAATGGCTTGTGTAGTATAGTACAACTTTACATGGCTACTCAGCCCACATCCAACGACGCCTGAAAAGGCCCAAACAAGGCTTTTGTACAACTTTTTGAATTTACTGAGCTCAATTAATAACTTAAGAAAAAAGTTAGAGTAAAGTGGAACCTAATTAAAAGTTGTCACGAGCGAAGAAATAATTCACCGGGTCCCA
This sequence comes from Secale cereale, assembly GCA_902687465.1. Classification (NCBI taxonomy): domain Eukaryota; kingdom Viridiplantae; phylum Streptophyta; class Magnoliopsida; order Poales; family Poaceae; genus Secale; species Secale cereale. The sequence continues at coordinate 630,438,614 of LR738715.1, forward strand.
CTTGTGTGTGTGTGTGTGTATGAGAGAGAGAGAGAGAGAGAGAGAGAGAGAGAGACATCGGTCGATGCTTGTAAATACATCTTTCAGCCATATGCATTGTTGATGCTCAGTAAAAAAAATAGTTGACACAATTTTATGGAACATCATAGCACACTGAACTTGCATACAAAACTTTCACGTAGGCGGCACAATCAGGGTGGAAGCAGTGGATCGCTACGGGTACAGCTATGTTGAAACCAATGAACTTGTACATAATGGTTCATCGTCTTTATCAATGACGGAGAAATATCTTGAATGTCGTTAAAAGAAAACAGACATACAATACAATAAGTCCTGCAAGCACATTAAGTTGACGTACACCCCTTTCCAAAAAAAAGTTCAGGTAAAAAAATAGAATAGGTCATAATCAAATGTACTGGCACATTAGTGCTTCACACCGATAGCTCGGATTTAACTAGTATGTGAGAACATTCAGTTGTTACCTCAAATTAGAGAACATCAAGGCAGCCAGCCCTGCCTTTTCTCCCAAAGAAGCAGTGGCCTCTGCCGCGCGATGGAGTAGGCCATGTTCCATCCATTGTTTCAAGCAACACGAGGAAAGTCTGATGTTTACGGTCCCTGGAACCAGCTGTGACGGCAGGACTTCGATTGATGGATTGACCACTTCTTCGACATGCACGAACACTCGATACAGGTACATCCCTAACGTGGTTCACGGCGGCCTTGGTGGGGATGAATAGTACAACCCTGGTTCCTGCACCGGTATCTCAACACCAATCACCTTCGGTATGGTAGACGGCTTCTTCATCCATGCCATAACCGTCAGAGCCCAACTGTATGGAGGAACAAACATACTTACGAGCTCACCTCCAAGGTTGTTGATAAGCTCATTCATGGACTCGCTATTCCAAGCACGTCGAGGCATGCCGTGGAAGGTAAGCTTTGTTAAAAACTCAAGATCAGAGGGCACCGAGCCCCATCCTGGGTGCCATCAATCAAAGATCACCAGTGCGCCATCGCGAAACAAACACCGGGACAATTCAAACACACGACTACAGTCGAAAGTTGTCCGGAACCTGACGAAGAAATCAGCCGGAGGCGGACAGACTTCGACGAGCAAGTCACTTACTTGGATGCAGCGCGCAATGCCAAGATATTTGACAAGGTCGTCCGGTGAGACAGGAGGTCGGTCGCCGTTGATGGTTACCATCAGCACTTTGCTGGCAAACTGGTCGTCAAGTGCCGCCATGGCACTGTTGAGCGATAGCACGCAGCGCCCAAAGGCAGGAGAGACCTCAGGATCTCTGGCTCAGAGATCCGCGTTGACCGGCGACATGATAGTGCGCTTGAGTACATGGAGTACAAGAGGGGGATTTTGGGGAACTGGAGTAGGAATCGAGATTCCAGAGGTGGGGGAGCGGCGGGAGATCGGGGATGAAAAGGTAGCATGAATTTCGAACACGCGCCAATATGCTCTCGGCGCGCAAGCACACGAAAACACCGGTGGCGCCCACATGTCGTCCTAAGAGTCATTTTTCTTTATTTTTATGAGCACCCGGCCTGAGAGTCATAATTGACATGTTTGGCATTGCGTTACGAGTCGGCCCATATTCAACGACAACAAGTATACTTCATCGAAAAGACACTGAGCTCAAATTATATAACTTGAAAAAAAAAGATATATTCTTTGGAGAGGTGATGCCCTCATTTAGCCCACCAGCAGTTCAAGACAATAAACAGTTCAAAACAATGATATATACAACATTCAAACACTTACTAGTGACTACTACTGACATAGACAGTAAGACATGAACATGATAGTTCATAAGAAGTCTTGCTACACCACCAAAATGCACCCATCTACACTGCTCAGACTCTCGTGATCCAGACGAGAATGACATTCTAAATAGAGGCAACTACTTACATAGTTAGATTGACATAGACGAGGATGACCAAATGACAAGGAGTATGCATAACAAAAGAGATAACTACCCATCCAGAACAAGCAGCAAAGACAACAAGTCATTCGAAGAGGGATGATCCAAAACAATCATAATTTGCAGCCCCGCTTCGGCCACCAGTGATTCGGAGACACCAGAACTTCACTCTTTCAACGCAATAGGCCAATTACCTATCAACCTGAAGGCTTGAACCACATCACTACATGTTGGACTTGAGACATCTAAGGATCAAAGTTAATCCAGATGCCTTTGTCATTCTCACCATCTATTGGCTGCAGGCTATATCGTTGACAATCCGGGGAGTTTGCTCCCGAAGTCCTAGGGCTCGCCGTGTAGACACAGATTTCCCTAGCAAACAGAGACTCTCTGCCATCAAGGTCCTTGCCAACGGTGATATCCTGGTTAATCGGAAAATTGAGTCCGAGAAACAGAGAGTGTGAACCAAGGCTGTTTACCCGCCTCCAACTCAAAAAACCCAAAGGCCCCAACAAGCTGATATCCTGTTCATAGACGTAACAACCACTGTCCGGATACTAACGTATTTCACTGTGCTTGTACACAGTGTGTTTTTTGCAATATAACTCTTCCGACACATGTGTGTGAATGATCATCAGTCTTTTGCCGTCGTCTGATCGAGCGAGGAACCAGTTGTGCCTCCCTGTTTTTGGCAAAGGTGGTGTGATTACAAAGGGCGGTAATTGTAGGGACACTGCATCTTATAAAAAAAGATAGACATTGTTAATGTAAGACCAGCATTGTTCGGAGTATGAGTAGGATACTGCAAGAAACAACATTGATCTATCCCTATTGGAACTGAGAGGAAAATACAGGGAAATGTATACTGGGTTCAAAAATATAGAAGTTCCATGCATCATTATACTCATGTTATCTCACAATTGACTCTTCACAGGAAACTACCATGTCATACATGTTATGTAATCATGTTTTGTCCTCACAAAAAATTTCTTCGGGGAAACTAACAGACCATGCATTGTTATATACTCATGTTCTGTGGGTAAAATTCTTGTGAGGATATTATTCTAGTCATTGATTGATGAAGGGCGAATATAGGTATGTACACATGGTAAGCATTACATGATTTCACTAATTCCAAATATAGAGTTCTCCATATGCACATTTACTTCCCTAATGTATTGTTAGATGAAACCAACAGTTTTATGCATGTTTCTACATCAAGAAAATGAGGAAACTAACATGGCTATTGATACACACTCATATTTAGTAGTATGTAGATTACTATAAAGTAAGGAGAGTATCCATATCTTCTTAACCGTTTGATTATTCAAGGGTACAAATTGGTTGTAATGACATACTCACAATCGCATGAATTAACTCATTCCAAATATACCTGATTTACGGCGTCAATACATTGTCATAGTTCTACTCAAATTTTGCTCAAACAGGGATATGCCAATCATAACAAAAAGTTCAAACCGTGTCATGGCGTTATCATTAAAATCAGACGAAAACAACTTACACGCGTCGTCCGAGCAATACGTGGTGCCATCTGCTTTGTCGACCGCATAAATGATGCCATTGTGTTCAATAGCATCACAGAAGTGTGTATCAGCTTTGACGATCCACTGCGAGGTGAGTCGTCTCCAGCTAAAGAAGGCATCGGCGGAAAGATAGGCGAGTCTGCGGTCGAACAAGACAATTAGCTTGAAGTCTGCGTAATACGCATATCGTGTGGGCACTTGGTAGATTACAATCTTCTGCAAAACAAGGTTCGTACAACTAACGTGGTACTGTAGATGACTTGGACAACTACGGTAAAACCCTACATACTCCAACGGAAGAAGTATAATCTCATGGGAGGTCTGGAAGTTCACGAGCACCAACTTTTTCCCGTTTTCTCTGACGCCAGCCATCCAATGGGAGTTCATGCCTGCCAATAAGTTTGGGGCGATGGTGATCGGATCAAAGTCGAGGGAAATGATGTACGGTGACCCACTACATACCTGCAAAGAAGTTTCGGCTAATGGAGGTCGGATTGAAGTTGAGGGGCATCATGTATGCCTCTGTATCATGGTGAGAAAATCTTGCTAGACCAGATAGCAGCAAGCAGGGTGTCTTGAAAAGCTCAGGCCTCACTTTGACGATGGCCGCATGCATGTTCCTCGAGCATGCAGCCAGCCGCACGACGCTCAACATATCCATACACAAACAACAGAGGTCGAGGATGTCACTGGGGAGATTGCTCCAATCGCGTATCATATGGATGTTGCGCGGTTCGCGTTTGGCCATGGTGGATTTTGGAAGGTGGGGTTTTGGGGAGCTTGATTTACGGGGGAGAAGGCTCTCGGGGCTGGAGCGGCTAGCGAGGGAACATTGGTACTGGGGGAGGCAAATGAGGCGAGGGTACGCGGGGGCACAGTGAGATGATGAAGAGTGACCTCAGGATCTCTGGCGAGATAGAGTGGTTCTAGGCGAGAGGGAGACGAGGCGAGGCATGCTATACAGCGGTGGTGACAGTGACTGCACAATGCACAAGTTGAGGCTGACTTTGGTAGCCCGAACACGCCACCTGGACTAGTGTCACCTCAAGCGCAGGGTCTTGTCACTTCACTGTGAGGACCAGATAAATAATATTTTGACCATCAAGTGTACCACAATTGTACTACTAGTAGTAGCAACATACGGAGTAGTATTGTATGCCCCTGGGTTCACTTCATCCTCCAGGTAACATCCATATTGCAAGAAGAAGCAAATTCTTGTGCATGCGGAAGCGCGAAGAAGGGCTTTTTTATTCTTTTTTAGGATAACCGCACATTCCTTAACCAGAAAAGGTTGTGTCTCCCAGGCACGCGCCAATATCAATCCGAACCAGCTACAACACACTTTTGTGTGCAAAGACATGGATATGTTTGTATATCTGTTCGTCCGCCCAAGTTGGTTTTGCGTAGGTCCCACCTATCTAGAGGGGTGCAGATATAAAAAGGAATCATAAAATGTTTCGCCACGGTGATTCGAAAGAATGACCTCAACTAACTAGTGGCACATGTAGCAATCGAAGGATGGGCACGTACACATACACGGACATGGACCACTCCTCAGTATGCTACCCGCATAGCCTTTTCATTTTTTAGGTTGGTCTACCTAGCCGTCTAATCAACTGCTTGCCTACCACTTCTCCCATTTACTTCTCCATCTGTAGCGACCAGACCTCGAACAGTCTGATCTCTGTGCATCAGTGTCATCCCTGGATCAGTAATGCTGACACGCACAGTACTTGAAGGATTTATAACAGAGTAGCAATCACACACTTATTACATCGATAGTTCCAACAATGAACTTATTACAATAAAAATGGCTTAAGGCCATCTAACACGATAACAGCGGAAGGCTTGGAAGATAAGTGAGTCCATCAACTCCAATGGCATCAATGAGTATAGAACCACGACCTAAAAGGCACCTTACTCGTCGTCTGAAAAGTCTGCAACATGAACGTTGCAGCCCGAAAACGGGTCAGCACATGGAATATGCCGGCAAGTAACACATAGAGAGTAACAAAAGTAAAACTATACTATACTAGTCGTCAACCCGTGCATTCGCACGGGCTGGTGTTTTCTTTGTGGTTTTCCACCAACATTAAATTCTTTGTGTTTCATTATAATATGTCTAAATCTTGGTATATGATTCTTGTCTGTTGTCTCCTCAAACCACACTTCAATAGTGTGTGGGATGGAAAAAATGAATTCAAGAGTTTAAAAGTGAAATTGTTCGGTTATAAAACTAAATAACGAAAACTATAGAATCAAAATGAAGATGGAAATGTAGTAGCAAATATATGCATGATTGTTAAACTTGGAGACATATAGGATGCATATGCATTTTTAGTTGTACAACTTTATGAAATTTACTCCACTGCATAGTAGGGAATACTAAAGCACCAAACTATTGATTAAATATTGGATTACTACCAGCAGTAGTTTTAATATATAACGTAGCTAATTGGAATTCACACTACTTTGTACTTTTTCACAGTACTGTACATTTTCTTTTCCGGTTATAACATCGCTTAATTCTAGATGATTTATACACAATAAGCTAAAATTTTCTGATCTAGTCTATCACTACAACTTGTTGCTGCGGCATGAGAGCAGATACTTCTATATCTTTAGAGGGAAAAATCGCAAGATGCTAAAAAAACATAATGTGAACTTATATTATACGATTCTACTTGTACAACTTTATGATATTTAGTCCATTGCATAATAGGAAACGCTAAACTGCAAAACAGCTAATTAAATCTCAATTTAGCACTTGCAATTGTAGAAATAGTGATATGACTCTACACTAATTTTTACTTGATTGTTCTGTATGCATTTTCAGATACTTAGTTAATTCTAGATGATACACACACAAATAAACTTACTACAACTTTACATATAAACCAGAGCATTGTAACTTGTGTGTGCTGCATGAGCACATACTTCTACATCTTAAGTTGAGAAAACAATTCGCCGCATTCTAAAATGGTCCTAAAGTTTATTAGAAATATGGTTTGGCTTTGCATCTCATTTTGATTCACAAATTAGTTCTATCGGACTACTCTTGATAATACTCGTATACACATATCGTTCCCAAAAAATAAATTAACATAGTAATGATACAAAACATATTGATTAGTAGGTTTAGGCTTTCAAATATATTGGTAATGACCTGTGCAAAATACACCTTGAACGATCAACAAAAATAGCAGTACACCAAACATAGCACGCAGGCATAGACAGCATAATTAGTAGCAACACTCTCAGTCTAAGCATTGCAAGCATACAAAAACAATGATCTGCCTTTGGGGCACTGAAAATAGACAATATATGTTATGCATTGTATAAACTTGACCATGGATGGCACTGGATTGATGATTACATGTAAGGGTAATGATTAAGAATAACGATGAACAAAGCAAGAGTAATGAACCGATAAACAGTTAGCTATATCTTCGCTCGTGGCATCTGCTAGAGATTGCTTGACCTGGTACTACGCAGGACTGTGGGAGCCCATCCAATTCGTCACAACATTTGTGATCCCGATGCTGCGGTTTTTCCTGTTGATGTAGCTTGTGGAATTTTATTTTTCTCCTTATCTCCATTAGGTGGCAAGATCTGCAACCACATCAGATAGATCGGTTGAGAGAGATCAAAGGCCAAAATAGGTCGCAAGGCTGGCAACGATCTCTGGTGGCAGCAGTTACAATCAAGCAAAAACTAACATTATTAGTTAGTGCTCACCTGAGATAATGTAGCCATATTAGCCCAGACTGCACGTGGAGGCATCTGCCTAGTGTTGTAGAAGTCTTCCCACACACGCTAGCTAGCTCGACACCTCCACCTCACACTCGTCTCAAGGGCCATGGGCCACGTAATTCACCTTCTTTTGGCCGGGGATGGCCATGGACTATGTCGCTTCTGCTTCTATCCAGGGCACCAAGGCAAATAATGACACATGTGCTGACCACTGAGTACTGCATCTCCTGCATGTACGTGCAGCCATGCATCGTCTTGTTTATGTTTGCACTTGCCTCCAAGGAGAGCAAGGCGGCGAGGTGATTTCAAAGGAGAAGAACACACCAATAGCCATGGTGGGGAGGTGGGGATCATCGTCACGGCGAGGTGATTTCTGAAGGAGAAGAACTCACCAGTAGACACGATTAGGATCCTCGTCATGTGATGCGGAGTTCCCTTGACGATATATGCTCCCGTGATGCTAGGCACCGGGAAACCGGTGATGTTGCTCCTCTATGGCCAAGGATGAGGAGGGTGATGGATGGAGAGACCGGACAGTCGGACGTACAACTGTGGTCCGAACCAGATCGAGAAGGGAGCAACAATAAGAGATCGACAGCTCCACCTTGCGCCGGCATAGCATGAAGCAATCGGAGGCAGCCAAGATGATAGGAGGTTGGTTTTGTTTTTTGTTAGCAAAAAACGGAGAGAGGTGTCATAGGTGATGCGTTCAACCTACAGCTTTATATGGAGATCATCATATGCTAAAAAACAGATAGAGATCATCATGTATTATACGGTTGGAAAAACACGTAACCCGAGTGAATAGGAAAAAATAGGAGAGAGAGACTCTATAGGGGATCCGTTCAACATACAGCTTTAGATAGATCATCACCCCCTCAAAAAAAAACAGATAGATCTTAACGTGATAAACTGGTGAGATTTTTGGTGCATTAGAAATATTGAGATTCAGCCTTCCTAAAAAAATGAAGATTGAGATTGATCCCTTAAAGAAAAAAACATGGAGATTGAAATGAGATTTTTTTTTTCTTCTGTTTTGATTGAGATTGATCCCTCAAAGAAAAAATATGGAGATTGAGATGAGTTTTTTTTCCTTTTGTTATCAGGTTAATCAACACCGTAATAATTCGGTCCCACCAAATCAATGGCTCGTAAATTCTAATTAACGTGGGGTTTTCTAGGGAGTCTAGGATTAGTATAGTAATAGATGCAATATGGCTGGTGCAAAGCTCTATGGTTACAGTTTTTGCGTAAAGCCAATTTTTCCCTACTTCAAAGGAATAGGTTTTAATTAACTATTATGGTAGTTGAAACATCATTGAGAAGATAGACATCCTCTCAACCCCAATTAATAAATCATCATTAAACCCAACAAAATTAAATTTAGAGTAACATGATGAGATTCACATGATATCCAAGTACTAGATACTCAAGACGTCCATAACCGGGGACACGGCTAATCATGATCAGTTTGTACACTCTGCAGAGGTTTGTGCACTTTTCCCCACAAGACTCGATCGCCTCCGTTTGGTTTCTCGCACTGCATGGTGTTTGAGAAACGGATGATCGAGACACAGTTTTTCCGAAGAGGTCCCCTTAACCAGATAGATAGGCCGGTACACCTACAATCCCTCTACATCTGCTAGCCCATCATGGAAAGGTTTCCCACAACTTACTCAACTATGCCAGAGCCCATATTGGCAAGTGGCTGCACACGGAAGTTTCTAGTATGAATAATCTCATGATCCCTTTGAGCCTGGGTGGCGGTCCAAAAGAAAAACAGGCAATCGCTGGAATACCCAGGTGCCTCAATCCACCCAGATGTTTGTTAAAGTTGCCACCTTAAGTTGAACCATTAATTAACAAACTCACATCTGTCATGGATACACTCACCCAATCCACGTCTACAAGCATAGCATGGCCTAACAGCAAACGTAGAAGTAACTCCTAAAGGTTTGAATGTAACGCAGGTAATAGGTACTACCTCGATCTAATTCCCAGTCCCACAAGTTAAATGATCCTACTCATGCAATATGTGAGGGTTTGACTAATGCAATGAAAACTGGGTAATAGGAAAGTATGATCAAAGTGTTACTTGCCTGGCTGATGATCCGCAAAACCTAGAGATTCAAAGTAGCAAGCGGCGCACTCCGGGTATTCTATCGCAAACAAACAAGCACACAATAAGTACTTAACTAATGCACGGGTAAAACTCAAATAAGAGATCTAAGCAGAAAGTTCAACTTAAGAACTCCGGTTTGCAAAAGAAACGGCAAAAGAAAAGCAACGAAAGGTAAACGGCGAAAGAAAAACAACTACCGAACCAATCTGGACCTAAGTCCAAATTTAGCAGAGGCAAACGCTTGAGTAACTAGGTTAAACGGAAAGAGAATTTCGAGATGAAACTCCAGGCGCTTGAATCGCCTGATTCCGATAAACGAGCGAAAAGATAAACTAAAACAAAGATCGGATCAGAGATCGCGAGCACAAAATAACTACGAAAAAGAAAACTAAAACATCTTAACGAACGGACGTTCGTGAGCTGAGACTAAACGATGAACTTCGTTCGTTAGAACGAACGAATAGGTGAACATTTACTAATTAACTAAACCGAAAAAAAAAGAAAATTGGTCTAAGGAAAAACCGACTAGGGTTCTTTTAAAAAAACGACGGTCTTTAAGAGAAGAACCAGGCGGCTACCTCGTCGGCGACCGGCGGGACGGCGGCTGCGGCGGCGGTGGTGGCGGCGGTGGGCAGCAGCAGCAGCAGCGGCGGGACGGCGAGGCAGCGGTGGTGGCGGCGGTGGGCAGCAGCAGCGGCGGCGGCTTGCGACGGCGGCTGCGAGGCGGCGGGGCGGGGTGTGGCAGAGGGGGGTGCTACACTTATATAGGGGGGAGAGGGGGTAGAAGGCTTGGGGGAGGGGGCAGCAACGGCGGCGGCGGAGTCCGGCTCGGCTACGGTCGTCGCTGGCGGGGAAGGCGGTGCGGGCGGCGGCTTGGGCCTGGCTCGGTCTGGGCTTCGGCCCAGTCGGGTCGGGTCCCCTATTTTTTTTCTAATTAACGCCGACGCTACGAAAATAAAATCTAGAAAATAAAATAAAAATCTAAAATTGCCAAAACAAATTTTCACCATCTAAATGGAATATTTAGAACAAGATGAACATTTTCTTGGCACTAAAATGCATTTTTGGAAACATGCAATTTTTCCTAATTCAAATAAACTCCAAATAAAACTCCAAATAAAACTTGTTTGATTTTTCTATTAAATCCTCCGTATTTCTTATTATTTTGGGAGAGTCATTTTACTCCCTCTCTCATATATTCATGATAGAAATACTTGAAGATAAAATAAATAAAATCAAATGATCCTATTTTCAAAATTCGAGAAACCTCAAATATGAAAATATTGAAATCCCCAACTCTCTCCGAGGGTCCTTGAGTTGCTTAGGATTTTCTTGGATCACCAAAAGAAAGAAAAATGATATGCATAATGATCTAATGTATAACATTCCAAATTGAAAATTTGGGATGTTACAAACCTACCCCCCTTAAGATGAATCTCACCCTCGAGATTCGGGTTGGCTAGAAAATAGGTGAGGATGGTCCTTCCATAGGTCTTCCTCTCTTTCCCAGGTGGCTTCATCCTCGGTGTGGTGACTCCACTGAACTTTGCAGAACTTGATAACCTTGCTGCGGGTGACTCGGCTGGCATACTCAAGAATCTTGACTGGTTTCTCTTCATAGGTCAAATCGATGTCCAACTGGATAGCTTCCAATGGCACAGTATCCCTCAGCGGTATCTCGGTCATCTCCGCGTGGCATTTCTTCAACTGGGAAACGTGGAATACGTCGTGAACTCCTGACAATCCTTCGGGTAGTTCCAACTTGTAGGCTACTTCTCCCATGCGTTCCATAACCTTATAGGGTCCTACAAAACGGGGCGCTAGTTTTCCCTTAACTCCGAAACGCTTAACTCCTCGAAGTAGAGATACTCGAAGATAAACTCTGTCTCCGACCTCGTAAACGATTTCCTTGCGTTTTGAATCTGTGTAGCTCTTCTGCCTGGACTGGGCTATCTTGAGTCTATCGCGAATCAACTTCACCTTTTCCTCGGCCTCTTCACCTCTCCTTCATTTGCATTCAAATCGCACTAGATTCACATCCTCCTTGAGTAATTCCGAAGCCCCTTGAAATAATCATCTTCTTTAGTTAGACTAGCCATCTTAATCCAAATTCTCCAAACCATAGCCCTCCGGTCTAGCGGTTCCAAATGGCGAAAGAGATCCCTATACATGTTTTAGCGCCAAACATGTCTTCGTTGAAGGATTGTTGAGCATAGTTGCCACCGTCATCGACCACCCAAGGGTTGTTCTGGAGTGGATCGACAATGTATCCAACTCCCTCCAAAAGGTGGAGATGAAGGTTGTCGGTCTCAATGCGGAGTACATGGAGCGTTCCACTGGGAAGATCCAACACGCCGCCGTCCTTCAGTTGTGCCTCGAAGATGAAGTTTTGGTGTATCACATCATACACGCGCCCTCCATACCAGGTGAGCTCCACGATTTCATGTCTCGGGGAACATATACTTCTGTGGGGTAGCCATCGAAGGGGACAAAGAGAAGCTGGCGCCGTACAACCTTGACTTGAAAAACATCGATGACCTACAAACCAAAATTCTTGTAGAGGTTTGTGATAAAGAAACACCATCCCTGTTCGATGTAGCAAATTGTGTGCTCGGAACAAATCTTGAGAAGGGTGACGAGACGTGGCGATTAAGGTCGTCTGGATGGGAGAATTATCCCTTCACCTACGAGCGGATAAAATATGTTGCCCTCAATGCCTGTGTGAGTTTTGACATAGCTGCAAGGTCGAAAGAGCTTGTTGTGAA